>CM073773.1:94468581-95202798 GCA_037158775.1 Hetaerina titia | reverse complement strand
TATATATATATATATATATATATATATATGCGTTAGAAAAAATTTGTAATGAAGGCTTCAGTTCCTAAAAACCTACTTCACTTTTCTATGTAATCGCCGTTCACTTCTAAGCACTTTTCGTAACATTGCACCAGCTGCTTTGATCTCTCAGCATAGAGGTTAATCACCTGAGAATTGAACCACTTGGCAACCGAGATCTCGAGTTCCTCGTCCCCTTCAAAGCGGGGTCCACCAATCCAATGTTTCAAGTGCTAGAAGAGGAAATAGTCGCTAGGTTCAAGGTCAAGTTATCTCCGTCTTGTCCAAGGGTACAAAGACGCCTGCCCACTTAATAAAACGGTCCTTACTTTGCGAATGTGCCTCGTAATTATATTTTTAATCACTGAACATGCGATAATGGACACAGAGGGTAGAGAACTGTTACTTTCCATAAACACCTCCTTCGCCAGCTGGAGTAAGGGATCGCGTTTTCAGTACATTGATACGATTACGACATTAATGCGCAACTAGCCCGTCAGTGTAACATGCATCTTCAGTTGCTGCATTATTTCCATACAACTCCTGACACCCTGTATTGATGACATAAAAAATGTATCAATAAGTAACATCAGATAAATGAGACAGCAATTAAGAGTAGCATTATGCCATATATTCCATTGACGCACACAAAATTGCATTCCTCTGGATAGGAAATTCTCACATCCACAAGGAATTTATACATGTGCCATCCCTCTTTTGGGGCATGTATACATTCCTTGTTGTTGTTTCCCAGACAGTCTCACAGCTCGGGTTTAGCTGGAAGGGTGTCATCAAGGTGGATGGCTGGCGTGGACCAACGTGGAATTGTGCGTTTCGAAAGGGCGAAAGGCGGGGGTCGAGTGCCGAGGGAGCGTTTCCGCGTTCGCAGGTAGCGTCGCCAGGACTCGATCGGAGGGAAATGGAGTGGCACACGACGGCACGATGCACCCGGATGCAGGCGACTGGGCACGAGGCGAACTGCGGACTGAGCATCCATGCGCGACCAAACCAATTATCCAAAGAGCCATTTTAATCGACGAGTACCTCACCACGGCAGAACATAAAATGCCGTGCTGTCGAGTCCGATTATGGGAAAAGTCACATTTAGTCGTGTTTCAACATCTACAATGAATTCCTGACGCAAGTCATTCTTGCAACTAAAGTGTTGGAAATTTACTCCTTCTTCATTTAATCTATACGTTGCCGCCTCAGACGTGGCAGGTTCGATTCCGGTCAAGGTGGGTTCTCCTCTCCTTAGGGCACCCAAGTTTGTAACTGATTTCAATATTGTTCTCAGGTTAGCTGAAAGAAAGGACTATCTAGTACCAATAAAAAAGATGTTAGATAAATAATGACCTACGTAATATTTACCAACGCCGACACGGCATAGGTTGTTAGGTCACCATTCTTTTTCATGTACATTCAGGCGAATGGGATGTGTGCGTAATAATCATCACATCCGATTCCGATTGTGATCGTCAATCGTGCGAGATAGGGAAGAGCGGTTTAATCTGCTCGTGTCGCTGCATTTTTATCTCCTTCTATCAATCGGATGTGCTATTCTATAAATGCAATGTGGGAAGCTAACAATATCCTCCTTGGTGTAAAAGTCGACTTTATTGGTTTCCTATCATTCTTAAAGTCTTAGTCTCGCATGCTCTCTTCGAGTTTCCAGGAATTTCCACCCCCAAGTTTGCCAATTAACCCCGCCACACTCTCTTCCGCAAGTATTTTTGCCGAATCTAGCTGTTTGTCCGTGCGCTCCACCCAATTCTTTAATCAACACTTGGAACACTGGAATGCTGGACAACCACACGGGAGTGTGGTTGTCCAGCATTCCAAATGGGAAACAACGTCCCTACTACCATGCTTCCTCAATATATTTGCCCACAACTCGCCTAATTCCATCAAGTTTCTTTGCATTAGATCCGCATCAAAGATGCGATTTCATGAAAATGACTGAGGTTCTATATAAATATTTACAGGGTAACCAAAGTAACACTCCCTAGAAGTTGAGCATCGTTCAAGTTTTCAGCAGGACTCCCAATTCACACACTTTCGGAGTTATTCTACTCAAACGGAGAAGCGGATAGTCTGAATGACCGAAACAAACAAAGAGCCCTTTGTACCAAAAGACCTCAACGAATAGGTACTCCTGGAGCTTCTCTTTTAAATGCAAGGAATAATTGGATCCAATTTATCACATTTATTATTCACAACACCATTCAAACTTAAGCCTACTAAAAATATATACTATAGGCTTATAGTATACGCTTTTCTACTTTGCCCGTTTCCTTAATAGGATAAACGTTGCCTCACACCAGATCGCAATTGGATTTTAATTATTTTTTTATTTCTTAGTCTCATTAGAAATAACTATCCATGAAAAGTATCGAAGTTAGCGGCTAAGCCCCTGATTAAAGCGGTTTACATATAACATCTCCATTTCGAACATTTTCCTTTGACAACCATTAAACCAATTCTTATGTCATAGGGAGTATTACTCCAATACGGCACTAAATACGCTAAAACCACGCTCTACAATAAACCATTCTCTAACTCCACCAATCTTCTACCTCTCTGCATTCCGTTCCACGTATTACCTACCCTCCATGCCCCTTCCCCCGCCTCGCTTACCCACCAGTCTCCCTTCCATCATTTATTATGTATGTACACACGTACTGGGTCACAAATATAATGCATCCCACAATTTTGCTGTTTATCGTCGTACATCAGACTTGTAATGATTTTATAAGTATTCAAATAAACTAACATCCTATGATTAGAATGTACTTCATCAATGTTCCTGTCGCAATTGTTTCATAAAATCCAAAACGGACGGTGATGGACCTAAAACCGTCGGTAATGTTATAATTGGTACGCACACGCGCATGAGGTTCTATCACTTTGATCGAAATATTTTGGACGCCCTCATTCCATATCGGTGCTCAGCTGGGAATAATCGCTCCAAGAGGCCCTGGATCATGGCGGGAGGGAGGGAGGAAGCGAAGGGGTGGCGTTCCAATGTGCGCGAGGGAATAATACCGCTTGAGGGACGGCGACGGACGTGCGAAGGCGCGCGACCCAGCGAACAACAACAGAGCCCGAGTGAAGTTATTGAACGGCGGCCAGGTTGAGGCACGCGTTGAAATTGACGGGGGGATTTTTTCCGCCCCGCCACCCTCCCCAATTCCCTCGAAAAGACCGAGAGCACGTGCCCCGAGAGGCTGCTGGCCGGGAGAAAGAAAGATGATGGGACGGCATTGACAAAGCGGCTGCGCTTTATACGAGTATATATATCGTAGTACGGTACACACGGCTTAACACTTCGCGGAGACGGAGAGTGCGCCCATTCCTTCCCTTGCGGGGAGTCAGAAACTTTTGCTTAAGGTTTACCGTTGCATTATTTAAACCACTGCCTGCGAGGAGAGACTCAATTATCCACCGTGACCAAGGAAGACTCTGTGCATATACTCAATAATGAAACTATCGTCTCAGAATCATTGAAGTCTTATTATTATCGGCAGTCTACCGGTTAAGGTAGGTTTTGAAAGGACACAAGCTACCAAATGGTTCAGCAACAACTCCCTTGTCTCTCATAGTAAAACACAATCCGGCATATAACTCTACAACATGCGCCTCTTCATCTCCGTGTACTTCCTTCCTCCCTCCATTCCGTCCAACATCCCTATCCTATTCCTACCCCTTCCCCGTTTGCCTAACGTTTTCCCTCTATCACGGTCTTTAACATCCCATTCCCAATCAGAATTTTCTTCATCCATCTTTCCTATCAAACTATTGAAAAATTTTCGCAACGTCTATTTCAAGTCACTCTCTACACCTACTCGTATTTTAATATCGCTCAAAGTTATCTTTCGTGGCATTGTTCTTTTTACCGCGAAGCAGGTAATTCAACATATCCGAAATCAAAGGGGAAAACACATTCGTCAATTTTCAATGAGCTTTTCCTTCCTTCTTTTGAAAATGGTGTATTTTTTATATTAATGATACATACATTCAAATCTTATGGAACCCTATAGATGAGACGAGGGTTGGAAGAGACCGAAAATAATTTTGCGTAAAATGAGGACGGCGGCGTAAAGGTCTTCGGGAAACCAGGGGAGGGGGAGTGTCTGACGAGGGGAGCCGGCCCTGATCGGGGGCACTTAAGGCTGGCCTACCGTCGATGAGAGAAGATGAACCCCTGCTAAAAAAGCGTTCTAAACGAAAAGGCAAGTAACATACGTACTCGAGTAAGATTCACACACAGATGATGAAATTAAGTACGGAAAAATATCAGAACTGGCGGTCTGTCCATCAAAGAGAAATTGAACATAGCAAAAGTGGACGAGAGAGAAGAAGACAAACCTTGAAAACCTAGCGCTGGAGGCGAAAGAGTGAATGAAGAGTGGGATAAGAGCGGGATGACCAGAGCAGGAGGCAAGGGGGTCCGGCACACCTTGAGACACACTGATTTGATGTTGAAGGAACATATGACGGGCGCCCGGAGCCGCAAATACTTGCGGGCCACGTAAGGAGATGGATTGGTTAGAGGGAAAGGCAATGACCAAGGGGGGGGGGGCGTGCCAAAGAACGCTGGCGGGAGGGAGCGCTAGGGAGCTGTAGTCCACCAATCTGCGGACAGGACTCACGCTGATGATGATCAGTAGCGACACACCTCCCTACTACCGTATCTCTACAACAACCTACAGCAAACAGAAACACCTGACTATTCCGGGGCAATGGCCGCGTGGTCATTTAATTAAATGGAAAAACTTAAACGAAGTAAATGGAGGAGGAACGTCGCGTGAGACGAAGAGGGTGGCGAGGAGGGAGGGAGGTCGATAAAGCGTCGCCTGGCACCACGGGGGCCGGGTGGAGGGGGGGGGGAGAGTGGAGAGGAAGGGGCCCGGACGGCACTTAATCGCCAACAGATTCAACAATCCGAGTACTCGTCATGGGCAACTGACATTCGTTTCATGAAACTGATAAACATGAGAGTTTTCTCTCGTTTGTACTACGAATGCGTCATTCATTGAAACGATCCCAACACATCCCCAGGTTTCACTCCATGTTTTTAATGACTCACGGGGAGTTGGTAAGAGTTTCGAGAGTCGCCGAAAGTATGGATGAAAGCTCTTCGGCGACCGCTGACAGGAGGGGTCGCCGATTACGCATAACGCTTGAAGAGAGGAAATCCCTCCTCCAGCACTCAAAGGTCGAGAGAAAAGGAAAGACGAAGTCTTCCACGGAAGACGAGACGAAGATGATAACTCTTCCCAGAAGCTAAGAGGACACCGTGCCCTCTCGCTTTCTTAATCCCTTGGTTCGATTTCGGAATGCCAGTGAATGGCGTTTTTCCACGAGGAAACTAATGCATATTTGTTAAATATTATTTTCCGTCTTGATAATTTAAGGAAATGAAGACCTAATACTTTGGGGAATATTTAGGTTTCAAGATGCAGGCATGCATTCTACTAAAATAAATGAAGTCTCGGATTTCCACTTGATCAGCCCCTGTAATGCTGTGTCCTAGGGTGGGCATTGAGCGAGCATCTACTTCTCCTGTCACATTTACCGTGGATATGCTTGCGGGACAAATTAACTTTTGTGCGCCACTCGGGTCAACAGAATTAACCGAAAGAAATGAAACCACGATTTGATTGCGTAATTTTCGAAATAAGGAGCGCATATATGTCGTTGCCACTAAAAATACTTTCGCACAATCGATGGATCGGACCTCGTGTTCTAGATCTCTCGCAGGCAAGCCTCGAGCTGAAATCCATACGTCACCGCCAGCAGCTGAACCCACATCGCGTGATTTTCCCACGAGCTAGATTTATTTGGGATATATTTATATGCTAAATGAGAAGGATTCCCAAATCATGCTTAAGGGATTACCCGAGAATGTCGACGTATCCCCACCCCTTCTCGGACCTCATCCTATTTTCAGAGAATTAAAAATAATGGTAAATATCTAGTTGGCACGTGGGGTCACTGTTAGCGACGACCCCTCTCTAATTTTATCGACATGATCTCACCTACCATAGTACGATGGGGTAATAATACATTTTCAATATCATCGCTAAAGAGACAACCTTCCTATCAATGCAAGAGATTTAACCTGTAATTTAACCTTAGCTCCGTGAGTGATTCCCAGCCTAGCTCCTCTAATACTTTTGGGGTACACTATTCAGTTTGTCATAACAACGTTTTTACTTGACGGAATGAGGACTTCCTTCCACCACAGGTCTATGCGCCCATCCTGTTCGGTTTTCACGGCAAATCTGGTTTCTATAAGGTTGTGCAGTATTCATTTTCCGACTTCGACCGTCGATAGGAAGAAGTATCCAGGTGACTACGATATCACGACATTGCAATGATTATTGGGCATATTGACCAATATACTAGGCCGTATATCGAATATATCTTGACTATATCGACCGAAATGTCCGTGTTTATTTTCGCCCCAAGGCCAATCGAATACCTAAATATATCCTTATCGATCAGGTCGATACGAACGAGTATCAAACATAACGACAGAACATACCTATGCTCTTCATGTCGACCGGTCCTAGTATGTAGTTACGGATCTCAGCCGCACTAGCATGACAATGGCATCGCCGCCCCTTCACCACAATCGCCGCTTAAACTGAAGGGAAACTCGATGTCAAGGAGTTGAACTTAAAACGCCGAGTTCCCGCGACGATTCTCTCGAAATTCTCTGGTCGTCCACCCTTTCGCCAGTCTCGTTTGTTCACCACACTTTCGTTTACAGGACCCGCCATAAAACACCTCATGCTCAAAGCGGCCCTGCTCGAATGGAGCTGCACCTCTTATCTTTGTGTGCCCACTAGATATCAATGGAATACCGTCGTAATCGCCTGCTCACTCTTACATATAACCAAGGAGTTCAACTACAGAATTTTCCTACTTCATTTACGAGAGAATAACACCAAACGACGCCGACTTGGCATCAGCATCAATTTTCAAAACCTACGAATGGGTGAAGGTTCAGAATGGGGAATTTTTAAAAAACTATTTAAACAAATTCCCTTTCTCGCTGTAAACAGTAGTATTGTACATACATACAATTAAGATACTTAGCCTTAATTTTGGGGAAATTGTAAATCTTTGAAGACAATCACTTTGTAGTATTCATTTACACTAGCACACGCAAAGTATCGCTACTACTGCAATAAAGTAACTTTGACGTATCACTGCTAATACAAAAAAGCCCACAACGGGAAATGAATAACACTACATTATACCTGTCAATAAAATGTGTTTTTAACACAAAATTTAAAATTTACAATGTTTATTACGGCTGGAAAACTGCAACCATGTCGTTCTCAACAGGTGTTCTGGATGGTGCAATAGTATACTCCGTTATTAATTACCTTTTGGTCAGAGAAAGATCCTGTTTACCAGTAAAACATGACTTTTGAAATGAGTTGGAGCCATTACTGTCCAATCCAGGGCGAAGAAAGAAATCAAGAAATTGGTATGCCAATATTCGATCAATTCCGCCGTCTCTTCGGCTAATCTCGACGGGCGGAAAGATGGGAATGAGGGTTACTCTTAGTCAGTACACGAGAGCTTAATGATCTCCCCCTGGATCTCGGTGGGGAGAGGGGCCGAGCAACAAATAAAAAAAACGGCTCCGTTGAAGCGATGCTCGATCGAAGGGCAACTCGTTAATGGTCGCGCACAAGGTCACGGCCGATAGAAAGTGAAGTTTTCCTCGATGACGAGGCGGGGAACGCCTTCCATCGGAAACTATTAAAGGTCGTTTAGGCGAAAAATAAAATGAATATCACCCTGATATCCATACGCGAGACTGTTTCCGAAAGCGTAACGTTGGAACTACGCGCTAAAGGATATTATTACGAAAATGGCAGCAAAAACAAATTCCCCACGAAAAAGATAGCAATACTCAAAAGTTGACAACGCGTGCAGTCATTACAAAACACAAAGGTTACAGCACTAACTTAAAGCTTATACAATACCGAAGAAAACGCGCATAAAAGAGATTATCTTGAGGCATGATAATCGTT
Organism: Hetaerina titia; assembly: GCA_037158775.1. NCBI lineage: Eukaryota > Metazoa > Arthropoda > Insecta > Odonata > Calopterygidae > Hetaerina > Hetaerina titia. The sequence goes on along the minus strand of CM073773.1, from coordinate 95,194,723 downwards.
CAACCTACGATTTGAACACTCTTGTGTAGGTAACTCTTTTAAAGGGCCTTGCTTCACTAACTTCACAATAATTTTCATGTTCATTTTATTCCAAAAGAAGCAATGTGAAAATTTATTTAAAGAAATAAATAAACAAGTTGCACATTGTTTCTTTTTCCATCTTCTCCATTGCTCTGCAACCGACTGTCGCGTTCAAAGTTTCAATCTTCCCTGAACGTCAATAATTCTTTATTTTCGTACGTTTTATACCACATCATTATTAATGTTCCCCTTTTGTTTCCGTAAATTAATGGCAAAAAAAACGTTGGCGTTGCTGAAAAACAACGCCAACATTTCAACATTTCTTTAGGTGTTCAATCAAATTCATTCGCTCGCCTTGGCAGCAGCGGGTTAAAACGTTTTCTGCTAATTCAATGGCCGCTGGTTCGACTCCTGCCTAGGTTGGTTTACCTCCTCACACGCAGGGCTTGGATTTTTGCTACTTTCCTTCTGGTTCTCTAGTATTTATTAAATTAATAGGCCAAACATGACTACGTTTCGATTAACGTTAAATATAATCCAAATAAATAAATAAGTATTGTGGAATCATTTTGCAAAATAATTCCATACCATTACAAATACATAACCGCTAATCGTTTAAACAGGGATTCCAAATCGAGTCGCTTGGTAGCAAACAACTGGCTTTTAAGAGCCCAATGGTTGTCTACATTGACAAATGGGGTCATGGAGGAAATAAATGCGAGATGTAATAACGCCATTAGTCCTAGACGTAACCATATTGGGAAATACGCTGTTTCGCTGAATCTGCCGGACGGAATCCGCATGTATTCTAACAACAACTCTTTCAGAAAATAAATCACCTCAACTCTAAAGGTTTAATGTTATTATGCATCTAGATTTCCGATAGGAATTCCGAATGAGCAACCCACTGCAAAATGGTAATCTCCAAAATAGAGTACCACAAAGTGGAGATAATATGGATAAGATTAGATCTGACATACGATACATCTTATGTACATAAAAACGTACGATATCTGAAGGCGTGAAATTTTACACTCCGTGAAGAGATTTCATAACTAAAAATAAATGGCAGGAAAAAAATGTAAGAGGAACCTCAGTAGGCAAAGAACTCATTTAGCATGCGACCATAGACTTCAACTGTCACATATTTAAGATTTAATTTCAAATACCGAGAGGAAGACATTTTAAATTATCGACTGGAGATTTTAACATACTGAGAAAGTGCAATCTAATACGTATTTTCATTCTTTAAAAGAGAAGAATGGAAAATACGGACATATGAAGTTGCTGAAGCATACTACCTGTCAATTTCTGGGAGAAGGATTCTCTTTGGAGTGATTTCTCTGAAGAGAATGAAAGGAGGACCCCGGGAGGAGAGTTGGGTTATGAGAAGACAAAGAAGGAAGCGACTCGAGCACATTCCGAGGCTCCCCTTCTTCACCGAATGCAGCAATAAAAAGGCAGACGGCGAGGAAGAAAGAAGAGGATCCCTTGAAACAGTTAGATGAAGTCAACGATTCGAAGAACTAAGAGCAAAATGAAGAATGTACCTAATATCTAAGGTTTACCCATTGAGCCGGTGGAAGTGAATACACACGATTTCAAAAATTACGAAACACGTGTATTTCCATGCATCTCCTCCAGCCCCTCGCAACCCTAGGTCCCCTTCGAACCCTGCCCGCCTCTGTACCATCGCCTTTCCCGCTCCGCGGGATAACTCCCCCTCCTCCTTCCCTGCACACTTCCGTCTCTTCGGCTTCCCGCCCTCCCACCCTGAAGGATTCCTCGGATACGCCTAAATATAGCGCCGCCAGAGGGAGCAGCGTGTGCGGAGGACCGACACCAAAGGAGGGGTTAAGAGAGCTCAGGGAAGGGAACTGCACAAGAGATGAAAATATGACAGCCGCTCCGTATCCGGTAATAATGTGATCCTCGTGAAGTGGGAATGTCAAGTAAAAGCTGCAATAAAACGGCACAAATCAGGAATGAGAACGAGTTACGTATTTCTGACGATACTTGGGGTGAAATGCAAAAGCTACTACGAACATCAGGAGGAGAATTAGATTGCGAAAAAGGATGCAATTAATGATTCGGACTATTGAGCACAATTATCAATTAAAAGCCGGAGTGTACTTTCGTGTGGAGTGTAGTGCTGCGCTGTGTAGAAACTTCGCATCCGAAGGAAGGGGGTAGAGAAAGTAATGATGAGGGGGCTTGCAACCCCTTCTGCATTTTTTGCTGTTCATTAGACTTCCTCCCTTTTTCACTCCAGAGTGAGGAACGATAACTAACCACAGCCTGTCCATATGGCCTCCATCATTCGCCTGCAACAAGTCTCCAAGCCCCCTCCCCCCCCGTCTCCAATGGTCTATGTCTCTTAGCCATATTATTCCACATTCCAAACAATTATTTTTCCACGGACTGCTTCCTTTCCTTCATTTTTTAAAACGTGCGACTAGGTTCGGTTGCGCCTGAATTCAAACCAAGGGCAAAATATCGTGTCCAAAAATAGACGTTTGACGCATGATCGATTGACGACAGAGGTCTGGAAAAATTCAGACCCATGAAAATTCAATGGGATTTGATTGTTGGAAGGCTTGGTGTGTGTTTGATTGTGTGAATGATTTGTTATTTCAGCCGAGGCGAGATGTCGCGGGTTCGATTCACCCCGGTGGCGGATGAACCTTTAAATTAACCTTGATGAACCTTTATACTTTTGCCCGCGGTGCCCTTCTCCACTGTCGGTATGTGGCGGGCAGGTCAAATATGGGTTGGCACAGTGGACCAAGAGGTCTCAAGTGCCCGGGGCTCCTGTCGAAGGCCCCCTACACAAGCAATCATTACCTAGAACAATCATTCTGGGTTATTAGTTACAAACAAAGGCTGCCAGCAAATGAATTATTCAGAATGAACAGTGGCGAAATCCTAATACAAATCAGTTTCCATAGAAGATAGAAACAGCGAGAAGAGTACCTATACTGTCTAACATCCTTCACCATGAATTGCCGACGGAATGAAGAACAAAGGAAAATCAGCGACCGAGAGCCATGAGAGTGAGTGACCGCTGAGCAAAATCACGCTCATAAATTCTTGGGCGATGGCGGCGAACGGTTAATCTATGTCCGAACGACTTGCGCCATCGAGATCTGCACTGGGGTCGAGTCGAAGGCAAGGATATCCTCCACCGAACTATAAATGTACGACTGAGGCTTGTTATTTACGGCAGGAAGACTCATGATTTCCGGCACATATAGATAAGTAATGATAACACACTCCATCCCAGGGAAAGAGTGAGAAAGTATTAAAAAAATGCAATCATTCTAGAGGTGAGAATCCGCCAACCAAGATATGCAAATTATCACATGATGGCGTCCAGAGCCACGTATCAAAATGGACGGGGGGGGGAGGAGGGAGGGCGACAACGGAGCCGAAGGATTGTTTACACAACCCCTCCGCGCCAAGTATTATTACGATATCCAAGGAACAAAGGTGGTGCTCCATGCCGGAAGGCTGGTATTTCGGATTCGATTGGAGCTCATCTGGCCCTGAACGGAGTGCAGTTCCTTGTTTCCTGAGCCCCCAGCGGCTTTCCAAAAGATTTGGTGCCCGAAATTCACAGCTTGGGAGAGGCTTGGTGTGACGTCATATTTGCTACTCGAATTCTAACCCTCCCCACGCAAACGATCTAACCACTAGAAAACGTCGCCACGTTATATTGATTTAGTAAACCACCAGAACAGGTTTTAAATGAATAAAAAGTAGAATTTGGCATACAAACCACGTTAGTTTCATGTTGAAGTCAGATTTTTCACATACATGATACACTGTTCTCTTTGTCCCCTGGTTTCCCCTCTTTGTTTCTGAGAGACTAGGAAAAAAATGCTGGTATTTAATTTTTTGAAATCACATATGAATAAGGACTTTGAGTGGGTGAAAAGAGAAGATTGCCGAGGGCACTAATAAGAAGGAGATGGACATTGATTGGACTTATCCAAAGGCACGACAACCACTGAAGATCAACATCGAAGGAAAGAAATGTAGAGGAAGGGCGAGGAGCAGACGATGGAAAATTTAGGTGAAAGGAGTTCTGAGAGAATGTATAGATTGATTGGCAGAGAAAAGGATGGCCTGGAGAGCAGATACAAATCAATCATCGGATAGATAACCCGTGTCATGAGGTAATTTCTCAAGCTAGCAAATAGGTAAATGTTGTGTTTTCGGATGAAATAAACATTCAAGGAGCAACGACTGACACTCGGGATAAGACGCGGACAGCACGTGCACGCAATATGCCCTTTTAACAAAACTGCCTGGGTTCGTTCACGGGGCGAGTGTCTAGGAATGACGCTATGTGACAACGGACGGGAACCAAAGAGGTAGGGGGGGGGACGGCGGTGACGACCCAAACGTGGCGAAAGTAACACCCCCCCGAATCGGAAAAGGACGCATTCCGGAAGAGGAGGGATGTGATGACGTGGGGGGGGGCAAGAGTGGGGCGGGAGACCACGCCGAAGATGGCGGACTGTTCAAGGCGGACTGAAGAAGGCGAAACTCGTTCACTCCTCTCGGCCGCGACAACGGCGAACACCTACATGCACCCTTCGAGCCACCACTGGGTGTATGGCAGAAGGTGGTCACCATCCAGGCGTGCACCATCAAAATTAAATATTTCTTACATATTAGCCCCTAAAAGAAATATTTCAAAATTCAGATGATGGGAATAAAGTTCACAACTTTTAACATGAGCTACGGCATCTCATATTAATGAACTTCCTCAGGGATACGACGCGAGCTGCTAGTTAGGTAGAACTTTGAAATAAGCGTTAGGTCAATTAATGATCACACACCAGGCCACGTACGAAACACAAATTTGTTCCATTAGCGACGTATTTCGCAATTATTCTGATTCCTTATCGTTCGCTGGAAAAATTACATTCCAAACCAATCAATTATCCCGTCAATCTAACTGTAAAGATTTATTCAGAGCGTAGTGCATACGCGGAGGTCAGTAATACATTTTTAGCATCACCGCACTAGTCCATGGAGAGCCGTGATTTGGGAGGAGAGGGGAAAGATTGGGTACGCGGGCGGGTGGATGCACGCAAGGGTGCTTGCATACCACCAAGGAGTCGCAGGGCCAAAAGGGTTTTGGTTTCGCGGAATCCCTCGTGCGCGACCGCCCAATAGAACAGACCTGTCGCAGACGGTTGGTATTGATCTGAAGGCATCCCCTCTTCTCTCACCACTCCCCTGCCCCCCTTAGCAACGCCCCACCCGAAAAAACACCCCCCACACCACTCCGACCCCCCCTGCCCCTGGGCGGACGCCGAAACCCTTTCCACCGTCGACGACACACTTCCTCCGCGTCGTCACATCCCACCCGCCCGCCCCACTCCTCTCTAGCCATCGCCGCCTCTACGGACCTCTTTTGTTTCCCGAAATAAATAAAGATCCTTATCGCCAATGACGACGATTGTTTAACCTCGCAACCCGCACCACGCCCTCGAAAAACAAATAAAAAACACTTCTTCAATCCTTCCCCAAGATATGACGTCACCGCGCCTCGTATCACCTTTCCTTTCCGTTTCCGAAGTGAACAATTGCGCACTCAAGTCCGCGACAGCGCCGCCACGGAATGGTGATCGCCCGTGGAGGGCCCCTCCCCCAAGGGCTTTCCGCCCCCCTCCGTAGCGAGGAGACAACGGCGCGTGCACAAGGGCCTCTCAAACTCGTACATCACTGACAACAACAGCACAAGATGGCGACGGCGTCATAAAAGAGAACATGGAAATGCAAAAGATATGCCAAGTAGAAACACTACGTGGTAAATACAGGTAATGTTTGCGTGCACAGGACATGCTTATTTCCCGATACTGCACAAAAATAAATTAGAAAATTTTCCTGTCTTAAATTCTGGACTCTGACTGAGTTTAGGTCGGGCCAGCATGAGAATGTCGTGTCGAGAGCCCGCCCCTTTAAGAGGACCAGCTGATCGGTAGGAAGCCCTCTCGAAGCATAGCGTTGGTCTTTGGCGCATAGTTGAGCACAACGGTTGAGGGGGGAGGTTAAGTTGTGATGGATAGGACACGCTTTCAGGGGAAGGTTTTGTTTCGAACACAGGCAAACAAATGTGTTGTACTTCTACGTAAAGTCTATGATATAACATCCTTTACGTACGGGAATTTAACAGACTGACTGTTTGTCGAATGTCTGTCTCTCAATTAATCACAGTTGAGAGATCCAGTAAGGGGAGCTGGCGACCGTTCATTAGAGACGTAATACTGGGCAGAGCACGATGGCATCAGCAGACATCTTGGTTTATCAGACGCAGGCTACAGAATGTCCCCATATGTCAACTTTTTGTCGATGCTTTGGAGGTGCCCTTTGATCCTAAACGGGATGATCCGTATACTGTGAAGATACTTTAATCGTGCTGGAATTCGTACGAGTGAGGTTCGTAAGTGATGAGGCCCTAGGGGGGTAAGAATGACTATGCTGGCAGCTGTTGCAGTCTGTTGGCTGATATAAGAGCAGAGGGTATGCAGGAAGATTTAAGTACTTTTACGAGACTAAAAGAGGAATTGAGCAATGATGTGGGACTGTGTTATACATTACACGTAACACGGGGAAACCCGATTCCCGCGTGTGACGAGAGCAAACTCCTTCTCCCTTGATCACCCTCCATATGACGACCAAGCCTCATTTCATTGCTCTGTATGTATGTACGAGATATCTACGCCCGGATCTGTGGAAAAACAATTTATGGCTTTTGCACCACGATAATGCACCAGCTCACACTTCATTGCTTGTTCGTGAATTTTTGGCCAAAAAATATACTGTAACGATGCCCCAGCCTCCATATTCGCCAGATATGGTTCCGTGTGACTTTTTCCTCTTTCCAAAAATTAAGAGAGCCTTGAAGGGCCGTCGTTTTACAGCCGTAGATGACATTAAAGCGCATCGCTGAAAGAACTAAAGGCTATCTCAAAGATCGAGTTTGAGAAGTGTTTCGGGGATTGGAAGAAGCGCTGGCACAACTGCATAATCTCCAATGGGGACTACTTTGAAGGTAACAACATCGACGTATAAGAATAAATAAATATTATTGTCCGAAAAATTAAAATTCCCGTTAATTTTTGAACACATGGCGTATGTTCACTTTTGGCCAACCATTGAGGTAATTTAGTCGCGACGCGGTGGAACGAATATTCCTTCTGCGTCCAGAATGATGAGAACTGTCTGTTAGACGGCGCACGCACATTTGGTGCTCACCAGGTAGACATGATGCCGTGACAGTTGTTAATGAACGCATTATAAAAATAAAAAGAAATAACGTAGTTAGTCTTTCTTGATACTCCCAGTAAGAAACAAGTTTCGCTGAGCATTGACGTCATGCAAAGCTTTCACATTCTTCTAATTGTTTGTAATATTTCGCATAGGGACAAACCACAGTAACGAAACTTAAAATCCATTAATTGCTATCAGGCAACATCTTTTGGAATCGGGAAAATGTTACCGGTTTATTAGATAAAAATAGGAGTGGATAACCACCTATCGGACCAAAAAATGTCAGCGTAATATTTACTTAAAACTACAAAGCCTCCAAATTAGCAGCAGATTAAACCAATCGGATAATAATAGGATGAATACAACACCTCCGCGCTGATAACTTCAATATTTACTCGATTTTCCCTCGCACGATACGCGATGATTTCTATGGCAAGATAAAACGCTCTGGCACGTTAGTTATCAGTACCCAATACGACTCAGCCCACCGACTTTGCTTTAATTCTCATTTGATACCCACGATCCAGTCAGTGCTCCACAGGACACGACGAAGAAAAAAAGAGGTAGGTCGGGAAGGTTTCCAGATGTGACACTGCTTACTTGTACGCATTCGTGGAGGCTTGTTTAAATATCATTCCGCGGAGCGCGACCTTCCTTTGGAGTGCCCTCTCCCTTTTAAGCTTTTTCTTTCCTGCAGTGTGTTTCCTCGAGAAAGGATTCAGCGGACAGGATTCTAGTCCAAGTGTGTGCATTGAAACAGTCACTACATCCCTAATGAAAATCTGGATATTTCAGCTGGTTAGACCATCTTAGTCATTGCAAGTTTCAGTGTTGCGGTAGAGCAGTTTGAAGCCTACACAAAATTGCTTATGCCATTCTCTAAATCATTTAAATAAGAACCGTTAAGATTTACGTCATCAAAGGTCTTGTAAACATTCTTTTCCGATCATTTTATGATGAGCATTGCCCTCTGAATTCTAAATTAGAATCTTGGAACAATATGCTAACATATATCTAAATGTCCCAAGAATGTAATGATGGGCACTATAGATCGCGGAAACGTGGTCACTGAAGCAGGAAGATAGACGTAGGTTGGAGGATTTTGAAATGTGGGTGTGGAGAAGAATGGAGGTGAAATGGACCGAAAGGAAAACAAATGAGGAAGTACTGGAGAGGGTGGGTGAGGAGAGGGGTTTGTTGAGAGAAATCCTATGGGGGCAGGAAAAATGGATGAAAGGCGTATTGAGCGGTAGTGGAATGTTGAAGAAGGTAATAGAGGGGAGAATGTTGGGCAAGCGAGGAAAGGGCAGGAACGGGATAGGGATGTTGGACGGGATGAAGGGAGGAAAGAAGTACACAGAGATGAAGAGGGACCTGATGTAGATTAGGTTGCTGGATTGGGTTTTGTTTGGAGTTACAAGATGTTTATTGGAGTTACAAAAATTATTACTTCTCATATGTTGTGTCCTTCCAAAAACCTACCTTAACCGGTAGATTACCTAATAATAATATCAAAATGATAAAAATCTCGTAGAAAATACCTAGTGGTAATGGAAGGGTGGGCTATTCAATTCAGGTAGGTTTCGCTCTCGAACGGCTTGCTAAATGCGTGAAGACATGCCCTTCTCGAAAAAGTTATGAACATCTGATAAAATTAATTTCCATTTTGTTTCCATTCGTTGAAGTAACATTGCACTCTTGAGTTCCGTTAAGTACAACAGTCCAGATTCGCCATTTCTGTTTCAAATTACATTTGGCTGGGGTACAGTTGGATGTTGAAAATTCCGAATTTTTCCTTTGAAATATTCGAGAGGCTTGCCTTAAGGAGCTCTTGTACTCAAAGAGGGGAAGTGAAAAGGCGTGCGTTGGCTCTCGCTCTTACTGCCCGGAGGAGGCTGGGCGAACCTGTCGGCCGTCGGTCGAGGGGAGGGGGCAAGGAGAAGGGTGCGCAGCGACCCCCTCGCGTGAGACAGCGACATCTGCAAAACGTGCGCAGACATGGGAAGGAAATTATACACCCTAGAGGGGTGTATTATTAAAATTTTAAAAATCGAAAAACTTCAGACTACTTTTTTCGGGTGTTTACATAGACAAAATATGTTCAAAAGAGAGAAACCCATTGAACTCAAAAGGACTAAATATTCACTAATTCAATTATCCGTCTGAATTATAACTGTGATAAGGAAATGTAGGCATAGGGAAAGGAACTGGCCCCTCTTATTACCCTGTTGTGTGAATGTTACCAACCGCTAGACTTAGTATAAGGGAGACCTCATATATCATACGTGAACTCTCTATTGAACCAACCTTTGAGTTGATACATGAACTCGTAATGATGGAAGGGAATATGCGCAATAGTGCTTTATTTGGATGTTTCAAGTTGGGCATATTGCGTGAAGGTATTATTTTTTTGAATCATGTAATTTTTAAATGGGCTACGTCCTGTTTAGACAGGGTGCACTAATGTGATTTTATTTCACTAAACTACGTTTCTTAAGTTTTTTCTGAAATAGATTATTTAGTTTTTTAATCCTCCCACAGATAAATATAGATTGTCGTCTAAAATATTTCTTCGTGATGCAAATAAAGTTGCGGAATTATTGACAATATGAAGAAATTACAACCAGCCTAAGGGACAATTTCTTAGAGGCTTTAAGAAATATTTGTATCCAAGTATCCAAGAAGAACAAAAATATCTGAAAACCCCATCAAATCCATAACATGAAGAAAATAATATTGAGATAGCTTCAGAGCTGAGTTAAAGAAGAATTGCCTCATCAAAGGAATAGCGAAGAAATGTTTAAATGAAGAACTTTGGGAGAGAGTTATTTCGCGTCGGTTAGACCTAATCTTGAACGCGTATCGAGGATGTGAGGGAGGACGATGAGTGATTTTATCTCTGAATTAAACAAAACACAAAGGAAAGGTGTCTGCTTCATTACAAATTGTTACGGGCGGGCAGGAGGAGTCGGGCGACTATCGAGGGACATAAGCCGCTCAAGGTGCGAAGATCACACCCAAGACAGCCCACTGGGTGAAAAATAATCGGAAAAGTTTAACGCGAAAAAACGAGGAGTCTACTCTGACCGCATAGGATAACTGGCAGGTGAGACCACAACGAGAGAAAACAGACCCGTACGGAGAGAGGGAACAAGGAATACCCCCTTCCTCTCGCAGCATTGGCGATAAGTAAATTAAGGCATGACCTCTTTGTATAGCTGAAAAATCAAATATTGCTCGAATGCCTCTTCATTCCATCTTCAACGCCGAAATTTCGTGGCCGTATCGCAGACTGACGGACACTTTCGGCGGCTAGTGGCTTAAAGACTCCCTGCCACACGCCACGCCGGCCTCCGACACGCGCGGAATGGGAGCGAGCGTCCTCTCCCAAGCTCGTGAGTCCACTCACTCGAGGGGATGACGGTGGCGCTTCGGCGTAATTTTAAAGAGCGCTCGTCACGGAGGAGGAGAGCCCGAACCTCCCTCCTTAACACTCCCTCACCCGACTCTTCTTATTTGCGTTTATCGGCCAATTTCCTCCGTCGAGCAGCTGCTCCCGCCCCTCTCGTCTCTCACATCCCTCTCGAGATGACGGAGGCCTTCTCGACAGCCGGTAGATAGTGGAGAGGGGGTCTCGAAGGGAAAAGGGCGGTGATAGAGCAGGGAGGAAGAGGGGATAAGGGCGGGAAGGTGTCCGGTCTTTCGACGGCCGCGGCGATGTCCCGCGTCGATGTCCCACGCCGACGAAGTCATCGAGCTACGGAAGTTAGGATAGGCGACGCTAAGACAAGTTGGCATTAAAGTATATGTCCACCTGAAGACATTGACTTAAGGTGCGGTAGAAGAAAAAGTTAATCAACTGAACCTCAAAAGGTTATTAGAGAGTTTAAGAGTAGAGCAAATAGATTTAAGACGCCAATTTTTCCACGAACGATAAGGGATCAGAATAACATTGTTCGACCGAAGTAGGGGTAAAAATATTCCGGTCAAAATTAGTCTGGTGTGTATTCAGCCCCCTGTCACACACCCTAGCGGTGGCTATCGGGGTACTAAAATATCTAAAAGGTAGCCGACGGCCACTCACTACACGGAGTGAATGAATTCTTTGGGGCAAGAGTCCCACATACGCCAATGCGATAACATTGACAGGTGGTATTCGGAAGGTTATGCCCGAGCATCTGCTTCCCACTCTTCCGACGTGGACTCAGTGGACATGGAATTCGTCCGACCGTACAAAGTGATGCACGGAGCGTGTGAAATATTCAGCAGGTTACGACGCGGGAGAAATAGGAGAGGAGGACCTAAATAGAGGACTTACAAAAGAATCAGCAAAAGTTTCTAAATATGAAGCTAGATCAACAATACACGATAAATTGATGAGACTCTGGAACATGTGTGAGCGATGGATTTCTCCAAATGTGGATAACGGATAAATAAGAATTAATCTGTTTAAAACAAATGCGGAGAAGTAACAGCAACTGGTCCAGAACAGGTTCAAGGCACAGCAAGCATTATTGGAGAAGACATCGCGGTCGATACATTTCTGCAAGTGAAAATTGACCATCAGTTAACTGACGGAAGGTTAGAAGAAAATGAACTCTGGTAATGCGATGATTTGGAAGTGAGTGAGAGGACGCCCGCCGAATACGGTCGTGGACGGAAACGGGGGTGGGGGTGCCCACCGGGGGGAGTCGAAGCGAGCACCGCCGCCAACGCGCGCATTCCCGTTTGCACTCCACCCGCAGCGGGGGAGAGCGGTGTGTAAGGGGGAGCGTCTCTCGCGGCCGAAATTATCCTCACCTGATACAAAGCCAATTTTTGGAAGGCTCCAGGGAGCTCCAGTAACCCATATAATCCGAAGGCGCTACCACGAATCGAAATTGGCGCCACTTTCGAACGAGCAATGGTACCTAACACCACGCCATTTCGGACACGCCCCATTGAAATACTCCCTGAATCAAGCGCATCCGAACGCGACCCATAGTACATAGGCTTATTCACTGAGTTTCGCACCACCGGCAACGCCATAGTTATCAATCTGAAGTTGCATTAGATAGGTGAGGGTAGACCAAACACTATTCTAAGCCCAAAGACGAGTGAAATTCACATATCAGAGTAGGGGTATCAGGTCCTTTCCCTGTGCCACCTATGGTTTCCCATTAGTCTGGTACCCGAAAAATTACATAGCTCGGGTGAAGTGTGCCAAGAGAGGGGATCGAACCGGGGCCCTCCGGTCAGTATTACAAAGCTCAAACCATTGCCCTTCTACGTCCTCTTGAGTTTTGAACTAAAGAGACACAAAAATCAGAATATAAAAAATTTACAAGCATAACAGAATTCCACTCAGCTCCATATTTTCAACTCTTCTCCACAAAGAACCATTCTTCAAATCCGCTCAGCGATCTCTCTCTCTCTCTCCTACCACCACCTCCTCACATCACCTCCCAAGGGCAAATAGTATCACATCTATTCCTCTCCATTTATTATTCCATATTACCTAGTTTACCTTTTTGTAACAAATTGGGGACACACCAGGCAACAAATGAGAAAACACTCGGGAGAGTTGGAAGAAGAAAGAACGTTTTAAAGATTAGACAGAAAAGGGAAATGGAAATGTTGTCCGTTAAGATGGAAAGGCTTACTGGTGAATCCTATGAAGGGAACGATCACGACAGAATGCGTATGCGTAAATGTGGTACAGGCTGTTGTGGGAGTGAACGGGAGATATGTGCGAGCGAGGAGGATGGCGGAGGCCGGGGAGATTCACCCAAGGAACAACAATTTTGATCGCTCATACACACACGAGTCGCCATTAATTGCAAAGAATTCGGTGCATAGGTCCTTAATCCGGAAACAGGACTTTTTCAATGGTGCTCACCAGTTGATAAGCATATAAAACGTCAATGATGTTATCTCTTATCAATCAAGGAAGAAAACGTGGAATACAGATATAAATTGATGCGTAATTTTTTTAAAGCACAGAATACGCCACGAGTTGCACAATGGTGGGAGCTTCGGTTAACTAGCGGTAGGGAACATGCATTGACAATCTTTTAAAAACTACTCAATCAGAGAGCTAGGGCCGATACGTATGAGGAAAGCAGTTGCACGAACGCATTCGTATGTACTAATGAAACGAATGCAAACTTTAAAAGGCGTGCATTTCCTTCATCTTGCTTGGCAAGAATCAGCATATGAAGTGGAAACAGTTTCAATTGTGGCGACGTACGTTTATGACGAGAAAAACAATCCGCCTGAATCTGTTGAATATAATAAACGTTTATGACTTCAACCAGGCGTGACGTACGGGGAGTTTTATGTTATGTGGCCGTAAATTATGTAAATTCTATTCAATAAAAAAGTTTGAATATGACAAGAGGCAGGTAGAACTCCACCCTTGATCGTAACGAAATTAAGCACTAACTCAGAAAAGTGGCAGTGATTGGCAAAAACAAAATCGTTTCCCTTCCAAATCGAATGGAATGATATTTGCGCATATACAGGTATAACTACGGTTACTTAATAAAACTGGAACTTAAATCTTCCTTTAACATTCGGAGGGACTGAACATGATGCCTAGAGTAAAAAAAATTATGATTTTCAGGAGTTAATCAAAATTAATCTCAGGAAAAAATATCGATATTTCGAGCATGTCCACAATGACGGTTTCGCTAGGCGATGCCTCGAACGATATTGGTCATGCTCAATGCTTCCATACTCCACCAAGAATCCAATTTTTGGAACAAAACAGAACTCCAAAACAATATTAAGTGTAGTTATACTGTAACGCTCAATTTGTCCGACAAATTTTACTGCACACCACCGTTTCTCCCGGTTTCTTACACTTAATACACGCGAATTAAATGTCAAACTGAGGCCAACAGGCATTTCGCATTCATTATTTTAAACCCCGAGAGTTTAAACAGTGGGAGTAAAAGTACCCGAAAGGGCAACTTGAAATTCAGAATTAAAAGGAATTAAAACTTTTATCAGGGGAGGAAGATTTTGATGAATTACTTAATGAAGGCTAGAGTAACTTTCAGGGTGTTTCATGAGCGCTTCAAACAAATTTTATTTTAAGCTGTAACAGCTAGACTAATTTTATTAAACTTTTCAAAGGATCAAAGAATGCGGTTGTTGGATTGAGTGGAAAATGTGAAAGACAAGACGACAGTAGAATGAACGTGGATGCATATACTCAAAAGGAGCAACGTCAATCTCTTTCTTAATTGGATCGATTTATCAGAAGACCCCAAGAGGAAGAACTGATAACTTAAATTCAGAGCTTAGCCATATTACACGTATCAAGGTCAACGAAAGAACTCATGCGCCGCAAACCTTTAAAATCTTCTAACATTTATCAGACGCACTTTTTTGCGAAGATGATTGGAAAATTTAGGTTGAGGATTTTCCTCTCGAATAATATCTCCCGCTTGTCTTCTATTTTGACATATTCTATCTGTGACTACGACCTCCTCTTTTGTCCTTGAAGAGCATCACTTTCATTTTCTACAGTATGTCTACCAGTCCACTCCTAGCACATCTTGGATATGATACAGCGCCTAGTATTACCTCATCAAAAATAAGAAATTTATTTTCATCGAAATAGTAAAAGAACTATTCTAAAGCACTTGTTTTATCATGTTTTGAATATCGTGCAAGGTCGGCGTGCGACTTAATAAACCTCAAGAGGGTTACAATATACACGTTATTCACAAATTCACACTTGAAAGTATCCAAGGGAGTGAAATCATTTCGTATTTCCATTTCCCTCGGCACTGAAACTGCATTGCGTCATAAGGATTGGTTGATTCTAAATTCTACAAGACTTATTAAGGTCTCATAAAAGCTAATCGTAAACACTTTCTATTTTCTGACCAAGTACGTGGAGACCTAGGTCGAAATAAACCCTTATTAACAGTGGAACAGTGAATTCCTATTTGCAACGAATCGATCATGTTCACCTTCCACAACATCGCGTCTGATTTGACGATTTCAGAAAGAGTTAAATTTCACGGAGTAAATCTTTTAGGCTCCAAATAGAGAGGATATGCCCGCGTTCACAGTCCCGACTCACTTCATGTGGGCGAACTCATTTGGCAATCGCCTAAAAAGAAGGCTACCGCCAGGCACCCACTGTGATTCCCAACAGCGGGTGACGAAGGCGAACTCATAGGGAATGTGCGCATCACCAAAAATGAGTTTTCTCGGTAGTGTTGGCCTTGGGTTTCGGCGGGTCTCTATGATCACCCACTCTAAGAGACAACAGCAACTTAAGCAGTTTCATGCAGACATCGTATGAGGCATGCAATGTGTCAACGCATACAATTGCCTACGTGAACACACTAACGCTTTACAAATTTACAGCGCGTACGTATGATAACTCTCATTAGAGGCAGGGTTATTCATTATGGATATTGCCTTTAAAATGTGCCCCCAGAAATCCCATTTTTTTTATTTTCGCTGAGATACCCTGATAAATCCCAAAGGAAGGTTTGGAAAATGAGTGTCCACTTCTGTAAGAGTTGCACAAAACCAAACTCTCCATTCTTCAACATCAATCTACCATGCATAGTTTTCCCAGTCACCCGCACTTCATAGAAAATGATAGACTCCCCACAGTTACCTCCCACCCACCCATCCGCCCTCCGACGCCTTCAACTGCTTCCCTCGGCTGCATCGCCACGACATGCACTCCCACTTCCCCCACAACCGCAAACTCAATCTATTCGTCCACCACCCGGAAATATCGCCCAGGAAAGATTCGGCCGTAGGGATGACGAAGGGGGGGCCTATTTCCAGGGATTGCGAAGATGCTCCCGGATAGTTTTTAATGCCTACCTATGGAATTGAAGTCATTCCTCCATTAGCATTATAAATTACAATATCTAAAAAAGAGCGCCTAGGAAAGTTTTTTTTAATAACTCGGGTGGTGGGCTGGAAGTGGGCTGGTTAAGTTTAAAGAGCGCAGGAGCACTTCTCCTTTCACAAGAAGTCACACAAACCCATAGGCTGACTTAATCCCTCTCCGCCCACCTGACCAGTCCATAATGAAGTCAAAGAATATCCATAAGCATCCAAGTGAAAATTGTTTTGTGTTTGTTTCAGGCGGTTTAGTATTTTAGACAATGCATTACTTATTCGCAGATGGAAACATCAAGAAAATTTGCTTGAACGTATTTATTTCAAGTCCAACTAAATTTAAAGAACATCGTATTCAAATAAAATTTGAAGAACATCGCATCAAATGGAATTATCACATTCCAGATTAATATTCATCGACGTAATTGACTGATATCCTAACCAGCGGACTTAGACTTATTTAGGATTTCTTGGAACAGTTTCAAATTTTAAAAATCTATAGAGCATTGATAATTTGAAAACATACGCTGGGCAATCGTAGTAGTTGGAGGGAAAGGACGGGTACATTGGCCGAATGAAGAGAGAGTGTAGGCGGAATTGAAGAGCAGCTTACGGAAGCTTCACGTTGTCTCGTTAGGCGAGGCTTAGATTATATAGGCCTATTTCAGTCTGTGTCCACACGACGACAAAATGTTCTTAGGTCAAAATGAATTTTCCTCGTACTTTTTTGAGATCACGATTTTTTCGAGGTAAAAGAGATACATTTTTAAATAAACCTACTAATGTCGGAAGTATAATACCCTTATTTTATTCGGGTGAGCCAATTTTCTGAGATAGTGTGGTATCTTAATATTTACCTCCTTGAAGATCATCTGCTACGACGCGGTTTCTTAGCCCTCTCCTAAACCACTCTGACAACACTTTCATACTTTCAATTTTTCCCGATCCCTGGGGAAAACTGTAATATGTTAACAGCATTAACATTAGGTATTTTCTGAATTATTCACCAGTTGTGAACACCCATTCTTACTACATGCATGTTCGTTTTGCTTCTTTTTCTTTCAAGTTTTCAAAATTCTAAAAATACTTCTTCGAAGTCTCTGACAGTCGTTTTTTGCCAAATGAGGTATTGTAATTCTTCCAAATCATTTCAACGAAACCATTGTTCATGACATAAATACCAACGACACATCAAATAGAATATATTAAAAATAAATAAAATATAACAGACCAATTTTCTAGATGCTACCTATGGCACCCCCTCGATCGCTTTATTGGTGATCTACGATAAAATTCGCTTCCAATATTATGAAAGGTAGATGTGTTACTCCACTCATTGTCAGAGTTAATTTTTAAACTAGTGGAACTTGTTAAATTGTGAACTTACAGAGATTACCAGAGCGAACTCTGTATGAGTTGTTTACACTACCGGATGTGGACCCAAATCCTATCGTAGATAATAATTATCGCAAGTGTCCGTCCTTCTGCCATGCATCCCTTGGAGGCACTTTTCTCAGACGTATCGCCATGAAATTTTGTCAGTGGGCAAACGGAATAATAAAACTACCGAGGAAAATACCACGTAGCGTGAATTTTCACTTGGTGGGTTTTGAAAACTCATTTTCCCATACATACTTACCATGATCGGAAGGTAATTTACATTCCATATGAGATAAACACATGTTTAGAATAATAAATTAGTCAATAAGGAAGGTACCTGCAATTTTTTGTGTGTCGACGAGGTAAATCTTATAATGTTTCTCCCTTCCTGCAGCTGTGCACTCCCAGGATGTACATGATATGCACAGCCATTGGTTGTTGAAACTGACATTACATAAGGACACGAGGTGGGGTGTCTCGAACTCCATTCCCAAACTACTTCGTAGTACATAATTTATCCAAGTTCTAAATCGTAGGCCATTCGTTTATGGATGAGTAAAAACTCGGAAATATATACCGAGGTTTTACCAAGGTTTTTCTACATGCACTCCTTAGACTTAGATAGTGCAGCGCATTGAAGGTCTGCATGTCGTTGCTCGCCAAAACACTTCCAGAAGGACCAGAGATCTGAGATCAGATATTTGCCACGTTGATAGGCTCCTAGGCTAACAATCAAAATCGAACCTAAATGAAGAGTAGGCTTTTATACCCACGGCCTTGGGACACACCTTTGACTATGGAGAGGAGACCGAAAAGGGAAGATGTGTGCTAATAAACCAGCATTTCCTCTTCCTTCTTCCTCATCACCTCTTCGTGCTCTGGAAGTGAATTAAGCAAGAGAGAAAGATGAATCCATAAATTCATCAATCATGCGCTATCTCTCCAAATTTGCATCACTGCTTGACCACTAGATGTAGTATTAGGCGTGAATCATTTCCTCGATGACGTAATAAAAGTCGATTTCCTCGATGACGTAAAAGTCGATTTCCTCGATGTCGTAATAAAAATCGATTTTCTCGATTTCTCAAATGAAATATAACAATCTATGTCTTTTAATAGATTTACCTTTGCTGTTGGCAATACGAATCTCGAGGGGATCCATTCAGCATTTGCAAAAAAACTAAAATAAAAATTATTCTCTCTCTGCCCTCTCATAGCTGTATTTTATTACATATCGACCTGCGGAATATTTTGTTATTCATGAATCGATGCTCTCTGAGAGGGATTTAAATCAAATGTACACGTAGTGTAACAGATTAGGTCTTTCAAATGAGAAATGGCAGTACGTATAGCAATAGCCTCAACCAACTTTTCATCCCTATTTCCCAACATACGCACGTTTCAAAAATATAAGCTTCTTCAAGGGCGTCACAGCATTAGCATAGCTCTGGCTATGTATTACGTTTCGGTGACATCCTAGAGCTCTACATGCCTAAGCGTGAGCAAATAAACAAAACTATGCGCATCACCGTAGGTGTTTACGTCTGCTCTTCATTTTGAAAACTCACATTATCGTACTTTGACATTCAATCGGAGAACTAATTCAATGCATCGACGCTTCATGGCTCCTTATTTCGGTGAAAATGACCTCTTCATGAGCCAAAATGTCCCATGCTGCTTTTGGTATTGAAAATTCGAAATCCAGGATTTTCAGTATAATGTTTCCGTCATGCCATTCTAAAATGGAAAAACTTGAACACGAAATTGCGAAAAGGAATTAGGAGAAAATTTACTCAACGCGTCAAAATAATGCAAGCCGCCTACCTAGACCCATACACGTGTGTGTGTGTGTGCATATATATATTTATGTATATAATTAGGTGATCTGCTGGATAAGGTAGGTTTTTGGATGGACACAACTATCAAATAAATATTTTAAACTCCAAACAAAACCCAATCCAGCAACCTACTCATCAGGTCCCTCTTCATCTCTGTGTACTTCCTTCCTCCCTTCATCCTGTCCAACATCCCTATCCTGTTCCTGCCCTTTCCTCGCTTGCCCAACATTCTCCCCTCTATTACCTTCTTCAACATTCCACTACCGCTCAATACGCCTTTCATCCATTTTTCCTGCCTCCATAGGATTTCTCTCAACAAACCCCTCTCCTCACCCACCATCTCCAGTACTTCCTCATTTGTTTTCCTTTCGGTCCATTTCACCTTCTCCATTCTTCTCCACACCCACATTTCAAAAGCCTCCAATCTACGTCTATCCTCCTGCTTCAGTGACCACGTTTCCGCACCGTACATAGCTACGCTCCATATCAAAGTTTTTACGAGTCTTGTCTTAACATCTCCACTCAACGTCCCCGTCATCAACTCTCTCCTCCTTGAGAAAGCCTCCTTGCCTAGCGCAATTCTTCTCCTTACGTCCCTACCACTTTGACCGTATTTGTCCAAAACACTTCCGAGATATGTTAACTGTTCTACCTGCTCTATTTTTTCCCCGCCTATTTTAATATTTAGCTTAGCCTTTTTCTTTCTGGAAAATCGCATGACCTTTGTTTTATTAATGTAGATTCTCATCCCATATTTATCGCACTGAATCTCCAATTCACTCACCAATGCTTGCAACCCCTTGGCTGACTGAGCAACTAATGCTTGGTCATCAGCAAACCTAACCGATTTTACGAATTCCCCTCCGACTTTCATTCCTACCTCCAGTTCTTCCCATGCCTCTTTAATCATTTCCTCCACATATACGTTGAACAGCACCGGTGACAATGATAAACCCTGCCTTACACCTCTTCCTAACACTGCCCATCCGGTTTCTCAGTTCCCCACTCGCACCTGAGCAGTCTGAGACATGTACAGGTTGCGGATCAGTCTTCTGGCCCTCCAATCCATTCCAATTTTCTGCAATACACGCAAAATATTTCATCTATAAGAAAAAGGGACTGGTGCACACTTAAAGACCAATGGTATTTTTGAACTTGTTGACTCGTCGATCCGCCCTCAAAAATGAGTCTACTTAAAATTGTATTCCATAAAATTCTGTTACCCGACGACTCCCGCGTGCACATTCTCCTGGAGGAGGGTTGGGCGGGAAGACCATGACTGTGTCGCGTGCTTTCGACCCCGGCTACGTCGCCTTCAAATTGGCAAATGTTTTTCCTCAGTCCGGTTTCGGCAAATCGATCGATTCCGATTTAAATTATATGGAACCCTCCAACTTTTTAATTTACGAGTGCCTGATCCTTGGATTATGGATATTTCGAAGCCAGACGGCGTCCCTGACCCTTCTCCCCGACCACTGGTTTTCCGAGCAGGAATTAAGCCACGCCACTAGAGACCTTCAACTTAAAGAGGGCACGCCATTAAGACAAGAAAAGGGATTGAGACGAATCGGAAAATTTCGGCACGCACGAGCGTAAGGGATATGCAAACTCTTTAAAGCTTTGAAAAACGAGTTCGTATTACAAACAGTAGAAATACATTCTTTCCTGTTAAGGGTTTTTATACATCGTGACGAAACACGGTAGTCCAATCAATTCCTCAATATTTTCAGCGTATTTTTATACTTGGAACCTTTAGACGGAAGTAGAAAACAAGATAAAATAATGCTATTTGCATTTCCAGCTTTATAAAGGTGTAAGCATTCTCCATTTTTCGTTCGAGAATATTTTGGTTTCGTGATGCATCGTTGCGTTTCATAAATCTCCACGGTCTGGAATTTTTCCCATTTATTGGTCAGGTTTTTATTTCCGACACCGACATAATGACGCAAAAAGACATTTACAACAGATATATCCCCATGAACAAAAGACGATATATAATCAATTAAACTGATATGACAATACTGAGGAAAAAATAAATAAATGGCTTTCATCAAATAGATACCACACTCTCCTACATCCCGTAAGTATGTACGTATGATGCAACATTTTCAGGGTGTAAAAATCATTCGCCTTCACCGGGATTGTTCGAGTGATGCAATTATAAACATAAAAGTGACACACAAATGAGATATAATTCGTTGCACCTTGAAGTCCAGTGCTTTCTCTATGAGAATAATTCGCATGCTAACAAATATTGTGCTTGTATATACTTCGGCACAAACTATAAATATTTATGAGCTTAAATTTATAATCCTAAAAAATAAAACATTTCATTTTTTGTCACGATTTTATCATTTATTCGTAGTATATTTCTTCGAGGAGATGGCAACTTGCTTTGCAGATGTACATTAGGAAGTTTTACGCTCCAAAAACACAGCGGAAGACAGTTTCGCTTGGCTTTAAGACAAGAAAAGGGGCTAATATGAATCTGGAAATTCAGAAAACCAGGAGAGTAAGAGACACATAAACTTTAGATGCACCTAAAGTTTCATTATAGAACGGCGGATTAGAGGAAAAATATAATTTTTTACTCTTTCGATTTTGGAAAATATTAAACAATTTACATTAAACATTGTTTTCATGTCTCGTCAATAATTATTTCAACAAATAGTGGCAGTTTTAATTCATAAGGTATTTCAAAAGAAACAATAACATTTTATTCCATAACTTCGGTGATTATTATTGTTAATATTATGTAATTTCAGCATCGAACAACGACAACTTTTAAATTCATGTGTCCTATTGTCAAAATTGATGTATAAAACAATTCAAGCTGAAAATACATTATTGTAGGAAATTTTCCGACAGTAGCGATCAAATCCTCTGTAAATATAAATTATACATCTCTTCTTCGAGTACATAACCTATTTCAGACAGCTAAGAATTTCAGTTTCCTTATTGCAACCTTTAATGGAGAATGCCACTCTATCGCTCTTCAAGAATATTCATTTAAAGTGTTTCCTTCAGAAAAAAACCAGACAAAAGTGGGAAATCACAGTCCCATAAAATTTTTTTCGTAGCGATGTCACTGTTTTATACTTCCTATTGAGGATTCCTTGACAAAAGTAACCTCGAAAGGTTATAGAGAGAGACATTGAAATTGTTTATGCGTCCAAGCGTCCAACAGGGTCACATTTCAAGATGGTGGAGTGTCGGTTGAGTGTTGCAATCATCTTATGTTCACATCATTTAAATTACTTTCGGACTGACGAAAGGGGAGATGTCGTCAATCAAGCGCATGCATACATGGCTCCATCAAATTAAGAATCGATTTGATTCCGAAGATCCGCCAATTATCTTTCTGAAAAATATATCATTCATCATGGTGACACCTTCATACTAGAAGGGCGCATCCGCCAACATATCAACAATTGAGCAATTAACTTAAACTACATGGTAAAACTGAAGTTTAAATTAAAACATAACTGTCAACAAGCCATGAGGTTTGCATTGTTAGGCTTTAATAATATTCATGACAAAATCTTTCTGAATAAAAGTGATATTTTGCGCAAATTAGTTGAAACGGCAATCCTCGCCATACTTCCCTTGAAGCGTTCCAATTCTGCGGGAGTAAAGACTCCCCCGAGTTTTTGTCACCATGAGCATTAAAAGACATAAACTTCACGCGCTCACAAAAAAAAAACAAGTTTTAACGACTGAGCAATCCTCGTGCACTTGCTTCAGACGAGAGTGAAGTCGCACCTTTACCGGTAATTGTACATAAGAAACACATGGCATTGAAGAAAAAAATGGCTGAAGTGAAAGTGTGGTTTGCGAAAAGAAGAAACTTAAAACTAGAATTAAAATATGAAATTCAGTACATAACAGAAACACAGTCAGTAACAGCACAAACTACCCACCCGTGCACTCTGAGCATAGAGCGGTACAAAAAGGAAACGGAGGCAAGGAGCGCCCATTTCCCAGAGCAGGAAATTACACTTGGGCAAGAGGAAGATGGTGGTAGCAAGACCGTGAAGAGGATAAAAAGATACCAAAAATAACATGGAGGGCGGAGGAAGAGATCCATCGGGCCGTGAAGCGGCTTACTGCTATGAAGAAAATTTAAAATATAAAGACATAGGAAAGACTCATAGGTGAGTAATATATTTAGGTAGTGTATACGTGTGTTTCTCACCGGGATCATAGTCCCAGATGGTTTGCAGTAGCGGATTTCCAGAAGGTGCGAGGCGGGATTGAAAACACGCGACTTTCGAGCGAATAAACTCCGCGACGGACGGGAGTGTATGCACCGCTCGCACGTTGGCCATTCTAGTGAATCGACTCACTTGTCGTAATGACCGAACAGCCTTGTTTTGGATGGCCAGAGCGTTTTCCGTATGGCAAACGTACAGAAACAGCGGGCGAATGATCGACCTGTTAAGTCGATTCTGTCGGCGTGACTCAAGAGGAAAAATCACGGAGGGTAGGTAGCCGAGGCGGCTCCTAGCCACCAGTGCCTTCTGACAGCACAAGTCGATGTGCGGCTGAAAAGTGAGCTGCTTGTCTAGAATGACACCAAGAAATCGATGCGAAGAAGCTCTCGGTATAATGTGTAGCTGGAAGAAAAGAGGAACGTGGGGTGTGTTTTCGCCTACGGGAAAAGTGAATATGTGTGCTTTTGTCTGGATTTATTTGTATTTTCCAGGTCCGGTGCACCGGCGCAGTTTGTCAAGGTGTGCTGTAGGTCAGCTGATGTTCGCGAAACGTGTTTGAGATGTGGCGGCGATGGCAATGCCACCAGCGTACATGTAAAAGGAAGTGTGAGGTGTAGAAGGCAGATCGTTGACGTGCAAGTTGAATAACAGAGGTCTGAGAAGAGAGCTGTGCGGCACGCCCGCCTCGGTTCTCTTTAAAGAAGAGAGGGAATCACCGAATGACACGCGGAACGTACGATCGGAGAGGTACTTTCGGACGAGGAGAAGGGGAGGGGGAAAGTCGAGGATATGCATTTTGTATACGAGGTCCTTGTGCCACACGCGGTCGAAAGCACGGGCGACGTCGAGGAAGACGGCGTCCGTTGTATGGCGAAGATTGAAGCCGTGCGAAATACGTTCGCTGAGGTGAAGGATCTGGTGACACGTGGACACACGCGAACGAAAGCCAAGCTGCTCGGGACGGAGAATACCGCGGTCGTAGCCGTGATTCTCAAGGAAGGTCAGAAGGACCCGCTCGAAAAGTTTCGAGGCGTCTTTCTCTGGTTTCGGGAGTAGGATATGGTGGTCCTTTGCAATCATATACAGCACCCGCGAAAGTGTGTTAACGACCTCTACGGGCGACCGCAACGCTGCAGCAGAGCACGACACCGGGGCCCCTCCCCCCGGCCGCATAGGAGGAACGTCCTAGGTTCACGCCGCACACCGCCATTGATCGGTGGTGATCACCCTCGCCCGCGTGATCCCACCACACGGCCCCCGCCGGAAATCACCCACGGTTGTGTCGCATTCGCGGCGCACATGAACATCTACCCATCATCCCTTGGACCATCCGCGAGGAGAGGGCCATCCACTAGGAACCGTGGAGCAGACCACTCCGTAGTCCATATTCCTGTCCCGTTTCTTGTCATTCGGCAGCGACGCACATCCGTCTAAATATTCAAAGAGGTTTCAATGTAGGCGAACGCACGAGCAATTTTTCTGCATGCTACACTGATGCCGAGTGAAACATTAGATTTGAGCAACATTTCATCCCATTTCTGGCCCCATGTTTTAATTTTGAGATGAATGAAATGACAAATTTAAAACGATAACAGTTTGTCAACTTACATTACGGAATATGATAACTTCATTAGCATTTCCGTTAAACTGAATGTAGCTAGGAGAGTCTCCAGTTGAATAATGAATATTTGTGACCTCTATGGACAAGAAAACAACTACGTTTATGCGAAAGTTCTCAGATAGGAAATAATTACATGACAGTCTCCACCTAGAGTCACATTTCGAGGAGCGAGGTCGATGCTTTGTGCTCCTGAAAATACACGGAACGAAAGACTTTAGGCGTACAGGACGAAGAGAATTACCTCGATTTAATACAGCAAATAAGTTTAAACATAAGTATCCACTCGCAACAGTGGAGCGCGATCGTTTGACGCAAGGGTATGACGTAGAAAAAATGGACACTCCAAAAATGCTCCACACCCACACAAGGAGGTTAAAAATGCTCTGAGGCATTGAGCACACTCACGCTCCAACTTTCCAGAATATCGAGTACACATCTGGCTTCAAAGACGACAACAACTAAAGCTTAAATTTCCTCCAATCCACACTGATTCCTGGAATCGTGTCTAATACACTCTTCTTCAGCGTGGTAAGTGACATATTATTTGGGTCATTTACGAACAATTAAAAAATAAAATTAGCCTCCAAATAAAGGTGATTACACAAAGATTAAGAAATTGCGCCGCAAATTCATGAATATATATATCCACCACCGTGTCATTAAGGTTACATGTTTGATAAACAAGAAATATTAAACCCATTGTTAGGTACAAAACCAAATACATAATGACGGTGGTGACGAGTACTCACAATCTGGACGGTAAAATATTGTCATACCAACTGGAATTGGCTTGTATTTTTCAAAAATATCATTTTTGAAGAAATTAATAAATAGAAATTTTGAAATGCAATCAGCGCTTAGGGAAAAATGACACTTGGCTAAAGGGGGCGCACATTTCAATTTCACAGAAAAACAAACGAAGCTCCGCGTCGCCAATCACCAAAACACCAATATCGCATTTTCAATAAGGGATTTCATGAATGTAACGTTGCTTGCAACTATACATAGCCCGTGTCTTGTAGCCATTACACATCTCACAATCGAATATTAAAAAAAAGAGAGGTTCTAATTCAACCACGACTCGCCAATAAACTGAAAGATAATCCCATTCCTATCCAATCATGAAAGAGAGCCTCCCAACGAGATCCTTATCTTCCTAAATGAACAAATAAATGCAGGGGTAACACGGTTACTTCACACACATCTAGATTAAAATGTCACAAGCGCGATACACAAACAAACCTGACGGCGACTTTGATGTGCATGGTAGGGAACAAGGAGGTTGGTCTGGCCCGCGATTGTGAGGGTCAACGGGAAAGCGAAGGAGGGGAAGTCATGGGAGGATCATCCGGAGGGGTGCAACGAAAGGAAACATACATGCAAATTTATGGCACGCGATTGACCTCTATGCAAGCAAAATGTTAGAATTATGTGAAGTTAGAAAGCCGTGAGCTACACACTACTCTACAAAGACTTAAAACTGCACTGCGTATGAGAAACGATATAGCTGTAATACACACAACATATTACTTAAAACTACAATTAATTAAAAATACTAATTTTAACGATGAAAAAAATATTACGGGAACATTTGTTTTATTTGACATTACGAAAGTATGTACTCACATGGCGACGAAAGGAGGGAGAAATGCTTGTCATCTGGGCTTTCTTTGGATGCAACGGAAGGTGCTCCTTGTCCCACTGGTAATTCGGTAGGTTTGGGTTTGCTGATGTCTTCAGTTTTCGTATCCTGCAAATGAGTAGGCTCTTCATCAGAATGGAAATCGTCTGCAGTTTCTGCCATCCCAGATCTACTAGTGGAAAACACCGTCTCCGAAGGATATTCTTCCAGGGGTGCACTTGGCATAACATTAGATGATGCTTCGTGAGATAAATTAACCAAATCTTCGGTACTGTTTTTGTCATAGAAGTGATCTCGTTGGGCCATAACAAAACTGGAGTCGTCGTCTTTGTCGGAAAGATCCTTCTCTTCTGCCACCAGCTCGTCCCTCTTAATGGATATACTAGAAACAGGTGCAATGGGTGGTGATTCAAAAGTAACCAAAGGTGTTTCCTGCGGGTGCTCATTTTTAGAAGCAGGCATTGAATAATCACTCAAAGAAACTGTTGTAGCCATACTATCAACGTGGAAAGGGTCAGGTTCAGGTTCATGCTGCTCAGACTTAAGATCATGTATAGATCCGAAGGAAGTTGGCGGTTTAGGCAAATCATCTAAAACTTTCATTAAATCATGATCATCCTCAGTTTCATCGTGGATATGTTCCTGACTAATTTTTTCCAATTCGGTTTTTGCATCCCCACTAGCATCAATCACATTAGAATCAGAGCCACTAATGATATTTGGCAGTTTATTCTCAAGCAAAGAGGGAGATACATTTCCGGAACCATGATCAAATTTCTGCTCGCTAATAAATGAGAATCCGGGTGAATTATTCATCTCTACGTTAGAAGAAAACGCCGATGTATCAGTTTCTTGAGTGTCCACGAGAACCAATTTGTCCAAGGAATCTCTCTTAACCTCTCCAACAGTTTCTTTAACAGGAGAGGACTCGGGATCTAAATGTTCAAAATCATCCACAGATTCATGATCTCTACGCATTTCAGTCCCCAAAATTGTGTGGGAGGGGCTCGTCTCACCGGATTTGGGTTTTCCTGGTGCATCCCCCTCTTGTAGCTTCGTTGGCTCCATCGCAATACACAGATTCTACTAAAACTTTCACCAAGAAATTATCAACCGTGACTTCTTAACCGCGGCTGTTCTTCTGATAACGTTACCCACACCTTCCTGCTGAGTTGTCAAATATCAGTCAGTGCACCGGTATACTGTCTATGAATCACAGGCACCCTCTATCCGCAGGATGAGTCACAACAATGTGTTACATTCGTGAACTAAGTAAAAAGGAAATACTGCATTCCGTGATTCTACCGTTATAATAAAATATGAAAATATTAACGGCCTTATTTTATATTGTTAATCGTAGTAACAATGTCGGAGTATTAATTTATAGATATTCCTTTCTCTTTTTAGGCTTGTTTTGAGCCGCGCTTGCGCGAAACGTTTCGTCTGAAAATCATGACGCCCAACCCCAGGCCTCTCCATTCGCGTGTGGAGCCTTCTTCTAACATGGCTGCGAATGGATTGAAGTGTCGAATAACGGGTGGCACTCATAATGGCAAGATTTATACAAACGGAAATATTAACGGAATTAAAAACCATATACAGAATGGACACGCCAAGGTAAACAATCGTATGAATACATTATGATTTTCTTTTCTATTGATACCGGCGTTCGATAGGCCGGAAAAAAACATTGAAACGTGACTTGAAAGTATGTAATTAAGCTTTGAAAAGCTATCTCCTGGTTAAACTTTTTCTTATGTTTCGATTTTTAAAGATTCTTCCTGAATTGAAAAAAACACCGCCGAAATCAAAAGAATCTTTTGAGCCTGTACCATTAGTAACTGCCGTGTTGACCTACCTGGGGTTTTATCTTTTAATGGTTTTGGGGTATTTGAATCAACTTCTAATTACACCGAAAGCAGTAGCATCCGAAAAAAACAGACCGGTATGTATGTATGCATGCTTATTATTATTTATGTGCAATGACACGGATAAGTTTTAGTAACATGCTGGGTGTTGCCGTTAATTCACAGGGATATGTGCCATTATATGACAGCTTTGAACAATTTTATTTACGTTATGTCTACCGAAGAGTAAGAGACTGCTGGAATATGCCCATTTGCAGTGTCCCTGGAGCATGGGTAATACTGAAGGACAGAATTACTCGAGATTATGGGTGGACATTTGAGTAAGGATGATACAAATATTTGTTTTGAATTAAAATTTCATTTTTATCGAAACAATATTGTCAATAAATATTTTCAAAATTTCAGGTTTACTGGTACGAAAACTAAATGTCTGAATCTTGGTTCTTACAATTATTTGGGATTTGCCGAAAATACCGGTCCATGTGCAGAATCCTCAAAAGAAGCTATTAGGCAATATGGTATTGGAATATGCAGTACTCGACAGGAATTAGGTAAGCCAAAGTAAATTACAACTAAATATAATTGTTGAGTTGGGATTTGAAATAACAGTTTCCGTGCCCTAGGAGTTACTATGAATATTATCCTGGCATAGTCTTCCTTAAAAATGCAAAAACTAAAATTATTGGCTCGCTAAATAGTGCCATGAAATTGATACGCAAGCTGCCTTTAGCAGCCACTCTGAATGTATTTATAACTCGACTTCTATTGTATTTGTTTACATCAGTTATTGGTTTGGTTTTAAATGTTTTCTCATATTGCTATACTATTTTTATTTAAAAATAATGTGGATAGTCATAGCACGAGATCCTAATGTTAAGTTGACGTTCTAATGCTTTGATCAAAAAAGGGTTAAAGGTTTGAAATTCAAAATCACTGTTGTTATAACCACCTATCACTCCAACCTCAGACTTCTCTTATATTTATGGAAATACTATAAAACTTCATTAGTATTATTGCGATATTATTTTCTCCAAAGTAGTTCAGACTTTTATTTAAAAATCAGCAATCAGAAAGAAGACATAGCTAGTTTTTTATCAATTCGTGAAATAGATATATTAATTATATTTCGTTTATTTCATTGCATTAATGTTTGTTGTAATTTGAAATGTATAATATTTGTGGGAAGAACTGCCATCTGGTCAACTGCCACCATGCCCAAACTAAAACACCGTTTGCCTAAAGACTTTCAATGCTGAGCCATTCATTGATTCAGGATTTCTCCTGACATCTTTTTGCTGAAATAGTATTAATTCTCTCAAAACTTTGGTAAATCTATTGCTTATGGAAATTGGTGTTCTACTTGATAATGTTTTTATAGCAAATTTAGGGAGCTAATAAAATTGATTCACAGGTTGACCTATATTTATTGAAATTTCTTTGTTTATAATACTATATGTGGCTTTTATTCAGACGAGATTACTATCATGTAGACATTACACTGAACAAAGGGCAACCTTCTAAACAATTTAAATGGTTTCAACAAACTTTCAATCATTGGACCTGCAATATATAATAATTAGTGAAATAATAAAAGGTAAGAGAGGCTCCATGAATAAATATCTATAACTTTAAGATAGTGAATAGGTTTGTGTTGTAGTGCCATAGTTTGAAATTTTGTTCATAATTACAGGAACATTACCAATCCATGTAGAGTTGGAAAAAACAACTGCGAGATTTTTGGGAACTGAAGATGCTATTACATTTGGCATGGGATTTGCTACTAATGCCCTCAACATACCAAGCCTTATTTCTAAAGGGTGTTTAGTGGCAAGCGATGAAAGAAATCATGCATCCCTTATTCTTGGATTGAGATTATCAGGGGCAACCATTAGAGTTTTTAAACATAATAGTAAGTAGATGGGTTAATTCTTGTGGTTATTAAATATTTAGACTTGGTCTTTCTGCCCAGCCTTTTGTGTTACTTGGACTATATATTATAATTAGAAGTATCCATATATATAGTTTAAAAATTTTGTTGGTTTGTCTTGGTAGTTTTTATGGGTTGATGTTCTTTTTGGTGCTCTTTTTTAGTAAATATTTATTTTTTCCCTGCAGATATGAAGTCTTTGAAGAATCTTCTTCATAATGCTGTTGTTTATGGGCAGCCAAGAACAAGAAGGCCTTGGAAAAAAATTTTGATTGTGGTTGAAGGTGTTTATAGTATGGAAGGATCAGTTGTTCATCTTCCTGAAATTATTGAACTGAAAAAGAAGTATAAAGTGAGGGAAATGTAGTTTGCTGTTGTGTCAAGTGTGTGTGTGTGGACAACAATTCATTTTTTTCCTACTTGCAGGCATATTTGTATTTGGATGAAGCTCATAGTACTGGGGCTATGGGCCCACGAGGCAGAGGTGTTGCTGATTATTATGGCATTGATCCCAAAGAGGTGGACATCTTAATGGGAACCTTTACAAAAAGTTTTGGATCTGCTGGCGGCTATATTGCTGGATCTAAGGTATCATCAATCACTTTGTGTTACTTGGACTTGTTACGCAATAACTTTCAATTTTGTTTTATATGAATTCATTGGAGTTGTTCTTGAAATGATATTTAACAAGGACTTTTAACAACGAATGAATTTTGAAAGGGTATTTAACAACGAATCAGAAGTTTGCTGGTTTAAAATTATGCTTCAGATGTGATGGCTTGATATGATTTAGTGAATTTTCTTGGCCACTTACAGCAGTGAAAATTCAATTCTGGCTTCAGATATGCAGAAGCATAGAAGCCGTTAGTTGTATTTAAGAATTGTATTTAAACGTGGTGGCACTACCCCTGTTTCATCATTGGTGGTTGTACACATCTGTCTTCAGGAGAGTTTTCATGTAAACTGTTCTCTCCATGACGTTTGTCCCTGTGCAGCTTCTTCTTCATAATTCTTCTCTATCCTTTGAATGATGATCAAATTGTATAGTCATCCTCTCATTCTTTCTCTTTCCCTCTAATTTTCTTAATGTCTTTCTTTTCTGTGGCACCTTCCTCAAAATGTGCTGAATCCAATTTGTTTAACCAACCTTCTCTCCACTACTTCTTTATTTTATTTTTTTGAAAATAGAACAACATTAACAGAAGTAACTTGTCAATTTAAAGTTAAACATGTAACTGCATACGATGAAGGATGCCTATGTTCAAAATCAACAAATGTTAACAATTAACTATGGAAATAACAAAAGGAAGTCATTATATTCATTTCTAATTATGGAAAGATAGGAAAAAGCTAGGTCAGTAAATGTGTTGGAGGGAAGAAAAAAAGGAGCAATGGTATCAGGGAGTGAGTTCACTTAAGAGGAGAGATGGAATGAAAGTTTTCAATTAGTGGTAATCCAGTAGCGATCATGTGGAGTTGGAGTATTTTTTCATCCATGTGATCTTGTTCTTTTTCACCATAGCTACTTTTCAAAGCTGTATAGCTATATCTCCTAATTTTGTGTCATAGTTCATCCCCCTGATCCAATTATTATACCAATACCTTTGATAATTTAATCAAAAGTTTTTAATTTGGAATAACTAGGCTCATATCTAAGGTACTGTGTATGCCAGTGTTTTTATGTTAGCTGTCACTTCTTATTTTAACACCAATTTCATTTGATGGTTCTAAAAGTATTTGTAAGAACAATTTATCCTGTAATCTTTGTCTGTCCCTGTATTTAGTGTAGTGTCAATGATACTTTGACTTGCACCTATGTATGCACAGGGGGCTGAGTTAGCTCAGGGATTGTGAGTCATGCTGTGTAGCTAGTGACCAGGTTCAATTTATAGAGGAGTCAAAAATGTTTCTACTTTTGGGAAAGGTGTATTTTATGATTTTTTAATGAGAAAAGTGGCCGCTTCATTAAACTATCAACAATGGTGATAGGCAACGGTTTCACCATGGCACTGATGGAGATGATCAGTCCGGCATCAAGTGCTACAGCAGTGAGTGAGAGTGAAAGTCTGCTGCAATGCTGTGATGTGGAAGACAATGGGAAATCCTACATTATTTTCCATAGAAGATCATCTTTGCATTGAAATGTGACTTCATGGATATCTGGGTGAAGATTACTCGGGAAACATCAATCAAAGTGGAAAATGCAGGATAGGGGTGTGGAGTGTTAGGTCATTAGTAGTGTGTGGAAAATGCTAAGATGGAGATAGACTTGGGATGGACATCAGTAAGCAAGATGAATAGGCCAGAGACGATTACTTCTGGAGCAATGGATGGACAGGGTGATATACTTGGGAGACAAACAGAAGATTGCAGAAGTGGGCATGATAACCATGAGCAAGAAGAGTATTAATTGTGCTGGGAATGCAATGGTGTGTGTATGCATATTAGAATACAAGGGGGAACCCAGATGAAACAGAAGATACTGGAGGAAAAGTGCAAGGAAGAGAAAGCCACGATAGTATGTTTAGAGAAATTCATAATAGGAATGGTACAGGTATTTGTCACATGTTGGCACAGTAGACCATGTAGTGTTTGTGCCTGGGATTCGATTAGAAGTTCCCCTGCCAACCCCTTAATCTAATCCCCTGGTTGAGTAGTGCTAATCTTCTATGTCTATTCCTGGCATTCTTCATGAGTGGCAAGCATAGGTTTCCATGGTTAATTCAGGTTGTATCTAATGCTGCAATTGATGTTCCTCCAATTGCATTACAATGGCCTAGGTCTCCAAAATATATATACACAAGAAATGAAAGATTAAATGGATGCTGACCAATTGGAAGACTTCAGGTCCAATTGGGAATGTATGCATTAGTAAGCAATGCCCAAATAAATAGTGTATGTATGTAAAATCTTGATTTGAGAACTTGGTGCCCTGAGGGTTGTGACACCGCTAGTATTCAAAACATAGTCAGCAAATACCTGACGTGGTTTACTACTCGAGAAGATAATATATAACATACGCTGAGAAAAAACAAATATTTCCATGCTTGTTATTAAAACATTAATTTTGCAAGGACTAATTACTACTGAGGAATTGATTTAAAACATTTTAGACAGGCACAAAAAATTTTTCTAATGTAATCTCTTTTATGCGTATTGTTCCAAGCAGTAATTTTCAATTAGTTTAGAATTATATGATGTTGTACTACCTCTTCTGTGCAATTAGCAGTAACTGAGCTAAATGAGTTACTTAAATGATATAAAGTACTTGAAGTACTTGTATTAAACTTGAAGGTTGCTTTCAAATAAATATTTGGAGAAACTGATCAGATTCCAAAAGTCTACACATTGAAGGTGCTCTGCTTCTGAATCCTTTGGTGAAGCAGTGTCTCCTTCCACTGCATGACTGTCTGTCTCTATTCTCTCCTTGCCCCAGATTCATGCTAATTGTCATCTTAATGGCCCTGCAATGTTCATCTTTACTTGTGGGTTTCATTTGACTTGGTCCTTCCTTTTTGAGGCCCCAAATTACTTAAATTTACCAAAGACCACATTATGTATTATCATTGTATGTGTACTCTTCATCACTTTGGTAAGGAATTCATTAAAACTCCATGTGAACTCTATGGCTAAAAACATGAAAATGTAATGAGTAAGGCTTTCAAGGGCTCCTCTGCATCAGGATGTGCCTTTGTCGATTTACCATGGTGGATAAACACCGTGGAAACCTCAGATTAGACATGATAATATATTTTGAGTGAAGCCTTAATCATTTGCCTGGAATTTATGGTTGTCAAAAGGGTCAAATTCAAAAAGTCAAATTCTTGAAATTTGTCTAAGGTATAAACAGCCTAAGTGTTTCAAATTGGCTTTAACCTCATGGACTGTGGCGCATTGTGCACGACTATGAATGCCTTTGACATTGTATGTATGGTATTTCGTCACAACATCTTGTTCCTTTAAAAGCCCAAAAATTTCCAAGTTTAAGAGGACACCTAGATAGCCTAACTGACTAAAGCACTCGGCCGGACATCAAGGGATCCGGGTTCGAATCCCAGTCAAGGCAAATGACTTTTACACTCTGAAATTGTTAATTATTAATTAAAACTTACTATTGAAACTATTAATCTTTTATGCATGTAGAAGGTAGTGTGTGAAGATGAAAATACTTGATAGGTAGCTCATATGGGTCTAAAAAGTAGGCCCTCAAGTTAAAATCTAGGCAGTGACCCAGTCAGCAAAAGCCAAGCAGCATGAATGTCTAGATTCTAGATTAATTGAGGGGACCACTCGGGATGGATGCACTCTTTCTTTTCTTATCAACCAAACATTAGAGCTAATAAGTTTTTTTTAATTTGCAAAGAGTAGCCTCCACAGCTTCTTTGGTGGTATGCCAGCATAAGCTATACTCTTTATTTTGCATGTTTCATTTCAGAAATTAATAGACTTTTTGAAAGTCAATAGTCATGCTTCCTGTTACGCTGCATCAATGTCACCCCCCTGTGCCCAGCAAATTATTACATCCATGAAGATAATCATGGGTGAAGATGGAACTTCAGAAGGTAGGTTTTTGCCATGTTTGTATAATTCCAACTTTTCTTTTATGATTTGTCTTATTATCTATTCTTATAGAGAGATGCATAAATGAAAACCCCTACCATGAAAAGAATATGTGCATTGATAATAAACATAGTGCGACTTTTTTAATTAATTAAAATGGGTTACTGTGTATTTTATTCTAAGACAATCTTTCAAATGCTTTTTCGGTCTTATTTCACTAGTAGGACTGTTGATGATTGTAAAATAATTTATATATTTTTTTATGAAGCTTTCTTCCCATTCAAAGATTTTTTTCTCATGTTATTATTTTTATAAAAGGACAAAGAAGAATCTCTCAATTAGCCAGAAACAGCCTTTACTTTAGGAGAAGACTTAAGCAAATGGGTGTCATCACATATGGTCATGATGATTCCCCTGTTGTGCCTCTTCTAGTCTACATGCATTCTAAAATTGGGTGAGCTACTTTAAATTTTATCCAGTGTTGATAATACTTACATGTGTTTTATCCATAGAAATTTACAATGTAGTCCTATATAATCTTGGAACCAAGGCATTTATTCAGCTTTAAAATTGTGTTGAAGCCAATTAGAAATTTTCCTTTTTGCTTGTGCATGTTATTCAGAAACTTTTCCTTGCCATAAGTGCTTCTTTGCATGTTTAAATATAAAAGTTAATAATTTGGCCATTAAATTCTTTGTGTTTAAAGTAATAATAGATGCTATGTGGGAAGCAATGAAGATTTGAAAATTAGAATATTTCCTGGGAAAGAGAGTCAAGGAGAAAGTCCCCAATTCTTGAGTCCTTTAATTACTAAGCACATGGTGGGTGTTCATATTTAATTTATATTACTAGCTAAAATAGTGTGCCCATATTACAAGATAATTATCTGTAAACAATGTTTTCTTGACGTGTAAAATCAGTGTTTTAGTAAAGGTATGTCAATGAGCTATTATTGATGATGGTCTGCCAGGCAATGGAGGTTCTTCGTGTACACAGGGACAAACCATGATTATGCTTCAAATCTCTGCCTATTTTGCCTCTATAAACCGTAACGCCATACAATACAACAGGTTTCTTTGTCTCCATTTAATTGCTTCTACCTTTCAAATTTTCTTTGGTCATGCCTTTATCATATATTTCATTCCTCTATGTATTTTCTCCATCAGACCTGAATCTCTTCTGGTTTCATTAATAATTTTCTTTCTCTCTTCCTAATGGTATGAGCAGATTTTTGTTTCTAACTTGCTGTCCATCCTTTTGCCTTATTTTCATTGCTCTTTATTTTAATCCTGTCTGTTCTCTCCAGTTTATTTACAGACATGCCAACTTTCAAAAATGAAAAATCGGGAGGACATGCCAACTTTCAAAAATGAAAAATCGGGAGATTTTTAGAAGTGTATCACGAAATAATCACTTTTAATTACCACAATATTTGCATGGCACCTTAATCCCTTTATGACACTTTGCCAATTTTTAATGAATGTCACACTTTATTAACATGTTAAGCTAAGTACACAATTTGAACATTTCATCAAGAACGTAAGAAGGAAAAATCGGGAGTCTCCCGCTTAAATCGGGAGAGTTGGCATGTCTGTATTTAGCTCTTTGTACTAAAGTCATAATTGTAACATGATTATTACACAGCATTAATTGCTGTGAATTTTGGATGACCTTGTATAAGTTTAACCTGTATCTGAAATAATATCTTTTCTTTTGTACATGTAGCTAGACTCTTGATTTTTTCATTAAAATTTTGTATTTAAAGGTTGACCTGTACATGAATAAATTAAGTAATTTCCTAAATGTTTGCATTAGTTTTAAATGAAAAAAAGGAAGGGATTGATGGTAGTTCCTGGACTATTTAACTATTTCAAAAACATAATAAACTTAAATTTGCCAAATTTCGAATAAAACATCCACAGACTGAGTTACCCATTGCAATGCTAAACATTGTCATCAGCAAAAATTAGCTGCTTTTCATTCCATGGTACATTAATTATTCAAACTTTTGCATGTCAAAATGTTCCTCTAACAAAGCTCTGCAGATTATATATAAACAGCTGTCAACAGCAATGGTCATCATGCTAAGTTTGATGAAAACTATATCAAAGATTTTACAAAGCTGGCCATAATTCAAATTTGCTTTTCACATTCCTTGCAGATTATACTGCAAAATTACCAAAAGACAATGATATCAACATCTGGTGACAAAGTCAGCCTGAAAAATCCTGATTGTGTGAACAAAAGTTGACATTTTTAAGTTAGAAAATAGTGGCGTGTACATTTTATAGTGTTGATATAAAGCTGTATAAATTGGTGAGATGAGGAGAAAATATAAAGAGCAAAATGAAAGTGTACAAGAGTGCCTCTTTCAACAAAAGCAATGAATCTGGTTATCATTTCATCAAACATGTGATCAAAAATGAGCACAGTTGATTTCGATCCAGAGATTTGATATTTTTTGAATGCTGGAAGGCTTGACCTGCTAGAACAGATCAGGATTTTGAAAAGTGTCCATTACAATACTCCCAATACAAATAGTATCCCATAGATTAATAATTTATTTACAGTATATGAATGTATACACCTTAACAGCCTTTGCATGACTCAAAACTATTTCCAATACAGTAATCTCTTTTTTAAGTATGAAACAATAGCTAAATAATTTTGAAAACATTACCAAATTTTCCTTCAACTATTTTTTGTAAGCCTACTTATTGCATTGAAGACACATTCACAATCTTTGATGTCATGTTTTTCAATGTTTGATGTTTGACTATTTCAGATCAGTAGTAAGAGCTCTCCGAGAGAGGAAAATAGCTGTGGTTGGGGTCGGTTTCCCTGCAACGCCACTAATGGAGGGAAGAATTAGATTCTGTCTGTCAGCTGCCCACACGAAGGAGGCTCTGGATGAGGTTGGTATTCATTGTGAATACATGTCACTGTCACTTGAATTACATGAACGCTGCAAACTTAATGCTCAACAACATGTTCAATTGGTGTGCGAGGATACTTCCAAGCAGAGGCATGCAAAGTTAGCTTGCTCTATTAGGAACATTTTTGAAGATGCCTTGCAATACTGGGGAAACCACTCAGTGGGATAGGTGGACTATTGAAAGGCATTGACAGCCATTCACTAAAGCTTTTGGTGCCATGTTGAATGAATCCATCCAAATGCTGTATCCTCCTCAAAATGCCTGTTACCACCCAGGAAAATGTGCCTCCTTTTGCTATCTAGCAGGGAAGATGTACCAACAGAGATGGTAACATACTGCAGTGGTGTCTATTAATACAATATATTGAACGCCTTCCTGTGCTAAATCATCTTCATCCCACTATTGCTCAAGTTGAACGTAAAGTTATTACATGTGTTATCCAAGGAAGCATAAGCTTTTACATGCATGACTGAATATTTTTATGCTTTCATTGCTAAAGATCTCCATCTTGCGCTGGACCCCATACTGAAATAACAGTGAGGATTTAGGGATGGAGTTTGGATTGGGCAATTCTACAACCTTCTATCTGGTGGAAGGAAGATTTATGGGGGACAAATATATCTCAGGATTCCACAACATTGAATGTGAGGCAAAAGTAGAGAAGAAAATGTTAACCGCCAAATATAAACTAGTTGTTGGCTGCATCTTGAGTTCTGAGCTGTCTGGCAATAGCAAGGTTCTTGCCACAGTAACATTTGTAGTTCCAACACTGTTCTACATCTTTGGCTGCATGGAGTGGAGCATCAATGGGTTGTAAAACCTCAACAGGACATGAGGGAAATTACCACTTCATCTTTAATCACCCAATTATATCTCCAACCAAATCTAAGTGATAAGAGGGCTGGTGGCAAGTCTGGAATATCTCCACACTTGAGTAGTCCTGCATGTGGCAAGCTGAGTGTTTCACGGCACAAATCCGGTTGCCACTCATGAAAGGTTACGAGAGTGCTGGCAGAGGGTTTCTTTCTTTTAATTGAGGCAAAGAGATCAGTGAATGAGTTTGGTATATCCTCAGAATCTCCCCTTGTGGTGACACTAGCATCCTGTCACAGAAGGCCAATGCTCAAGTAGAGAATAAATTGGTGAGAAGACCTTACTCAAGAAGCAAACTAATAAGCACATCATGCATGTGGGTGTTCTGATTGGGTCATGGAAAAGCATGGGGTATCAAAGGAGTTGACTTTCACTTTCCATGTTCCATTGGTCTTATGTCCGAGACCTAAGGTTTTGTCCTCGTATGCCAAGATGGTGTCATAAGCACACTCATGTACCATTGCTCTATTTTAGGGTGAATATAATGGACATGAGGTTCAGTGTGTCAAGGCCAACTGGAGACATTGCTGTCTTGCTGTAGCTTCAACATATATGTCAGTATATGTCCACTGGCACAACATGGTTCCGCATGTTTTTAATTTCCACCTTCAACACCATCGTGGCCTCAGTGCAAGGTACCTTTGCTGCACTATGACCTCAGAGATGTAAGAGTTCATCACAGAGAGAAACAAAGTTTACAATATGGTGGAGTTATTCCTTATAATGCAACGATTTCAGGATATAATTGTCATTGCCTTGGCTGGGATTTGAACTGGATCCCTGTCAAGGGGAATGATCTGATTACTGTTAAGGTAGGTATCTCCCGCAGTTTCATGGAGTTATTACTTCTCCACCACATGGCAGGTATCAGCAACAAAGCTTATAATCCTCCTTGAAAATGTCATGCATTCGATGTTCGTGATTGAGTTTTCAACTGCAACGAAATAAGCACATGTGAAGGCAATGGAAAGAGAAATATGAAGATCTGCTATGTGAACTGCAGTAGATGCATCTTGGCTTTTCTATAAAAGGGAAAACTGTTGATCATGGGTGTGCTTGGTGGATCTAAAGGCCAATGAGTGAGGTTAAGTGTACCTTGGCCTGGACGGTTAAGGTGACTTGTGGCAGGAGGCTCACAGCAGGCTGTTCTTGTGGAGTCCCTTTGTCTTCTCTAGGCACATGATCCAAAAGTGCAGTGGGCACCCATCCATTGATTGTGGGTGTGGCTAAAACAGTGCAATGCCCCTCCTGAGTCTCCAGACATCATGATTGCTATGAAACCTGATGTTTGCCAGGGACTCTGAGGAGAATTATTTTGTAAAAGTATGCATTTCTATTTCTCCTGCCAATTGCCTGATTGGAAAGTTAGTTTCCAATATGTTAAGTTGGTAGATGGCTTGGGTACATTTAGCAGTCATTATAAAATATTAAATTGGCTGTGCCCTGTAATAACTTTTTTTTCAGTCTGCTGATCTAGTGGTCTTGGAACCTGCTCGGCTTGTAAATGGCCAGGCACATATGTTGCCACAGTAATGTTTAGTGCTACTACACATTCCTTAATATTCAAAGAATAATAGTGCACTTCTTTTCTCATCGTTTTAGTGTATGTATCAAAGAGTTTGGACATTGTTACAAAATAAATGTCTTAATTGTGTTAGATGCATGCATCAAGTGGTTGCTTGTCACAAGTGCTGTACTTTTGTTGCAATATTTATCTGAATTATATTTCCCTTTTTGAATAAAAACTTGGAAAAATTCTTGGTATTGGTGAATAAGTCCAATGATTAATCTTATAGGCCCTGGAAGTAATTGAAGAAATGGCCGACTACTTGGGACTGAGGTATTCGCAGCTGCCTCGCCCTACTGAGCCTGTTGTCTATGGTGCTGAGGATGAGCTAGAATGAAGCCAGGTCCCTTTCTCAGTCAAATTTACAAATAAAAGAAGCATTGACTATATCAGTCTGCCTTAACCTCTATCATTTCCTGGTTAAAAGTATTGGAATGTGTCAGCAGTTTTATCATTATGCAGCACCTTCCCAAGGAAGATGTTACC
This sequence comes from Hetaerina titia, assembly GCA_037158775.1. Lineage (NCBI taxonomy): Eukaryota > Metazoa > Arthropoda > Insecta > Odonata > Calopterygidae > Hetaerina > Hetaerina titia. The sequence continues at coordinate 95,153,641 of CM073773.1, read as the reverse complement.
GAGCTTTTTCAGTAATTGCATAAGATTTTTTATATCCTACTGTTATGACGTGACTGATTCCATTACTTTCTGGACTGTGATATCAATGCCAATCAATATTTTAAGGCATGAGCATTTCCAGTGGTCTTGAAATATGAATAAACTGTTTAAATTTTCTCCCCTGAAGTCACAAATGTGTGTTCATAGGATATTTTGCAATTTTGGGATATTTTAAAGATTTTAATCTGAATTCTTGTGTGTATTTTAAGTCATTTTGTAGCAGACTAGAGTTCTCATTAATTATCTCAAAATATTTCATTTGTGGAGTTGTGGTGTTAAGCTTGTTAACTCTGTTCCAAAGTTGTTTCAAGATCAGTGGAGTCGGAGGTGATGCTTATTATTTATGGACTTGGTTATGCCTTTCTCAGGGGTCATGGCATAAATGACTTCTAATCCACCTGTTTCTTCACTCTTCAAGTATGCATTTTAATGAAAGGGATGACACCACTGCATTTATTGCCTGTAGCAGTCGGAAATGTTTGAGAGGCCACTTGTGTTGTAGTGTTCGTCTCTGTCATGACATTTCTGAGCTCTACTTGGTGCCATAGCATGTCTCCCAGAGCACACACAAACTGTCATATCAAAGCCCTTGCTTTCATAATCTGCAACATTGCACCTAAAATTGTTCGTCCTCCCAGGGTATTAATCAAGAGAGGAAAGCTATCCCTCAAGCTTCAGGGAATGTACCTAATACATATGTTTGTGGTGCAATATTGTTGCTTTCATCTTTAATAGAAAACTATTAAAAGAGATATTACAAAGCCTTGTATTGGATATTTTTGTAACCCTGAGGGTTATATTATGTTGAAAACTTTTGTCATTAGAGATTTTTCTTTTCATTAGTTTTTTAAGGTCTCTCGATATTTTTTTACTTTCAAGAACAACCAGAGGGACCATAATAAAGAACTTGTTTTTAATGATAATACGCTTATTATGGTTGCTGTATATCCCAATGTTTTCATGCACTGCCTTCTTTGCATTCCGTTACACTATTTATCGTTGTACATATGAAGAGAATTGTTTTGTAATTAGCCTTAATCAGATGCTCCAGTTGTGCTAAATGTATTGGAAGGAAGAACAAGTTCATTTTGAGGGTGTTATTTTGATATGAGGAAGGTTGGTTTTGCATGACTTAAGTTATTGGGATCTTCAAAATAGTGCCATTTGAACAATGAAAGTTTACTAAGCCTCTCAGTTTTTAAGAGTTTTTATGTAAAATTACTTAACAGCCATCAAGTGAAAATTAGAAACTTGGCCAAAGCTTTTTTTTTTAAATATACCTCACTTGATTTCATATAAGCAAGCATAAAAGTAAGTTTCATTGAAAATAGACTTTACAAATTTCTATTCTTCATCATTGATACGTCTTTCATTTTTAATTAGAATTTGTAAATTGTTCTCTTAGGGGTCAATCACTCTCAAATAGTGAGCTATATTGCTTTTTTTTGTTCACAGTGGTCAAGTTTACTTTATGTAGAGTTGTCTCTTGCCTATAGGTTCAAAATATAATCTTCCATTATCTTGGCATAAAAATATTGCCAATTAATTCATATAATATTCTTTCTTCTTCCTCTTCTTCTCACACTTATTAGTGTTTCAGTGATAGAATTTTAGGCCATAGTCTTTACAAAAAAACTTGAGATTTTCTAGAAAAGGACCTGACAATGCTTTGCCTGTATGTAATCAACTATTTAAGCTTTTGATTTTTTTAAACAATATTAATTCAAGTATGTTGAATGAAAATGAACAGTACAAGTGAATGTTGCCCAATGCAAGTCCAGGAGCGAAATTCTCTTTCACATCATTGTTGGTATTGATACCGAATTGTATTTTGTAGCAACTGCTTGATGTGTCTTATGGTTTACAAAAATTTATATCAATGAATAAGAAATGAAAGATTTTTATACTGTTATATTTGTTGAAGAGATCTTATACATTGAGAAAGCAAAATAAAAGAATTAGGAGAGAGTTATAATTTTTCATTCTCCTTCCTTGCCCACCCTGTTGACTTTATAGACTGCATTAGACATCATTGATGTGGTGGCTGAAAAATAAAAGTGTAAACAGCAAGGACTTAACATAAAAGCAATTAACATAAAAAGGTTTTCATTCATATCAACAACCTGGTTATTTCAAGTTACTATTGCATGTCATTGTATTGCTCAATTAGACAATATCAAGGAATTCCATGAATTACCATTGCACTTTTCACTTTTTTTCGACTTATTTAGAATGACTTATACCAGTAACTTCACTAACTCATGTCATGGTGTAAATCATGTTGTAGGCAACTTAATGTGCATATCATTCAATTAGTTACAAAACAGACTACGTATTTCATGAGAATGTGATCCATTTTTTAAGAAAATGCATGTAATTGAGTGAATGAGCCTTTATACTAACTGGAAAGTTTAGTTATACATATTTCAGTTTTTACTGCCTAGATTTCTTTATTGATAGGGATTGTGAAACTCTTTTTTGGGCTGTGAATATAATATTATTCACATTGAAATTGTGTGAGCTTCAGGTGGAAATTTTTTAATTATGTGGAATGTGTGTGGGTCATGGAAAATGTCTTGTAAATTTATTTGATGGAACATTATTGTTGCATGGAACTCCTATTCTTATATGAACATCACGCAGGAATAGTTCAGCTTCCCATGTTAGGGCTACATTTTTTCCTCCTTTCAAAAAATCTGAAAGGCAATCAATGTCTGATGAATTACACACTGAAGTTTGATGATTTCAAGACTGTAATCACTTCGATATATCTTCCCATCTTATTTCCAACTTGACAGACAGGTATGAAGCCACTTTCTTCAATCTAGAGAAACTATTTTCTTTTGGAGATGAGTTGTAGAATGTATTGTCAGATGAGATATGGCCATAAAATTGAGTTTAAAGCAAGTAGCTCACTACTGACAGTGAGTATTGAAAAGCACCGGGAAATAAGTAGTTCTTTTTCATATTGTGGCAAATTTGTTTGTTCCATCATGTAATAAATTAGATGATAACCAGATATTAAGGAATTTAATACTCTTGATCTGGTCTAAAGTTTGTCCATTACATTGAAGTATGTGGTCATTCTATAATTTATCTTAATTAATAGATAATCATTAATATATAATTACTGTGCACTCAAGGTCTGTGGAAATTCCAAGCAATTGAAACTTAGTGCAATATGGTAGTGTTGAAATGAGTGCAGTGGTATATCAGCATACCATTCATATGGATTGGTCTTGTATTTCTTTCCTACATTTAATTAGAGACTGTGGAAGTTTCAGATAAAGACAAATGGAAGAGAACCCTAAAACAGCCTTACAGAGTACAGTGCAATGTAATAACTTTCATGGTAGACCTATATTTGACATCCATGATGACTATATGAAGTGTCTCATCAAAGTTCACTTGATTCAAGGGAGTGCCCCAAATACCTAACCTATCAGCGCTCTCAAGGAGGCATTGGTTTACTTGGTTGAAGGCAAGTGAAAAATCTGCAAGCACACGTAGTGAGTGGCTCCCTTTTATTATCTATTACAGATAAAAGCATGTCCTTCAAGCACCACAAATGCATTGCATCTTTCTTTTATCCATTCTGACAGGTAGAGATTAACTTGTGTGAAATTAAGAAAAAGATAAGGTTGACATTAGTGAATTTCTCATAAGAGTTTAACTTTAAGTGGCAATGGCAATAGGTCATAGTATTATTACTCTATCAGAAAAGAAAATGCTTTGTTCTTCCAAAATTATATTATTGTGTATGACCTAGGTTTCAACTTACGAAGTCATTATCAGGATTTGTAAGTCAAAACTTCGTGTCATGCACAATAAAATATATGTGGATGAACAAAGTATTTTCTTTTCTGATATGAATTGCTTCCACAAAGTGATGCTTCAAACCATTCTATTATTACTATAGTTTTCCTTCATCTTGAAAGCTGTAATCTCAAAAGGTCTTGGGAAATTTTAGAATGACTCGTTTATTATTAATCATAATAATATTATTTTTATTGATGCCACCCTATCTATTGGAGCACAAAATGGTGACACAAATGATAACTGCTTGAAACTCCTCCAAGATATCCTTTATCAAATAAAAAGGGTTTTGAAGGACTCATGAGCACAGTTAAGTTGCATGGGTTGATTTAAATTTTTCCAGGTATGATTTTAAGTTTTGCAGGGGGTAAATTGAAATATTCCTTTCCAGATCACAATGGCCATCGCATAATTTTTGCTGTGTACAGAAAAACTAATTTAGATTATTTTTCTTTTTTGGATGATGGAATTGAATGTGACTTATAGATTTATACCCAAACTAATTGCCCTTTGTGTACACTAATACTTCATAAAATTATGTTTATTACAGTCATAACTGTCTTTCCCTCAAATAATGGGCCATATGTATTTAGCATTCAAAGAACAAACCTTATCAGTATCCATCCGATTACCCCAACTGCACCAACTATGATGCTTAGAAGAAAGCAAAGTAAATATTGTGCAGATATTTATTTTGGATTTCTAATTCTTTAATTACAAATTTGGATTACCTGCATTTATGTTGTTGTGATGGCCAAATTTCAGGATTACTTGGAATAATTAAGATGTACTTTCTTTATTCCATTGTCATTGGAAAGTATATGAAATGTGTAGTGAAATTTCTGTGCAACTTTGACCATCTCTGCCCACAACTGAATATATGAATAAGTGCGATATGCTTTGGTGAAATTTTCCGAAAGTACTTCAGGACGTAAATGGAATTCGATTGTTATCCATAATGAAGAAATTCTGGTAGCTTTTAGATGTAGTGAACAACATTTTCGTCATAGGCGAGTTAATCAGCTTTTATAGGCAAAATTGGTAAATATGCGACATTTAAAAAAATCTCTTGAATCCCCGAGAGAGATCGAATCTAAGTTTCTCGCGTCAAGCTTCAGCTCGAACGAGCGCGGAATTATCAAACAATCTTTCTGTAAAGCTGGTTTGGAGAGGTTTCATTGGCTTATCTTTTTACTAGGGGCCATATAAGCATAGCATTCTTTAGTCCATAGCTTCTTAAGAAATATCGATGCATTAATTATAATGGAAGACTGGGTTTTTTGGTTTGGTAAGTGAAAGTTTGGGGATCATTTGTGATTTCTTGACATCAATCGCATCCATTAATTAATGAAACGACTAATGCTTCAGTGGTATTAATTACAATCTTTATGGATACATATATCTCTAGGTTTTAACGTCACTTATAATATCCCTGCCATATAACACTTCCTCACTCTAGATAGCATGTCAGTAAGCTATACGATCACCTTATTGCTTGTTCTCCGATAAGCGTATCATAGATAAAACGGTGTGGACGAATAGCATGTTGGCGCGTTCATGCGCGTAAGTGTGAATGCCCCTTGTTTAGTCGAATACATTTATCATCGAATTTATGTGAAGGTTTTCATAATTTATTGATTCGTTGCCGATTAGTGATTTCCTCTAGTTATGGTTTTTCATTCTTACAATGGGAATTATTTTGCCTGTTACACTGATAATTCTGAATATTTACGCGCTCTTACGGCACTTAATTGACGATACAGGTGATTATTGAAAGAAGATTCAATCAACATGACCAATACTCAGGATACATCAAGGGGAAATTTTATTTAATGGTACATATGTCAGTTTCGGAGCGGATATCATGATATCAATACTCGGATTAAGATATGTGAAGAACAACGACTTTTTTTTCATTTTTGAAGCAGAAGCTATATTTCACGAATATTTGTGAATTGACACCAGAAAGTGCCACAAAAGACTTTAATGCATCGTTGTGGTCATTAAGGAAATCTTATTAAAGTCACGAGGAACGCGGAAACTGGGGAGTTGGATGAAGTCAATCAGTTCCCCGGAATTCCTGTGTTTGTGAATGACAAATGGAAAGGGAATAAATTAAGTTGAAGCGACGTCATCTATTGCATAGTAACATCAGGATTGCATCGACTAGAAATATAAATCGGATCTTACTACAAGAATATTATTAGATAAATATCCTATTTACATTACTCCTTGAAAATTAGCATATCTACGTGCCGAGAATTAAGTGCTGTGACCTAAAAGATTCATGAGGGGTTATCATAGAAATGCTCCCACGGGGTCTTGGGTAAGACGCCAACTCAAAGGTTGTTCGCAAGGACAAAAGCGGATCGTACTTCCCGCTTTTCATTTGAGAGCGGTCAGCTGATGGGGATAGTCCGAGTAGGTGTGGTTTTCCTTGAGATATTTTGTTTGTAGTTTTCTTATTGTGAATACTCCATAGATAGGATTGAAGAGCACTGAATAAAAATGAGCGGGCTTGCTGTGGATGTAAAGTCATTGCTTGTCGTTTCAAACAGACTACCTTTCATTCTGAAGAGGACTGAAGCGGGAGAGCTTGAGAGAAAAGCAAGGTATTGTATTCTCGAAATTTCTTTGGTCTTTCATGCTTGAATGTGAGGGTTTTTACTATTAATAACATATAATATGTGTCGGAAGATTATTTCCTGGTTCTCATAAATGAAAATTGGAAAATATATACCATTTGATTTAGATGTTTGTGTGTGTAATTTGATAGAAATTACTTCACTATTCGTTTAAAGGAATTATTTCATGGAATCATAGTGCAACATGACGTAGGGCTTACTTTTTATTTTTCCATTTGATAAATTATGGTATACTTTTTATGGAAAAGTGCTGGTGGGTTAGTGACTGCAGTAGCTCCCGTTGTAATACGTTGTCGCGGGGTGTGGGTAGGATGGCCCGGAATCCGCTTAGAGGAAGGTGAAACAATACCAGAATCAAATGCCAATGACAACACCCCAACGGCAGGACTACTTTCCAAACAGGTGAGTGGAGTTGTAATCCTTTTTGAGCATTGACACCAGTGCCTGATCCTCCACCAGTCCTTCTGGACATATAAACACAATACATGCTCTGCCTTATGTTTTTGATCTGGAGAATCGTTTATTCGGTCATTATTGCTGTGCTCGAAACTAACTTTGTCGGTGTGATCTTTTAAAATATCTCTCCTCCACCCATTTTCACTTGAGATTTTAATCTCAAATCTGTGGGTTACCGCTCTTTTGTGTGGAAATGTGGAATTTTAAAAAAACAACTGTGTGTATGTATATAATGTCAAGGTAAATTGAATCTCAATTTTTTCCAAAAGTTCTTGGATCAGTAATGATACTAATAATATTAATACACTAGGTTATTATCAGTAAATTGTCTTCCAATGGCATCTGGTGCCCAACATAAGACTCTTGTGATCTCCTTTTTTGATTCATTTTTTGAACATGCTTGTATTTTTCTCTCCATGACCAGATTTTTTTAAACTTTCCTTGATGTGTTTTCCCCTTTATATGACCATTAGGACAGGACTATGCTGAATTTAGGGAACCCTGAATAAGAAGTGACAGTAAAAAATGGATTGCATGTTTCTACATCTTATAGTCATCCTGTTCATTTTTAAATTAGTAATGACCCTGCTATTGATCCTGAATTTAAGTGCTTGAGCAAGGTGTAACTTTTGGTTAAAGGATATAGGGAGAGACTTGCAAACAATTATTTTGAACCTGCATATTGATAATATCTTTCAATTGGTTGCACACAAATATAGATATGATACAACCTTGGGAGGCTTAAGCTTTACTTTGGGGATCTCAAATTAGGAATTGCACAAAGTGGATACTAATTTATATGCATTACAATACACAATCACTGTCCATGGGCTGTGGATTTTAGATTTCTGATTGAATTGTCTTTGAGTGGACTTGAAGGAGCTTACATGTGTTATAATTTTGTTCAAGGATTTCTCAGATCAGGAAAATGGGAACAGGCATTATTCCTCTGTGTAGGATTAAGACAAGTACTCTATTTGTTCATGTCTTTTACTAATTATTGTTTACTAAGTATTGAATTGATTGTTGGTAATTAACTGCCAAGTACATTAGGAAAAAAGTATTTAAATAGAGATAGTAAATCTGTGAGCACCAAGTTATAACTCCATCTATAAACCCTCTGAAGTACCTGTAATAGGTGACAGTGATACTTTGATGGAGATTAAAATGAATCCTCAGTCATCTCTTTATTCATACCAGTGAGCCAATCATTGAAGTCTAGAATTAAACTGTTACTAAGAAAAGCCATGGCATCTCAAACATTTGTCATATATAATTTTTATTTCAGTTGTATCATTTCTAATATTTAGCACTTTGCTTAACTATTTTACTGGTAAAAAGTTTGATTTTTGATAACTAGACAACATTTTTACCATTTCTAATTCCAGTTTTCTTTGTGAATCCTCGTTAAATTTGTGATTGTTGGTGGCATCATCATTATGCTAAATTGAGCTTCCTCTTGTGTAGATAAACTTAGTCTAACTTAGGCAGTATTAAACGTCATCATTTACAAAATGTATATATGGGAGATGTCATATATTATGGATAACTGCAGAATTAACCTCTTTGCTAATAATTCTAATGTGAAAGCTGTTAAATGGGAACTTAGATACATTTTAGCTACCCAGTATGCATTATAGGATACATTGCAAGAACACATTGTCAACCACATAATGTCAGATATAGAAACAGGAGAATTTACAATTCAATTCCTGCAGAAGTGATATAGTTTATCGCTTAGACAAGTACTTGCCCCAGCCTTACTTCACTCACTTCTCTGGACTCTACTTACTTACTTACTTAACTCTTGCCTTCACATTATCTTCCTCTCCTATCACTTCCCATCTTCCTACCCTGAGAAATTATCCACCCCTTTGTGCCATCTCCCCTCCCTACAGACTCTTGCACAGCACCTTATCCTTGAGCCCTTTCCTCACCAACGCTTTTGCTTGGATCGCTGCCCAAAAACTTTTGCAAGAATGATGCATCACAAAATTTTGCTTTTGGGCCATTTCTTTCAAAAGGCATTGCTTAATACTATGGGGTCATCCCAAATAATGGTTAAAAATATGACTCAAATAATGGACACAATGAACTTTCTCATAAAGCTTGAAAAATAATTGCTCTATTCACAGCACCAGCAAAAATCAGTTCAAACTATGCAAGCTGTAGAATGAAATGCACTTTTCATTTTAAGTAACCCAGTTTGTTTATTGGTCATTAACAATGTAACCCACTTTGTTTATGGGTCATAAATGAAGCAATCCATTTTGTTTATTGGTCATTAATTAAGGCTATTTTGGAGGGCACTTGGAAGGAGCAAAACCTGTACATGTTAAAATTAAGTATCATCTAGTGCACAATGTCTCCATTATGAAATTAACTCATTCTCATAGCCACCTGCATAAGTATTTTGCTGAAATGCTGAAGCTTTACTTGATGGAAGGAGAATCTGTCTAATTCACATAACCATCCCTTTACCCATTCTAGTGCAAATATGCCCGCTATTTTTTTCTGCCCTTACTTTTGCAATTAATAGCTAAATTATTTCCTAATCTCTATTTACATGAAATGCTAAGTGGTTGTAAAAAATACAGTTCGATGATAACATATATGAAAAAAATAAAGGTACTGGTTTTTCATTTACTGTGAACTATATTTTGTATAAATTTAAGTAAGTTTATTGATTTTACAGTTGTAAATTGTTTTATCATTTTTTTTGTCAATACATCCTCCCAGTATGTGAAAATAAAATTGTTTGGTATTGTAAAATTAATTGTCGAAAATTTTTTGAATGAATAGTGTTGTCAATTGAATGCACAAACATTAGCTACTAATTAACTATCCATTCCTAACCATGAAGCCCTGGAAGTAACACAAGCTGTGCCTGTTAAGAAAGATGTCCCAACTCCAGCTGAATTTTTTTGCTTGAATTTGAAGTTTCGCTTGCTAACTCAGAAAATTACTGACAAAGTTATGAAGACAGATACGTTCACTTCTTTTACAGAAGCCAGTTCTAGTCAGGTCATTTTGACATTGACATAAATACCCCATGATCCACCAAAAAGGTGTATGGCTAGGGGTGCAAGTGCCAGGTGGGAAGGGTAGGTAATAAGGGGGATATGGGTGAGGAAGGGGAAAGGGAAAATATTTTGCAAAAATGTATCACATAACGTGCAAATTTGTATGCATGGTGGAGGAAGACTAAATTCAAAACTAGGGTTAATTCACCTAATAAATTAGTCGTTTGTTATACAAAAAAGGGAATAAAAATGTACCACGACCATTTATACAACAGTCCTCCACCATAACAGGACAGGTCATGTAGAATTGAAAAGTAAGAGGGAGAAATTCTACTATCACATGGACATGCAACTCATAGTCTCCTCCCCTAAAGTCAAAGTAACAGGTAGGGAATGTGACAAACCACTGTAGGGAGTGAATGGTGTGAGGTTTGTCCCACCCCACAGAGAGAGATTAGGGATGGAAGGAGAAGCTTAGAAACAACAAAGAAAGGCAGGAAACATTGTACCATGCACCACAGGTATTAAATGGAAGTCCCATGTGGTCATGCAGGAAGGCAGCAAAACACACAGAGATGAGTATGCCTAGTAAAGTGTATGCCTTTGCGTAAAACTAATTATTCCAATAGATGGTGTGGGTAGCAAGTGGGATTTTTGCTATTTCTAACCCTACCATTATTATCCTATTATGTCCATTGGAAGGAGTCCTTGAGTCTACTAGTTCTGGCATTTATTTCCCGAATTTTATTTTCATGATCCAAGTGACCGAGGTATGTTGGAGTGCGAATAATTTGTGGGGCTTAAACGCTTGCCCAGGCATTTGCTTTGTCCACATGAGCTATCTCTGGGGCAACCACTTCTTGGAAACAGGGTTGGTGCAATACTAATCTACCAAAGCAAATCATTTCCAAGCATCAGCATGAGACTTATGATTCAGTTGTTTAAGTGTGGGATGTTCCAAATGCCTCAGAGAAATCAAAAAAGTAATGCTAGTATTTCATGTTTACATTTATTATCTACACAGAACTTTGGCTATACGAACAGGTCAATAAATGGTAAATTAATGATTTTTCTCAAAAAAAACCATGCTGACTGACAGCTAAAAGGCTAATGTTTTCCATAAATGATGTTAACTGAAAATATGCACACATGACTTCTTCATGTAGTTTAGAAAGGTGTATCATCACAAGTACAGCCATTATTTTGAAAGGGGAACTATTTCAGTTCTTTTTGGAGGTGCTGGAAAATACCTCCATTCTGAGATTTGCTAGAATAAAAGTTGTAGTCTTGTGGTCTTAAAGCAACAAAATATCACTTCACCAGAAATATATTCTGACCCAGAATGCTTTTGAACTGAGTATAAAATAATTAACTCTAAATCAAATTCATTACATAGATTCATAAAATCCCTCCAATCATGTTTAAGGGTTGCTTAGTACCTATAAAACTTGCAGAATTTGCATTATTTATAATAAGACACAAGCTGGCACCACATATTTTATAAAACATTACCTTGATTTCAACACTAGATAAATATGTTTCCTTTGAGAACCTTCATTATTTGTTGTAATGATGGCATCATCATAGTTTGGACTAATGTTATTTTTGTGAACTTGATGTTGTTGCAACTGATTTGTTCTCATTAAGTTGCTAATGAGACAGGGAAAAAGAGGTTACTTTCTTTTGCAAAAGTAGCCACCTACCACTCATGTAGGTTATTGCTCTGTAAAAATGTCCTCAGAAAAAATAATGTTCCAATTATTTTGATATTCTTTAAACAATTTGGAAGTTTGCAATTCCCTTTTTATTATGCAATCAGACCTGTCAATTTTAATCTTATCGTCAATAATATTAATTTCTCTCAGTTGGTTTTAAAGCTTGTCAAGGAAGTAAAAAATTGTGGAAAAAGACAATATAGGATAGACATTCAAAGAATAAGTATATATATGTATATTTAAGAGCTGTTGAGGACTTACGTTAGGATGAAGTATGCTTTGTTAAGAAAAACTGTACTTAGAGATTTGCTAAATTTTTTTGCTTAAGATGTAATTGTGAAATAATGGGCAATTAATTTTATATTATTGGGGCCACATGATAAGGCCCTTTTAGGCAAACCGAAAGCTTGTAGTCCATGGCATACATACATGTAAATGCTCTTTTTTTGTGGTGAGGTTACTAGTTGTCTAAAAATAGATGGGGGTACTGCCTGATAAATGCAACAGAGTGTATCATGTTTGAAGAGGGATGTGATTAAATCCCTTGTGTGTCTTGAATAGAGAATGTCCAGGGATATGGTAGAGATGGCATACAACTTTCAGGACTTAACCTGTACAATTGACTTAAGTTGCTTAAGAAGAAAATAATAACTGTCCAGAAAATAATACATGTGTTAGAGTAATTGACCTAAAACGATTGCACTGTTTGTCATTGAAGACTTGACTTATACCCTAAACTTTGACATGTACATATTGCTGAACCATGTGCCTTGAATGACCAGTCACGCATTGTAGGGTCTCATTCTATTTCTTCTCTTCTTCAATAAACATGCAATGCCTAAATTGTTTGAGTCATGAAATGCAACCCTAGAAGCTATATTTCTATTCTTGTTATCAAAATGTGTATACCATAACAGTCTGCTTAACAATATTAATTCATAAAATTAGAATTTTTGAATGTCCTTTTGTGAGTATATTTCCATTCAAGGATTTTCTAGAGTCCATATATTTGGAGAAATTTTACATTCACTTACAATGCTTTATTTGGGAGATTGTTGAGGCTGATACTTTGTGGAAATTCATTTGTAACGAATGAAGAAAGAATCGAAGACTTTGCATTTCCTTAGAGATACTGGGAAGGATTTTTTATTGTTGATTGTGTAGCTTATATTGATACTGTGTAGTTTCAATGCACTGTTGTATCATCTGGAGGTCAGATGATTCTACAGTACAGTGAAACTAGTCAACAATAGTAAATAAATCTTTTCATGTGGAAATGTAAAGTCTTTGATTCATTCTTTGTGCTTTACCATTCTTTGGTTATTACATTATTGTCTTCAGGGGTTGGTGGTTCAGTTTGTGAGTAAAGCTTTTGTTGTTGGCACCCAACATTCTGTAATTGATGTATGTATGAAGAAATGTATCTCAATTGGTTGGAGTTATTTCAACCCCTGCCCTTCCTCAACTTCCAAAACTAAAAACCTCTAAAAAAGTTGGATAATTGAAAAGGACTATCTCAATCTCCTCTGAAGTTGTAATTTCAGTTAACCTTATAATGTAATCTCTCATGAGATTAAGGAGTTCTTTTTAGTGTGAATGGGTTTTTGGGTTTCAACCGGAATATTTGAAAACTTTCAAATTAATATCTAAATATTTACATTATGTAATTTGTGTAATGTAATATGTGTGTGCGGGTCGCCGTGGTCTAGTGGGTAGAGCATTGGACTACTGACCGGAGGGTCCCGGGTTCGATTCCCGGGCAAGACACTCTGGGCACCTGCAGCTCCACCCAAGCTAGTTGATTTTTCGGGTACCAGGTCTTCCTGGGAAACCATAACCGGCACAGGGAAAGGAACTGGCCCCCCTACCCTGATGTGTGATTATTCACACGCCGTCGGGCTTGGTACACGGGAGAGCTCTACCATCACCTACTAAACCGACCTTCGGGTTGATTACTGTGTTTATGGTTTTATGTAATTTTGTATGAATATCTACATACCTACGAATTTTTATTTTAAATGTTGACATTATATTCTCTTTCCTAGGTAGTACCTGTTACAGTTGAGGCAGGGATATTTGACAGATATTATAATGGCTGCTGTAATGCAACATTTTGGCCTCTGTTTCATTCAATGCCTGACAGAGCCATATTTTTAGCTGACAATTGGAAGGTTAGTGACTGGGGCCTTTAATTTGATTTTTTCTTATTCATGTCCATTTTATTTTCATTCATTCCATGTCATTGACATTAGGCTTACATCCTAGTAAACCAGATGTTTGCTCATCAAACAATAAGTGCTCTGAAAAAATTGGAAAGTACTTTGTCATCCACTGCTCAGCTTCCCTTAGTGTGGATCCATGACTACCACCTCATGTTGGCTGCCAACACCATTCGCCAGGTAGCACATTCCTCTTTAAGCATTTAATCATTCAAGATACCAGTAGATTCATGCTTCAGTCATCTAAGTATTCATTCTTCAAGATTCTATAAACTTATTTTTTTCCTCATTAAAGGAAGCTGAAGATTCAAACTTGCACTGTAAAATAGGATTTTTTTTGCATATTCCATTCCCTCCATGGGACATTTTCCGACTTTTTCCATGGGATGATGAAGTTCTACAGGGTGTACTTGGTAAGTCAAGTAAAAGACTAATGATAAAGGTAACTTTGTGATTTCTATTCAAAGATCCTGACACAATTATAATTCATGATCCAACACTAAATTTAATTATGATGAATCCTCAATAGTACTACAGATCCTCGGATATTATTTTACTACCTGATGAGCTGAATTTTGTTTTCTGAGCTAAGGTTCAGGCAAATGATGATACTGCTATGCCAACTTACGAATTTGCATCTGACTGAAAGAAAAGCAACTGAATAAGTGATCCACTTCCATTGCTTACCACTATGAAATTTTTGATTTTATTAGAACATTTTCGAAATTGGTATAGAGCAATATTTTGAGACATTTATTAGGAAAATCATACTGCATTTCCAATCATTTAATTGTAGTTATTACTTCAGTGAAAAACCTTGACCAATTCTGAGAAACCATGGGAGATTCTGCAACAGTAACTTTTAATGAAGTCATCCACTAATACGCATTATAATGCAACTCTTTCAAAGTATAAAATCAATCCTGGTCATGGCGAATGATTTATTTCACTTTGAAAGTGTTGAAAAATCTTTAGTTTTTTAACAGCAGTGTATTACAAAGGTTGAAATTACAATGCAATGATATCATGTGACTTTGTTGAATAACATGGGATTTGTTTATATGTGCTGAATGGGAAAAGGTAATTCATACCAAATGCACATCAGCAGTATCATGTTTATATTACGTGCTAATTTTGAAACTGACCATTTTGGCCCCAGATATATAAAAAGGAAAGGAGACATTTATCTGTAAGTGAATTTATAACTAGGTATAAATTTAGAAATAAAAAATTTTAAATGCAATGAGAGATTTAATAAGCATGGATATAAATATAGATAAAACATAAGGTATTCAGTAAAAATGAAATACCAGGGATTAGAAACAGATCAATGATCAAAAACTAAATGGCAGGTCATCAATGGCAATGTAACTTCAAATTCCAATATAATATCAAAATGGTTCACTTTTCCACCCAGAAAAAGTAATGAGTGCATGAGCTCTTTGAGTGAGGAGTGCCTGTGGCAAGTGTCACTAGAATAAACTGGCCCTTGTCCAGCATAGCCTTAGGGCAGGTGATCATAACCACAGCTACTGAGTTGAAATCTTGATGACACTCCTGTCTGACCTCGTCAGTCTTCAAATCCAAAGAAGGCCCAGGAGGAGTTTAATCTTTTGTTCTTTTCCCTCGTGGGATTTATCCTGAGTGGCAGTGTGAGCCATGAGATACTACTCCCTTTCTCTAAAGTTCCGTGGTAATAATATTCGTTGTGGTTTTTTTTCCTGGTGATCAGTTTTGTTAATTTTCATTCATTGACCATCAATGAAAATCCATCCCTGGCTCAGCTATTCTATCATCTGCTTTCCAAGAGGCAATCCTGATTTTCCACCAAAATGGTTTTATAAATTTTAAAGCATAGATACAATTAGCAATACAAAATATAAGAAATGTAATCCATAGCAAAACTATGAACCTAATTCAGATGAAATTTGAATTTAAAAACTTAAGGTTTCACTCGAAACTATAACATTTCCAGGAACTTTTTGTAGATGTGGGTAATGGTGGGAGCTTATTCCAATGCATATCACTCAATTTATCTGTTTTCATTCATTAGTAGGTTGACATTAGGTTTTGATATTTTATTTCTCATAGCAATTGATTGATTTTATACACAAGGCTGCAAATAGCCAGATACATTAATGAATTTTAGGGCTAGAGCTGATGAGAAAATAATGACCAGGAAAGTGACATATATTTGAAAACAATCTGAATGATGAACACATGGATATCTAAAAAGTAATAAAAAAGGTGTATCGAAAAATGCATTTGAATTAAGTGAATTACATAATCCACAAAAATCATACCACCTGTTGCAATTGTATATCAGAGAGTGTCAAGTTAGACAATGATTGATGATTCAACATTATTTACACTCATCGTACATGTATTTGATGTGCAAAAGTTGGTAATTTTTAGTTTTCTTTCTCAAAAATACTGATTAAAAATTACATGTGTTCAAAATATATTTTTATCAGAGCTCTATTGGCATACATTTTATGTTGGAGCTTAATTTGGAGCTCCAATTGTCATTTTTCTCATAACATTTGTATTTTGAGGTATTGATGATTATTTTCTGTATGAAGTTGGACCAACACAAGAATGCATGATATTAGGCAACTCTTGCAAGTAAGCTTATGATACTTTGAATGCCTCCTACATATCCTAATTTCTCATGACTATTGACTATTTAGACCTATAACATGTAAATAGAGATAACAATACATACGAGGTGTGTTAAAAAAGTAATGGGAATTTTACTATTTCACATAGTGCATAATCCACCTGGAGTTATTGCTACAAAGTCAAGCGTTCAATAAAGAGTACTACTTACAAGGTCAATGCCATTTGCATGAAGCAGCATTTAAAAAGCATCCATAATTGTGGGGAAATGATTCATGGCTTTTGCACCACCATGAGATAATGCACTTGCTCACACTGCTCACTGCTGTGTGACTTTTTTCTGTTCCCAAAAATAAGAGAACCTTAAAGGGCCATTGTTTTGCAAGCATAGATGAGATTAAAAATGCATCGCTTAGGGAGCTAAAGCTATATCCAAGATCAAGTTCAACAAGTGTTTTGAGGATGGGAAAATGTGCTGGCATAAATGTATAATATCTATTGGGAGACTACCTCAGAGGGGATATCATTGATACAAACGAATAACTAAAATTATTTCCAAATAACCCAAATTCCCATTATTTATTGAGCACACCCCTTATATGTTAGTACACTTATGTATGGGTCTTTTTATTTATTGTGTATCTTTCAAGTAGGTACTCTTGCAATTTTGTATCATCAATCATGCTACTTTTATGAAAGTGGTAAATACTATTTTAATCCAGCGACATACATTTTTAACATGCAATTTTTAAAGTTACATGAATGAAATGACACTTTTTGTATGTACTTTGTCCAATTCCTGTAACAATATTTTTTTTCTTCTATTGCTAAATAAAACAGTTTCTGGCGTAACTTGGTGGAAAATCTTCATACTGACTTTTAATAATAAAACCACTTTACTTTTCCACATAAACTGCTAAAGTAAAGTGGTTTTATTATTAAAAGTCAGTTCTTCTATTGCTGTAATTTTCAGATTCTGTTAAATTCTCATAGAAAATGCAGATGATATAATATCATCCAATGGTATATTTCAAATATGAGAGTTATTGGACAGATATTGTTTGAGATTGCAACTTTGCTAGGATCATAACAGGCTACAGTAATGACCCTTAAATCGCTATTTTGCCAAAATAGTCATTAAAAAGTGATCAACTCCCATCTTATTCATGTGCAATCTCTTTTGGAAAGGCAACTGAACAAAGTATTAATGCATACTGTGTGTATGACTAATTAGAGAACCATTACACTTAAATCCAATGTACCAATCATAGGTAGCTTGTATTTGCTGGAAGTGCATAGTCTGTATAATGTATATGCGAACGAGCAACAAATCAACATCAAGTTTTTTGGTGAAGTGCAGTAAAATTTATCAAGAAATCCCTGGAATGTAGACAGCTGTTTGCATTGATAATGCTCTAAAGAAAACATCCATTTTCAAGTGGATTATGCATTTTAAAGATGGCCGACAAGATGTCATGGATGATGCAAGGCTGAGATGACCTCATATTTTTATGGGAGGTTTTAATGTTCACAATGAAAGGAAATGAGTTTTAATAAAATGAAATTCCATTGACCAAAAATTTTTATCCCAGTCTGATGATGATTTTAGATGCATGGTTAATCATTCAGTGTATTTATCTTTCAGTAATTTCACAATGTGAAACCTTGACGTCTCTCTCTTTGGGACTTACTTAATAGGTTGTGACATGGTGGGATTCCACATTAAGGATTATTGTTTAAATTTTGTTGACTGCTGTGAGCGACGACTGGGATGCAGAGTCGACAGGAAAAATCTACTGGTTGAGCATGCTGGCAGAACAGTACGAGTTCGTCCCTTGCCAATAGGTGTACCGTTTGATCACTTCGTTCAGCTGGCAAAAAAGGCTCCGAGTTTAATGCCAAAAACTAAGCAGAAGGTTTGTGTTTTTTGTGTAATGTGAAAAAAATTATTTATTTGTTTTTAAGCTTTCAAGACTTGTTTAGGTAAACATTAAGAGCTGATGTTTCTCGTTTTTGGAAAATAATTATTTACGTAATGTATTCCAGAATAATTTAAAAAAAGGAAAAATAATCAAGATTAGAGTTAAATTTTTATTCAAGTCAATTTACCTGTTTTTTTATTTATAGCATTGCTGTGAGGAATAATTTGAAAATGTAATAAGTTAACAGAAATATAATTTTAAAATATCTATTCGGTCTGTCCAAAAAGGATCCAGCCATATAATATTTTGAGAAAAATAGCTTACCTAGAGCAATGAGGCCCAGTCCCCTTCAAAGTACTCCTCTTGGGACCTCACACTTTGTTCATGCATCTATTTTCAAAACAATTGGCCAAGTCCTTCTTTGGAATGGTTATCAACTGCTTCATTTCATTCTCCTTTATCTCATCAATTTCAAGAATTTGGTGCTGCAGTTACAGGGGACTTAAGCCAAGCCACAATTGATGGCCCAAGTTTCCTAAATAAGGTCATAACTGGAGATGAGTCATGGGTCTTTGGCTATAACCATGAAACAAAAGCCTAGTCTTCCTAACGGTCAGGGTTGACGAGAAAAAGGAAAATGCGACCAGACATCTGATGACCATTCTGAAAAAGGACTTTGCCAATTGTTTTGAAAAGTGGAAGTGATGCTGGGATAAGCGTTTGAGGGTCTAAGAGGAGTTATTTGAAGGTGACTAAGATCTCATAGTTCTAGGTAGGCTATTTTTCTCCAAATATTACATGGCTGGATCCTTTCCAGACAGACCTCTCGTATTGACATGTTAATGGTATTGGATTTATAAAAGTTCCACAGTTGTTTTTTGAGCTTTGTATAAATGTTGGTGCACAAAGTATCGATGGAAAATAGTTGTGTGAATAGAGACTCAAGACCACCTAACTCAGGTTAGTTTGCTGCCAGATAATCAGGAGGTTAAGTACTTTCCTTCCTTTGATATGTAAAATGAAATGATAACAGAAAGATGAATAGATATACTGCTGAAAATAAACTGAAAAGATAAGAGATTAACAGAAATGTGATGGCAGGTATTGACAGAAAAATAAATATTTATATTGCCATACTGTGTGTAATAAGGTTATATGAGTACTTCAGTAATGCATTCTGAAAACATCATATATTTTATTACATTAACATATTAGCATAGACTATATGCCACAAACATTCTGGTGTTGGGAATACCATGCAATTATCGGCACTTAGATGAGATTGATCCTCGTATGGCCCTTTTATCATCATTTCAACTTTCCTAAAATATACCTGAGTATTGTATAAAATGTTGTGATATTTTTCTCTTGTATCTTAGTTGAGCTTTACATTCACCTTACAACATTACAAAAAAAATATTAAAAAGCAATGTTTAAATCCCAGTTATTTGCATATTTACCTGTTGGCATGCCAAATCTTTATGCGCTATTCTTCTGCTTTTACATTTTCTCTATGAACATATGGAGGCACATGGGTATTCTCTGAGAACCTGTCAACTGATTATTCTCTTCCGACAATTATACTGGCTAGGCTTCCTATTAACTTACAAAGATAATTCTAACCTGAATTAATATTCTAAACACTCCATTTCAGAATAAGTGAACATCCTAGTTTATCTGTATACTATATACAAAGTATTTATAATAGAATCCTGTAAAGGAGTTTAGTGGTTTCAGTTACATTAATTAACCAGAATTAACATTTTATTGTTGGAACTAACCGTTGAAAATAAAATAATTTCATCTTCAGAAGTGCTGTTGCCTACAACCTCATAGCAGTCATGACAAACGAACAGATCATCATCAGAATCATCAGGTATGTGGTTTTGGTACATTTTAGGGGTGCAAATCCAATGTTGCAACTATCTGCAGTTGTTGCATTCAAATCCTTTCTTCTTGTTACCAACTGTGTGGGTACACTTGACCTAAATATTCCATTGGCAAATATTTTTTCTCTGGCATTATTTTCTATGAGTTTCTCAATGTGATGGCATTGGATGAGAATTGGTGGTGAAAACAATAGAAATTTCTGGTAATATTATTAGGAATGTTGTTGGAGGAGTCATCTTTGTTTTCTTGTCATGGGTTTTTTTCAGATAAAGAGTTCTTTTGCAGTTTTTTGTCTTCCCTCAGACATTTCTCTTTTGAGATTCCTCCGTTGTTTTTTCTAGTCATGGTATTCTTTCCACTTTTCTGAGGCCAATGCAAGTGGTATCCATTCCATATTTGTTTTCCCTACTTTTTGGTGTTTTAAACCAAACAATAATTACATTCCTTGGAGTTATGTCATTTGTTCTTACATGATACACTGGCTTCTCTGTTTGCTCAAAATTATTCAAAATGCGCCTATCAACAAAATCAGATAAAGGCACAGTGCTGGAGTGATAAACAGTTAAAGCTGAGTTTTACTCAATTTGTGCATTTTCTTCCAAATCATTTCCATGTTGATCATTCATTCACTTCTGATCGTCTTTCCTAATAAAAATCTCAACAGCCTGCACTGAACTAAGGAATCCTCTCCATGAATTTCTTCTTCTACAGTTAGTTGAGTTCTTCTTAACATTTGCTCTTTGCCAGCAATCATGCAGACGTCATGCAGAAATGGATTAGGTAATCTTAAGTGACTAGGTATTTGAATTGACTTCAACAAAAGCTAAGCACTGAATAATATATTGCATTTGTATTCCATGGGTATAAACCTGTTTCCCTGAAGTCATTCTCTGGTTATTCAAGTCATTATTGTTCAAGATGCTCACAAGAATTTGGGTAAAATCATCATTTTTACAGCCTAGTTTTGATTTTTAGTCCACCCAGTCAGGACAGCAACATTACACATTTTAATGGCCTAGAGGCAACCACAACAGTGACTGCAAAACTGCTGTATATTCTTATATAGATCAATCAATGATTTGAAATGACATGAATGCCACCACAAACAATGTTACTGGCAGTGAAATGTTGCTAATACAAAAGATGGGGATGTAAAACATCCTCAGTACGTTACAAAAAATCATTTCTGACCTCATCCACTTGATGTTGCTACACCAAATGGCTCACTTTTCAGGATCTTGTTGAATGAAATCCTGTGAGAGGTTTAATTATCATTAGAGGGCACGTTTTTCCAGAGGCTAAGAATGTGAACAAAACAGTGATGTTACCTTTGCCCGAGCATCTTCTGGACAATTTTTTTTTTAGTTCTAGCCCTAGGTTTTGGTTAGAACATGTCATAAAGTTCATTTCATCACCATGGAAAACCCTACCAGAATCAGACAAAATGTCATTTTTTCTTCTTTGAGGATATCCTCCACAGCTTTAAGCCACTATATGACATCTTCCTTGCTCAAACATGCACTTGCAGGAATGGCACCTATGAGTCTGGCAAAAAATTACAGGGTGCTGATGAAAAAAGGCTATGGTTGCATTTATTTCTTGGTTATATTCATTGAAAGGATTTTTGTGATCACTTATCTCAAACATTTCAATGATGCTCTCTTGAATGTCCTCCTTTCTGAGGGGAAAGTCCTTTATGAGTATATTGAAAAATCCATCAAGAAAAGACATTGATATCTAGGTATACGAAGAAATTATGCGAAATAATGGTAACAGAGGTCTGTGTTTGTCTGATGCCATGGAGGTTAGTTTCAATCAATGGGAGGATTTGCGACATTACAAAATTTATCTTCCTTCTGCATCTATGACTTACAGAGAATATAAGAAAATTTGAGCTATCAAGAAACAAGATTTATGTGTGTTTACATCCATTTTTCTTATTTCAATATCCATGTGAATGTGTATACTATTGTATTTTATATGTACTGTTGTCCATTCTTTACTCACACATTGTCCTATTATAACATTGTACTGTTTGACAACATCCACATGGATAAATAAAGATTATGGTTATTATATGTATTCACACTTATGAAGAGAGGAAGGAAGTACATACATACACAGTACTGAAGAAGAGTTCATTACAGTGTTAGGTGTCAGATTGTGACTTGTTTGACCAGGTTTAGAAATGTTTCTATTCAGTCTGTGCCCACCTGAAACCTACCTTAAACAATAGCTTCCATTATTATGTTTGAAAAATCAAAGCTATGATATGATTGTAAATAAGTCTCATTGTTGTTTTAGGAGAACAACTGAAATGAAAAAGAGAAAAATATTAGTAAATGTGTTTTAATTTTGTCAATTTTACAATATTTTGCGTTGAAGAGTTTTCTTTACTTTCCCAGAATTCACTTTATCTTTTGAAACAGCAAGTTTGCATAGTGTGGGACAGAAGTAAGGGACTTTTCATTTTTGATTCTATTTAACCTGCTTCCAATGTGGTATTTAGAAATCTATGCACTACTCCAGGGTATGGGAAGTTCACATTGGAATCAGTCAAAGTGGGTCATTGACAGTCTGTTAGTTAATTGAAAATATGAATAGACAAAGGAATGCATTGACCTCTTTTCCATTTGTATAGTGTTAAATTTTTATATCGAATACCCACTTTTCCTTCTTTTTTTTCCCTTATAATTCACACATAAATTACATACCTCAGTTCCAATGTCAGATTTAAATTTCTGCCTGATGAAAAAAAAAAATAATTATTATTATTAGCAAACCGAACGGTATTAGGGTTAACCTTGTGAAATTTATCCATGATGGAAAGGAGACAAACTATGCAAATTTCACTTGAATAGAGATTTATTCACGACCCGGGTTTCAAACACTTAATGTCATCTTCCGGTTATCTTCTTTATTATTATTAGGTAATCTACCGGTTAAGGTAGGTTTCTGGATGGAAAATAATAATATTCCATAGTATATATAATAGTGTGGGTTGCGGTAGTCCAGGTGGTAGAGCATTGGACTACTGACCAGAGGGCCCGGGTTCGATTCCTAGGCAAGTCACTCTGAGCACCTGCAGCTCCACCCAAGCTATGTGCTTTTTCGGGTACTAGATCTTCCTGGGAAACCATAACCGGCACAGGGAAAGGAACTGGCCCCGCTACCCTGATGTGTGAATTTCACACGCCGTTAGGCTTAGTACTAAGTGAACTCTATCATCACCTACCTAACCGATATACTAGTAATTTGACAATTGTAGTAAATCAAACTGTAAAATCCAGTAATCATTTGGCATTTTATACTTAGACATGTGGGTTTAGACCTATTTCCCTACCTGCAAGTCTCAACAATTAAAAAACCAAATGAAAATACAATTATAATTTGTTGTCAAGTTTTTAATCCTTGAATGGATGAAATCCGATACATAGCTTATGTGAAGGCTATATTGTTGTTACAATTAGGGGTTTCTGCAGAAAAAACGGCTACCCCTGCCATTCCTTTTTTGGTTGGCATTGTGTTCCATTTAATTACTATTGAAATTCAACTTTGTGTTACTGAGCTATCCCAATGAATAACTTATGCAATTGAAACTATTAAAAAGCACCTAGCAGAGGTGTTTTCTTCTTCAATTCAAAGGATATTAGCTTGCTCATGGATTGTTTTTGAAAATGTCTCACTGCAGTAAAACTACAATGCTGACCTCAAAATACCAAAACATTTTGTTTTCATTTTGAAACCCATGTCTGCTTTTACTGCCTCTTTGGTAGCACAAAGCCTTCAGTACAACTCCTACTTTTATTTGTAACCATTTAGATTAGCAACAGTAATGCTTTTTCTGCCTCTATGTCAGCACTAATACCTTCTTCTGTACAGCTACTTTTTTTTTGTAGAACCATATAACAAAGCAGCAGTAGCATGCTTGATACTAATACATGATCAAGGCAATGTACTTTAAATTACTAGTTAGATTAGTGGCAATAATTGGCACTGTTTTTTTTCAGTTATGGGCACATGTGGCAATTATTACTTACACTTATTTCTCGGAGTTCAAGTATAATTTAATAATTAATTTAAATTAATACATTTCCTTTCCCTTAAAAACAATAAGATCCAACTGTGGAAACAACAATGTGAGGTTCACCCATGAGCTGATCACTATGAGTGCAACAGTAAGAGAGTTATTTGAATAAATTATTATGATTGAATCTGCCTATATAAAATTTCTGATCTTTTCATTGCAAGTATAAAGCAAGTACTAACATTCATCGATCCATTGTGCTGGTATCTAATCCATTTTGATTCATTATTTTTATAAATGATCTATGATCTCATATTCCTAAAATTAAAGTGACCTTATATTCTGATGACACTTCAACATTATGCTTCAGTGATCGATTTACAGAGGTTAATGATTCTGCATATCTGAATGTTCCAAGCGTGAGTGACTTGTATAAGAGAAATAACACATAACTGAATGAAAATAAAACCTGTTTTCTGAATTTCCATAGTAAAATCTTTCCTCCAATTTTGAGCAGTCTTCTCAGAACTCATACTCAATCAATATAACAATCTAGTTTCACAACATTTTTGGGACTTATACTAAATGATACCCTTGACTGGCATTCTCACGTAGTGGATATGATCAATAAAATGGCAATAGGAACCTTCATGATTCATAAACTGATTCTGGCTACCTCTTTAGATGGCCTAAAACATGTATATTTCACCAAAATAATTTGTATCTGTCCTATGATATAATCTTTTGGGGAAATGCTAGTGCTGCAGCTAAGGTCTTTGTAAGCTATGGCTCAAGTATCCATCAGAACTTCTGGAAGGCCTCCATTTCCTGAGTTTAAAGTAGTATCACTGCCATGCATATATATTTTTTACTGTCTATTGCTCATAAAAAAATCCAGTTTATTTTTGCCTAACTTATCCATAGATTATCACATGGAAGAGACAATACACATTTAATTCAGCAGTCGTGTGCTGTATCTAAGAAAGGTCCTCATCACTCTCCTTCATTTTTTTTTAACTAATTGCCTTTGAATATATAAAATAATCCTACAGTAAATAGGTTTTATAATGAACTTAAGAAGTTACTATTAATCAAGAGATGTAACAGTGTGAATGAATTTAGGAGTGATGATTTGTGATTGTCTGCTGTGTTACATATAAGGGTCTGTATGTATTGTTTTCATGTATTTGTCTAGATTTTAAATGGATTTGACTGCTATATTTCATTGAAGTGTGTATTTTTGTTTATTGTTGTAATTATATTTTGTGTACATCTTTATGACCATGTCCTATTTCATATGCCTGACTGACAATATAATAAATAAATAAATTCCTCGGAAAAAACCTGGGCCCTCAGGTTTACAGTCCATCAATCTAACCCCTGGACTATGCTCCAATGGATATATCAATAAGTTTTATTTAGTGTTGGTTTTAGATGCAGGTGTAGGATAATTGTTAGGGAATAAACATTTTTATGGCAAAATTCCACTTTTTGTAGCCTAATAACAATATGAAGAAATGATTACTTTCCCATGTTGGGGAATGTTTGTGTGTGTCATATTAAAATAAGTATAGGGTTCCTAAGATGAATGATAGTCATCCTCATATGAGAATTTTTATACTTATACCTCCACATAATTGCAAGCATTTCAGGCTGGATAAAGATTATCAATCAACATACCACAGCAAAATTTTTATTTCATATAAATGTAGTTAGATTCAAGTAAAAATTTTTTATTAATCTTGCTTAGCTCTATGAGCTACTTCAAAGTTATTGTTTTTCTAAGGGAACACAAGGTATTACTAAAAGATATGGTTTCATTGTAATAGAATAAAAACTAGGGAGTTAATGATTTTAATAATTGATGGTGGATGAGATGTCATTAACCAATGCTACTGTTAATTGAGGGTCCACTGTAAATGAGTTTATATTTACACAAAACTATGTGAGCTCACAAGCATGTTGTCCAGCAACTCCATTGTAGTATTTTTTTTCTAAATTTTAATAACCTATTATCATGTTAGTGGCTTCACATGCAAGCAATTTAAACTCCTATACCTTGGCAAACAGTTGTTTATCTAAGGGAATCCAGATTAATAAAAAAGCTACTGTGAATTTCCTAATCTTGCTTAATCCCTTTCTTTTACCCCAGGTGATATTGGGAGTCGATCGACTTGACTACACCAAGGGACTAGTTCAGCGCTTGAGGGCTTTTGAGCGTTTGCTGGAGTCACACCCTGAGCACTGTGAACATGTGACGCTGTTACAGATTGCAGTGCCGTCACGGACAGATGTCAAAGAATACCAAGAGCTGAAAGAGGAGGTGGATCAGCTTGTTGGACACATAAACGGGCGTTTTACCACACCAAATTGGTCACCCATTCGTTATATCTATGGTTGCATAGGACAAGAAGAATTGGCTTCCTTTTATAGAGACTCAGCAGTTGCATTAGTGACCCCATTGCGTGATGGAATGAATTTAGTTGCAAAGGAATTTGTGGCATGCAGAACAAAGGAGCCTGGTGTGCTGATTGTGTCTCCATTTGCTGGTGCAGGGGAAACAATGCAAGAAGCTCTAATTGTCAATCCATATGAAATTGATGATGCTGCCTCGGTCATTCATCGTGCTCTTACGATGCCCGAGGATGAGAGACAGGTTCGTATGAATCATCTCCGACACCGTGAAAGACTGAACGATGTTAATTATTGGATGAATTCCTTCCTCAAAGCCATGGGATATGCTAATGAAGACGATGTAATACCATCTTCCATGCTACCTGTGTCAACAGAGGATTTTGAATACCTCTCAGGATACATAGGATTGTCCCACAAGCTAGCCCTTCTTCTAGATTATGATGGGACCCTTGCTCCAATTGCACCTCGTCCAGATCTTGCGGTGCTCCCTGCAGAAACCAAAGAGGTCCTTGAAAAGCTTGTCAATACACCAGATGTATATGTTGGCATTGTGTCAGGGCGAAATGTAAATAATGTCAAAGCCATGGTAGGGATAGAGGGAATTACTTACGCAGGTAATCATGGTCTTGAGATCTTACATCCAGATGGTACCAAATTTGTGCATCCAATGCCTGTGGAATATGAAGGAAAAGTGAATGAATTATTAAAAACGCTTCAGGAAGAGGTTTGTCATGATGGAGCATGGGTCGAAAATAAGGGTGCACTCTTAACATTCCATTATCGTGAGGCACCAATTTCAATGCGGGGGGAAATGTCAGCAAAAGCCAAAGTCATAATGGAAAGATTTGGTTTCTCAGCAGGAAAGGCTCATTGTGCTCTAGAAGCACGCCCACCAGTCCAATGGGACAAAGGCAGAGCTTCCATATACATATTACGCACTGCTTTTGGTGTAGATTGGAGTGAAAGGGTTAGGGTTATCTATGCCGGAGATGATGTGACTGATGAGGATGCCATACGGGCCTTAAAAGGTATGGCTGCTACTTTCCTTGTCACTATTTCTCCAAGTGTAAGGACAGCTGCAGACCGAAGACTTCCTGGTACAGAATCTATCCTTGCTTTGTTGAAGTGGGTGGAACACTATATGAGTAGCCGAATGCTCACTGAAGGACGAACATTAAGAAGTGTCAAGTTGGACGTCTCATTTGTATCAAAGCCTCAAGAGTTGGAAGAAAAATAGAGTTTATATTTTAGTAGTTTCAATATAATAGAAAATTATTTTATATATGCAATTTTGGCATTGATTGGGCACAGAGATCTTATCATTAGTTGGCATTTATGCGATTTAATGATTTTTTCCAGATGGTTCCTATTGAATACAAATGATACTTAATCAAATAAATATAAGGATCTTCCTTAACGACCCATGTTAACAACAGTTAAAAAATACTTTCAATGGATGTACTCTGCATGGAAATTTATTTTGTTGTACAATTTGTAATATCACTTTATTGATAATAAAGATTATTGAAAGCATAGGTTTATAGTTCCATACAGACACTAACACATCCTTCCAGTCAACGAGAGTTAACTTGAACTTGCAGGCCGGAACAGACACTAGATTTTCTGTAATACCAATGTCGTATCCCCGCATCTTCGAAGGAATATTGGCACCACAGGAAAGTACCCCACAAGTCGAGTGGCTGCCTCCAGGGTAAATGGGGGCTTTGAGTTTGGTGGGTCGTGACATGGAGAGGGGTTCATTGATAAAGAGATGGGGGAAAATAAAAGGAACTAAAAGGGAGTACAATGGTGGTCGCAATTTAATATAGGAGAACAGAGTTTACAGTAATATATATATACACATTCCCTTGGTGATGTTTGGCGCTTCCAACCAGAGGGACCCAGCTCAACTGTCCTCTTGGATTGTGAGTCCCCGACTGCTTCTTCGGGATCACCGACTGGTGATCCATTCCATGGCAAGTCCCCAGTTACCACTGTTTGTCCATAGTCCACATTGGGTCACCAGCGGTGATTTGCATGCTCTGACCCATGTCATTACTTAGTCACCAGTTATCACTGTTGGTCCATAGTCCACATTGAGTCACCAGTGGTGATTCGGATGCTCAGACCCACACCATTACTTAGTCACCAAAGGGGGAGGGGGGGTGTAGGCATTCTGGCCAGTGAATCACACGGCAGAACACACAGATGCAACACCAACACACAATGGTATCCTCTTTTCAATCGGATGCTACAAAATACTACTATTTCTCGTAAAATAGTGCATTAATCTCCCTAAAACTGACCAAGTACACTGAGTAGTACTTCCTCCATTGCCTGGTTTGTGGATTTTGGAAAATGCATCAAGTTCTGGAATACTCAGGTTTGTTTTCAGTGTGTGGCGTGGTTTCATATTTATGATTTTGGTACAATGTGTGATGGTGTGTAAGCCACCAGTGATTATCTTGGTAAGAGGTTTTTTTTAAACTTATGTGTATATGCTATTTTTTAGCATGATCAATACTATCATGTTCATCTGGAAAGACTGTGAAGATCCCTTTGTCAGAATTGAGGAAGTTGTAGTCTTCTTTCTTAATTTTTGTTAAATCAGTCTGTTGAATTGATATTGATTATGTGTGATTTTAAGTTTTGATAAATTAGTTTCTAATCGGAATTGATCGGCATGTCTTACATATTGTCTTTTAGATTCATTTCAATGCTTATATAGCCACAGAAAGATTATTCAAACTATCATTAAACTATATCATGGTGTTTAATAATTTATCATCCTTGGAGAGATGTCTTATAGCAGTATGAGCCTACTGGCCATTTATCTCAGATTGAATGACTTACATGTTTGTCAGCATCAATTTTTAATTATTTCAGCTACAAATACATGAAAATGATATGATTTGGTATTCTTATCTAAGAACTTGACGTTCTATTAGGTGTGGGCTTGGTAACAGATCTCTGTGTTGTTTTTAGGTGGTGAGGAAGGTCAATTAAATCTGAGCTATATGATGATAATCAATCACTTGCAGTATGTCTATCCAGACCTGCAAAATGAAACAAATCAAAATATGATTATTTATATATTTTTCAAACATGGTGAATGCAGATCAATGTGTAACTCTTTTATATTAACTTTGAGCTACCTCCTGGTGTAACCTTGGGAGTTCAGACGCATGCAGGATATTTCACTACAACTTGAAAATGGGCTATCACGCTCATAAAAACTCTCAGCTATATAAAAGAAATGTCTCTTTCATCAATCTATCATGCTTTCCTAAACTTTTTCTAAATTTTAATGACTTCTTTTGGTCGTGCTTAATAAGATTTTTCAAATCTATGAAAAACAATATGTTGTGATGGAATGTTTTCGAGATATACATAGATTTCGCGTCAAGTACTAAAAACAACATCCCTAACCTTTCTACGTTTCCATAAATGCCCCGTAATTCACTAAAAAGGCGGGTGGTTGGTGGTGCAAGCACCAGGTGGGATGGCCAATGGGGAGAATAAGGAAGAGGAAGGGAAAAAAATGTATTGAAAACCTTAAACAACTTGGATATTTAAATATATACTGGCGGAAAACTTGGTTCAAAATTAGTGGCAAGTACACTCAATAAAATAATTCTTTGTTATGCAAAAAAGAAGGGCATACAAATGAACCACAGCCATTAATACGACATACCTCCACATCTATTTACCTTATTTTATAATGATGATTCAAGTAACTAATGTGTGTTAGATTATGAATAATTAACGTGACCTCAGCGCTGAAATAAGCGGTTCTAAATGTATATAATAAATTCAACCCAGCATTAAATCGTATTTGTTCTAACGATTCCCAAACCAACTCCAGCAGCATTTCTGTGACGCTTTTCGTTTTGTGGTAACAGCTTTTTAACGAAACGGACTGCCCTGCGTTGAACCTTCTCAATTTCCCGAATGAGGCTTTTTCAGTCAGATCCCAAACTTTACATGCATATTCTAAATGAAAAATGCCTTAGAGAAGCATGGTGGTACCGCTTCTCACTTATATTCACTCCTGCCAATTATGCATAAAATAAATACCATTTTTTTTGCTTAGACGCAGGTTTTACGTATACGGTGCCCCCAAGTTGTCGTCAGTTAGTAAAAAATAGGCATTTAACCGAAACAACTACTTCTAGGTAAATTCCAGCAAGTATGTAAACAAATCCTGTTTTATCTTTAAAATAAATTTACTACGGAACATTTAGTATGGTTTAATGCAAATCCCCATTTAGTATAACATTTGGAAATAGAACGAATTTAATGAATTCCTTCAGCTGTTTCCCTAATATATTTGTGTGTCCGAGAAGCCTCAACTCTTTGAGCACTTCTCCCGGGTTGCAATACAAAGACAATGAAAAAGTAAAATTTGTTTCAACAGGAAACGTCTACTCTGCCAACTTCGTACTGATCACCTCTATGTACTCCACCAGGAAGCCTAAAACCAAAGAGTTTTCAGAAGTGCTTAAAAAATAGTTGCTTACAATTGGGAGATATATCTGTCAAATCGCGCAACACGCAATGAACATAAATTCATCAAAGTCAAAGGCACACAACGTACCTTCTTTCAACCATATTCAAATAGTTTCCAAAAATTAACACAATGACGTCACAATTATGTAGTCGTGGAGTTAGCCCAAATTATAAAATTGTTGAAAACTATGAAAGACTATACTCAAGGAGATGAATTTGTCAGCCAGGTGTTAGTTAACGTCAAATTATTTTATGATCACTTCAATTTTCGCGTGTTTTCATTCAAATGTTAAAAAATATGAATTGTCAAGGATAGGACTGATCTGATACCACCCTTCTGTAGGTAATCTAAATAATTTGTGTAATAATTTACCCTTCCGCATAGGCCACATTGCATCGCTTGTATTACCTCGGAGCCCAGAGAGAAACATGAATGTGACATTTATTTGTGGCGCAAGCTGCTGTCTGATAAATATTGCCCGTAGACAGAGATTAAATGTGTGCTTGTCAAGCACTCGAATTTATGGTAAATGCTCACTATTCTCGTCAAAATTAATGTTACCAGCCACCTCTACTTCGATAACCTTAGAATATTAGAGTAACGGTTTTAAGTCATAGCCACTTAGAAAACGTTCTGAAATTCCGGTACATATTTTCGCTTATTTTATCTACCAATATTTTAATTAAGTATGGAACTCGCTGAACTTGTTGTAAATGGCACAAGCAAAGCGGCTTGGAATAATTTTTGATGATAACATTGCAGCTCCTAAGTTCCATTTACTTGATTAACTAAAAATGTGGCAACTTTTCATCGTGGCATTGCTCTGTACTACGGTTGAGTCATCAGAGGATACCAGGTAATATGGATATTTCTTACTGATTAAGTTGAAATATTGAACGAATGGACAAAGAATGGTAACTGCTACATGCGTATGCGCAGTGCTTCAAAAGCTATCATAGAACTCGAAATGAGCGTACGTTTGAAAGTTTCTCTGTTGCGGTTTTTCAGACAGAGCACCCCGGAATGGGATATATTGATTTTTACCCAAAGTTGGCCTACTGCCGTCTGCCTCCAATGGAAAGAAAAATATGAAAATCATACATGCCTGTTTCCAAAGGATAAAAATGAATGGACCATCCATGGTATTTGGTATGAGCATTGTTTTAAATTATGGATATAAGAAACATGTATGATTAATGTTTGTGAATTAGTTATTATGCAGATCCCCTCCTATTGAATTAGTGTAACTACAGTATTTTATTAGGAACTTTCATCACTGGCCATTCTCCCTATGATTGATTTGATAGCTCTCCATTCACTTCTTCAAAATGTAAATCTCTTTAGGTGTGCTTATTATTTCTCTCTCTTATCTCTTTATTTGTCTCACACTGTCCATGTTCTTGTTAGTCGTCATGCCCGCTTTTTTCTTGAAGTATCACTTCATTAGGCTGTTATGTCATAACAGCCTAATGAATCACTATTTATTTAGTTTGTCGTATCTTTTCAGACTTTAAATCTTAACAGGACGTCTTCATCAAATATGGTATTAGCCCTTTTTAGCCATCAGTCTACTTTAGCACATTGGCATTACACATTATTTGGAAATGTATGTAGTTTTTCTTGTAAAACGTACATACTTGACTTTTGGGTAAGTCTTGATACTTGAGTAGGAACCTAACTTCAGAAACTACAAGAAAGACTCATTATTTAACTTATTCTGTAGTCGGCTGAATTGTGCTGTTTTCAATTATTTTCTGATAAATTGGAAGCAGAAATAAATCAAATACTCCTATTACACTGCAATAGGAGCCTTCCAAATTCAATCCTGAAGAGCAACTTGTTCCTCTATGTAGATGACACCTCATCTCCTTAAATCAAATAGCCAATTAGGACTCATTGGCCTCTGTAGAAAATATATTACTGACAAGATTTTAATGTTACCATGCAAACACACTGCCCACAAACTGCCTATAATCTCAATACCTACAGTTTCTTAGTACAGGGAATCATGCTCTTCTAGCCCGGTTTTCCAAATAAATGATAGTATTTATACTTCATTATACCCTCTTACTCAATCCTACTCTGTAAAGTTTCTTAGGTTACATATTAACAAAGACCTGGCCTGGTCCTATAACATTTAGACTATTATGATCATTATGGCATCTGGCACCCTCTGTTTCATGAATCTAGTATCAATTATTTCTTTAGACATCCTGAAACTCCTATCCATGCAAAATATAGTCATCTCTCATATGGTATAATGTTGTGGGGACTCAGACTTAGGTAAAGGGGACTTTTACTCCAAAAAAGGCCTTTTAAGGCAATGCTAATCCTTCCTATTCCTCTGGTAGAGTTCTAGTCTAAAAATGCTATGCATAGACTTCTCTCATCATACATTCTAAACTGTGCTTTATTCATCAGACTAAACCTTCAGCATTTTATCACCAATCATCGAATGCATTTATATGATACAAGACTTACAATATATGTACTATACCAATCTCATAAAAATGGAAATATACATGACAATCATTACTCCTTATTCCTAGGGCAGAAATTTCTTCATCATACAGCTCCAATGATAAGCAATCAAGGTTCCTCCAACATGAAATCAATCAAATCACCATCAAGCTTTGCTGTAGTTGCTGCAAATTTTAAAGGATTAATACAATTTAATATATTCTATTGGTTGTTATTGAATATGTGTTTTTTCCTAATATCAATTCACCATCTACATCCCGAAGGTCAGTTTGATGGAAGATAATAGAACTGCCTTGATACTCAGTTCTATAGCATGTGGCTTTTGTGTATTCTGAGAGTGGGAGTACGATCTTCTATAGCATGTGGCTTTTGTGTATTCTGAGAGTGGGAGTACGATCTTAATTTTTAATACCTGTGATTTTCTGAGATGATGTTGAGAAAATCCTTCAGAAATGTACTTCTTTGTGCTTAGATACTATAAGTTAATATTATTTTGATGAAATAATGATTAAACTTTGATTTTAGGCCTACAATTTATGGAACCCATGAACCTGGTTTCTGTAACTCTACATGGAAGTTTGATGAAAACAAAATAGTTCCAATAGAATATGAACTGAATACATATTGGCCAAATATCCAAAATGGATCCAGTGAAACTTCCTTATGGAAGCATGAATGGGAAAAACATGGCACTTGTGCGGCGTCTTTACCAGAGTTAAATAGTGAATTGAAGTACTTTCAAAAAGGTCTAGATTTGGCAAAGAATTATAATTTGTCAAGGATTTTATCCCAGGCTGGAATAAGTCCTAGTGCTGAAGGACTGAAGATACAAGATATTGTGTATGCTGTCAAGAGTTCAACTCAGAAAAATCCTGCTGTGGAATGCATAAAAGATTCGGTATTGTTTATAATTGCTATAATTAAGAATGGTATTTAATGTAAATAATTCTATATTCTACTGTTTCAGGCTTCACTTCGTGGAAGTATTTAATATCCATACCAAAAAAAGGAAAGAAAAATTTGTACTTTTCCGCAGATTTGATTAGATGGTACAACATGTTTCACCGACTTGCGGCATCATCAGGTACAAGTTTGCTACACAGACAGTGGCCGAATATATACCCTCAGGACCGAGTGGGAGCGGGGAGGGGCGGAGGGGCCTGAGAGGGGTGGGGGTCCTCAGGTTCGTTGAGGGGTTGTTTTGACCATTTCCGGGCTAGTTTCTCGGAGAGGAGTGGGGAGGGGTATGGGACAATTGCTCATTACAAAGGGTCGTGTTAGGGTTTGCTAAGTGCCTTCTCTCTAATTGCTCGAGAGCGTCCATTTTTAATCCTTTTGGGAGTATGTGTAATATCTCCGGGACAAAGTCACTGCTGTGGTCGAATTCCAGTAAATGCTTGGCGAAGAGAGAGTTGGTGTTCTGATTTTTGTGACACCTCGCGTGTTCCTTGACTCGTACCTTGATGTTCCTACCTGTCTGGCCGACAAACACTATTGCAATCGTCGCATTTCAGTTTGTAAATGCCTGATTTGTGAAGATTGTCCTGGGTGTCTTTTCCATTGGCTAGGAGTTTGGAGAGGGTTACGGGTGAGTAGAAGGCTGCTTTGAGTGAGGTGGGTAGGCAGTTGGATATTCTATATGAAATATCCCCCAGAAATGGAATGGAGCACCACTTAAATAATAATCCCATTACTCCGTTATCAAAAGACCCAACCTCAATTTTTCAATGTGAAGTGAAACGTGCAGTGTCCAAGTGTCAGTTGTTCAAGGCTAGGGAAAAACATTTTTTAATTCAAATGAACCCCTCTGCCCCAAGGTTGTATGGACTTCCCAAACTTCACAAACAAACCATACCTATTTGACCTGTCATCTCAGCTGTGTCCGCTCCTTCACACCTTCTGGCACGTAAATTAAACGTAATTCTCAGAGATCTCACAGGTTTTAAACCTAAATATGGAGTTAAAAACTCAATAGAGCTAGCCCAAAAATTAAAAGATTTTAATGTTCCGGAAAAAGCGAGACTAGTTTCCTTTGACATTAACAATTTATTTCCTTGTGTACCCATATCGGAAACTTTGCTTAGGGTGGAAGAACTACTCAAAAATTCCACCATTGCCCAAAATATCTCTGACAACTTGATCTCCCTCATTAAAATTACAGTTAACCAGAATTATTTTAGTTTCAACGACACTATACAGCCAAACGGATGGGTTAGCCATGGGTTCCCCACTGTCCCCCTTCCTAGCCAAAGTCTTCCTCAATTCTGTAGAAGAACATCTTTTCAATTCTGACAATCAGCATAACAAAAATGTGGGTTATTGGTTTCGTTACGTGGACGATATTCTATGCCTATGGACAGGAACCAACCGGCAGTTAGACTCCTTCCTTAATCACCTGAACTCAATTCATCGGAATATTTCCTTCTCCATGGAAAAGGACCTCAATGGCACTATCAACTTCCTCGACTTATCAATTACATTAAGGGAAAACAGACGCGAATCTGAAATTTATAGAAAATCCACTTATACAGACCATATAATTTCTAATGATTCCGCACACCACTTCTCTCACAAACAAGCGGCCCTCCACTCCATGATTCAACGCCTCCTACACATCCCCCTTTCCCCCAAAAACTTCAATATGGAACTCCTCACAATTTAGCATAGCTACCAACAATGGTTACAACCCTAAGCTAGTTGACACATTACTGCGGAAAAAACAAAAATCAATGGCCTTAAAAAATATTTTCGTTTCACAACCCGCAGTATCTAAGGACTTTAAGTGGTGCTCCATTCCATTTCTGGGGGATATTTCATATAGAATATCCAACTGCCTACCCACCTCACTCAAAGCAGCCTTCTACTCACCCGTAACCCTCTCCAAACTCCTAGCCAATGGAAAAGACACCCAGGACAATCTTCACAAATCAGGCATTTACAAACTGAAATGCGACGATTGCAATAGTGTTTGTCGGCCAGACAGGTAGGAACATCAAGGTACGAGTCAAGGAACACGCGAGGTGTCACAAAAATCAGAACACCAACTCTCTCTTCGCCAAGCATTTACTGGAATTCGACCACAGCAGTGACTTTGTCCCGGAGATATTACACATACTCCCAAAAGGATTAAAAATGGACGCTCTCGAGCAATTAGAGAGAAGAAGGCACTTAGCAAACCCTAACACGACCCTTTGTAATGAGCAATTGTTCCCATACCCCTCCCCACTCCTCTCCGAGAAACTAGCCCGGAAATGGTCAAAACAACCCCTCAACGAACCTGAGGACCCCCACCCCTCTCAGGCCCCTCCGCCCCTCCCCGCCCCCCTCGGTCCTGAGGGTATATATTCGGCCACTGTCTGTGTAGCAAACTTGTACCTGATGATGCCGCAAGTCGGTGAAACATGTTGTACCATCTAATCAAATCTGTGGAAAAGTACAAATTTTTCTTTCCTTTTTTTGGTATGGATATAAATAATTCTAACCCATTCTTTTCAAATTTTTTGGAAACACATTATGCCAAACATTATAGAGAGAGTTCTAATTTACAATTAACATTTATATTCATTGAAGGCAGGTCGTGGTAGTCCAGGGGTAGAGCGTTGGACTACTGACCACAGGGCCCAGGTTCAATTCCTGGGCTCTCTGGGCTCCTGCAGCTCCACCCAAACTATGTGATTTTTTGGGTGCCAGATCTTCCTGGGAAATCATAACTGTCACAGGGAAAGGAACTGGCCCCCTTACCCTGATGTGTGAATTTCACACGCCGTCGGGCTTAGTTAGAGATAAGTCGGATAAGATAATAGTTGACACAGAAAATATCCAAGAGAGATGGAAGGAATATATGGATGATGATGGAAGGCATTTGGAATGTGGGTGTGGAGAAGAATGAAGGTGAAATGGACCGAAAGGAAAACAAATGAAGAAGTACTAGGGATGGTGGACAAGGAGAGGGGTTTGTTGGGAGAAATCTTAAAGAGGCAGGAAAAATAGATGAAGGGCATATTGATCGGCAGTGGATGCTGGAAACTGTAATAGAGGGGATAATGTTAGGCAAATGAAGAAAGGGCAGGAACAGGATAGGGATGTTGGATGGGATGAAGGAAGTACACAAAGATGAAGAAGGACTTAATGTAGAGTAGGTTGATGGATTGTTTTTATTTTGTTTATTTGATATATTATGAGCGTGTTTGTTTCTTGAGAGAATGTTTGTGGAATCAGAAGTAATCATGTATTTTCTTGAGATTAGGAAAGTTGAGAGAAGCAGGCAAAGAGTGCAAGTTCTTTACTCTTAATGATCATAATTGTAATATTTTGGATGATTTTACAAAGTTCAAGAGCATTAAACAGAATTCTGTCTTAAATATGCATCACCCCTGTGTAAAAGCACACAAGCTGATATGGACATCCATTATTTGGTAAGTGCCCTATAAATCAACTAATGATTTATGTTTCTGCAGTTAATTTATCTTACTATACCACATCCAGTTAACCAGTCTATTTTGCAGAACCAGACAGTGAAATCCCCATAGTAAAATGCAATAAGTGTGCTAAATTACCTGTGATAGTTAAAAACTTGAAGAAAAAAAAACGAGTTTAAAACTCTATTTTAACAACTTGTGTCACCAAAGCCTAGTGAGTGCAGCAGTGGCTTTTACGCTAATTTTGAGAGGGAGATAGGAAATTGATACACAATGAGCAGGGATGGTGATGAGGTATTGTTGGTTGGAGTGAGAATGAAAGGATGAGGAATTCACAAGGCTGGATGAATGGGATCAGGATATAACACAATTGGGATGAAGGGGCTTGATTATTTATGGGAAACAGTGATCTTACTGGATACCTTGCCCATGCCTGATGTTTTGAATTCATTTTAAATTTGTCTGCAATTCAGCACTGTTCAAAATGGAGGTGTATACTGTTGTGGTTATTTCTAAATTCATAATAAACTACTACCAATGCTAACATGTGTACCACGCTAATTGAATTTGATTGAAAACATCGTCAAAGAATGTCATTATCAGTTACCCACTTTCATGTAACAGCTTAGTCCCAAGAAAAAAACGGCTTCTCATCTTTGACTATAATGAGCTTCTTTAGACTCTGTAACATTAATTAACTAAATACACAGACATAGATTCTTTTCTACATAATTGTATTTATGCTACACAGTGCTGTAAGTTAAAATAATTTCACTTCATTTTAGTTGAAAAATTTAAACTTAATGATGCCATTTTCCTTTCTCTTTTCAGGAAACAAAGGAAGAATATTTGCTTGAAATCCGAATCTGTTTGGACAA
The DNA here is from genome assembly GCA_037158775.1 of Hetaerina titia. Lineage (NCBI taxonomy): Eukaryota > Metazoa > Arthropoda > Insecta > Odonata > Calopterygidae > Hetaerina > Hetaerina titia. The sequence goes on along the minus strand of CM073773.1, from coordinate 95,114,568 downwards.
ACAGCTCATGTTGATAGACTGTGATGGCATTGAGACATTACAACAAGGTTTTTTGACAAACTGTCCTTTGGCAAAAGATATTTTCTATCCCTCTGTAGTGCCACCAGTGAATCAGATGCAGGATTCAAATTCTGATGATTCATTCAAAGAAAATAATAATAAACCACGGCGCAGGGAGAGTATGCTTTTGACATTCTTAAAAGTTATAACCTATGTGCAGTGGCTTACTTTGTGAAGAGAGAGAATGAGAAAATAAAACAGGAGAAGAATCATGCAGGTTTTTTGAAAATTTATTGATTGCCACATAATACATTCTTATCACAATTACAGTCCTTAAAAAGGACACAGTTGAATGAAAAAGTGCACAAGTATTTATGAAAAACCATTCATAAGGAAGTCATAAAGGAATGTGCTCAAAAGACCTTTGTTTTTTTAAACACAATGTTTAAACATGGTAAGTGCTCAGTAAATATTTGCTAAGATTCCATAGAGTAATAAGAACCGTAATCTTCAACTGTGCTGGAAAGGAGTGAGGTATCCATCAGTTGCTTTTAGTTACAATAACAACAGCAGAAGGCACTAGTCCTGTGCAATAAAAAACATAAATTACTTCACTGAAATGCTTTCACTAAATATCAATTAAATGCCATAGTTAACTTACCAAGAATGTCTAGGGGCTTTTCGTAGTCTTCATCGGTGAAAACCTTCTTAGGAAATGGAGTCATCAGAGAAAAAGGTCCATTGAGATCGGTCCTATTCATCTCGACATACAGCCTAACTGCAGAGAGTTGTTCCTTGGCTCCAAAAGTTTGCGTGAGTGCTTGACCATTTGTCAGCCGTATCTAAGGTTAGAAAAGTTTGATTAATGCACACAATAATGCACATATTTGTCTGGAAATTTGGTGCATGTTGACACATGTGTGTATAGGACACATAAACTTCACAAAAAAATACAACATACATATGATACATAACAATATACTACTATATTTACATATCATTTGGTTAAGTCAAAATTGATGAGTAGTGAAAATTGCAGAAATTCATTTGCAGAATAGAACACTATTTTTTAATAAGTTGGACAGCTTTTTCTTGAAAACAGGTATTTTTGTTTCATATTTCACTTCATGGGGAAGTTCATTGAATAACCTTAAGCTCATTGCTTGAGCCCATGAGCAGTACTCATGGAATTGCTGTCTCTAAACCCTTATCTTAGTATTGTAAAACCTGACACCAATTCGGAAGTATTGCAAAACCTGACACCATCTCAAGAACTTGAAAGTTACATCAATCCAATAAATATAATGAATGTTTACTATTACATTCCCATATTCATCTCTAAGTCCTTTACCCAAAACGGCCTTCAAGTCAATTGTTTTTTCAGGAGGCCACGAGTTTCAGTAATTTTTTTAGGATGGTCACTGAACTATCTCTTGAGATAGCAAACAGAAGTGGACAAGGGATAATTGCTGGGATTTCCCTATTCTTGATTTTTTATGTAGCAGCTGTAATACAGCATTCCCATAGCCAGCAAACCCAATTTTTCACAAAAATGTTTGTGATGTCACCAGAGCTAGTTCACTGAAAACAGTGGAAGAATAGAGGGATATGTCTCTCCAACATCACCAGCCACTATTTGATATGTTACGTAGGCAAATGGTAAGAATGAGGCAACATACTCGTAGAATGTATTAGCAGCTATAGTGTAGGTAAAGATCCAGGCTTCAGCACACAAAATATCTGCAGAAACATGTATCTATGGGAAGCATCGAAGGTTCTCCCAACTAGGTAGGTTGCATAAGTAGTAGAGATGAGGTCACGCATGTATGGAGGTTGAACATGAAGACACAGTTGCATCTCATAGAGGGTGTTTCTCATAATTAGAAAATGATCTAGATGTCATCTTTAAATTTTGGTATACTGTGGGAAACCTCAAACATGGTTATCTAATTTTGACAATAACTACACTTTCAGGCTTCACTTTGTGGAATTGTTTGATGTCCATATTAAATGAGTTTGCAATTTTCCACAGACTTTATTTTAAGGTACAGTGCATTTCAGCAACTTACAGTACCTGATGATGCCACAAGTCAGTGAAATGCATTGTACCTTAAAATAGTCTGTGGAAAATTACAAACTCATTCAATATGGACATTTTTGATAACCCTTATAAGAAATAAATGAAAGGAAATATCCTTTCATTAACAGAAACCTGTTAGTCTCATATTCACAAATTATCATGGCTCTTTCTTATATATACATTTTCACATAAGATTACATCTGATATATCAACTTATCACGCAATGCAAATTTCCATTTGTCCTGGATGGGAATAACCCTCCAATGGATACATCATTTATACAATCAGGAGAAATTTTGATACTAAAAAATCCATGTAAATACAAAATTTCCCAAAAAGTACTAATTAGTAACTAGAGTGAATGAATGAATGAACAACTTAATTTTTCGTGAATTATTGTTTTAAACCTGCAAAATATTCGCAAACTGTCAAACTCCTGGAAGCAGTTTGGCTTTGCTGAGAAACTAATTCAGAGATTACTTTCATGAAATTATAACACCACCTCCTACAAAAGAAGGTTAACCTGAATGCAATTCCACAGATGCTGAGGCAAGCATGGCTGTTCATTTGACATAATTCCTCCTAAGATCAATACTCACTTGCAACTTAGTTTCTTTATAATTCCTCTCAGCAGGAGCAGGGCAGGAAGAGACAGCAGCAGCCGGTGGTGGTAGTGGTGGTGCAGATTCTGAAGTGGATCCACCTTCTGTGCTAAACTTTTTACGCCTTGCGATCTTGTCTTGCTCAATCTGATCCTTGACCCTCTGGCGAGCAATTTTTTCCTCCAATTTCTCTCGTTTCCTCAATTCAACTATTTTTTTCATTTCCTCTTCCTCAATTCTGAATGAATAACAATTCTTTCAATTACAATGTAATGGATCTCCTCACTGTTAACACCCTCAAGACCACCCACAAATACCAAAAACCACACACTAAACAATGCACTCAGGTTGACTGTGGTAGGCAAATAAATGAAACTCAATACAATCATTAAATTCATCATTAAAGCTAATCTATAAAGAGGCTATCCAACACATTTCACTGCTTGAGAATGCCCTTTCCTCAAAGTCTTAAAATCCTTATCAGCTACCAAGTAAGTGTGTAATTAAGATGTTTCATTTTCTATCCAAATCTTATTTATTTGAAAGATTAAAAATAGTGCCAATAACATAGAAATCTGCAAAATATATGTCAGATTTCTATCCTACTAGCAAGGGAGTTTTTTTGTTATTTATTAATGACCTACCATTAATTAATAAAGTCTAGATTGGCAGTGTCAGGAAGCAGTGAAAGGCAGTGTTGTCCATTATCACCTGTGCGGTTCCATTTATATGTGGAGGAAATGATTAAAGAGGTATGGGAATAACTGGAAATAGAAATGAAAGTTGGTAGGGAATACAAAAACTCAAATATATTGCAGATGAACTAAGCTTCAGTTTGTCAGTCAGCCAAGTGGTTGTAAGGATTGGAAATTCAGAGCAATCCATAGTCTGTGCTAACTTGTGCAATCTGGCGGCCATGATGCGGACTATAGCCCCACCCACTGGCAGCGCTAGTTGCCTGAGACCCAAAGAGACATGTGTACTTGGTGGATCATCAAGCTGTGCCAATGGTGCCAGTTATGTTAGTTTCAGTTGCCCTTGATTTTACTGTTTGTCGAAAATGGAAATTGAAGAAATCACTAGAATGTAGACAGCTGTTTATGGTGATAATGCTCTGAAGAAAACATCCATTTTCAAGTAGATTAAGCATTTTAAAGATGGCCGACAAGACGCCACGGATGATACAAGGCCGGGACAACCTTCAACCACCTGTGTTGATGACAACATTGATCGTGCGCAGTCCCTTGCCCTTACCGATGATCAAAAACTGTCTGAATGATAACTGATGAACTGAATTTAGGAAAATCAACAGTGCACACTATTTTAACCGAACATGATGGATGGATCCTTCACCATGACAATGCACATTCAGCATTGATTGTTTGCCAGTTTCTGGCAAAATATTCAATTGCCATCCTTGATCATCCTCCTTATTGGCCAGATCTCATCCCCTGTGACTTTTTCCTTTTCCCAAAATGCAAAAACGTGATGAGGGGACATCACTGGGAAGATGTGGATACAATAAAGCAAGAAGTGATGAGACAACTAAAAAGCTAACTGCCAAGGATTTCCAAGGGTGCTTTAAACAATGGAAAAGAAAATGGAATAATTTAATAGCAACAAAGGAGAGTACTTTGAAGGGGACAAAATCGATGGAGAACAAGTTTTGCAAAAAAGTTTTTTTATGTCCTCAGTTGGCATATTTATTGGACAGACCTCGTAGATATGGGATGAGAATAAATTGAATAAAAACCGATTGAGATTTTTGAAAAAAAAAAGAGGAAGACTAAGTTAAATGTTAAATTAGGAGGGGAAAACCTTAATCAAAAGAAATAGTAATTTATGTATCTTAGAAGTGTTTTGGGCCAAAGTAGCGTTTCACATAAGCAGGAAGGACATAAGAAGAATTGATTTGAGCAAAAAACCTTTCACGTGGAGGAGAAAATTAATGACAGGGACACTAAGTAAGTGTGTTAAGAAAAGGCTTGTTAAAACGTTGATATGAGCATAGTTATGTATGGCACAGATACATGGTCAATAAAGCAGGATGATAGTCATAGATTGGAGGCTTTTGAAATGTGGGTGTAGACAAAAATAGAATAAGAGGAGTGGACAAAAAGGATAACAAATGAGGAAGTGATAGGTATGGTGGGAGAGGAGAGGGTTGAGAGAAAACGTAATGAGATAGGTGAAATGTACATAGAGTAGAGAATATTGATTCACAATAGGATGCTGAAGACTGTGATAGAGGGAAGAATTTTAGGCGAGTTAAGGGGCAAAAATAGGATAGGGATGTTGGGTGGAATGAGTAAGGAAGGATGTATATGGAGTTAAAGTGGGGGTTTGTTGTAGAGTAAGATGTGGTTTAGAGTAAGGTGTGTTTTGTTAGAAGATACAAGAATTATTTGGCAGCTTGTGCCCATCCAAAACTCTACCTTAACCAGTAGATTACCAATAATTATAATAATGAAAATATAGGCGAACAATGGCTATCCCATCCCATTAGGAAATCAAAGCTACCCATCTCAAAACATTCCCTAAGTGTAAACATTCAATGGAGATACATTATTATACAATAATAAGTGAAATTGCACATTGTTTCAAAGATATTTGAGGATTGTATAAAACTTGTAATTATATTTCAGAGTTAACTGAATTAAGTATTGTCACTTTTCGTGTAAAAAAATTATTGCCAAGAATGTTTTGTCAAACTTAACCATTATCAGGTAAAAAAACTTTCCATTTCGTCGCTGTTATTTACACTCGGCGAACGAAAGGGGAGTTCTAAAGGGTGTGGGTTGTGGAAGGTTCAATTTATTCTGGGTAAATGGGGGGAAAAGCAGCTGTGTTGGTCAGAAAGGCGTTCGTTCCTAGGAATGTAATCAAAAAGATCTTACAGAAGCTGTAGGGAGGAAAGTGGGGTTCTTTTTGGGAAAGTAGTGGCAAGCATAGGCGAATGACTCGAAAATCTTCATTTAATAAAGCACTGCAGTTACATGGAACAATTTCCATTTTACGCGTACGCACTATTAAGGATAAAAGTATAACTTAAAATACGGAGATCTACTAGGAGATTTACCTTTTTTTTGCTGCGACTATCTCTTTTCCCGAACGTATCCTCATCTTTTCCTTCTCCAATGCATCCTTTTTCTCCTGTTCCTCTCTTTCTTTCCTTTTTTGTTTCAACTTTTCTTCTATCTTCCTTAATTGCTCTTTTTTCTCTTCTTCTGTTAATGGCTTCTTTTCCTCGACAGATTCAGAAAAACTACTGTGTCCTGACTTAGCAGCATGATATTCAACTTCTAATTGAGTAGCAAACAGCTTATTACACCTTTAATAGAGAGCTATATAAGATTTGGGTACAACAAATGGGATGAAAACGAAGAAATGACGCTTACTCATCGCATTTCAAAGATTTGGCGCTCATCTCAGAACTTGCGTTATTGGATGCTGAAGGTTCACTGCTGTCATCCTCTTTGCTAGTTGCTTGAACTTCACTTTCCTCCGTAAGCACTTCACTTTCTGGTGCTTCATTAGGCATATGTAATGATAATGAACCAGTTTTGGTATCACTCTGGGCTGATTCAATAGGCTCATCCGCATGAGCCAAAAGCCTACGAAATAAGAGTAATTCATAAAGAAGCGTTATAATTCCAAATGGACATTTCGACACTCGCCAATTATTAAATATTTTCTTACCAATCCATTGCAGGTTCTAATCCTGTGTTTCCAGTTACTGCCAGAGCCCTGTCTCTGAAACCCGGAAAAATTAAAACGTTTGACTTAGCCACTATGTAATTGGCAATGACACACTACAAAAAATATACAATCAAAATTTAGAACACTTGCTCCATCAAGCATACAAACATTCTCTCCCTCGAGAAACCCATGTCTTCTAACAGATTAATGTCTTGAGAGGCCATTCCTAGCAGTATATTTACTGTTCACCGGTCAGAAACACACTTTTCAATTAATCTATGGAGCATAAATGCGTAAAACTACCTGAGAGTCACCTATATTCTATGCAGCGGTTACAGGACAAATAAACAATTGAATTAGTACTAAGCGTACGGACGTCGAGTTGGCCTACTGGCCAAGTACGACGATGTTTGGGTATTTATTAACAGTTTGTTTAGCGATAACGTTGTTAAGTTATTCTAAAGGAAGTAATATTTCAGATCAACGGTTATGTTATGATCCTCTATGTGCAGGTAAAGTTTAATTCGATTAAAATTTGAATTTACAATGATGGTATGCGTACTTCTGTTTTTATTGACATTCATTTAAAAAAATTAATTTGCCGCTGTTAAAATTATCTTTATTTGTAAAAGATTCAGTTTTATGCATGATTGTAATATTTTTAAAGCTCTAAGTTGCGAAGTTCGATAATGTTTCTTGGTACTGAATACCATCTACTACCAGTGTCGGACTTGAGATTCGATTGTGTTTCTTTAAAATGAGCTATTAGTTTTTCGTGAACACGCTACTATGGGTTGAAATATCCACATGCATCGGAATTGCTATAGCTATTGATGTGAACAATAATGCTATCAGGAATCTTCATTTGATTTCTTCTAGAACCGCTGTCGCTTGCCAAAACTATGATTAAGTATGTTAAAAGTTACGACGAAGGGTTGTCGTTTCGGCCTGGTGTTGATGTCGTTATTTACAGCAAGTCGGCGGGATCTAAGCCTGAACTTTGGGGTGCCGAGGTTAGTTGCATAGTGCATAATGACGTCCACTTGGTAAACAAATGACCTACCTAGTCCTACCATTCTACTGAATATTATGATACTTTCAGGTTGGAGGAAAAAGAGGCTATATTCCTAAAGACATGGTTCGAGAGTACAAAGTATTTCATCCTGATAATACTTTGAAGTATACCGTATCTACTGTTATACCAGATGAGGACGAGAAAAAGGAAGCAGGTGTCGAAAAACAGGAGGGAAATACCGCTACAATGCAGGAGAAACCAGATGTATTGATTAACGAGAATCCATCAAATAGCAACAGTGAGTCATCAGTCAAAAAAGCTTTTGATGTGATAGATGGCACAACCTTTTATGCTGATACATTAGGTTTGGCTACCCCAACAATAAACCCTTTAGGTACCAGTTCCATAGAAATGGGTGCAGTGTCAATCGAATCTACAGCATCTTTTACTGCCACTGCTAGCGATATGAGCACAGAAAGGATGTCTCAATCTGATATGGCACCAATTAGTCCCACCACAATGCTGGAAAAACCTGAGGAATATGAATCTAGTACAGAAGCTGTCGCAAAATCGTCTGATGAAGGTGATGGCATGATTAACTCTGTCTCTAACACTATCTCAGATTTAGTGTCTGGTGGGGATGAGTTGCTGGGTAAAAGTAGCACACAAGAAGCGAAAGAGGAAGAAGGAGAAGATAATATTATTACAGATGATAGTCGGGTACCTAAAACGTTTGAGTCAAGTAGTGAAACCAAAATGGAGTATGAAGGAATGGTAAATGATTCTGTACCCATTGATGACCAGGAATCAATAGATGATGAAGACGAAGATGACATTGAGGATGAAGAGGAAGATGAGGAAGAAGACGAAGGAGATGAAGATGATGAGGAGGATATTGAGATAGTTGATGATAATGAGAATGTAGAACATGATTCAGAAGACGAAATTGAATACAATTCTGATGTAAGAAGTGCAGGAGAAAATCTCAATGAAACAGCCAAAGAAGCAAAATCTGAAATGAACACTTCTGAAAATGAGTCCAACTTGGATACAGTTAAGTCCACCCTCTCTGCCAATGTGCCATCCCCTGAAGAGACTAAGTCCATTTTGGATAATAATGAAGTTGAATCATCCTTGGAGAAGAAAGAGATGCATTTGGATAGTGCTGGTGGAGTGACAAGTGAAACCTTGGTTTCACCCCAAATAGTATCCAATTTCAATGAGCCCAAAATCGTGGCAGGCGATACAGAAAGTAATGCTAAAGTTGGAACAATGACTGATAATTCAGCATCTTACATTTCAGATCACCAAGCTGATAGTGCACCAATGGATGTTGAAACCACCAATGGTTTAATGGATAGCAGTGATTCAGTAACCAAGAATGACAATAATGACCATGCTAATGAAAGTGTAATACAGACTGTATCAGGTGATGATGCCACAGCCAATGGTTTAACTGACAGCAGTGATTCAGTAATCAAGAATGACAATAATGACCATGCTAATGAAAGTGTAAAAAAGAGTGTACCAGATGATGATGCTCCAGCAGGTGATGCTATGAATAGTCAGAAAGTTCAAGAAGATCCTATGGTCACCACAGAAGCTGCAGTAAAAGAAATCTCAGAATTGCTTATGTCAGGTGATCAAAGCATACAGCTTGACTTAGATGCAATAGCTCCGAGGATTGTATCTGAAAATCCTATCACTGGTGCACCTACTATAACTTTGGAGGATCAGAGGTCTGACCTAATTGTTACTACAGAAACCTCAAATATTCCCAGTGATGAGAACTCCAATCCAAGACTCACTGATGGAAAGCTGTCAGAAGAAATAAACATTAAAGAAGTTGATGTCAGTAAACTACAGCCACAAGAGACCTTGGGAAGTGATCAAAATATGGAGCTAGATGCACCCTCAGAGTTGAAAGAACCAGAGGGTCAACAGGATGATGTGGTCATTGAGTCCCCGAATGTTTCAGATGTAGAAAATCTGCAGCCTGTGCCTGAAGATAGTTCATCAGGGATTTTCTCCATATTATTTGATTCCTTAGGCTCAGGTTATGGATTTGTGTCTAGCATGATATTTGGGAGTGCTGATGGACGCATTGAAGTAATGGAGGGCCAGGAAGGTTCTTCTCAGGGTGTTTCTCACATTGCTGCTGGTAAATATAGTGATTCTGAGCATAACCCATACCAACAAAGTCCTAGTGAGGATGTTCAGAATATGGCGGCAGGAGGAGATTCATTGTTTGGAAGAAGCTTGAACTGTAAGTTGAGAGATTTCTTTTTATTTATTTTTTGGTCAAAAATTCAATCTTGCAATAAATACACATACATTAGAAAACATTGCAAACACATTAGAAGTGTAAGTGAGACATTATTATTAGTTCTGTGGTAGCTCTCTGTAAATCAACACTCAAGATGTAGGTGAAAATAACATAGATGTTCTTTGAATTCATCTAACAAATAGCTCTAACTTTGATAGTGATTCTTATGCTAAACTTTAGGCTGGCTTAGTGCATAGTCAATAGTATTATGCAATCCTTGAAATTGTTGTAAAATTCACATCTGCTTGAATCCTTTTTTTAGTTATTTGCATATTGTGTTCATGCAAATATTATTGAAAAAGGCATTTCTTTTCTTTTTCATTAAAATTTGTTAAATGTCTGTATGATATGAGCCCATATCAATTGAGAAGGAAATGAATGTAAACCATATTTTCTTAAATAAAACAGTTTCTGGCGTAACTTGGTGGAAAATCTTCATACTGCCTTTTAATAATCAAACCACTTTACTTTTCCACATAAACTTTTTAATTTTTACAACCCAGGTTTCGTTATAGCATAACATCATCACCTGATGATGTTATGCTATAATGAAACCTGGGTTGTAAAAATTAAAAAGTTTATGTGGAAAAGTAAAGTGGTTTGATTATTAAAAGTAATATTTTCTTATACAAGAATATATGGTTTTTTTTGAACCTCAAAAGCTTTTGGAAATCCTTGGAGATACCACATACTTATTAGTTAACATTTGGTTTTGAAATAAATCTAAACCTTCAGAGTAATTTTTTACCCTTTTAGTTAAATAATTACTAATGTTAATTAAGTGGCAAATGCTGATGCCATTAACTACCTCTCATATAGGTTCTTCCAAAGGAACATGCAGGTGTGGCAACTTACCATATTCAACTTATATTCAATGCATGTGAGAAAAATAAGAAAAAGTATGATGGAAATAATAAAAAGAACAACAAAACAAAAATAAGTTATATGTATTATGAAGTGAAAAAAGTATTATTCAAATTGGTGTCCCAAAATAATTAATACTGGTGTTTCCATTATTAGGGCAATAATTTCCACGAATAAAATTATTTTCAGTGAATTTCTCAGGTAAATAATGATTTCATTACCGGGTGCTTCCGATTAAAGCATTCTATCTATCTTCTATCAGATATCTCTTTAATCTGTTTTACCAACCCTTAGCAATCTTGAGTCTATTTTATGCTTTCTCTTGATGCCATCCAATAGCTTCATACCCTTCCATGCTAACAATTCTCGATTTTTTCTCATTCAGGTGTTTTTGACTTTTTCTGTAATATCCTCTGCTCATGTATCCTACAACCTCTAACTTTCACTCTGAAGTGTTATATGGAGTGAATTGTTAGACATTTTTTAATGGTAAGAACACTCTTGGTGCTCTTCTTTGGGGTGCCTTGCTTTTGGTATTTTCACATTTGTGGAACCTTAGGTTTTTAAGCCAGTTCCTTAAGTCTGCTGATAAAAGCTCCATTCATTTATTAAAAGCAAATCTCATTAAATTTTATTGCTGTTACTTCTAAATCACTTCCGGTCTTTTCACTTTGAATTCGTGACACCAGTGAAGGCGGAGAAAAAAATATCACTAGTACTAGAGGTTTAGTATTGAAACTACAGTTGCAATTTTTTTTTGTAGCTTCTGTTGTGGTAGGAAGTTCCTCCTTGTTTCTAACCAAATTGTGATGAGCTCCCTACTAGCTCTTTATCATCTGGAAAGGTGCAATGAAATGTCCTGATTTATGATTTTCACAAACAATGTTCACCATTGTAAAAAGAACTAAAAAATATTTTGGCATATTTTTACAAAATATCTAAGTAATCCTGTATCTAAGCTCAATAAGTAGAACTGCAGGAGATGCCACAACAGTTACTTTAATGGGGTCATCTGCTTTGTACTCTGAGATATAGAAATATTACATTTCAAAAGTGCAAACTTGCAATTGTGGGAGTTGCTGTTGTAAATGCTTGAATTAACATGCATGTAGTCAAACTTTTCATGAAATTTTCATTGATACTTTATGTATATAGCTAACCTTTGGCAGATGAACCAAGTGTGATAATTTCAGTCATTTTAACTGTGGCTGTGACTCATCACAATTTGGTAACCAAAAGAACATGGCCCTGTGATGCAGAGTGCCATCCTATGTCTTCACTTCAAACTTTCAAAGTTTTTTTTTTTAATCATTAAGTCATATCTTATTATTATGATTACCTAATAATAATAATAAGATATGACTTAATGATAAAATAAAAAACTTTGAAAGTTTGAAGTGAAGACATAGGATGGCACTCTGCATCACAGGGCCATGTTCTTTTGGTTACCAAATTGTGATGAGTCACAGCCACAGTTAAAATGACTGAAATTATCACACTTGGTTCATCTGCCAAAGGTTAGCTATATACATAAAGTATCAATGAAAATTTCATGAAAAGTTTGACTACATGCATGTTAATTCAATATAACCACAAAATTAAGGGTTAAAAATAATGCAAAAATAAAGTAAAAAGAAAGATTTATTGTAGTTCGTATTTTGGTTCACTGTAGTGCAAGGCCTAGCTGACCTCTTAACTCTTAGAAGAAGTCTTAACTCTTTTTTAAGTTTTCATACTTGATAAATGGCTCAAATTAAGTATTTCCATTTCCTGGAAAAGTGCTTTCTTTTATTCTTCAACATGATTTCCTTTCACCACATCAAACCTGAAACTGAGAAGCTTTGTGAAGTATGCAGTATGAATTATAATTTACTTTATATTTAACCAGTTAACATATGATGCCCCATTTAATTTTTTAATAGCCCCTTTTAAGTTGAATTTAAAATATGATTGTTTTGCATTTGTTTATTATTTTCACAGTCCAGCAATTGCAATCCCTCTTTTAACAGTCGTCAAAATCATTTCCTATGCCTCAAAAAATACCATTTCATTATCTGAGTGGCATTTATTTTACTTTTGTCTTCCAAATTACAGGGTAACATGCTAAGCTCTCTGGTATTAACTTTTAGGATTATTTAAATACAATCTGGGTTGGCATCAGTCATAACCCTCTTCGATTTTGAGAGTTGACTGCAAATCTTGCACAATTATCTTTTCATGAAATATACATAAATGCTCTATTGCAGCAGTTACATTCCATTGCAACATATGGCTTGCTTCCTGATTTGTGGGCTATTCTTTTGTGTAGTATTCTTTGCATATTTATTGGATGTAGTCTAGGAAGTATATTTTTATGGATAATGTATACTCACAAGCCATGCTTTCAACATACCTTATGAAATTTATGTTAGGCTATTGTCAATTGTCTGCCTGGTATGGCCATTAAATTTTGGTATTATTAGTATTTTAAATGTGCATAGTAAAATTTCCAGATATAAAGAGTAAGTCATGGGTGATCTGCCAACAGAAAAATTGCAGAGGTGATTGAGATATTTACTGTTTATAAATATTTCTCTCACTCAAAATATTCCTTTGAAAGAAGTAAGATTTTAGTCGGAATCTATTAAAATTCATAAATTTTTAACTTGAGTGAAGACTGCCTTATTTGATATTGCTGCTCATTATTTCAGTTATGGATGTTTGGTGCTGACTAAAGATGCTCTGTACTAATAATATTTAAAATGCACACAAGATTTGACTTGTTTCAGATGCACTTTTATCAAGAAATTTTGCATTGACATTTTTCAATTAAAAAACTTTGCTTTTCCACATTAATTTTTATTTTCACAACCCAGGTTTCGTTGTAGTATAACATTTTCAGGTCATGACCTGATGATGTTATACTATATTGAAACCTGGGTCGTGAGAATAAAAATTTTATGTGGAAAAGCAAAGTTGTTTTATTGAAAAACATCAATATGAAGATTTTCCACCAAGTTATGCAGGGAAACTGTTTTATTTAAGAATGTTTGCAGTTCATTATATTAATAACAATACATTGATTTGTCTGCAGATTTGGTGCATCATATTCACTCATACCCAAATATTGGACATGCTGAATATGAACTTCACAATTTTGTGTGTGTATATATATATATATATATATATACACTTTTTTGGAAAACCCACAAACGTGCAATGTAAATTCACTGATAGTCATAACATACACAGAAACCAAAACACAAAAGAGGAAAAACTCACTGGTTCTCGAATTTTCGGTGGTCCAACCACCTTTCTCAAGAGGAATTAGGAACAGAACTCAGTTCTGAGTGAGTTCTGTTCCTAATTCCTCTTGAGAAAGGTGGTTGGACCACTGAAAATTCGAGAACCAGTGAGTTTTTCCTCTTTTGTGTTTTGGTTTCTGTGTATGTTATGACTATCAGTGAATTTATATATATATATATATATATATATATATATATATATATATATATATATATATATATATATATACACACACCTACATATGTTAAATACTACTGTATTTACATATAATCTGGTAAAGTCAAAATTGATATGTAGTGGCAATTCCAGAAAATCATTTACAGAATAGAACATATTAGTTTTTAATAGGTTGGACAGCTTTTTCTTGAAAACAGGTACTTTTGTTTCATAGTTCACTTCTTGGTCAAGTTTATTGAATAGCCTTAAGCCCATTGCTTTGGGCCCATGAGCAGGATTGTGTGTTCTGACAAAATCCTGGTATAGGACATTGCAGGCCTTGCATAGTGGCTATGGTAATTGTGGTTGCGGTAATAACCCATACTGAGAAATATTACCCTTTGCACATAATATCACGTTAGATATACAAATGCAGCATGCTGATCGTAAACCAAAGTCTTTTGAAGAGAGGTTTGCATGGTGCATCACAAGGAGCATTGCTCATGATACGTATAATCCTCTTTTGGATTTTAAAGATAATGCTCACATGGGGAGAGGAACCTCAGAAGAGGATACTAGAAGTAACATGAGAATAAAGTTCACCATAATAAATGGATAGAAGGACCTCTAAATTTACAGAATATATAATATTTCTTAAGAGAAAACATAGGGAACTTTCTATATCATTTCAAAATGTGTTCCTCCCAAGACCTCTTATGTTATACCTTTGTTTCACTTGGGAATTACTAAAGAGACTATTATAGAGACAAAGTTTTATTTAATTCAACATTTGATGCTAAAATTAATGAAGTGTCTACTTTAATTTAAAATATGTCAAGGAGAAATGGTTATCACATAGTCACCCTTTTCACATTTTTGAGGATAAATCTTATAATATCTTTGCTAACTTTATATGCTGATTTTCTTGCTTTTGCTTCATGCAAGTCATCTATTATCTCCTAGTAACACAAAAAAGTTCCTACTACCCCAATGGCAATGAGAAATAATAACTGATATTTAGGCGATTCTTCAAAATTGCCTTATGAGTAGATATGCTTTGCAAAAGTTGGTTTCCTAGGTTAGAAACCAAGCTATTTCTTAGCAAATTTTAAGTTGCTTACAAATTTAGAATAGATGTTTCATTGGATAATGTTCATATTCACAGCTCAATGTGATGAGAGTTCTGAAACAATTTGTGGTGAGGCGGCCTCAGCTTTGTCTTCTGTTCCCATGTCATCCAGTGATAATGAAGACCCAAATTCTGACGAGGGTGAAGAATCAAGCAGTTGGATGGGATTGCCAAGTTTTACTGTAAGATTTTCAATATTCATGTTTTTAAATTTATGTGTCCCCAGCTGATGAATATCCAAAGACCCCATCAAAGAGGTGAAAGGATAAACTCTCCATGCTTCCTTTACTCTGTGATATAAGCAGTGATGGCCAACATGCATGAGTTTTCAGCTTTATTTGTGTTGCTTTAACTGCCTCTATCATGTGTTGTACGAGAGCTCATGTGGGATAGTTTAAAAAAATACACTAGAACATGTTTTTTACACCTTTGAAGGAACAGACATAGGCATAAAAAAGTTTAGAATTGTAATTCCACTAGTTGGAATCAAATGACTAAGCATTTCCTCAGAATAAAATTTTACTTTTTATATTACTATCTCTTAAAGTATATAATTGATGAAAGTTTGAATACTGGGTATTAAAACATTAAAATGAATAGGGGTTTGCTTTATTAGGTTAAACTGTTGAACATAAGCATGGAATTTTGAACAACATATTAAATTGGATGTTTTGAAGCAATACCAGGGTTAAGTAATGGAGTACCTTCAGCTAACGTGGTATTAATCAAACAAAGATAAGTCATCATCAATGACCCCTAAAGCAATGGTGATGGGAGATATGATTATTAATCCTAGAGTGGTCACCCATTCCAGATAGGTCAAAAGGAAGTAATGAGGTACAAGGTAGCCCATGTAGCAATATCCTCAGTGGTGGGATGGCTTCAGAGTGACACATGTCACTTCAAAACTACTACAAATGTGTAAGTGAATCCTAGCAACTTCAGGTCTTATCCTACCAAAATGCATCATGTTCAGGAGTGAGAGAACTAAGGTTTCCATGATTATCATCTCAAGAATTCCGTGAATGATTGGCAGATGTAGAAAAGAAGACACAGAAGAGGTTAGAATAAGGATTACATAAAAATTAAATATTGAAAACATGGATTTTAGAAAATATCGAGCAGGAGATGAAGAGAGAAAAAATGGACGTGTTAGGGCTGTCCAAGTCGCAATGGAAAGATACTGGATGTTATTGATATGATAGTTCAGAGTAACATGCTGCAGAAGCGAAGAGAGATACCATGGGTTAGCGAACTACTAAAGAGAAAGGTATGGAAAAGAGTGTGAAAGTAATCAGGGAGTCCATTTTGTGGGGATATAATTAAAAATCAGTTTACTAGCATCATGTCTCGGAAAGCACCAGATTCTAGTGGCCCACAGGCCAAAATGTACTAAGTTAATTGTGATCATCATATCACTCCATTTACTGTATAGCTGCTGGAACTGTTCTTATTACGTTTATATTGTATAAATGTTTCAAATAAGAGAAGCAATTTACTGGGTTTCAATTGTTTCAAAGGGAAAGTACACTGAATACCAGTTTTTTCAATAATGCTTGAATGCTTAACCATCACTTGGCATTGCAATAATATCATACCTTCTGACTGACTAACAACATTGTAGTTTCAAAAATATATGAGAGAAGTAAGTATTTATGTACATGGATTTTCTCTAAATTTTTGCTATACAATTACAGCTGTTTATGATAATAAACCTATCCTGGTTGCTGCATTAGATCATTTACTGTAGTTTAAATGTTGTTTGAACAAAATTTAATTGTTGACATTAAGGGTTTTGGTTAGTCATACATGAGCATAAAAAATATGTGCTCATAAATTTATTTACATAATGTTTTGGACTAAGTTCAGTGATTTTTCATTGTTAGATAGATGGATTTGGGTAAAAACGTAATGATATTTATATCTGCATGCATCAATTTTACTTGTTTTATATAACAACATGATTACATGGCCTGTGCAATAAATGTGCCAACTTGTGCAATCTGGGGGCCATGATGCGGACTATAGCCCCACCCACTAGCAGCGCTGGTTGCCTGAGACCCAAAGAGACATGTGTACTTGGCGGATCATGAAGCTGTGCCAATGGTGCCAGTTATGGTAGTTTCTGTTGTCCTTGATTTTACTGTTTGTCGAAATTTTGACAAAATCACGCAGCAACAAATCAAAATCAAGTTTTTTGGTGGAGGTCGGCAAAAGTTATCAAGAAATCACTGGAATGTTGACAGCTGTTAATGATGATAATGCTCTGAAGAAAACATCCATTTTTGGGTGGATTAAGCAGTTGAAAGATGGCCGACAAGACGCCACTGATGATGCAAGGCTGGGACAACCTCAACCACCTGTGTTGATGACAACATTGATCGTGCGCAGTCCCTTGTCCTTACTGATTGTCAAAAACTGTCTGAATGATAACTGATGAACTGAATTTAGGAAAATCAACAGTGCACACTATTTTAACCGAACATGATGGATGGATCCTTCACCATGACAATGCACATTCAGCATTGATTGTTTGCCAGTTTCTGGCAAAATATTCAATTGCCATCCTTGATCATCCTCCTTATTGGCCAGATCTCACCCCCTGTGACTTTTTCCTTTTCCCAAAATGCAAAAACGTGATGAGGGGACATCACTGGGAAGATGTGGATACAATAAAGCAAGAAGTGATGAGACAACTAAAAAGCTAACTGCCAAGGATTTCCAAGGGTGCTTTAAACAATGGAAAAGAAAATGGAATAATTTAATAGCAACAAAGGAGAGTACTTTGAAGGGGACAAAATCAGTGTAGACTAAATTTTGCTAAATAAAGTTTTTATGACCTCAGTTCAGTTCATGTATTTATTGGACAGAGTAGTATACTATTATATTACCTTGATTAGACGATTGGAGGTAAACCTAGACCCTATGACATTTTATGCCTTTTAAGCCAGGAATATTCCAATTCTGGCCTGATAAACCATGGAGAATCGAAGACATTTTTAAATCCAGTAGTTTATTCGATATTAAAAGGAAATTTTAGATTAATATAATATAATTCAATCCTAATATATTTAAGATATTATTTGATTGATAGTTAAGAATATTAAGTTAATCATTTGTTAGAAGCTGGAAGCTAATTTATTTTGAAGACTTCCATATTGGAATTCAGCGGTTTTTTTATCACAAAATGCTGTGTTAATGTTTACTCTTGACAATGATATTTAGGGATTAAAAATAAGTAAAATAGTCTCTGACTTAGCCTTTCTGAAGTGCTCAGAAGTCATTTAGTGATTATATGTTTTAAATTATGAACCAAGTGTGCCGAATAATCATTGTAAACTGATTTCTCTTTCTGCTTGTGTGTTGATATAGTTATTGTCACTTGACATGAGTAAATACTTTTTTTCCAGTTTGGGAATCAGTCCAATGGGATGTTCAACATTAATGTGCCTTCTTATGGAGCCGTGATATATTCAATAATTACTGGAGTAATTGTGCTTTGTTTTTTCCTTGGCCATTACTTTATAGAGGTTGGTTCTAAGATTACTAATATCCTTAATTGTTCTTATATAAAGAATTTTTATACATAGATAATCTTAAATTCTTTTGCTACAATAGGGGAGCAGAAGGGATGTGGTTTTGCTGGCAAAGATAAATTCATTGGAAAAACAACTAACGGTTTCCAGCAAAGAGTGCCTTATCTTAAAGGAAAAGTTGAAACATTTTGAGCTTAAGGTAGATATGTGAACATTTTTGACAGTATATTTTTATGTTGATATTAAGATAACTTGAAATAAATGAAGTATCTTTCAGAATCAGTATTTTCTATTTATTGCTCTTTTATTTCAGTCTTCCGATTTTGATGTTTCAGCTGAGTCTATTAACGCTCTTCAGAGTGAGCTTGAAAAAGTTCAGGTATTCTGTATGAAGTGTAAAAATATTACTTAGTATGCAGCATTTGAATCTTAATGTAAAATTTCAGAACACTTAGCATTATTATAAACAGTAGATATAGTTGTGTTATTTTGTTTTTCTCAGAGTTGAATAATTTTCCCCTTCCCAATATCCATATAATTTTTGTGCATCTACATTACTTGCCAGGTAGTAACTTATGTTATTTTAATGCCAATAGAATAGAGTTTTCTTATTAGCCTTTAATTTAGTAAAGGTCTAGTGGTAGACATTAAAGTATTTAATTTGAATACAAAAAATGAATCAGTATTTTTCCAGGATACTTTATTTTATATAGTGCATCTCAGTGTGCTGTAATCTTATCAGTTTTTTCATAATTTGAAATATTTTCCTTTTCATTTTCCTCCACTTGAAATAGTGCCTACTTCCAAATTTTCCTCCCATGCTGTTCAACTCAGTCAGTCCTGTGATCCAAACCTTCTTAGTATAGGGATGCAAGGGCAATTTTAGTCACTTTTATCTTGCAAATTATTTTCATTAGACCCATCATACCAATGGATATAATTCATGAACTTTTTTATTGATTGAGTTTTAAAAAAATCACGATGTTTAACTGCTCCTCATTCTTAAATTTAGAGCAAAAAAATTTGGTTCCAAGTTAGGAAACTGAAATTAGTTTAATCGTTACTTTTAATATGGTGTCTCTGATTGTAACTCTCATTTAGAATTGACTGTCATATTCTGAGTAAATCTCTATATGTCTTTATTGCACAATTTGCTTCAATAAAGAATGAAAAATCTCAGCTGGAGAAGGAGTTGGAGGCAACCACAGAAGCAGGTCTTGAAATGGAGCATATGGTATCTCAATTTCTCTCAAGTCAACATGACTCAAAAAGCCTGATGGAGAGTATAGAGCAGCTACAGATGCAGGCAAATAAACAGCAGGCCAAGATTTCATCTCTGGAAAATAGTCTTGTTGCTAAAACTCAGGAGGTTAGTGCACAGTGTGCATGATGATGAAAATTCTAAATTGTGGAAGTGGTTGGAACATTTATTTTTTAAATAGCCATGTTTATGTAAACATTTGCAGTGCATCTTTTCTTTAATTATAATGGTTAAATATAAGAAATGATTCTAGATAACATGATATGTTAATTTGATTGTCACATGATAGAATTGACATTCAGTATTTTGTTAGATTATTTATGGGCATAGAAAATAATGTAGTTGGTTGATTTATTTTCTCTATTTTTTTATTGTCTTTGGATGTTTTTAGAGGCATTGTTCATATTATTTTGTGTGTTATTGTTTTGCTAGGTTATTTGAAATGAAATTCTTGCCATTATTGATAAAAATTCTCTTCCTGCTATACCTACGTAATGCCCCACAAGCTGCCACAAGGACATGTGGTGACGTGGTAGTTACTACATGTTGCTTCTAGGTGTCCTTTGGCATTATTGCTCATGCTTTCCCTATAGATCTTGTATGCCTTGTTGCATCTCAAATGCATTTGAAGTAGTTTGTATGTATATGAAACCAATAAGGGCATGGGCCAAATCAGGTTATAGCAAAAGGTTTATGATTATGGTTTATGTTCCAGTAGGTGACTTGGCATATTCAGCACATTGAAGTTTCCATCAGCACACAAATTTATTATTGTGATGATGGAAAGTTCATATTCAATAAAGGGTCTCATGTTGATCCAATATAATTCATTACATTCATACAGTATGCTTATTTCACTAAACAAAGCTGAAATCAAAATTAATGTACAATTTTTTCACTGAAGCTTATTGATCTCTGTGCTTATTTAGGTGTGATATTTTTATTCAAATCTCTTGGCAGTTTAATAGGTGATGGTAAAGGGAAGAAGGAAAATTTGTAGTTTTTCAGTGAATCAGATTCAGAACAGATGAAGATTTGGTAGGCTGGTGAAATTATGAGTATGGTCTAAATAGTTAGGTATGCTAAATAAAAATATCACACCTAAATAAGCACAGAGATCAATAAGCTTCAGTAACCAAAACTGCAGAGATACGTTCAGGTAACTCACCTACCTGGGTGATTGCAGAGCTTCCCAATCGCTCATGATTTATCAACTGTAAACCCATGGAAAAAATGTCTTTATAGGTAGAATTTTCATTTAATGCATAAGGAGTACAGATGGAAGCAAACAAGAGAACATGATTTATTTTGAGAGCATATTTATTTAAGTGTCTGTTTGAAATCTTGAGGATCCTGCATTTCCCCATATCTATTCCAAATAGATGTCTGGTAATTTATAGGTGTATGGACTGATATTTTTTTCAAGTAAAACCTAATTATGTATTATACTGCATTTATTTACACTGGCATCATGGAACTAAGGGATTTGTTAAAATGCATCATTGTATCTTAGATTAGATCAGCTCAATCAATTAAAGAAACACAGGTGGTCATCAAAGATGAGTCCTTCGCTCTTAGGGCTTTATTTTCAAATTCATATAAAATGAAAACCCTCCCATATGTCTCTAACTGAATTTTTAAGCTTTTTTTGCCAATTTCTTGGTCTCATATTCCTTTCTACATGTATATACCCATCCAAAAATATCCTTAAGTTACACACTGTCAGTCAGCTATTTGCAGTTCACTCATCTTATAAAAATGCAGGAAAATCAACATTGGAGGTTTATACATATGTAACAGCGTCACTCACATTCATTAGATACATCTTCATTTCATCTTTAGATTGCTTAAATTTGTATTCTACTTATATTCAGTAGTTCAGTTCTTTAGTATTTTCCCTAAAATCTATTTCCAATGTTAAGGTAGTCCTCACATAATGGGGTGTGAGAAGCAGCATTAAGATGCATGTGTTCACACCAGGGTGGTCATTTAGTTAAGAAAAACAGGTGAAAGTCTGGAATTAGTCAATTTCTTCAAAATTTTGGGTAAAAGGACAATTTTTTAAAAGCCAATTTAATTTGTAAATTGGAAATACATGTGTGATATTGGAATCAAGAATACTGGGCAAGAAATATATCATGGTGGTACCTTAAAATGCGGACAGAAAGTTTTTGTCCACAGTTTATATGTAAATACCCAAATTTCCATTTTGTTAATGGGAAACTAATATGTTTGCCTTGCAATGAAAAAGTTGCCAACAGTAAAAAATATTATGAGAGAATTTTTAAAAAATATTATCTTAACTTCTAATAAAAGTGTCCAGTTTAAGATTGAAGAAAGATGCTGTGAATGATTTGCCTTAAAAGATAAGAAAAACTTAAGAATTGTATTGTTTGTTTAATAATTATGAAAGATAAAACTGCAGATATATTACATGTTCATTGCAAATTAGTTACTTACCAATTAACAACTATCATCATACTAGAGAAAGCTTAATACTGAGTCTGCATGCATATGCTGCAGTACATGAATTAAACAAACTCTTGATGTGTGCTATAGGAAATGAATATGGCAACAGCATCATTGAGAGTGCATGTCTCTGAACTAATTTTACTAAATTGTTGCTCACAGTAATTAGTCCATGATATCTTGCATTAGTAAAGGATCACAGTTCATAACTGAAGAGTAAGTTTATATCCAGGGGCCAAAAAATTGTATGAAAAAAGTTTATGAATGATGTGTGGTCGCAAGTCAAAGTACCATATACTTATAGTTGTGTTCAGTTTGTATTTTCTGTAGGTCATTGTATGTGTAGACCTTGCAAAAGCTGATGCTATCATCTGACTGACTTCAGTGATATCAGTGGCATGCATAACAGATTATCTACAAGAATTTTATGTTGTCACATTTTAAGATACACGGTAAAAAGGTTGGGGCTGTTTGGATTGTGTTTATAGGAAATGACTGGCCATTAGAGGCTTTGAATTGGCTGTACAATAGAGTATCATCTGAAAGTTTGATATGGGAATCTTGTCTATTAACACAAAAAATCAATACATTTTAATCAGTTTTCCAGTTTTTAAACATAAAACTACTTTAAAACACTACAGACACCAGCAGAATGAAATTAGATATTAGATTATTTAACTTTTAAGTAAAATAATTGTGATGCACCCCAATCATTGTTGTGAACTTGGGTAAGCATGTTCAACAATGAGCTAAGGTCACGAGTCAAATTTTAGAGATTGGTATTTTGTTTTAAAGTGGTTAAATATCTGAAAGATTTTGCCTGTCTTAATTTCAATATCAATGGAAAAGACATTATTCTTACTCTGTGTGATGAACACATCGCTGTATGAAAATATTCAATGTTTTTTACACTTCATTTTGAAAATTATATTGACCTTTTTTACAGAATGAAAAATTAGCTCAAGAATTGGGTGTAACTGAAAGCAAGATACAAGAGTTGGAAGAAGACTTAAAGCAGGCACGTATTTGTAAAACATATTATTTCACATAATTATATCACACATTATTATATCACATTAATTGTACTACAATAACACTATGCAATCAGCCTAAATTTCTATTAGAAATATATTTTGTAGACTAGGAAAGAGCATAATTATGGTATTTCATGTAAAGATTTAAAGATATTAATCTTTGTCTAAACTCTTTTAATTTTCTCATTTTGCGTGAATTAATTCCCTATTCAGGTGTCAGATAATTTACTCCAGAGGGATGAGGATCACAGCAAACAATGTGCTGAGCTGAAAGAATTGAGTGAAAGCCAACATAATAAGTACCTTGAGGTTAGTGATTGTTTTAGAATTTTATTCTCATCAACCTCTTTAATGTGAACTGCCTTTTACCTGACCTACTTAATGTTTCTGTCATTCTCATACATACACATACATTTTCATCATCCTGTGAAAGCAGAAATGAAATGCCTGTTCCATGGGATGATTTGAAACATTACGGAGCATAAGAAAAAGCTGGTTGCATTGAACATTCAAGTCATTGGTCAAAAATAGTTAGTTGTTTAATGGTTTGTAGTCAAAAGTTAGGAAGCCATGAAAGGAGCAGTTTCTGAGAGATCCATTTGTTAAAAATAATGAGGATCAAATAACTACAGATATGTGAATTTTTTGTATCTAGACATGTTAAAATCATAATAAACCATATTGTTAGCAAGATGGCATGAGTCAGAAGGGCATAAAGTAAATGTTTGTTGTATCTATAAAATTACTGTGAAGGGTTTTGGTCTTTTAGAGACTAAGATCTGGCACACTTATAACCATCAGCCAACATAGAGCTAAACACCCTAATAGCCTGTATTACAATAAACAGCTTTAAGGATTTCTTAGCCCTGGAAGTTTAATTTTAGTCCTATTAACCTTGAATATTTAGGGACATTAAAGAAACAAACTATAAGTTGTGAGATTCTTTTTAGTGGAATTCTCAAATAATCACTTTGGGAAAATTCAGTAAGAATTGTTATTGTCATTCTATGCCAAATTTCCACTATGATTTGTCCCTTCTTTTGAAAATGTCTTCTGACAAAACTTTTATGGAGACCAAGACATTTTTGGAACATTGATAAATTCAGAACAGGAGCAACCCGAGCAACTAATGTTTGCTTCTTGCTAAGAAAGTATTGACATTAATGAAATCACATTTTGGAAACAATTATGGTGAATTCATAATTATTCTGACATATATATTTTAATGCAAGTGTTCAATTGGTTTTTATTTTTTAAAATTATAGGATGTTAAGAATAAAACAATTGAGGCTGAGATGGCTCTCACCAGATGCAAATCTTTGGAAACCACCCTAACAGAGTTTAAGGAAATACTTGCTGTAAAGGAAAATGAAATTTGTGTCCTGCAAGAATGCCTCCAACAGCTGAAGATCTCCAATGGAGATGACCCTGATAAAGGTCAGTGAATATCATATACTCATTTTGTTGATTCTATGGAACTCTGCACTATTTAATCTACGTTACAGGTTTGCTAATTTTTCTTGCACATTGTGTGCGGAATTAGACCTAAATAACTGCATATTAGTGGAGATTTGATTAAAAAAAATGAGTCTCAATTATAGTATGAGGGTAGGCTGAATAGTCATGAACATATGCTTGTAGAGCACAAACAAAAACAATTAGCAAGATCGGGCAAAAAGTACATTAAAGTACAATTCTTAAGTTTCAAAATCATATTTTTATTTTTCAACATAGTCACCGTTAAGGCTAACACATTTCTTCCAACGTGTAATAAGATTTTTCATTCCGTCACTGAAAAATTCTTCCAACTTTTCTCAAATCCAGTACTTGACAGCTACTTTCACCTCATCGTCCAAGGTGTAATGATTACTCTTGAGGTGTCTCTTGAGTTGAGGAAGAAAATAAACATTGCAAGGCACAAAATCGGTGAATAAGGTGGGAATTCCAATCGACATTGTTTGTTCTCATCTGTGAGACAGCGTGGTAGCCATTGTGCACAGATTTTTCGGTATCCCAACTGTTCAATAATGAAGTTGACACATTCCTTGGATATTCCAATATGGTTTGCGATATGCTTTCGAGTGATTCGCCGGTCATTTTGAATCAAATCTTAGACAAGTTTGCGATGTTTATCGTCTGTGGCAGTGATCGGATGTCTGCTGTGTGTTTCATCAACAATTATGGCTTTTCCTGGCTTATAACCATGAAATTTTGCTACCCATCAATTTACAGTAGACCTGTAAGTAGCATCATCACCACAAACAGCCTTTAAACAATGATGAATCTGAGTAGGAGTCACATTTTCAGCAGTTAAAAATTTGATAACAGCACGCTGTTTAACTTGCGTTGATATAGCTAGAACAAGTCTCCATACTTCTGCTTCTTGAAATACACTGGATGAACGCAATGACCTTGAACGAGCACATGCACATTGAGGAGGAATTGTACTTCAACGTTCTTTTTGTCCGATCTTGCTATTTGTTTTTGTTTGTGCTCTACAAGCATGTGTGCATTACTTTTCAGCCTACCCTCATAATTTTGGATACTTTCTCAGCGACTACATATATTATGAAATTATGATTAATGCAAATATGAAGATGAGACCTGTCAATCATGGGATTCACCTCAAAGGGTGAGTGTCATGTCAAATAGCAGTAGGTGCAAGACCTTCATAGTCATTATTGAAGAAATCTTAATGCAGCTACATTGACACTAGCTGAAAAGATGTCTCTGAAGAGGACTGCAAGTGTTAATAAAGGGACATGGTATGTTAAGATGATGTTGAAGACAGGGAAGTTAGGAAACATGAAGTAGGAAATTGAGAGAGGAAATATGGTCATGATAGGCATATGTAAGGTGAAACTGATAGATTCAAGATACAAATGAGATTTTTGTGAACTCCTTGCTTGTAAGCACTCAACATTCTATTTCCCTCTGAATCATCCACTTCCTTTGTATGCAACAAAAATATTATTAATAAGAAGGTGGGTGTGGCAGGCTCCCATTACAAGGCTTGCAGTGCTGCTGGGATTATCGTAGCAGTAGATACAGAACAATTCTCAGTGGAGGAGAGGTGAGACAGTATGGGTAGCAAAAGAGCAAATGAATAGGCAGGAAAAAGATAAATATTGACCAAGTTAATTGTAGAATATTATTTGTACATAGAAAAGTAGTTGCGACAAACTTTGTTCTTGTTCAAATTTTAATGCTGACATGTGGTCATAGGAAGGAAGAAGTAAACATCATACAGACTATCCCTGAGCTATATATTTGTAGAGAAATGGAGCAAAATTCATGTAGTATGCTGTGAAATTCAGGAAGTCATGTGCACTAATTTCATATACATCTGTAAACTAATAATTGAAAATTCCTGAAAATCAAAATTTATTAACGACTTTAAGAAATGTACCTTGTGAATGACATAAAAGCCCAGAGTCTGTTAGAATGATATTTTTGGCAACATACAGGAAATGCCTAGTTATTGTCACAATTGTGCTATCTCAGTATATTTTATTATGGGGACCCCTAATAAATTACTCACACACCCATCTCCTTGTGCACTCTCTCATCCCTTCACATTTATTCTTGCTGGAATGTCAGCAATGCTGTGACATCCTCACCCTCTTGTGTTGATGAAATGGAAGGTTGTGTTGGCATCATTAAATCATGGATTAAAAATAAGAATGAGGGATTATCTAGAGCACCTTGGCATCATCATGCTTTTCAGTCTCCTGTTGAATAGCTACCCAAAAATGAAGTGGCTGTTGGTCTCTGAAGATGGTTTCGGCTAAAAGGAGTGGAAATTTATGTTGATTATGTGGGAAATACCTTCACTTACAAAAAAAATTAGTTTACCCCTAAGTGAATGTGGTTGTAGACGTAGCTTTGGAGGGTATCATACTGAGGCTCCCAACTTGAGTCAGTCACTGTGAACTCTTTAAACAGCCATGCCTGATGCCATGCTTTAGCCACCCAATCTAGGGCAAACGCCTTGGTTAATAGTGCTCTGTGGTTTTTCTCCTTACATAAAATTGTATCCTCTTGGTTTTCAACATTTTAATCTTGTTATGTGTAAATTTTTTTCTATGAAGTCATAATTTTTGTATTTGTAAGCACTAAGGCTCTCTTCAGGTGAAGTCCTTGGTATTCCCTTAACAAGCTATCTTCCTCTTGCCGCATTTATTTTCTGAACTGGTTTAAATTTTTAGTCCACCAAATATTAGTTTATTCTTTATATGAAATAACAAATTCTGTTCAATACTTTTGCAGCTGAGAATGAACTGAAAGACATTCTAAATTTTGGAAAACTTAAAGCAGATTTGACATCTGTTACAAAAGAAAGAGACAACTTAAAAGAAAAACTTCAAGGTGAAGAGGATGCAAGAAGGTTACTGGAAGGTACTGCTCTGCATGTTTGTTCTTTTACTGTTTTTAACCTTATGTGTACATTTAAAAAAAATTCATGAAATTCCTCCAAGGTCATAGTACATTTCAGGTTAAAGTAGTCTCTCTTAAGGGGAGATAAAAATTGAGTGATCAATGTTTCTCTCTTTGTGTGTTATAGTCATGATTTGTATGAGGGAGGAAAACATCTTGATTTTATTTGACAGACTCTCTCTTTAATTTGCCACCTCCTTCTGTTCTTCGTATCATTTAGAAATGACCATCCAATATTTATAATGGTGTTTGGATTAATTCAATAAAATAATCAAGAAAAAACCCAAACTCATACCTTTGTGATAAGTTAAATCCAGCATTGAGTCTTCATGTCTCCAGGGGCTACCAGATCAAAGTTTTCTGTAATTATGTGATATTTGAGTGATATTTCTTGGTAGTTTTTCACCAAATATGTAGATTTTCTCTGCATGCCACTCCAACAATCTTGAATTATTTTTTTGAGAGATTAATCACAAATACCTGCAGCATATTCTAATAATATTCTGCTGAAGTTTGGTTAACAAATGTATGACTCCTCTTTTTCTAAGGAAAATTTTTCTGGTCTGTTTTTATAAATGACCTCCTCAAAGTTTGAAATAATCCATAGTCCATGTAATATTTTCTATTCACAGAACAGTTGAGACCATGAAATAGGTCAAATAAAAAATGAATACAGGTTGTATTCTGTAGTAGATGCTTCTAAGTGTATTGTTTGATAATTTAAGTTAAAAAATATATTATACCAAATTTTGTGCGACCTTTCTTTGCCTGTATATTATTAATTGTTGGGTAGGTTTTAGGTTCTGAGTTTTATAAATGACATTGTTTTTGTAGATCATGTTAAGGTCATCCGGGAAGAAGTGGAGAAGCTAAGGAAGTGTCATGAGGCTGCGGAACGAGAAAAAGTAGAAGCACAAACTCGGCTTGAGGTCCTTTCATCATATTTCAAAGAAAAAGAGACTCAGTTACAGAAGTAAGTGTACTAATATCTATAATTCGTTCCTCTATACTTAACTTCCATACAGAGAACATGTGAGTGAGAACAGTATGCAAGCACTTCTTCCACAGAAGTATCTGTTCCAGATCAGTTGCTCAAAACCTTTACACAAAACTCATGTCTCATTTTTTTTGTGGGTTTATTTCACAACTCACCCACATAATGGGAAAACTAATTTTCTTCTTCCGGAATATGGCTCAAAATAAGTGGCCATGCACTTTCCTTCCTCTAAAGCATTGGGTAAACCTGTTATCGGGAGTATTTGATGTCCGTAAATAATAAAGGAAAGTGGTAAACAAAAATTTTTAATTGTAGTATATAAAGTTGTTTCGTATTATTACTTGTAAGTATGGTGTACACAATTTGGGAAATCCAAATTCGGGTAAAACTGGGAATTCCATTATTTTCATTCAATCCATGTACCTGCCAAATTTCTGCTGGTTTTTAATACTGGTTACCTTTCTAATGAACATATTCTGTGCATAGTTCAATTTCTACAACAGTTCTCATTAAAGGAAAGGTAATTCTATGGAGTCAAGTCAGTATAGTCAAATTCTCAGTTAGGGTCAAGGGGGTGGTGCACTTGTGGTCAGCTCTTTGAAATTATGTTAATGATAAAATAGCCAACAAGATGCTATGTTTGTTAATGAAATTCTTTGTGAGTTGCATTGATAGCTTGCTAATACAGTTTACAAGGGTAAGGTAAAGATTTCTCGTCCTGACACAGAGATGGCATTCCAATCGGCGAAAATTTACGATTCCTGCCTGGGTGCATGTGTCATTAATTCGTAAGACAAGTTTCAGCTTGTTCTCTTGGGTGATTTGTTTATATCTAATGTTGCAGTAGATGTGTTTATCATTGAAATGGAAAAACTTGAATTTTGTGTGGTCATAAACTTCTTTGTTTTGGATGGATTAACTAAGGAAATTCATCAGAAGTTGACAAAAGTGTCTAGGGGCTCTGCTCCTTCAATGTCAACCATTAAAATGTTGGCAGCTGAATTGAAACGTGGTCGCATATCTCTCGAAGATGACCCCTGTGAAGGACAGCCAAACTCTGCAACTACACCGGAAACCATCGAAAAGGTGCACCATATCGTGTTGGACGATAGGCAAGTGAAGGTGAGTTGGATAGCTAAGGCCATAGGGATATTGGAAGAAAGGGTACAAAGAATTAGGGATGCAAAAGCTCCGTGTAAGATGGGTGCCATATTTGCTGAATGCTGATCAAAAGCAAATGCACAAACAATTTTTGCAGTAATATTTGGACTAATTCAAGAAGGAACCGACTGATTTTGTTCAGCGATTTGTCAGCATGGGTGAGACATGGGTCCACCAATACAGACCAGAAATGAAACAGCAATCAAAGCAGTGTGTGGAAGCCAGTTGTTCACAAAGTCGATCGCATCTACTGGAAAGGCCATGGCCAGTGTGTTTGGGGATACAAAATGGATCCTGTTAATTGATTACGTTGAAAAAGGCAGAACAATTACAGGCAAATATTACTCCAACCTTCTTGACCAGCTGGGTGCCAAAATTCACGAGAAGAGGCCTGGCTTGAAGAAGAAAATAATCATCTTTCACCAGGGCAACCTGCTGTCACCTGCTCACAAAAGTGCATTGGCAATGAGAAACTATGGGATTTGGGGTACGATTTGCTTGGCCATCCCCCCTATTCTTCTGATTTAGCACCCTCAGACTTCCATCTGTTCCCAACATTGAGGAAATTTGTTTCTGGGTAGTGCCTTGCATACAATGAAGAAGTTGAGTGGGCCGTAGATAGATATTTTTATAGCCTTCCAGACTGTCACTTCTGGGAAGGAATATTGATGTTGGAGAAACACTGGACCAAGTGTATTGAAGTCAAGGGAGATTATGTAGAAAGATAACATAATTTTTTAACTGAAAATTGCAGTCTACCCTTGTCAGGCCAAGAACTTTTCACCTTACCCTGGTAAATTCTGTAATATTTCTAATTGTGACATATTTACTTTCTTGTGAGACATAGTTCGTTCCTTATAAGTGTATGTAATCGTAACTTTGGATTGATTTATTAACTTTCACGCTCTTCTTGGATGAAAATGAAAGTTATTTCTAGAAGGCATGTACTAAAGGACAGCAGAGAGTAATTGCCTTCTCGTGCCAATGGTTTCCTGTTAGTAGTACAGAGTTATGTCATAGGCAGAAAAAGTTTTGCAATGGTAAATTCTCTGGGGAAAGGGGCAAAATACTTTGTGACTGAATTTTGTCTTTTCAAGTACAGTTTTTGAAATTTGAGGGTATACCCTGCCGTGGATATGTGATTTGTCATCACCCTTAGATTCACTTCAAAATTCCATTGTACTTCAATAATTTTGCTGTTCACGTAACACTCGGTAATGAATGCAAAATATTTAACTTATACAATTTAATGATCAGAAAATGGAAGCTCATGTTGTCATTAGTGTTATTTTAATGTTAAAATAAACAGTTATTATTACAAAAATCTTCCGAACACATAATGCATTCAAAATCAAACCATGAGAAAGATGCAAACAAAAAACAACTAAAATTAGGTAATTATGGTCTGGGTGGTATGTTGCCCGATAGAGTTGGTTCCATAAAAATAAAAATTAAAAGCATGGCTTCTCTTAACTTAATTGAAAAACTAAAAACTTAACTGGAAAAATAGTTTGCACACCATATAATCAGAGAAGACTTTTATTTACTTACTTTGTCCCTCCATAGACATTTCTTGTGTATCTTCCAGAGAAATTAGTGGAAGAATGTTTCAATGAAATTCTACTAACAACTGTTTTGTTGATGTTTCCAAATGGCAAGTCTGTTGAACTGTAGGTACTGCATCTGAAACAACATGGGGATTCATTTTGTTTTTGCTAGACTTTTTCAGTCCCTCAATCCAAAAATCTGATGTTACAATTTACTCTGATGTTTTCTATCGGTAGTTTTTTATATATGTGTATCTATTGCTACTATAAGCATATATATTTGGTAGCTTGCCATTTGAAATAAACCTCCTACAGCTTTTAGCCTTTCCCCGAAAGACAACCTAACCATGTACTAAACTACGCTCTTCTTTGATTCTGCATACATTGTAGTTCATTCATTCTGTCCAAAATACATATCATATTCCTTATAATTCCTAATTCAATATCCTTTGCTACCGCCATGGGATTTCTTCCTGCAATCCTCTATCCTTCCCCACCATGTCTAGTACTTCATTTGTTTTTCTTTCTATCCATATAAGCATGTTAGTTAAATTAAAAGAAAAAAATTGTTTTTTTAGGGAACTTGGAAATAAAGAAGCATTATGGATACAAAAACATACTGATGCATCAACAGTCTTGCAGCGAATGAAGTCATTGGAGGAAGAAGTAGAAAATTACAAGTTAGTATTTATGTTTTTCTATTAATTCTTTATAAAAAAATTTTAATATATTGTTAATTTTTAAGCTATAGAATTGTCTCAAATCTGTTCTTAGTAATAATATTTTTGTGTGACCTTCTCAGAGATGTGGAGAATAACTCAAAACCTAGTGTTTCTGAAAATGTTTCTGAGATTTCAAAGGAAGCATCGGAAAACACAGCAACTCATCTTCTTAAAGAATGGTATTTGAATTTTTTTCTACCTGTAGATCGCTAGAGTTGCAGTGATATTCATTTTATCATTTGTTTATGAATCGAAACACTGGTTTGCATCTACAGAAAAACCTTGAATAAACATCCTCATTAATGTCAAATATCATGTCAAAATATCATAATTTGAAGAATAGTTCCTAGCTCAATTGTCCCTAGTAGTCCCCAGCTATATAGTTCCTTGGAATTAAATGTGGTCAGAAGAAAATGTATTTGATTATCATGAGAGGAGATGATAATTTTGTTTTGGACAAAAATAAAACATGCACATTGTCTTGAGTAATGCCCAAAAGAAATATGGATGTCCCAGTGGATTGCATTCTCGATAAAAAGTCCATTTGAGTGTGTGTGTGATAATGAAAGGGAAGCTCACTGTAGCTCAGAAGTCAGAACTTGCAGTGAGAGTTTCAGATGAAAAAAATGGTCTAAGGCACTTGACTGTAGGGAAAAGATAATGTTTCAATACCTGCTCCAAAAACAATAGTTGAGCTAATTTTGTGGCTTAGGTCAGTGGACAGAAGTCCACTTGTTTGCTGATTCGTGCCCACACTTGGGCATTCAAGTTTGTATTAGTTTTACTAAAGTCCTCTATCAGCGATTGCTTCCTTCCCATACATAATATAAAAATATTAATTAGAAACTTGACAGATAAATTTTCCTAGGTTTTAATGGGTAAACTGAAGTACAACTTCTATATAATTTCCCAAATATGGAATAGATTACATATTTTTTGTTCACTTTTTTCAAATCCACTTATCAGACATGCCAACTCTCCTGATTTAAGCGGGAGACTCCCGATTTTTCCTTCTTACGTTCTTGATGAACTGTTCAAATTGTGTACTTAGCTTAACATGTTAATAAAGTGTGACATTCATTAAAAATTGGCAAAGTGTCATAAAGGGATTAAGGTGCCATGCAAATATTGTGGTAATTAAAAGTGATTACTTCGTGATACACTTCTAAAAATCTCCCGATTTTTCATTTTTGAAAGTTGGCATGTCCTCCCGATTTTTCATTTTTGAAAGTTGGCATGTCTGACTTATGTATTTTGGTCCATTACATAATGAAGTTATGAGGACTTGCTGTAATTATTTGGCATCCTATATAAATATAATATTTGACCAATGGTAAATAATGAAATCACCTGTTTTACAAGAAGTACCAATCAACTGATAAAATTACCACACAGTAAATCCTCACCGACTAATCACAGAATTTTCCTTCATTCTTTCGCTCTGGTTGCCTCTATCTTATACCCTCCACCTTTATTGACAAAATAAGAAGTATTTTTGTGGCATAATTTTATCCTTTTTATTTATTTATGATGTGTCAACTCCCCAAGAGTATTTATTTTATAAGCTTGATTTTAATGGGCGTTACAGATTGAATATATTACAATATCGATGAGCATTCATTTCTTTATACAATTATGTAATAATATTAATATTCTTGGCAAATATCAGCACTCCACTATCAATATGAAATTTTCAACAAATTGTTATGATCTGCTTCCATTAGGTAAGGGAGTACATATAATTTTCAAATATTATTGTCCTTTGCTGTTAGTTTTTAAACAGTTAGTATTCACAGTTTTCATTAAACAGCAATGATACATGCATACACACACAAGACTTCATGTTTATCAGATTGATGTATGAGAAATCATAATGAATAGTACTACTAGAACCAAATCATTAACTGTATTGAAGTTTACTAACAGAATTTTCATCTTTTATTTCTTTGTGTAAAGTATCTTATTAATTTTCTATTTTCAAAATGTTTTACACTAAAGGTGAAAATAAAAACAAGATAATTCATCATGGTCATATTGTTAATCATCATTCATTTATTCTTACCTTTGATTTACATTGTTAATTTGTATGATACCTAGCTTTGCTGTAGAGATTATGAAGTCTTCTATGCTCAATGCAGTATCCCAGAGCAGCACCTTGAATGAAAAAAGCCTTCAAAATATTAGGCCCAAAGTATAACAGTAACTGATGGTGGTGGAAAATCAATGATCTCTTATGCACTCTCCTTTTACGGTTGAGATCATTCCAGCATTATTTTTTGCTAATTCATGAGTAGCTAGGGTAGAAAGCCAGCAGCTTTGTGTGGATATGTGCACCATTACTAAAGGTTAATTAATGTAAAATTTCTCATAACTTTATGCTTACAATATTTATCATGATTCAGCAAGGAAGAGGAGGAGGATATTTCAAAAACCGATGTTTTCAATGGAACCACTCCCGAGAAAGTGGAAAAGGAAACTGTCGGTGAATCTTCAGAAAAGAAAGGGTATTTCTTTATCCATATCCATTACATATTGCCAGTTCCATTATAAGCTACTTGATTGATGCTCCTTTGCTTGTAATTGTTGGTTGGCCGTTCTTTCCAAAAAATAGAATGTTCTGATGAAAACAACCATATCCAATTACCAAGTAAGTATAAATTCGTTAAGAGTGGCCTCCATGTATGGCAGCATTTTTGAAATTACTTCATAGTTGTAATCTATGTAGGTAGTTGTACTGAGTAGCAGTAAGTATCAGGTTGAAGGAGAGGTTAAATTATGGCTGAGAATAGTGTGAAGCACAGATTGTAGAGCCTTTCCCCAAAATAATGACAAAACTTCATTGAAGAATGGCTGATATATACTGCCTTTGATAGTTCAATGCCTAGTATTAATGCCTAATAAAATTCACAACTGAACTCATGTAAAGGCTAGCATAGCCAACTAGCATGAAAATAAATATGTAAATGGTGATACAATATTTGATGTTTTAAATACCTAATAATGGCTTATATTATCATATGCACATATTCAATTCTACATTTAAAGAGATGTGAGCACATCAGAAAAAACTATGCATAATTGAAAAGAGAGGAAAATCAAAACATTGTTGTCTCTTCACCTCTCAGATTGAGGGCTGACAAAGAAATAATCAACTATCTTTTTGGCATGTGTATCTCTTGGGGAGGAAACACTCACCAGATGATGTATGGCTAATTTCGGGAAGAATCTGTGGGTAATTATTGGTACACTAATGAGTGTTCCCTTCCCTTTTGAAATTCTATGCATTAGGTCATACCTTCTATGAAAGTTGCTGTCAGAGACTCATCTTTTCAATATTTCTTGCTAGTGTAAATGCTTTGGTACAGTATAAAATTATCTAAAACTAAGTAAGCCAGTGATTAATTTTTTTAATTAATTAATTTACATTTAAAATTCAAGAGTATGCCAATAATGGCTATTTTCATTATCCTGTTGGTTTATTAATGAAATGAAATATATATTCAGGTCTCAGAATGAAACATTGAAGAAGGAGATAATAGACCAGGAAAGGGGCTATAAAATGCAGCTAGCTACATTTGAGAAAAAGGCACATGAAAACTGGGTGAGTGAATGATGGTTTGATTGAATGTTGTAGCTTCTGTTGCACAGTGTTTGTCACGGCTCATTTCTTTGCGACCAGGTTGCAGCCAGACAGGCCGAAAGAAAATTAGAAGAATCAAAACAGGAGGCAAGTCAGTTGAGAAACAGGTAATGATATCAAAATAATTTCTTATGAAAAATCGAAAAGCTTGTCAGGTATGCCATTTTATTGTATTCATGAATATTTGTACTCATGTTAATTATTGCTGTCCACAGGTTAACCATGGCTGACAAGACTATTCCTACGAGCACTTCACAGAATGGTGATGATCCTAAGCCAAATTTAAGTAAGTTTTCAAACCATTTCAAGGTTTTCCAAAAAACACTTGTCATTGTCACTATTCAACTGATTTGCTCTTCTGAAAGGACTATCTCCATTTCAGTCCTGAATTTTATAAATGAAGTTATAGTAGAAACTTCGAATTAATTACATGGTTCATCTAGTGGTAAGGTATATTTAAATGCGTGAGCATACAGTGTAGAGTGAAGCCTCCAATCACCTGACCTTCACTTAACCATTCCTTACCTCTGGCTGGGCTAATTAGACATGATATTTATATCAGTGGAGCAATCCTCTTTGTACTATTTCCATATATCCATAGTATTTGAGTCTCTAGCTGTAACTTGCACTCTCTTGCACTGCTTTACTTTCATCTGCATCTACTCCCTCCACTCTCATTTTATTAACCTTAGGCTTGACAGATTGCAGTGGGAAAATATCCCCATACCTCACAGGGAATATTAGATATTTAATGAAGCACTTGTGAGGAAAGAGTTCTTAAAAACTCTCAGCGCAATGGACCACACATTTCATTGAGGTCTGTCAACAAATTTGGAATCACAGCCTCACTTTTTCACTCAACATCTTTTCCTCTTCCAAAAGAAAAAAATTGAAGAATATTCAGTTATCGAGTGTGCCAAAGATTTATATCTTGCTTTTCCAATAATTAACCCTTAAACTTTGGTAACCTGGTTGCTTGTTCATACGTATCTGATTTAGGAAGAAAGATGATGGAGTGTGTCCCTCTCATCCTGAGGCAAAGGCAAACCAGGTAGAAGATCCTTATAATCCCCTCTTTTATAATCCCACCTTTGAACTCTTTGCATTCCAAGGAGTAGCCACTTTATAGTGTATCTCAAGGACTCATTAGTGGAATTTTAAATTCTAGAAATTGATTTTTAGAATTTTTAGCATTTGTAGAAAATGCATCTGATATTTCATTTTATCCTTTTCACCTTATCATATTTAACCAGTAAGGAAGGAACCAGTGTGGTGTAAGGTGGTTCTTTCTCGAAAGAAAGAGTTTTGGCAATAAATATTGGATGGGCTGTGAGTCCTGAGAGCAAGAGATGTGCAAAAATGTTTCTTCAACATTTGCACACACATATGTACAATTATGTTTTCCATAGCTCTTTGGTTCAGTGTCTTAGCATTCTGCCTTGATGTAATTTCATAATAATAATATCAATCCTCTTAGGAGCAGAAGGAAGACATATAGCTTTAACATCAGACCCCCTTGGTTAAAATTAGCTGGAGATATCAGGACAGTAACATTGAATTTAACAGAGTGTGTATTCATGTGATGAAAGGCAGTTGAAAACAATTTCTTTGTATCACACATTGGTAAAGATGTTTTTTTTTTCAAGATCATACTCATAAATGGCTATGGAGTATACCCTCTGAAACTGTTGCATGATACACTCACAAAAAATATTTATAATAAATTATTACCCAATCAAATTCCCATTTCCTTGTATGCACTTCAAACCTTTTCTTACATTAACCTTAAGTTTACCATAACAGTAAGGTTTTCTTAACTTAAACCTTACTGTTATGCACACTGTAATTAGCACTAGCTTTTATTGAAATGTATGCCTGTGCGCTTACACCAGCTAATAGCTGCAGTTATGGCACAATACACTCACTTGTGGCATATTGCATTTTTTTGCATTTTAACTGATAAGAGAGAGGACAATTGGTTTCCCGAACAACACAATAATGAGCATGTCCGGCTTCAACTTATGGTTTGGGGTTTGACATATTATAAAGACTCCTGTAAAAATATATGTTAAAAAGTTACCACCAACAGGTAACTCCAGTATAAATAAGGAAAATCATCATCAATTTTAGCTTGGTCAATAATTGTCAGATTTTATTTTACTGGTTATAGGCTTTCCCTTGGCTTTCATGAC
This sequence comes from Hetaerina titia, assembly GCA_037158775.1. Lineage (NCBI taxonomy): Eukaryota > Metazoa > Arthropoda > Insecta > Odonata > Calopterygidae > Hetaerina > Hetaerina titia. The sequence continues at coordinate 95,076,416 of CM073773.1, read as the reverse complement.
CCATACTGACTTCCCAATTGGACTTAAAATGGAAGTAATATTGATTCCTCTTTAAGGCAAAAAAAATTTGAAAATTTGATGTAATTTTACTTGAAAATAGCTAGTGAACACAAGAAGAAAAAATGGCTGATATGTTTTGTCATTTGAAATTAATATAGGAGTTCTTTTTAAACTAGTGGCTTTCAGAGTTTTATTTATATTGTGGGAAGGTAGAGAATTGTGCATCTTATCAGTGTACAATGAAGTAGTATTTGTGCAGTTAATAGGCTAATCAGGTATCATGCTGCAAAACAACTTTCAACCTACCGTTGCAATGAAACTAGTAGTAATCATAAAGAACCCACTTCTTTGAGTGAAAATACTGGGGTAGATTTGGGTCCATTTGGCTTTACTCCATAATAGGAAAATACATTTTCCAATAGCATTAGGTGTATGCTGTTACTTTCTTGTATTATCAAGAAGCTATAAATATTTCCAGAATAATAAAAAGCATTTCATAACTTATTCAAGTTATGCATTTATGCATGCAGTTATGCATTTATGACTTGCATAAGTTATGAAATGGTTAACTATGCATTTTTAATATTTAAAAAGATTTAAAAAATATAGGATTTCAAAGTTACAAATGAGGTAATCTCTCTGCTGTACCTTATATTTTTCTGTATTTAGACATATTTTCAAATATTTTAATGAATTCATTATCCACCCTTGAATGTCCGTGCTACTGAGGAAAATGCTGTAGTATGTGTAAATTTAGCAGTATCAGCAGCATCATATTGGGGATATGAGATTGTAAAAATGGCAGCACAAAACCTTGAATCAGAAACCATCTAATCACTGACCACCTCATGTGTATTCCTATATTATATTTGGTGGCAAATTATTTCCTGAAATTCTCATGAAGTGAACATTTATGTTAATAGTATTGTAAAAATGAAATTATGGATCACTTTGCTGTGGCAAAAGGCTTTTCATTCTGGCTTATCACATTTAGGAAATTATTATCATTACTTTTTATTTGCCCAGAGATCACAATACAAAAATACCAGGTATGTACTTGATATAAGGCACGTCCAAAAGGAGCAAAGACACAGGCTCAAATCAAGATACAAAATAAGGAAATGGTGCTCACAGCTACATAAAATTTGGCACAAACCTATGAACATTGGCTGTAACATACACATGAAATATCAATTAAGAAAATAATTGATCACCAACCTGAATCAGACCATGACCATTGCTATAAACAGAGAGTGTGAATCTTCTGGTCAGGAATATTGTCGAGATATTCGTCAACCGAGTAGAACATATTGCGTTGTAGATATCTTTTTTAATTTATGCCTGAATGCAGCAGTTCCCTTAGTTTCCTGTATACTTTTGGGTAGTTTGTTATATACTCTGATGCCCATTTCATTGGATCCTAATTTCAATGCTTTAGTTCTAATATTCCCATAATGGATGTTGTTCCTTCCTCTGGTGTAGTGGTGATGATAGGCAGAGTTAAGAGAATAGTTTCCAATGTTATTTCTTATATACAGAATTAAGAACATAATGTATATGCATGGGAGTGGTAGCAAATTTAGTTAATGGAAAATAGGCCTTGATGAGGCATTGTGAGGTTTCCCGGTAATTAATTAAAATTAATGAGGCACTTGACTGTTGGATAACTATGGCATGTATTCATAAATATAAGATTTGGAGAGTGAATTTATACTACTGGAAGATGGTATTACTGGATACAAGATGTGTAAATAACTTCAAGGGTCTTGCTTGAAAGCTAAAAATAATCACCTTGGTTTAAATTTTTCAGCACAAAATTGCAAAAGATTTTTTTTAGTCTCATCTCAGCTAAGATACTTCTCACCTTAATATAGTAGATACATAATTCCATGTTATGCACACACTGCTGCAGCAGTCAAAGGAAGGAGTGTAGGATATTGAATTGTGGAAGGTCTCTAGTATAGCCAGAAGGAGAACTGGAGAGTGACATGAGCAAACTATAGAATTTGAAATAAATATATGCCTGCAGATAAAATCTCTTTAAAAATGATGCAGCTGCTGTTTTATGGTAATTTAATCCATAAACTAATAGAAAGGCATCTGGTATACTAAACCTTGGTGAAGGAACATTTTGGTGCCATCAGAGGAATTGAATTTGAAAAATCTTGGTGAAGAGTGATCATGAATACAAAAATGGCAGCAATTTAAAGTAAAAATTGAGTCAAATAAACTCAACCATGAAAAGAAATATGAAAACAGTGAACCTAATTCTGTTCATCTGGTGGCCATCCAATTGATAAAAAATATTTATATATTATTGACATCACTACAGCTTGTTTGTTTACTTCCATATATTATATTTCCTTGAAACAGGAATGAACAAAAATAGCATGAAAGTTCACTTCCTTGATTGTAAGGTTATTATAAAGAAATCATCAGCCTGAAAACTCATTTAAAAATAATTGTGTGCCATTTACTTTTCAACATTAGCACCATGGTAAGACCTGAATGGCACATGAAGAAGAGAAAATCATGACTATAAAAGTTTCTTTAAAGCTCCTTTGGCATAGTCATAACTGATATATGCTGAAGAAAAATACAGCATATGCAATATATGAATGAAAGGTGTTTAATATCAAATCAATAAAAAAAAACCTCCTACCTCTCTTCACCCTCCTCCATCTCTTTGATGCAAATAGAGTAAATATTTTTTGCTACACTCTTAATCAGTAAACCATGGATATCATGATATTTGCAAGTACCAGAGTCCAACCTTTGATGACTGTGCTGACCACAAGTTCAGTGTGTGGCATAAGTAGTGTACTCTAGTTGGCAATTTACTTCTAAATAAAGTAGCTTTCAGAGTCATTGTCCGAGTTGAAATACCTCTTGCTGAAAAGAATGTTCTACAGCACCAGTGAATATCATAGAATGGGATAGAATTGCTAATCTTGTTTATTCTCATTTGACATGTTCTGTACTAAATGTGCGATCTTTCTTTTGTACTATCTGGACAAATAAATATATTCATCACAGATTGGAAAGGAAGAAGTGGACAGAGGGCTAGATGTGCAATGACCATGGTATCCTTATCTTTCCTAAAACTCATGTATAGATTTGTCACTTCTTTCTGGCTTTACTACAGAATTGGAATTGGCTTTGGGAAAGCTATGCTAGGATCTATTTATATGGATAAGAATTGAGGAAATAACCAAAATTTTGAGGTGAAAAAACCAAAAATCCATTAGGTGTGCTCAGTTCCTGGAAATTTAGCATGAAGACAAATCTTTGTTTGTAAATCAAGGACTTTAAACCAAGGGCTATTGATCAATCTTGGCCAGAGTGTTCCATCTGCTATGTATGTTGTATAATCTAGTGCTTTAATGGTAAATGTACACATCCTTAATAATTGACACACCCAAAGTGTTAGTTTTTCAGGACGATTGTTGACTGTAAGACAAATTTTTATCCAAAGATTGTATCACTGTAAAATTTCATATCTAACCCACCCAAAAGTACTATGAAGTGTGAACTACAGTTTGCTGTCATAGTGATAGGCTAAGAAGTGTGGTTAAAAACACCCTAGTGAAGCTGTAAATGTGCCAGTCAGTTTTCATATTTTGACCCACCAATGTTTTATAGTTTATACCCATAATCCATCAGAAAGTACCCTTTAGGTAGGAATGGGATGCTAGCCAAATTAACCATTGATACTAAGTTTTTAGCTAACTTAAGCACTCCCCCCAATCATATAAGTTGACCTTTTGGAAGTGTGCCATACCAATTGCTGTGACATTCGGAAATAAGCAATCAATGAGGTAAGATTCCAGCCTGAAATTTGAAAATTTAGCAATAGTTACGGTACCACTTACTTACTCACTCTACATCAGTTCAATGCCAATTATTGTTTCTAATTCACATGGGTTAATGAATTGGAGGAATCAGTGTAAAAAATCTCAAAATAATTTATTATCATATCAGTTTCACCTGAAGATCTACTTGCATGCAAAATTCAGATCCATATTTCACCAGAAAGTGCTTAAAAAGGCCTGACAGAAAAATGAGCAGACCTTAGAGGATAAATAAAAATTAAATAACTGCAATGTGTGAACTTCTCTTTCTCTCTCTCATTATATCCCTTCAAATGTTAACCACTCAGGTTTGGTTATGTCCTGTACAACTAATTAAAGGGTTGTTTAAGTTTAAATTTCAAGAGGACTGAATTTGTTATGCCTGAAATATAAATCTATGGACATGTCCTTGAACAATTAATCTTTCTTTCTAAATATAATGAAAAATTTGGTGTGCTCATTATCTCCATGACCATATTGTGCAAGCATCAAATGTTAGTCACATTGTTTCATTATCACAAGACATTATAGTTACTTTCAGTTTACTTATTTTCCTTGTTTTTAACTCAAATAAAAACTAGATATTTTTTATTAGTGCTAGAAAAGTCTCTTTATGATCATGTTCATTATTTATGCATATTTTGGCCGCCATTAAATTTTTTCCCCAGTAACTTAGTCAATGTGATTAGTTCTCACTCCTGTGTGAAATTTTCTCCTACTATGCATTTTTAGAATTATTATTTAGTTCTTATTTGTTTGCACTCTTCTCTCATGCTTATCACCTGAATTCATCACATCTTTTCAGTTTGTAACCTCTTAGATCCTTTTATCCCCTTAGGTATGATCGACAGTAATGGAGAGCTGTCCGCTTCACCCCTACATATGGGCCTTGCCTCGAATAGCTCCGTGGATATGCTACTGTCTGATCCACACCCTCACTACTTGGACCCCAACTCCTCCCCACCCCACGTCGGGGGGGGTGGTCGCCTGCCCCCACCCCCACTCTTACCCCCACCATTCCCTCCCATGCCTCTCCCTCCGCGGTCGCCTTACCACCACCCTCTCTCTCCACCCCTCCCATTCATGCCCCTCCCTCCACCCAATGCCAACCTTTACCTATCCTCTGTTGATGGCCATCGCCCACCACCACTGGGACGAATGTCATCTCCACCACCGGCGCCCTCCCCCAGCCAGTCCCCTCATCTCCCCCCCAGCGACTCGAGGGGGGGCGAGTTCCCATCACCATACCGTGACCGTGGGGGAGGGGGCAGGTCATCCTCGCCTTCTCAGCTGTACATGCCTCCAGACGACCGGGGTCTGGGTGAAGAGTGGCGCATGGGGAGGTACTGCACACCTCCACCCCACCCGACTCACCCATCTGACTTCCCAATTCCTCCGTACCCACCCAGACCTCATTGGGAAGATGAGCCCCCTCACCCAACATCCAGCTTTCGGCCCTTACCTGCATCTTCTCAGAGGACAGACAGTCATAGGGAACTCAAAGGTGTGATCTTTAATTTCTATTTCAATACTTTTCAAAATGCATGTATGCATGATTTGAAGATGGCATGGTAAAGATTCTAGCATTCTATTTTTTAAAATTAAGTTTCAACTGTGGTCTCTCAAAGGTTATTTTATGGCAAATAATTTTTTTTATTTCAGCCCACATGGAGGTGGTTATGTTGTTGATGTTTAAGCTTACCTCTATCTCTTTCTTATGAGCAGATATATCTCTGTACTCTTAAACTCATACTTTGTTAGTGATTTTTTGATAAATTTATAGAAACAAAAGCCATAATTGAACATTTTATTGCATGAAAATCATGTGTGTATACTATGATAGGTATTTTCAGCTCTGCTACTTGCAATTACAGCTGTCTAAGATTTGCAGCGATGGTAATCTGTTGATACTTGGGTTGTACTTGCAATTAAATGCTCTATGATGTGGTGTAATTTTTACTGCTATTATTGAAATCTACTATAGCTTATTCTCTAAACTATGTTGATATTTTCAAACGTTGTGAATATGTGCAATCTTCAGCACTAAAAATAGAGGGGTTTGCAGTCAAAGATGGTATGAAAAATCTAATTAGCTTAAAAAAATCAATAGGTTTTAAGTTGAATTAAAATCAGTATTAATTTTTTGTATGTATTTTTTTCAGATGTTCTACTGTTGCTATCAAAAAGCTTTTGATATGGATCTTAATAATTTAAAATCAAACTTTGTATGTAGTACTAATTACATGTTATTGGTTAGGGCGTTATCTCTGTATTCATAACCAACGTTAAATACATTCAGCTAAATCTGAGTTAACATTCAGACATTGACTTACAGATGGTTATAAATATATAGTTGGTGCCTGTTGCAGTGCAGTTTCAAATGCGGTAGGTTGGAACTGTTGTACTAACATCATAAGAATCATCTTGAAGATTTTATTTGATAGGTGAGGGCTTAGTTCACCTTGTGCTAAGCCATAGGGTCTACAAAATTCATAATTTAGGGTGTGGGGGGCCAGTTCCTTTCCATGTGGGCGGGAGCTTGTATCCCTTCCGGTTGTGCAAAAATCTTCCAGTTTCCTCCAATCACACCTTCGGACGAAGTAGAGATCAGCTTCAACTTGTTGTTTTACCCGTCACTTGATCTCTGCCAATGATGCTTTCAGTTCCTCATTTTCAGCAAAAAGGCAAATTGCAGCTTTTAAATTACCTCTTTTTCTTCTAAACCTCTTTGATTATTCTGACTTTCACACTTACTGCATTGCCATTCTTCACTCATGCAATCTTCCATTTTACTCTTAGAGCAGTTAAAGTGGTACCAAGAGCAACATCCACTACACTAGACTCCATTTCTCAATTTTCTCTGGCAAATAATGCACTTCACATGCATCGCCGTGCCCTTTCCTATTTCACCCACTAGAGTGTGCCTTCTAGCAGTCGCTAAGTTCATGTAATGCTAAGCAGAATAGAGAGGGATAGGAGAAAGGGAAGGGTTGAAATTTGGTCATTTTTGAATGTTGTCTGGGTGTGTTCAAGGAAGAAGGGTAGAGGGTAGCTCACCACAGGGTTTAAGTTGTGTTGCGTGAGGAAGTTATTTTACGGTCACATGGAAATAAATGGATTACTAAGAAAATGTTGTTGCCTGGCCGTACATAAATATGAAGACAAAATACAGAAAAAAAGGAATCATTAAGCATTTAAAAAAATAATATTATAAAAATCATTTCTTTGAAATATTTTTATATTTCGTAGCATACTTTTGAATGGAGAAGAATCTTGTGATAATTTTTAATCCTTTTGCATGGATAGGAATGAGATATAAAATGTGACATTTTTCCAAGTGTATGTTCTTTCCTTTGCTGCTATTTGCATGATTTTATCAATATGTTTTAGCATGAAATATTTATTTTCTTTTAATGCAAAACAATCAGGAAGGAAGAAGTTTTCCAAAATCCGTCGATTTTGGAGCACTTTGGAATGTGCACCAAGTGAGAGTCATACCCAAACAAAATAATTACTGTGTGGTAATGTATTATCTAATATTCTGAAATGTAGGCCTACCTGCTTTGTACTCTTGCTTGTTGAAACATCAAAACATGTTATGCCAAATGCCTTGGTTTTAATATATTTAATTATTTTATTGAACCAAATTAGCCAAACAGTACAGGTTGGTTAATTTAATGAAGAACATAAGTTCATGTTCATTAAATGAAGAACACAATGTATATATTCACTGTTCTTTATTCTCGTACAACTAGTTTCAACGCTTGTTTAATCTGTACCTGATGATGACGCCTAAGCATTGAAACTAGTTGTATGAGAATAAAGAACAGTGGATATATACATTGTGGTCTTCATTTAATGAACATGAACTTACTCAAAGTTGAGCCTGAAACAATTGAATACATTGAGTACAGGTTGGTTTTAAAAAAGTAAGTCAGTGGTGTTAGTCTGAAATTTGCTAAAGTATAACCAAGTCATTAATCTGATTTTGATGTTTTAGTAGTGACCTCATTATTGTGTTCCACCATGTTGCATTCAATATTGTCTGCTACACAGAATTGTCTAAAGTTGAAATTTATTTGGAACAAAGTAAATTTTAAATTTACATGGTTCCAAGTGATATTGATGTTATATTCTTTAAACATTTTTCTTTTCTCAAACGAAAATTTTAAAATATTATCACGGAGCTTCATATCTTATTTCCATATGTGTATAAATTACATTCTGTAGATATTAGCTTGTAGTATGTGCTAGCCCCTTAATGTTTTGCTTTATATGCTATCAAGCCTCAAGCCACCTATTTAAAAGCGATATTTAACCCCTATTGTTTTCACAGGTAACCGCTCTAAAGGAAGCCACTCAAGTGAATCCGACATTTTAGATAAATCAAGTCGACATGGGGGAAAATTGTAGCAGAATCAGTTTTAAATGTAATAAATTAATTAATCCAAGAACATATGGATGCCATTTTTCTGGTGTTGTTAGCTTGAAAAGTGATTTATTGCATCAGGGAAAGAAAGTGAAAAATGTGTTAACGACAAATTTTATGAACTTAAAAGTGTAAATTGCAACCAAGAAAATGAAAAGATATTTTATTGGCTGTGAAGCAAGACCCTTGTGACTGGCTTGGTGTTAGTTAGGTTGTCATGGAAGGAGCTCATGCTAGAGTGAATTTTGTAAGGTTATTGATTGGTAATAAATGACTTGTGTTTTTATTTAAAATTTTATGTAGCTGCAATTTCTTAAATTTGTTTGGCTGTAAAATAAGTTTGAAAAGTATTTTGTAAAACATTTGGATGGGTGTTTTCAGCATATAAGGCATTTAGTGGGAGTTTAAAAAGCTTATTAATCAATGCTGGTCAAATGTGAATTATAATAAGCCAAGGAAATGTTGTGGACTCACTTTGGTCTAAATGAATGGGCTATGGGCAACCATTACATTTCAGCAGCCATAGCATACATTGAATTTTCTTTTTTAATCCCATGTCCATAAATGTTAAATCACATTTTTAATTTGAGAAAGAGCAATGTAGTCATTGTCATTCAAGTGCATATATTTTGGGATATGAAATTTTCATTTGAAGTTGGATTTCTTTTTGTTTTGGGGTGGGGCATTGTTTTTATCAATTTTATAGAAAGGTCTTAATGGAAATACGAAGTATTTAAGTGCTCTTTTAAATCCTTTGCGAACCTTTTTTACATGTTCCTGAAAATATAAAATTTTATCATTTGGCATTGTTGCAAAAATGATGACATCTTTATGATTATATTGAGCCTGTTATTTTTGTTATGTTTTTATCAAAATAGTTATAAAATTATTTGAGTCTGCTGAACATTATCTTTCTATTCATTTTGACTGGTTACCTTACTGCATGAATGTTCCCTTACTACCTAATGAACCATTGGTTCCTGTGGAAATAATTGTCAATTTAGCATAATACCATGCTGATTTTTAAAATTCTCTCACAAATATTAGATAAAAGGAATGTTGATAATTATCATAAACAGATTTAAAATCAGTAATCCAAAACTGTTTCAACATACAGGTAAAACTGGTCATAGTTAAACTATTATTTTCTCTCTAAAAAGTCAATATAGAAACTTTTAGTACTTATCTTAATTATCATGCAATTTTTTAATACATTAATCTTTCTGTCTATATGTCCAGCTTATTATAAAAAATTGATGTATAAATTGCCTTGGGACTGCTTTAATTAAGGACTATATCCAATATTTTTGTAAATTTTGCTTCTCTAAATAATCCTGTAAAATCTTTATGCATAAAGTTGAATTTATTGTACACTGTAGGCAGCCTATTGTAGTAATGATATGTGAATTGTCTATTGTAAATATATATGTATTAGGGTATGATGGGTGAGTGTTCCAGTGGATGATTCCTAATTAAACATACATCAGGGATATAATCTATATACAATTGGTGTTACCCCTGCTCTAATAACTGGTAGCAATTTTTAGTGGTGGTTCTCTAAACTATGAGTATAAACATTCACTCTGTTGTGAAGTGCTAAAGTCTAGAGATTCAAACAACCAAAAGCCTGAAAACATTAACTTCTTGTGATAGTGAAGTGTATCAGCAGCATAATTACAGTATGTTGTACATTCCTGTCAGGAGCCAGCTTTTCGTCTTTGACAGGTTGAGATAATAGGCATGAATATTTTTTTAATTAAATAAGCATACATGCATGTAATCAGTTCTCATTAACCTGGCTGATGGTGTTATATGGCCGGGGAATAATGTGCGGGAGAGGGGCAGTCAGTTTGAGGGCACATATAAGCTAGACATTATGCACAGTAGCTGATTTTGGTTTAGGCAGTCCCAATTTGGGATACTGCCCATTGAGAGGAGTGCATTTCGTAGCCATGTGAACAAGTGGAAACAAGTCACCTTTGTCAACATAAGCTCAGTTTCTCCCAGCCTCATCCTCTTTCCTCTCAGAATTGCTGCTCACTCATGCCTCTCGGCCAAGTAAGTATTACCTTTCCTCTTCCATCCAAGTTGGGCTTGACCCACCCATGCATTTGCATACTGAGTGCAGGTCAGGTTACTCTCAATAACCTATAGTACTAAAGGTACTCTAATTAGTTTTTGTACTTAAAAAATATGAGAAATAAAAAATATATATTAAACATATTTGAAGCCAAGCACCAAGTCACTGAAAGTTCTGCATTCTGTGTAATTTAAGTATGATTTGAAAGTCTCAAAACTACTAAGTCATTACTAATAGCTTTGAAATTTCATTTTCTTGTTTTTTCAATGAAATTTTGTCTCTCAGATGAAAGAAAAAACCTATATCAATAGCTTCCTCAAAAATTGTTTTCACCCTTAATCTATGCAAAGTCATTTAGTGTGGTAGTGTAGGTAACTTAACACTTGCAATGGTGTGTTTCTGGTTGCTAAATGTATTCTCTCCCATGTTTCCCTGCTGAACACTCATAGGCGTCATCTAATCTAGGAGAATCGTTTCCCACTCAATAATGGTTTTATTTTCAAATTTAAATTTTATATGAAATCATTTTTGTCAATGTTTGCAGAATTCTGATAACTTTAAACTATTAACTCTTATCCTTTGGTTGTTATTCTAATGATGTTACCTTTCCTCAATCAAAATGGTAGCCTGACTCTAATAATCATTTAAACCTATTTTCTCATAGTTACTATGATTGTTAAAACAACACTACAGTCTCCTTTTCACTTTTGTGCTGACATCAGTCACACTTCCCACCAAGTGATGTGTACATGTAATTCCATGTAGATCATACAGTTAATTGTAAGATAGATACAATCAGCCTTGCACGTAATAAAATCCTGAAACATCAACTTTCTATTAAATATTAGATTTTGCATTCTGTGGCATGGTTGAGAAAGAATAAATGTCTATATTATTTTTCCTTTCTTTATGCGTTCCAAAAACTCTCATTTGATTTCTATTCTAGGAGAAAAAGCTTATTCTTTAAACTTTGTAATTTTGGGTTTCACTTTTACCTAACACTAATGGCTTTCCTGTTGTTCCTTTGTGAAAGAAATCTTAAGTTAAACACCCTGTTGAATAGTGAACTGCAGAAGACTCTTCTCCTTTTATTAGGATTGTTTAAACTTGGTGTTTTTAATTGTATTATGTATTTGATTTTAGTCACTGCACAAAACTATCTACCTCCCACTGCACAAAATTATCTACCTCCCACAGCACAAAACTATCTACCTCCCACTGCACAAAACTATCTGCCTCCCACTGCACAAAACTATCTACCTCCATGACATCACCATTGTTCACGTTTTTGCGGGTCCCGGTAGAAGTAATCGTAAATCTTTTGCTGAAAACCATCCACGTGCAGAAAAGTCTGAGCATTTTCTGACGAGAAATAGACAATTTCTTTGGCTCAGGGGTAGACAGTATTTTACAAGAAGTGTAAAACGCATGTGAATTTTGTAAATTGGGCATTTTCCAATGGTAGACAATTATTGTAAATTGAACAATATGACTAATAGGAGTTACTGTAATGTTTTAGGTATGTTCAACAAAATGATAATGATTAACTACTGAGATAGTGAGTTGCAACTAGAGATGGAAAATTACAGTAGTTTTCACTTCGCGTAAATTGTTATTCATCAGAATTAAATACCATAGCTGTCTGACAAAGTTAAATTTTAAGTAAATAATAGTTCATGAAAGTGAATAATGAACAACTAAGCGAAAATGGGACTGGAAAAGTGAAAGGGTATACTCTATGTATGTGTATATATATATATATATATATATATATATATATATATATATATATATATATATATATATATATATATATATATATATATATATATATATACTTTATGTAAGCGTGTAACCTCATATTCCCTTAATACAAAATTATTTAAAATCATACATAAAAAGGCAAATGCAGGAATAAGACTTTTCCAGATTTCCTTTGCTACAACATGAGAAATTTGCAAATGTCTACAGATCAAAGATTTACCTCGACATATTTTGGGCATTTAATTCGAGGATACACACCATACACATTCAAATTAGTGCTCCAAACAAACGACTTCTCAATTCAACTGTTTCACGTCATAAATGAAGCTAACGTGGGTATTATTTTTGCCAAATTTCGGAAAACTTGTTTCCTAAATAATTAATAAGTTAATAAAACTACTTTTAAATTAAAAAAAGATGTTTAAATAGTTGATTTATTCAGAATTACATAGTTGAAATAATCTCATTCGCAGGAGAATTGTATTGAAAAAAACTTGAAAAATTCAGTCGACGATAAGAATTAATTTATATAATCACGAATCATTGACGAAAATTACCGCGGATATTATCTAGTCTCGCCTTTTTACAAGCGATCGACACTTGTTAGATCTTTTTTGTTGACACTCAGCCCTTCGATGTGCTCTTTGAACTTCGCGCATAGAATGTATGATAATTTAAGGAGATAATATTGAACACTCCAATCCGTTGCTCAATCAATCAAACCTGTCGTGAGTTATTCCTGTGCTAGGAAAACCATAATTAAACCAACTTCATTAGCTTGCGAATTATATTTGCACCGATAACCTGTGAGATCAATGGATTTCGTCAAGAACCTGGCCCAAAAGCAGTCTATCGTTCTTGCTTTCACGTCAACTGCCGTAACAGCATTCCTTGTTTCTTTGTGGTGGTGGAAGACAGGATGGAGGATGGCCACAAAAAGGAGTACTAGGAAACCAGAGTCTGTCAAACCTTGTGAATGGAAGATATTTGGGCATATAACTGGTGTTAAACTATATCCTTTGAAATCTGGCCATGAGGTTGACTTAAGTGATGCTGAAGCTACCTTTATCGGTCTCAAATCTGGTTATCTCAGGGATAGGTTGGTTAAATTAATTATACTCAATGTTTACAGTTCCTTTAGATGTGTGTCGGCAGAACTCGTATGCATCCTGATGAGAGCATCTGGATGGCAACAAATTGATTTGATGTGCTTTAAGTTAGGATCAGAATGTACCCTAGTTTAGTCCCTGGAGCTGTTCTTTGTGCTGGCTGATACCTTCCTGGGCTGTCCTTTCGGGGGAATTGAAAGAATTTCCCTTCCCAGTTCCAAACCCATTATACCTCTGCAGCAACCCTTTTTATAAGAGTGTGGTGATCAGTAATGTGACATAAGGTAATTGAATCAAGTGCTTTCTTTGATGGAGTGTCATAATAGACCAGCACCATATTTTTACTGGGACTTAGGCTTCAGCATCTAAGCCTTCTGATGAACAACATACCTGGTTGATGCCTGTTTGCATAGTTACTTTGAATGGAGCATCTTAAGAATGCTTTTTGTAAATAAAATAGTGATGATGATTACGTTTGTCATTGTCAAGTGCATATAAATTACAGAATAGATGCACCTTCCAGGAGCCAAGTTTCACCAGTACACTACATGGTTTTAAGAAGACCAGGCTTTTTTTTAAATCTGTAATCAGCATAGTTTTTCAATAATTTTTAAAAATGCGTATCGTTTTTTATTTGTACTTCATATACAGATTTATTCAATATTTTCCTTCTCTTCTAATTTGTTTGTGGCCCTCCAGTGGTAATCTTCATACAGTACTGGATTGTTAGGTGTGGTTCCCATTTTGTGAAAAATTTCATTGTCAAAAACTGACAAAATAATCCTAGCATCCATGAAATGGCCATTGCCGTATGTTTTTGCATGAATGTTGTTGTTTAGTGAAGGGATCAAAAAAGTAGAGCAAAAAAGGGAAAATCTTGTGGTAGATGGAATTGGCTATAAAAGAGAAATTTGGGGATGAACATGGATGGAATATTTGGAGTACCTATATTTTGGGACCAGACTCAATCTTTAGTATCATGTAAAATCAATTGTCATTCTTTTCTACATATCCAGTTTTACTTACTGCGAAGAAAATCATAAAAATATTTTAAGGGAATGACAAGAGGTAATCACACAATAGGCCTTGCTTAACATGGTGATATTCTTCTACATTATTTTGCTTTCCCTACTTATGTGTTAAAATTGAGTCATTTTCTGGTCTAGTATACTGTTTTGTAAACTTTATTTTGATTATTGCTTCATAAGTATTTTGCAGATATTATTAGATCTAGCATGGGAAAATTAAAAATTCTTCAATGCATAAAATTGGCTCTTCCTCTTACCCTTAGGCAGCAGGGATTGGTTGCATGGCATCACTTTGCACATTTGTGTCTCCTGTCTCAACTTTATGTCACTTGTTTCTTTTGTAAGGAATGGCAAATTAAAATGTTATACTTCAATTTGGCAATATATGCTAACAACTGTATTGGCATGTTATATATTATTATTACTTTTTATTTGCCCAGAGATCACAATACAAAAATATGAGGTGGGTGGTGTATGTACTTGATATAAGTCACATCAAAAAGGAGCAAAGACACAGGCTCAAATCAAGATACAAAATAAGGAAATGGTGCTCACAGCTACATAAAATTTGGCACAAACCTATGAACATTGGCTGTAACATGCACATGAAATATCAATTAAGAAAATAATTGATCACCAACCTGAATCAGACCATGACCGTTGCTATAAACAGAGAGTGTGAATCTTCTGGTCAGGAATATTGTCGAGATATTTGTCAACCGAGTAGAACATATTGCGTTGTAGATATCTTTTTTAATTTATGCCTGAATGCAGCAGTTCCCTTAGTTTCCTGTATACTTTTGGGTAGTTTGTTATATACTCTGATGCCCATTTCATTGGATCCTAATTTCAATGCTTTAGTTCTAATATTCCCATAATGGATGTTGTTCCTTCCTCTGGTGTAGTGGTGATGATAGGCAGAGTTAAGAGAATAGTTTCCAATGTTATTTCTTATATACAGAATTAAGAACATAATGTATATGCATGGGAGTGGTAGCAAATTTAGTTAATGGAAAATATGCCTTGATGGGGCATTGTGAGGTGTCCTGGTTATTATTCTTATAGCTTTCTTTTGCATTTGAAAGATAGTTTGGGAAATAGCAGCTGATCCCCATAATATTATACTATAGGTTATATTTGAATAAATTTCCCCATAGTATGAATTAAGCAGTATAGTTTTACTTGTAGTTTCATACAAGTGTCTAAATGAATAGCTAGTTGAACTAAGCTTATGTTGAAGGGCTTTTACATGCATATCCCAAGAAATATTAGCACACAGAGAAATGCCTAGAAATTTAGATTCTGTCACACTCTCAATTGCTTGATCATTAATTTTTACCAGCAGATCATCTGTCACATTTTTATTGCATTTAAAGTATTCTATAATACTTTTATTTACATTTAGATCTAGAAAGTTGTCTGTACACCACTTGTTTATTGCAAGTGTGACAGACTTTGATTTTTCCACAAGGCTGGGGTAAGTTTGTGTTGATATTATTACATTAGTGTCATCAGAATACAGCACTGGTATAATTCCTTCATAATTCTGTAAGCAGCTAGGTAGATCGTTGATATATATCAGAAAAAGGAGTGGCCCAAGGGTTGAGCCTTGTGGAATGCCTTTGTTAACTCGGTATGCTTCGGATGAATATTTTGACCCATCTACTGACAAAATTACTTTCTGAGTGCGATTGTGAAGGTAGGACTTCATACAATTTAGAGGAGTTCCTCTAATTTCTCTTCTATTGAGTTGAATTAGTAGTCTATCGTGGTTTGCATTATCAAAAGCTTTTGACAAGTCAAAAAACATTCCAAGAGTTTTGCATTTAGCATCTAATGAATTAAGTATAATGTCAATTGCCTGACATATGGCAGCTGTGGTAGACCTTTCAGATCTAAATCTATGCTGAAAATTTGAAAGTAGAAGGTTTTTTTCGAGATAGGATGCTGTTTGCATATACGTGGCTTTTTCAAATATTTTAGCAAATGTATTTTGGACCGCTATTGGTCTTTAGTTGTCTAAATCATTCACACAGCCATGGTTTTTATATATGGGCACTACTTTTGATTCTTTTAATTGGGATGGGAATATCCCTTGTGTCAAAGATTCATTAATTAAAAATAAAAGGGGTGCTTTTATGGCTTCAAAACAATGATGAACAACTTTACCAGGAATTTCATCTGGGCCAGTACTGAATTTGTTTCTGAGTGAGGAGACAATGGTTTTTAGATTGATTTCAGAACAGGGCTTAGCAAACATTGATGATGGTGCTGCATTTTCAAGAAGTACATTAGCTAGGGAAGTAGTTGGTCAAGGAGCTGATATGTAATATTTGTTAAATTTATTAGCTTAAGATGAATAGCTTATGGCAATGTTATTTTCAGGGTTACAAAGTTTGGGGAGAGCAAGTTGTGGATTTTTCTTACCTCTACAATCATTAATTATTTCCCAGTTTTGGACTTATTATTGGAATTAAGTAACTTATTGTCATTATAAGCTCTTTTCATAGTAGAAATCAGCTTACGGTAGTACTTTTGAAATTACTTGAGTAACCTGTGCTCATGATTGTTAAAACTTTTACTGGAGATAGCAAGTTTTTTAAGGATAGTTGAGTAGTAATGGATCTCATCATTTAGCCATGGCTTACATTTTGTTATCTGAAATATTTTCTGCTGTATTACTGGGAAAAACGATTCAAAATTGTGTCTGAATATTGAATAAAAGTAATGGAAACCTTCATCTACTGATTTAAGGTCATAGACACTGTCCCAGTTTTGGGACTGTAGAAGGAGCAGAAAATACTGCATATTTCCATGAGTATAGAGCTTCACTTATGGTACATAAGTAAGCAAGACATTATTAATAGATATTTCTCCTTGAATGCATAAGTAAATCTAAAAAACAACTCGCCTACTTATAAATTTATTTTCCTTGTGTGGTCATTTGTGTCTTTTTAAAGTAAGAGCTACTCCTCAATGCATAGTTACATTCCTGCAAAGAACTATGTGGGCAGATTCTTATTCTCACATTGAGATAATATCATTTCTCAAGAGTTAAAACACGTTATTCGGTCAAAATTCTTTGAAAAATAGATAATGTTGATGTGTTTCATTACTGAATAAGAGCAATAAGCAAGTGGAATAACAATAAAAGGTAATATGTTTGTTTATTAATAGAATTACCATGGGTTCAAGTCTAGTATAGGTCTTGATTATTTCTTTTTCAAGTGAACAATTTTCTCTGGTTGATTTCATGGCAATGTAAACGCTTCCTTAAGAAAATAAGTAGTTTGCTCTTTGATGGTAACATTTGCTTGATTTTTTAATGAGGTTGAAATGAGTAACTGTGTAATCTTTGTAAATCTGAATATTTTTTGATTAAAAAAGTGTGTTTTTATTTTAATTTTTGGCATAATATTTAACAGGTTCTTCATTATTTATGATGAAAAGGGGAACTTTGTAACTGGAAGGAAATACTCTAAAATGGTTCAGATCAGGGTGTCTGCACCAGATGCTGGGTGTTACTGTTTTAATGCTCCGGGATGTTCCCAGCTAATTGTCAAAGTACCTGAAGAACCAAAGGAAAGAGAAAATAGGAAATTCAAATGCAGGTGAGAAGGGTAATATTGCAAATGTTAACTTTCACACCTTAATGAACTCATGGTTTTTTGTACTGCACCTTGCTGACAATGGGCAACTCATAAAATTACCTTCTTTGTGAAAATGTGGGGGGGGGGGAGGCAAATGAAAAATATCAGGATGGTGGCCTAGTGGATAGAGCATTCAGCTATACAGTATTTAACTGGAGGAAGATTGCCTAAATTATTTGGCTATATAAGAATTTAGTTGCTTGCATACAGTTCCACAGAATGGCTCATGAAAATAAATATTTTTTTAATGAATTAATCCATGAGGGATATAAGTAACTAATGCATGTTCCAAGAAACTGCAGGAGATGCCATGACAGTAACTTTTAACAGAGTCAATATGTGCATTATAATACAAAAATTGCAGAATGTAAAAATCACTTGCCTTGTCCGGGATATGGGTTTGAATCCCAGTCAAGGAGAATGATTTTTACACTTTGAAATTGTGCCTTGTAACTAGTGCATACTTATGATTTATGACTTCTGTCTTCTCAACTCATACAGTTGGTGAGTATCATGTGCCATGTCCTTATAATAGCTTCTCTGTTCAATACCTCCTCTTCACATCCATGTTAAAGTATTTCAAACCTATTGCGAATCATTTAGGGATATTTTTGATTGTAAATGCTCAACTAACAAGGTCAATTGAAGTTCCACAGTACAGTTTTAGATGCCCTGCATTAGCTAATGAAATTGAATTTATTACCTCTAGTAGTTTTCTGAAAGGGCCACTACCAGCAAAAGATGATGAGAAATTGAAGTTCCTTTGATGCACACTAGATGATGAAAGTGAGCAAGTGTGTTTCTTCACGGTCATCGCAGTTCGTACTGTAGGGGTTATATCAAAATGTACAAAAACTTTACTGTCATTCATTAAATGGAGATAATTTTGAAAATATCTATCAAAAATACCTTGGCTGTCATAATGTTCTGCTATGCTTCACATTGTTCTGTGTTCATGGAATGAGTTTTCTGCCATTCTGTATGTAGAACTATGTACGAAAGGGATAATATGAAAAGAATAATAAATATTGACCCAGCAATTAGTGTGAAAAAGTCATGGAAAATCAATTTATGATGTAAATTGCACTTTTATTTTATGGTAATTTTTCCATATGAGTTAATGGCTTGTGCAATATCAACAGGCAATCATTAACCACAAAAAAACTTGCAATATTCAGCATTTTTTTCCAAATAATGATGATTTCCAGAGAAGTCTTCTATTGCCGTTATCTTTAATAATTTAATATATTGGGTTAATACATTTTGTATTTTGTTATGGTTTTTAATTAAAGCAATGTTCAATGATACAATTATGGATCTTCATAATGGCAATTTCCTTTATCAAAATTAATGCAATGGATGATAAAGATATGATCAGTGTTCTTAAAATTTCACTCCAAGAGCCGAACACACCATGACTCCTGCATGAATGGCAGAATCCATTTTGTTGATTGCTAACTACTACTGAGGAAAGTCACATTGTTAATAGTGAAAGCAATGGTTGGTTTTATCTGTGAGGACTTACTTCCCTTTAATCAAATTGAATGGCCCCGGTTTCAATACAATGGAATTGCTGAGGCTAGGTTTCTCCCAAATTTTCTTCTAAAATGCAACCTTGTCCTAATTGTACCCCAGTCAATGATGCTGTTATGGAGTCTGGTATTGCTGAACAGGTTTTAGTTCTATCTCATAGAATCTTGTACCTTTTTTTAATTTCTCCCAGTAATATTTAATTAATTTATCAATTATTTATTTTATGTTGATTTTCTTGTGTATTTGGCCAATGTGGCTTGTCTCTTCTTCTGGCTATGTGTGCCATGAAATGCACCATTCCTATCCTTTATGATGTTGTATGCTTGCTAACCTACTGTCCATTCTCCTCTTGTGTTTGTCTATTTGTCCTTTGGTGAGTGTAACAGCTCCCTAACGCCATCTTCTGGGTAATGATTCGGAGCACGTTGGCACTTTATAAGATCGCAGATTTTAGTGTAAGAGTACCTTTTCTCGATAGCTCAGGTGGTTAGAGCATCCGCCCGGCAAGTGGAGAGATCCGGTGTTCAAGTCCTGGTCGAGGAAAATATTTTTACATTCGTGATCTGCTCACATCCACCATCCCCACCTCTCGTGTGTTCGTCCTTTATGTGTGTTCCTTTCCCATTTTCCTTATCTCTATTTCAATGTGAATGAATATTTTATATATATATATATATATATATATATACACACACACACACACACACTTACATGTACCCCTCATTGGGTTTTTCACAATTTGCAGGCTTTGGAATGAGAAGGTTTGTGGCATTGATACTGGTGATGAATCTGCCAGGTGGATCTCTCAACTATTGTTGAATCAGAGTGAAGGCCTGCGCATTGGCTTTTATGTTCCTGAATTCGGCGTTGAACGGAAAGTCAGTCATTTCAACCAGATTTACCAGTCTCTCACACCAGAGGACACAGTAAGTGGAGAGATATCAGTTTATAATTGATAGCAGAGCTCTGGGCAATCTGGTGGGAGGGGGAAGGTAATAAAAACAAAACTTCCTCACAGATCATTGCATTCACATACCACCTTACTCTTAGAGAGGAGCTCTGATTTTCTTCTAGCACTCATTTGGGCAGGCCTAGGGGTTTGGGTGATAAAATAGATCATATGTGAATTAAAATTTGTGAGACTGCTCAACATCAAAGGGGAGGTATAGCCTCCTGTTGCCCACCTTACTGGCATCCATGCGTCGTACACTAGTTTAATCTAAAAAGTGATAAAGGGATTTTTAACTGCCTTAATAATATAAAACGGGAACAAATAATACTTGATCATCATCTGATGTGTCAATATATGACCTGAAAAAAGTGTGTTGAATTAATTTACTGTTTACTAATTTTGAATGACTCTAGGTTTCATGACAGCATTTTGTAATTCATGCCTCATTAAATGACTTTGTATTTGAGGTTAATACAGTTTGGGAGAATATAGTATATAAAATCTTAGAATAAGATCAAAATGCTTGGGGTTTGAAAGAGAGATCTAATCAGTTAAAAAGACAGACATGCTGCTCTAAATGATATCTTGGCCAAGATAAGACTGATAAAATAAATCCTATACTTTGAGGAGACCCAGCTCCACACAATAAATTCTTAATACTTACATTACAAATAAAACTTACCAAATTAGCTAATCTGAAAAGAAGATATTTGATGTGGATTATATCGAGTCAAATGATGCAGTCTGTATAAGATGCAGTGTAATTGACCTTTGCAAAGATATTGCAGGAAAATTATTGGAGACTGGAAAGATTTGACAGAGAGATGGAAAAAATATTGAGAGAATCTACATGGTAAAAATATTAGGCTTTTTAGTTTAGACCTAGAAAGAGAATTCGAGGGTGGTCCCAGAAGTACCCGGTCTGACCTATAGTTGCCGGTAGTTGTTTGAAAAACACCACTGTATTAGAAAGTATGCAATCTATAAAGTGTATGTTTCAAGTTTGAAGACACTACTTTGTTTAGCATTTGTTTGGCAGCCATCAATAGTGAACGTTTTCACTGAATTTGTGAAAATGGAGAAAATCAGTCATCATTATGTGATACAATACTTTTATTTGAAAGGCCGCAGCCCAACCAATATAAAAGCTGAACTGGATTCTACTCTGGGAGAGTCTGATCCTTTGTTTATGACAGTAAAGTATTGGGTAGCAGTGTTTAAACGAGGCCATATGAGCTGCCAAATTGCATTGCATTGATCAACCAAATGAGGTGACAACTCCAGAAACGGTGAAGAAAATCCACAAAGTGATACTGGATGATCGTTGACTGAAAGTGCCCGAACTATCAGACATAGTAGGCATTTGCAAAAGTTTGGTACACCGCATCTTAACTGAAAATTTGGACATGAGAAAGCTGTGTGGAAGGTGGGTACTGCGTTTGCTCACACTTGAGCAAAACCAGTGTCGTGAAGATGTTTCAATTGAGTGTTTAGCAAAGTTTCGCAGCAAAAAAGCAGAATTTTCGCTCCATTTCATAACCTTGGATGAAACATGGGCCCATTACTTCACACCTGAGACAAAATAACAATCAAAACAATGGATTCAAAAGGGAGAACCGGCTCCAAAGAAGGCGAAGGCAGTTTCATCTGCAGGCAAGGTCATGGCATCGGTTTTTTGGGATGCACTTGGGATAATTTTCATTGACTATCTTGAAAAAGGAAAAACTATCAACGGCAAGTATCATGGAAACTTATTGCAATGTTTGAGCAAAGAAATCCAAATAAAAGCGGCTGCATTTTGCTAAGAAGAAAGTATTGTTTCATCAAGTCAATGCACCAGCTGACAAATCTGATATTGCAATGGCCAGAATTAATTAATTAAAGTTTGAATTGCTACCTCATGCACTCTATTCACCAGATTTAGCCCCCTCAGATTATTTTCTGTTCGCAAATTTGAAAAAATGGCTTGGTGGTTAAAGATTTTCTAACCGTGAAGAAGTGATGTTGGTAGTTAATGGCTATTTTGAGGAGGAAGACAGTTCCTATTATAAAAAGGGTATCGAACTTATTGAACATCACTGGGAAAAGTGTAGAGAGCTGAAAGGAGATTATGTTGAAAATAAATACATTTTTTTCCAAAATGTTTGTGTTTTCTTTGTTTAGGTTGGATACTTCTGGGATTAACCGTATGACATAGTTGAGGTACATAGTATACTAGGTCTAGGTATACTTGATTGAAAGATAAGAAGGGCATTGGAATCAAATAAGGCATTAGAGATAGATAACTTTTTTGCAAAAATACTTCAGGGTTTGGGAAAACAGGGAAGGGAGATTTGTGGTATAATTCTTAGTATTTA
Organism: Hetaerina titia; assembly: GCA_037158775.1. NCBI lineage: Eukaryota > Metazoa > Arthropoda > Insecta > Odonata > Calopterygidae > Hetaerina > Hetaerina titia. The sequence continues at coordinate 95,053,663 of CM073773.1, read as the reverse complement.
GGCGGGAGGAATTTAGTCAGTTTAGTTTTAGTCCCTATTCCAAAGAAGGTAAAGGCTGAAATATGTGAGGACTACAGAAGAATAAGTTTGACTTTACACGCAACTAAAGTAGTTCTCAGGATCATCAACAAAAGGATGGAGAGCAGGGCAAATGATTACTTAGGTGATGATAAGTTTGGATAAGGAAGAGAGAGTCACACGTGATGCCTTAGTGGTAATGAGGTCACCAATAGAGAGGAACTGAATAAAATCAGTATGCACTTATCTATTTCATAGATTTCAATAAGGCGTTTGATGGAGTAAATTGGAGAAATGATGTATTTCAGAATATAGGAGTAGACTGAAGGAATAGGAGACTTATCCAAAACCGTTACATGTGCCAGACTACTCAGGTTCAAGTGGGAGATGGAGAGTCCCGATGGGCAATGTTAGGAAGAGTCCACTGGTGTCCATTATCACCTGTGCTGTTCAGTGTATATGTGGAGGAAATGATTAAAGAGGCATTGGAAGAATTAGAAATAGGAATGAAGGTCGATAGGGAATTCATAAAATCAGTTAGATTTTTGGATGATCAAGCTGTAGTTATCCAGTCAGTCAGGGGTTACAATCATTACTAAGTCCATTAGAAAATCAGTGTAAATGGTATGAAATGAGAATAAATGCAAAGAAATAAAAGTTATGTAGTTTTCCAGAAAGAGAAATGCTAAGTTAAACTTAAAAATAGGATGGAAAAACTAGAGCTGGTGAAACTATACCTATCTTGGAAGTGCCTTGCACCAAGATGGTTGCAGTAGTTAGGATATAAGAACAAGAATTGCATTTGACAATGAAGCTTTTTTTAAGAAGTAGGGAATTGATGTCAGGAAGAGTAGGTAAAATGTTTGAGAACAGTGAATATTTTTCTATGGAAAATAGTTTTGTATAATTTGGAAACTTGGTCATTGAAGCAAGATAATAGGCAAAAATTGAAGGCTATTGAAATGGGGGTGTGGGAAAGGATAGAAAATTACAGTGGATGGCTAGAAAATCAAACAAAAAGCACTAGAGCATGGTGGTGGAGTAGAGGGCATTGCTGTGACAAATCCAAAAAAGGTAGGAGAGATAGATGCAGTGCACTTGGATTGGTGATGGAATGTTGGAGACTCGGATAAAGTAGAAGACTTTTCGGACAGGGATGTGGGAGAGAATGAAGGGAGATATGCAGAAATGAAGAATAGGTTATTGTAGTGTCAGATTTTAAAAATTTGAAATGCCAATTAAATGAAAACTTTATAGCCTTCAAAACACTAAGTGCTTTAGGCACCATCTGATGTTTCCATCTGATAGTTTGACCCTTTTAGCCCTAATATTCATCAGAATATTTTGTTGTTTGATTATAACTTGTGTTGTTTACAATGACTCAAAAAACTTTGTCTCAACGAAAAAATGGAGTAAACTTGTGAACACTTTCGTGTGATGATTTTTTATGACTTTTGACATGGATTATCAAGACAGGAGTGCATCAATCAACTTACATCCACTTTTGGCAATGAACCTTCATCCTTTGCCACTGTGAAACACTGGTATAGCTAATTCCATAATGGCCACCATTCGCTCAGTGAGGAAAGTCGTGAAGGTTGTCCAAAATCAATTGTTGTGCCAGAAAACACGGATGCTGTGCAAGAACAAGTAAAGGAAGATCCTCATGTGACATGTAGTGAGATTGAGGCATCCTTGGGGATTAGTATGATGAGCATCAATAAGATATTGCATGAACATTTAGCAGGGAAAAAAATTTGTTCACGTTGGATCCCACGTAATTTGGCAAAAGCTCAAAAAGATGCTTGTGTCAATTGGTGCAAAGAAATGCTCAAGAAATACAATCGTGGTGCATCAAAAGCTGTGTATAACATCTACACAGGTGACGAATCTTTAATCAATGCGTATGAGTGCTTAGTGAAAAATGGAAAAAGAAGTGGCAACAAAGGATCATGCTTCATCGTGACAATCCAAGTTCTCACAGATCGACTGAAACAACTACCTATTTGACTGGCCAAAAATTCAAATTGATGGTTCATCCTCCATACAGCCCTGATTTAGTGCCAAATGATGTCTTTTTATGCCAATTCCAATGTTTATTGGCGCCTGAAGAAGCTGTTGATGCATTCAAAAACCACATTTTGGAGGTACCTCAATCAGAGTGGAAAAAGTGTTATGAAAATTGGTTCGAGCGCATGCAAAAGTGTGTTGATTATCATGGAGAAAGAATACTTCGAAAAAAAATAAAGCCATTTTCAATAATAAATTACTTTATTTTCATTATTAGGCTGAAAATATAAATAGCAACCCTCGTAATGTTGGCTGTTCAGAGAAACTGACAAAAAACAGATCTCTCAGCTAAGACAAGTTGCATTTGACTCTGCAGTTTCAAAACTTAAATTTGTTGCCATAATTGTTTTCAATTAATATTTCTATTGAGCAAATTATAATAGACGCTAAGGGAAAAAACTCACTGATTTCTAGTACATCAGTACCCTGAGAGAGACTGAAATAGGAATCTGACATGCAATGTGTTGAGAAAATAGAGATTTTTACCCATTGTGAATAACTTGCAACATTGTTAAGTCCATGAGGCAAAACTTCTCTTCACTTTCAACAAATTTAGGTTATATGTTACACCTTTTTAGATGTTTATATGAAAAATTATTTTCCTCCATAATTACTGTGTTCTTACATTTTCCAAACTTTAATGATCGTTCAGTGAAATACAACTTTATTTTAATTCAGTTTTTAAGGAGATTCATCCCGAATAATCTTTTTATTTTCCAGTATGAGATTTCCTCAAAAATCCACTATTTTAAATCAACTCTGCAGGTCATGGATATAAATAACAAGACGTGTCTCCTTAAAAACTTTCCAGTAATTTGTGTAAAAATGTTTTTAATTATATTTGAATTTCAATTAACAATCATTGCTGATTATTTATGATGCCATGATAGAATACTAGTTATTGATAAGTCTCAGTTTTTTCGATAAAATCAAAGTTAGTATAAATATGACTTTCCTATGCTCCAAATTCTAGGGTGCCTTTTCTGACCTCTCTGCATTCTTACTAATAACAGAAGATTCTGTGGCTGAACTGAATACTCGTCTAGATGAAAGTGATCAAGTTTCCTGTGCAAACTTTCGACCTAATTTAATAGTTAAATTTGTTGATGGTGGAAAGCCATTTGATGAAGACAACTGGGAATGGATTCGTATTGGAAATGAGAAAGGACCTATCTTCCGAAATGTAAAACCATGCACCCGGTGAGTGAGTTATGTTTTCCTTAGGTGGAAATTCACCACATCTGTCGATACACCAAATGTAATTATTATTCTTTAAGGAAAGCCATAGTAGAAATTTGATTGTCACAGAAAGTAAGGTCCTTCTGAAAGTAAACTCAGCTTCCTTATTAATTTCACTATTCACTAGCACCAATGATATACATGCATATGAAGATTCAGTTACTCAGGTGTTCAGTATTGTGCTTAGCAACTGATGTAGCAAAGCTTACCAGCTAATGCCACAGGTTCCAATTCTAACATATCAACACAGATTTGTTAAAAATTGCAAGTACCTAATTTTTTGGCCTCTGTCAAAATTAACATAGATACTAATGACCACAGTCATTTGTATCCAAAATATTTTGTTTATATGCATTGTTCTTACAGCAGCTTCTTGTATAATGTGTACTAATTTATTTCTCACAATTTAGGTGTATTTTTACAACTGTTGATCCAGAGAAAGGAATTAGAAATGAACATAAAGAGCCTCTTGAAACATTAAAGTCGTGAGTATCTGACTTAAATGCTTGTAATTTAAATGCATTTTGAACCCTTTGCCAGTACTATTTAATATTTGTCATTCTTGCTATTCTTTCTTTTATAAATGAGGTTCAGAGGACAGATAACACTGTATTCCAATTCACAATTTATTTTTTATGATCATGGTTTCATCTGATGATGATGCATTGCAGTGAAACAATGGTCATGAAAAATAAATTATTAATGTGATATAAAAATGTTTTTTTTTTATTCTCTGAACCTCATGAGTAAGAGTGAGCACTTAATGTGAAAGGGTGATACATAATGAGCCTTGTTAAAAAGTGGAAGCCTTTTCATGAGTAGGCTATCGGAAATACAAGGTGTAGTTACCCAAACTATCCAGTAGTGTATGCATCACCAATCCTCACAATGTTTTTGTCTTTCTCTGCTCCATCCAAGTCCATTCTCAAGGTCAGACTACTGTTATCTCGGTGCAGATGGTTGATTTGGTTGTCTCAATTGGTCTCCCAAACATCTATGCCCCAGAAAATGGGTGCTTTAAGTAATAGAACTTGATTGAAAAGTTCAAGAATGACTCCAATATTTAAATACTAAACTTGAGGAAAGACAGAACTCACTTGAAATGAGGACTGAAAATTGTCTTTGTATAAAAACTACTAAGTTGTTTCTTAAAAATGTCCAAATTCATCCTCTTAGCTTTTATTTCTTGGAAATTTAGAAGTGGCCCCCTGCTATGCTCTTAAATTGATACAAGGTTCAGTACTTTCAGCGTTAGAAAGTTTGCGTGACGGATGATTTTCACGGTATCCCATGCAGCAAGTGAACGTGATGTCCTGCAAAGTCAGTGTTGTCATTTTCATTGACTTTCATCTCACCACTGGTGCTGTTAATTGTTTATTTAATTCTTGGAGCTCCTCAGTATTCAGTTCTCTCTGTTTTAAATCACTCCCTGAACATCTTCTCAATCAACCACCAAACCCAATGACTGACCAAAAATACAAAACTGACTTCATTATCATACCATCTGTTATTTATTGCAATGCAATTTGGCAATCAGCCATGTGGTAAAGTTCAATTAAACTAAACAAAGCACAGTATCAACCAATCTAGGCACAGTTTAACCAACTAACCAAAAGTACTGTTTAACCAATCAATATCTAAAAATTACAGTTATGGCAAAAGATTAAAATTTGAAGAATTACAGTAAAACCAATCAGTAAATGGAAGCAAGTCATGTAATAGCCAAATTAAAACAAAGGAAATGTAATTTAGTCCATGCATTTCGCCATCCTCTTCTTGAAGCTCCTGGCATACACAGGAAAAGATTATATGGTTAGTGGTGATTGACACACCCTAATCATTGACACAGTAAGGCTAAGTACATATATGACATTATAACATAGGTTTACAATACAAACCCATGTACTATGTGCAGCTTTTCTTCCTTGTACTCTGAAAAAGAGGTTGTGAATCTTGCAAGTGTTACCTGGTACCTCTGCTACATAACTGTTCTCTGAGGGCCCCCATGATAATTTTTTTTCTAGCCTCCACTTATTCTTCATTTTGGGATATGTATGTCTTGAGTGGAATATGATTCCTAATTCTTGGTCATTAAAGAATCATGCAAGTTTACAGTAAACATTCCTACACCCTCACTTATTCATATACTCCCAGAAATCTGTGTATGCCCAAATTGTAAAAGAGCCGGTGCTAAGATTACAGTCCTTTGTGCTAAGCACTAATGCAACAGATATATCAGTTGCATATGTGTGTAAGATTAAAGGTCAGTAAAACAACTCCTTATGATAATTGATGCATTTCCCTGGAATTGCTTTGTTTCCAAATCTCTTATCAATGCTTCTACCACTAGGTAACTTCTTTATTAATGCTGTTTTCGATATTAGGCCATGATAAACAGGAACGAAGGACATTTTTGGCATTAATACATTACAAATTATGTGACAACTTTTGAAGAGGAGTTTCCACAACTGTGTGCACATTTTCCTTGCATGGCACTGAAGTTCATACCACAAGTGCAGATGGAATCCCATGGGGTAAAATACTATATATAGCTGTCAGAGCAATAAAGGTGTGAGAAATGTACATACCAAAAGATATTTAATAGTGGCATTTAGAAAAAAATCTAATAGGACATATTAAATCCCATAAAGTAGTAAATTTACAAGAATGCACTTTGAGTTTTCAGTCATTAAGTGCATGGTAAGTTTTTTCATGAACTGTATCATAAAGGAAATTCTTGTTTTGAGAACCCATAATGAAGGAAGAACCCATTTATTGACACACTGCTCCCTATTAAAAAACTTTCACCAAGCCACTCTCTTAACATGCCATTAGGAAATTTTTCACTACTTTATTTCAATTGATTTTTAACCCATTCTAAAGTGAGTGGGTTGTCGGGTGAATTATGATTAAATTATTGGAAGGGCCTCCTAATTCCAAAATGCTTTTTGTATTGAATTTTGACACAAAATATCATCAAATGTTGCCAATATAATTTTTACCCTTTCGCTGTTGTGAATATACGTATGTTTACACAATAGGCTGCTGTAAACATACCTTTTCATCCTCTCTGTGTTGCGCTTTCATGCTTAAAATTTTTTTTGAAATTATTAGGTAATCTATCGGTTAAGGTAGGTTATGGATGGCCACAATTACCAAATAAATATCCTGTTTCCTTTAACAAAACAAAACCCAACATTTTACTGTACAAGTCCCTCTTCATCTCTGTATACTTCTTTCATTCCATTTAACATCCCTATCCTATTCCTGCCCTTTCCATGTTTGCCTAATATTATGCCCTCTATTACAGTCTTCAATATCCTACTGCCGATCTGTATGCTTTGCATCAGTTTTTCCTGGCTCCTTATGATTTCTCCCAACAATCCACTCTCCTCCCTCACCTTACCCAGCATTTCTTGATTTGTTTTCCTTTCTGTCCACTTTACCTTCTCCAACTCCACATTTCAAAAGCCTCCAATCTACATCTATCCTCCTACTTCAATGACCATGTTTCTGCGCTGTACATAACTATGCTCCATAAAAGTTTTATCTTAATATTAAATATCTTTTAAAGTTTTATCTTAATTAAAGCCTTTTCTTAATATCCTTATTCAATGTCCCTGTCATTGAAATTATACTGTCAAAATAAATTACTAAAAATTTTCCATTAATTTAGGTGGATCTAGATTTTTTTTCCATATTGTTATTATCTGGGGCAAGGGTAGAACTGTGGAAGCATGTCTGCCTGTGGAGCCGAAGGTTACTGGTTTGATCCCTGTGTCTGGCAAAAATTTTTCAGCTTAGAAAAAATTTATTAATGGTTTTTCAGAACGAAACAACTACACAGTGACAGAAAACATGCAATAATGGTACTTCGGAACAAGACGAGAAAAATATACTCCTACTAAAAAGCTGCCCTGAACCCATGGTGAAAGGCACCATTAGGCACTAGTGGTGCAGACCGAGTGGGTCGGCCCAGCATCAGCTGTGGGCAAGAGTTAAGTTCACGTTATCAGCCACAGTACTGCAATGTGGAAGGTAACAGGAAACCACGACATTATAAAGCCTTGCCTAGCATTCTAATAAGAGTAGAATGTAGTAACTGGAGTAAACCAATCCTAAGATTGAATAAGAGGAAGGATACCAATGAAGATTGTTATTACATAGATTATTTTATTAATTCAGGAATTATTAAGGTTAATGAGACACGATACCCTTCCTTTTCATCAAATGTGAGTAGATTTCCGGAGAGTGAGCGTCGGTAAAAGGGGTGAAGTAGAATTTGTCTTTCTCAAGTAAAACATTATCCTCTTTTAGTAATTATTATAATGTAATCAATTGGGAAGTTGAATTCAATTTTCATTTTACACTTAGGTACCGAAAACTAACTGATCCTGAAGCCCTGCGCCTTGAAGGGACAGCTCCAGTGATGGGAATAAACCTTGGACTCTATGTAGAGGGAACTGTACACGTTGGAGATCCTGTTTATGTAGGAAAACCATTACCTCAAACACCATGACTCTTGACCTAGTGAAAAGACGGATTGGAATACATATTTTTTCCTGGGTAGAGCTCATCTGTTGGAGATTTTTTATCACACCAGCAAGTGTTAATAAACATCATGCAAACAATACAAATAAATATGTAAAGTGAATACTTTTTTATTAACTCTTTATGGTATGTTTAAATGTATTCTTTGCCTAGAAAGTTAGAGAAAAAGTAGAATGCATATTACATGTGGTATCAAATGTACAATGTAACAAGTACATATAACATTTTTCATATGTTAATAAATGATATTTTTACATAAGCTTTAAGCACTTGAGATTGTATTTAAATGTAATTTTATTAGGAATAATCGCAATAATAATAATTACTGGTGGACAAACTGAGTAGTTTCCGGCGTGATGTAGTGGAAATCGAACGTAATGAATAACTGATAGTAGCACTTTTCCACCGGATAAAATTTATTTTACGACTGGGTTTTGATGTATTATATCATCATCATGTCTACTTGATGATGATATAATCAATGAACCCGGTCGTAAAATAAATTTTATCCAGTGGAAAAGTGCTACTATCAGTTATTCATTAATTATTGGTGGAATTAAAGATTCACTGAATGATAACATTTGTGCATTCTGGCCTGCAGGGTGAAGGCAAATACTTTCAAGAGTCTATCCTCTGGGGGTCCCTTCATTGCTCTGGGCATGTGATGTGACAGCATGGTAGTCACCAGGTGGATGTAACTACCCTGGTGCGAAACCCCCCGCGTCCCTTGTCATTACAGCGGCAATGAAAACAGATGTTTGCTAAGACCGGATAACTGCAAATGTAAATAATATAAAAATGTTAACTGTCATAATCAAGAAGATCTATGAATTGAAAATCACTTTCATCACTTGAATCCTGAAATTCATTGGATATATGAACTTCATGTTCATTGGTTGAATATATTTCATCTCTCATCCATTACCTTATATATATTTTTTTGCATTGCAGAGATCCAAATTTCTGTGCACAAAACATTAGTATAACGTGACATACTTCCCAACAAGTGTGCCATATTTTACTTACGTTTTGTGCACAAGAAATTGGATCTCTACAATCCAAAAAAAGGGATCTTTTCCCCTCTGCTTTATATTAATCTATGACCGTTGCTTCAGTAATCTCCGCTATCCTTCAACCTCACCTAACTCAGTCCTAAAATGTGTTTCCTCTCTTCATCTTGCCTTCTATATGATCTCATTTTTTGTCCTTCACATCATCTTAATTAAGATTTTACATGACCATCACTCCAGTAAGTCCTGCTATCCTTCATTTCAGTTTGCACAACTGTCAAATATCTATATAACCTATCTTCATCTCCCACTTTACATTTTTTAATTCTCCTGCTCACAATATTGATATAACATTCCAAGTCACTATTCTGTTTTGGCCCTCTTTCTGTGCTGCTGCTGTTGATTCCCCTTTGTCAGACTGCTCCCTCATGGACTATATCCTTGCCCCTGGAGGCAGGGCTTTCACCATCTTATGACCCCTCGAGTTGTGCTGGTGGGGGCTATGATTATTACTCCTGGTAGGTTCCAAATGCCAGATAGATCAAAGAATAGGAGCCATACAAAGGTAGTCCTAAAAAGCATCCATTCTTCAGGGAACTGACTGCAAAAGGCATCTAATCTCAGTTAGGCAGCTTTTCATTGATGCTGTCATGTTAAAAACACTATTGAGGAAGGCAACTGGAAACCACTTTAAGTAATTATTCTGAGAAATGATGATGAATAAAAGTACAGAAATGAGTCCTGGCAACTTCGGGATTCAATCCGGTTGCATTAGTAGGACAGCTAGTGTTCATCATCACATGAAAAACATTGCAAAGTGAAATTGGTTTACAGTAAAATAATCAATTTATTGGTCACAGAAGCACTACAACTGCTAGACCTTGCCAATGTAATTATCATGAAGTTATGTTGTTTTGCAGAAGTAATAGTGCATATAATATAAATAAATTGTATACACACAAAAGGTTCAAAGTGCCTCAAGAGAAGTCAGTTGTTAAACCAAAACTCAATATGTATGTCTTTATATAAATATTGAAGGTAATATTTAATTGCAATTATAAACAAATCAGCATTGTAAATACAAAGTCATTGAAAGAAGTTATGTGAATTGGCACAAAGGGAAGTGTACCCACTATGTCCTCAAGTCACTTTCATTATGTAGAGATGGATAATCAAGGTTAAACATGGTGAAAAGGCAGCAGTATTTTGTATTCATTACACACTGATTACAATTTAAATGCACTTTAATGAAAAGAGATTCATGGTCTATGATGTGATAATCATGAATAATGCAACATGGGGATTTTGCATTTTGGGAACAGGAAAGATTCAGGGATCTCAAAGAAGAAACATTACATGTACAAAATACAGTTTTCTGATCCATTTAAGTCACTAGGATTGCACAAGCTCTTTCACAAATTCCCATTCAAGAGAATTGCAGTTAACAACACTACCAGTCAGCATAGTTAGAAAAATTGTTGATGCTGCATTGATTCATCGTACAATTCCATTCATCCTTAGGGGGTCTTTGCACTATTCCACCCTGGAGGCATGAGTTCATATTTATCATTGGACCCCCCACAGCTCCTTAGTTCAGCCACTATATCTTTCATGGTATATTTATGTGAAACCACCAACTGACGGTCCTGCTTCCTGTAACTCCGGCTCTTTAAATTCAATCTGTAGGCCATCCTATCATGAAGAAAACAAAGGATTGCATTTTTATCATAATGAAGGATTTTTATTATAATAATGGCTTATGCCATTATTATGATAAAAAATGGGCAGTCATTTATAGTGAATGCTATTTTGAGTTACATTTAGCCAAATAAAACTTTGTGACCAAACATGAAAAGAAGTCACAAACTGTACATGTACAATTGCACTAATGTTACCTCCACACACATTAGTTTGATCATATACTCGAAAAACTTTAATCAGATGAAAGAAAGTTCTTACATGCAAGACATTGACAAATATATACCCTACCAATTCTAATTACCTCCTACACAATTGCTGTCATATCTATTACGATTTCTAACGGTTTGAGGGAAAAAACATTTTAATCTAACCATTCTACAATATATCTACCAGATTTTACATTTGTGGTCTGATGTACATAATAAGTGAGAGCCTGTACTATGTCTTTAACATCCTCAGATAAGTAACCTGCCTCAAATTTATGCAATAAATTTAACCTGTAGTAAAGCCTACACTTCTACCATGTTCATAACAACTTTTCACAAACCTAGCTGCTCTATGTTGCACTTGATCTATTTCCAAAGTAAAGCCAACTTCATGAGGATCCCATACATTTGCAGCCTACTCAAGGTGGGGCCTAACTAATGTGAAATAACAAAGCTCTTGGACCCTTTCATTACCATTCCCAAGTATTCTTTTTATGAATCCTAACTATTTATTAACTATTCCAATATTTTCACGAATCTGCAGACTCGTCCTTGTACAATCTCCTCATTTTTTAATACCATACTCTGATGTTTTAGTGCTTAATGTACTTCTATGTTGTAACTTCTAGGTTCCCTCCTGTCACTTTTAAATTTGCTAGGTATGTGTTTTTCTATTGCAGCTCGAGTGACATCGAGAAAAGCACTCCACAAACTCTCACTGTCTCTGTAGCTACTACTTTCCGGAAATATACCATTAGACTGCTGCAGGTCACGCCTTAATCCTTCATAATCAACCCAGTCAAACAAGTAAATCTTTCTTTTGGGTTTCTGATTTTTCACACTCATCAAGTTAATTTTAACTAGCACTTCTGTGGTCACTAACTCCATCAAGTGTGGCTGCATTTAGGATGACTTCAAATAAATATTTGGCTATGAGATCAAGTTATTGAAGTGTACTGCTAATGTGTGAAATGCATGCTTATCTAAATCACTAAAAAAACAATTTATAACACATCTTGCATAGAGAGCATTGGTTGCCATCATTGCAACCAAAAATTGCTGCCTATGTCATAAGTTTATTACTATCCATTTTTGCATTGAAGAAAATGCAAAGTATTGCAAGCTGAGGAGAGTCCACAGGCCTAAAATGGCCTAGAACATCCAAAACTAAATGGAATACATATTCATATTTGAATAGGAGAACAGAAATGAAGGGCAACTGGAAGTTGATTTTGTATATCTTGACAGAACTTTCATGGAAGATGCAAGAACTCCTGAACAGATAAAACGTCAGCAAAAACCATTGGGTCCAAGGCAGCATAATGGCAGTAAAAATGTTATCATTCCATTGCTGTAAGTGAAAATTATATATGGCATGGATTTCAACTGGATGCAGTTGGAAATGGGTACTTTCCAGGGTAGGGTTTGTGGTAAAAAATGAAATAGTAAAGGTAAGGAATGGGAAAGATTGTGAATTGTGTAAGTGGATTAACCCCTCTTTCCCTTCCTCTGTGGATTGGACACATTGATAATAGGCAAGTATCAGGAAAGAGATATGAGCTATTTTGGCCACCTACAGATAATTTCTGAAATTTACATACATGAGGAAAGAATGAATGGCCTGAAAAAAAGGGGAAAGCCTTGGGTGTATGCATCTGAAAACACTCAAAACAAGAAATATTTGAACCGAGTTAAGTTACAGTACAAGTAGTAGAGTAAGTATAAGTTTTTCTTTACTTAAGACGAACAGGTATGGGGGAACCTTAAAAAAATACTTATCATCCAATATAAAAGGTATGCAAGGGAAATAAGATTATGTACATGAATAAATTATAATTAATTCTCTATGCAAATGAAGAATGCACATGTGGAAATCCCAAGAAAAAGAAAGAATGAAGAAATAAACACAAAGCTGTAACTTTTTTGCACAAAAAGTGATGGAGAAATTTAATGAAAAAGTTCAAAAAAGTTACATTCGAAAGGATGAGAGATTTTCTTAAACAAATATACTCTCCTATTTGGCCGTGTTATCCACAGTGACTCTTGTGAATTGCATGCACACACACTTGGAAATGACCAAGATTTTACTTTCGTTTTCTTTCAAATGTACTAAAATCCAAAATCATAAGAAAAAATAAATTTCCGTTAATTTTAGAATTTAGCAACATGGATGGGTCTCCCTATCAAGCACAAGAAAAGAATTAATAACTTCGCATTTTCACAAGAAAGAATTTATTATTGTGACCTAGTTTCATTATACTGTAGCATCATCTAAGCATTGCTCAGTTTAGCAAAACTAGTTGGCAATAATGTCTTTCATGTAGAAATGCAGTTTTTGATTCTTTTTTCATGCTTTACAAATGGATTTCCACAACCTCAACCATCTCTCACGAAGGTCTCCCTGTCACAGCAATGAAATGAATGGTTCACAAACCCAAGTGGCAGACTGCATTTGTGTAAGCTATTTTCACTTTTTTCAGTTTAATTGAAAAATAATTCACGTTCTCCTTTTTCGTCTCTTGTTGCCCTCAAAGAGTAAGACCATAAGATCATTTCTTTCTTTTTTTACACTATAATAATACATGTAATTCCAATAATGCACAAGTACTTACTGATGTATTTCTGCTCTTTCCTCACGGCTGAAATCAGAAGAGAATACAAGGTCCTTATTGCAGCTACCAGATGCATTATGAGCAAAATCTCTCAAAATTGTCCAGGCTTTTGCTTTGAATTCCGTCCCAGGCTTTGATTCAAGTGAACTTAATCCCAAGCCAGCTCTCCTTACATGTTCCTGTACACTGAATAAAAGTTTATCTTAATTTATTCATACAGAAATACATTTATTTCATACAAGGTATTTTAATCGCATAAGTTATGTTTGCTCAAATCTTTACTGTGAAATTCTGTTCTTCATTGGCATTACAGTTTTTATTAATTAAAACTTAATTGGTTGTAGTATTCCCAGTTAATTTATAAGATTCTTGAATGCATTTAAAATTCACGGATTAAACTATGATTTTTCTTTAATGTATAATACCCATGGAAAGTACATAAATCACATATAAGGTGAAAAAGTCACTTTTTATAAAGTAAAAGGGACTCATCAATGTGACAGATTGTGATGAAATTGTAAAAACTAAAAATATTTAAGTACATTACTGCACTTTTTTTAATGGATAATGCTTGCTAAAATTTGAGCTCTCACGACATTGCCTTAAATTAACCTAGCACTATTATTGGTGCCAATCGACTTTTTCAGCATTCTGACTCCCTTCACTATCAGTAAAAGTAATAGCTAGGGATTGCCAAGTGTAGGCAAATGCCCACTGACACATGAGAGTGCTAATGAATGTTTTGTTCCAATATTATAGCTGAATAGCAGCAAGTGGTGCTGAAAAATGCCAACAAGAAAGTGGATGCTACATTGAAACTGAATAGGATATAATGTTTATCCTCCATTTTACTATAAATTAACTATGAAAAGCAGTCAATAATAATGATGCTCCTAACCCTTCATTAACATTTTCCATGAATGAATGACTCGTTTGACCTACCTTCCTGCCTAAAAAAACTTTGTTTATACTTCCAGTATATTTTTCTTAAAGCCTAAATTTAAAAAATAAAAGTGATATTGAAGTTGTGAGGCTCAATGCTGTGGTAGTTCAAATTTCCCAGTGTGCTTCATAAGTTCAATCAATTTAAATCTCATTTCAATTGGAATACATATTCTTAAAATGCAGCAATAATATTTGAATTAATGTTGAAAACATGAAAAACAAGTTTCTCATCTCGAGGAGCAGTTGAGGTTCAAAGCAATGCTGCTTTGAAATTTTGCCGCATCCACCCTATTCCGCCGATCTCTACCCAAGTGACTTTCTTATTCCCAGAACAAAAAACCAATGCAGGGTTTGAGATTTGACAACAAAAATAATAACATTCAAGAGGTGAAAAAACGGTTTTCAATGCAATCTGCCGAGTTACACAATGACGACCTTCAAATGGTCCAGAAACACTGGGAGAAATGTATCACTGTGTATAGTGACCATGCAGAGAAGTCTTAAGAATAAAACAAGTTTCTATCTTGATTATTTTTTAGTAATAATTAAAAGTTAACGACACCCCCTGGTATCTTATGTGACTCACCTTACTGGCTCTTCTATACCTTGCTTATTGGCACCCAAACCTCCACCAGACCATCCCATCAATCTCAGAAGCTTATTCCCTATATTATCTTTATGTAGCAAGTTGTTTTGGGAAGTGGGAGCATTAGCTTGGGGCTTGCTGCTATCGAAGTGACTTTTCTCCACCTCACCATCACCAAGAAACATGTTCTTGACCTGATAATTATACACACATACACCTAGATTACATATGCATTGCCACAGTCATCAACCCATTGGTTGATTTGATAGGTGAGGACAGCTCACCTAGTGCTAAGCCTAATAACATGACAAAATTCACATATCAGGGTTGGGGGTACCACCACATATTTGTAGGTAATTACAAAATTAGATGTTTAGAAGTGTTCATAGAAGGAAATACATGGGAAAATACACATCAGCCATGTTAGGATGATTAATGCTAATTTAAATGACACTTCAAGTAATGCAGGAGACTAATGACTCATTATGGGTGCAAACTGAAAATGTGAGTCTAATCTGCTATGTAAAACTGCACTGCTCCTAATTTATTGAACCATATATTGTTGGCTAAGTTTTTCAAGTTTGATCCTCATATGCTTCCATGTAATGAAAGGATGGAAGACATACACACTTAATGCATTAGAAGTGTACCATACGGACCATGTCATACACTATAATTCGAGGCACTATTTCGCTCAAAAAAAAGTATCGGCCTTTCACGCCATGATACACAGAGTATGTTCTATCCCCTTGTCCAAAGAAAACATTCTTAAAGAACTAAAGATCATTAAACAAATTGCAGTGAACAATGGGTATAGGGAAGATTTAATTGATACCCTTTACTGTAAGAAACTATCCCGTTTAGCAAAGTTATCCATATATAGTTCACCCACATATACAGAAAACCAGCCAATGTGGCGGAGATTCCCTTTTCTTGGTCACTTATCATTAAAAGTACAAAGAATTCTTCCAAAGGAAAAAGTGAGACCGGCCTTTTACAATAAAACTAATTTAAGCAACATGTTATGCCACACGAAAGACCACGTTGAACCACTACACAAAAGTGGAGTATACAAACTCCGCTGCAAAGACTGCAACCGGATATACATAGGCCAGACGGGGAGGAGATTTGAAACAAGAATAAAGGAACACCGAGCTTGTTTTAAAAATAACATCTCCGCATCACTATTCGCCAAGCACTTGATAGATTTTGGCCACACCAGCGATTTTAATCCCGAATTTTTACATTTTGAGAAGAAAGGGTACCGTCTTGATGTGCTGGAGCAGTTGGAAATCCTTCAACACACGAATTACGAGGAAGATGTTTTGACCAACGATTTTCTTTACCCTTCACATTCCCCGTTATTGTTTTTTCCCTCACCCCCTGCCAGCTCACCTGAAACCAAGTGAGACTTTTTCAACAATGTAGCGACTCCTCCCAACCCGCTACTGAGTCACCTAACTAATTACTAAGTGCCGTTCTCCGAGTTCATAATAATCATTTCCCTAATCCTCTGCCAACTAATCTGATGTCAGGTGGGCTTTTTGCAACATTGTATTGACCATATCCTTCCAGCTAATTATATCATATTATCCACCTCAAACCATAGACTTTTAGCCCTCCTCTTCTTAGCTCAACCAATCCTTTCTTTCCTCCCTCCTCTTCCCCTCCGCCCAGAGATATGTATATATACGGTGTTGGACTTGTCAATTTTTACCTGATGATGTTATGCTATAACGAAACCTAGGTAGTAAAAATTAATAAGTTTATGTGGAAAAGTAAAGTGGTTTTATTATTAAAAGTCAGTATGAAGATTTTCCACCAAGTTACACCAGAAACTGTTTTATTTGTATTTGGAGTTGTTTTTTATATTTGTTAAACAAAATAGGTTTCTGAAGATTTTTTTTAGGGTTTCCGGCAAATTATTCAAATTTATTTCCAAATCCCAAACTGGATACTTTTTTAAAAGTAAAGATGCTTTAGAACATATCTTTCAAAATGTTGTGGCTGGCAAATTTCCATTGCAAATTAAACATATTAGTAGGCCATTTTTCTCTCTCAATTTTTTTTTTAATTTGAGAATGAATTTCCATTAGGTAAAATGGTAATTTGGTTTCGAGATATGAACTTTACATAAGAATAAATAAAGTTTGCACAGTAACATACTGTTGTTTACATTCTAACAGTAATAAACAAGAAGCATAAGTTTATCACTCGGGCATATATTAAATATATTGAAATTAACTTACCAAAATTGTGTAACAAGATGGTCGCAACAAATCTAATGTTTTTTTGGCGGCTTCTTCTTTGGATTGCTTCTTTGTACTACCTTCTGCAGAAGCATATAACTTCCCATTGATAAAAACATCACACCTGTAGAAAAAAATTATTATCTTTGTTCTCTAGTTCATCAATGACATTAGTAACAAGAAATATTATTCAAAATAACCCTCCTTGTAAGACTCTCTAAAGTACCAGTAGCTGAACAGTGATAACAAATTCATTAAAAGTCATCTATTATTTACTTCTTATGGGCAATGTATATTTACTTTCCATAAATTCATCATGAATGCTTCTTTCTTGAATACTGAAAATTGTCAATCATACAGATTGAATGTCAATACAAAAAAAGCATAAACCTGGCAACCATAAAATCTGTAAGCATATCATAGGGAACTTTACAGAGATATATAGGCTCCTGGTGAAGTATTATTCATCATCAATTAAACCAGATCACATTCGTTTTAACTTGCACAAAATGAAAATTTTTTTTCAACAAATACCTAACATAAGCACGACTTCATTAATGGTTTAAACTGCTGTCTTCACTACATTTATGAAGTAGCTGGTACAGGTATGCTACAAAAATGAAAACACTTGATGTTAACAAAGGACTTAAGGCTTTAAGAATTATGATACTGCTTTGGAGTTATAAAAAAATGTGGAGAAAGACCTCATCCAAGCTGTACCGGCTAATTTGCTGTATATACATGTATACTAATGGCAGTGAAACATTATTCAAATGGGAGGGGAGTGGGTGAAAACTCAGATGAACCTATTGGGAAAGGAGCACATATGCAGAAATAGTGGTAGTTAAAAGTTTGATAGGATATTATATACATGCATTTAACCATTTTATAGTGAGAAGAATGGTAAGCAAGGCTGTACACAGGGTAAGTATCAAAATACTTGAATGAGTTAATAATTTTTATCTTGGCAGAATGTTCATGGAAGATGAAGAGATAAAAAATGCCAGTGGATTCCAGCTGAAATACTACCTTGATCAAAAAGTTCCCGGAATAACCACCGTGTGGCACTCCCATCGTTCCGATTTGAGTTCTGTTTTTTTTGTTAAATTGGTACATCTGTTGTTGATATTCCCTTTAAATCTTAGTGTCATAACTTGACATTTGCAAAAGTTACGTAGCCAAGAGTACATCTATCTCTGTATGTTGGCGATTTTTTACAATTGCAGAAATGGATTTAAATTTGCAACAACGAACTTGTATTAAATTTTGCGTAAAAAACGGATTTAGTGGCGCACGGACGTTGGAAATGTTGGAAAAGTGTTTTGGCAACGATTCTCTAAAAAAAACGGTCGTTTACCAGTGGCACGAGCGGTTCAGAAGTGGTCGTGAGTCAATCGAAGATGATGAACGCAGTGGCAGACCATCGACATCGAAAGTCGGTGAAAAAATTGATAAAGTAAAAGAAATGTTGGTCAATAACCGCAAATTAACCATCAGAGAAATAGCGGAGGACTTGAACATTGCCTATGGATCCGCCCAAGACATTGTGGTTAATGATTTTGGTTTCCGTCGTGTAGCAGCAAAGTTGGTGCCAAAAGACCTCAACTTCATGCAAAAAAGAGACCGTGTTGACGTCGCAAAAGACATGATTTGCGAGGCTGAATCCGATCCCACATTCATCAAAAGGATCATTACTGGAGACGAGACGTGGGTTTATGAGTACGACACGCAATCCAGACATCAGGCAAGTGAATGGCGTTCACCAAATGAGCCGAGACCAAAAAAACCACGTCGTTTTCAGTCAAAAAAGAAGGCAATGCTGACGGTTTTCATGGATTACAACGGTGTAGTGCATCATGAATTTTTGCCAGAAGGCCAGACAGTAAACAAAGAGTATTATTTGGGCGTTATGAGACGTTTGCGTGAAGCAATTCGCGGAAAGAGACCAGAAATCGTCGCACAGTGCGTCGAGACCGTCGCACAGTGCTATCATTATTCGTAATTTTTTGACGAAAAATGCAACAAATACCATCCAACAGCCACCGAATTCACCTGATTTGGCTCCCTGTGACTTCTTTCTGTTCAATCGAGTTAAAAAACCATTACGGGGAACGCGTTTTAGCAGCCGAGAGGAAGTAATGGAAAAATCGCAGGAAGCACTGATGGACATACCGAAAACCGAATATAAAAAATGTTTCGAGGATTGGATCAAGCGCTGGCATAAGTGTGTTGCAGTCGATGGGGATTACTTTGAAGGGGACAATATAGATTTAGATGAATAAACTTGTATTTTTAATTTTCTGAATAAATTCCGGGAACTTTTTGAACAAGGTAGTATTGTTAGTACTGTGTGCAGTACACAAAAAAATGAACGTATCTAAGACAGATGAAAACAGTGTCTTAAGGTTCACTCCTCCCCACATTTATGAAGAATTAAAACTGAGAGGGGATCGGGATGGTGCGGAGGCTGACATACTGGCCACCGCGAAGGCCCGGGTTAAAATCCTGGAGACAAATAATATTTTTCAGTGGTAACCTTATCCCTATTTGAGGTGCTTTTTGGAGAACACTTTGTGTGAGTACGACATCTGTTGGATGGGATATTAAACTGCGACCCCCGTGGCACCTTTCAACAAGAGTAGGCTAATACCAATGCTGGATTTCTCTCCACCCTTCCTTTCCCACCCATCCCTAATGGTGCAAATGACCTTTGCTGTCGGTCGCCTCCCTCAACAAAATTAAACTTAAAACTGAGGTGTGCTAAGTTGAGCATAAATGTTAACTGAATGTAGTTCATATGGAGTGATTTAGGTAAAAAAAAAAGGAGATTTAGGGTGAGAAAGGGTCGAGAAGAAATCATGACTGGATGCATTGGTTACTGAAAACAATTAAAAAGGTATTTGAAGCTAGTGTAGAGTCAAGTAATGTGAATAAATGAGAGATGAACCTCCAAACAAATAAAAAATGCAAATACATGCATGAAGAGCCAATGGGTCGAGAGGATGGAGAAAACTGAATACTAACTGAAGAAACACTCAAAATGAGGAATATTATGAAGTAAATTACTAAAAACTAATGCTACAAGTACTAAGGAAATATTTTTTTCCAGGATTGGAAGCAGATAGATGTTTTGGTTAAAATTAGTGGGTACTCTTTATGAATACAAGACATAGGTGACTGTGAACGTTGATTTGTATAGCTGCTTTTTTGGCTTTGTTGAGGAGGGGACTGACAGCTAAGGTTATTTGCGCCATTAGGTAAGGGTGGAGAGAAACCCGGCATTGGCATTAGCCTACTCTCGTCGAAAGGCACTGAGGGGTCTGCAGTTTAACGTCCTATCCGACGGATGGCGTAGTCACTCAAAGTGCTCTCCACAAAGCACCTCAAGTAGGGATCGGGATACCACTGAAAAATATTTGTTGTCTCCAGGATTTGAACCCAGGCCTTCGAGGTGGGAAGCCTGTACATTAGCCTCCGCATCATCCCGATCCCTATATAGCTCCTGTTAGATTAAAACGAGTTTTCATTATTGAAAATGGCATCTCTTTGTGCACAAGAAGTCCAATTACCTCTTTTCACTGCTTTTGTGATAGCCCATAGACATTCATTAGTAATTGAAAGAAACATGCGGTGATGGTGTTATGGATGTGAAACATGTGCATTAATGGACATGACAATTCAAACAAGACCAAATTGTGTGTGACAAAAAAATCCAAGAAACTTCAGCGACATACATGGTTCGTCCGGAAAATAATTGTACTGATTTTTTCCCGCCGCTCCAGGCGCGCCCAGCACTGCTCTGATGGGCTGCGATTGGAGGGGGGTATGTTGGCAAGCGACACTGAAAAAGGCAGTCGGCTCTGAGCTGTGGTGTATTGAGGAGCTCTGTTAACGCGAACCTCCACGCTCGACCCACGTCACGGAACGCGATGCCGAAGTTTTTGGAGCAGCGTTATTCCATCAAATTTGCGGTAAAGCTTGGGAAACCATCTAACGAAACTGTCGGTATGATTAACCAGGCTTACGGGGGGTCAGCCATGTCCAGAAACATGATCTTTTGGTGGCACAAGATGTTCGTGGAGGGCAGAGACGAGGTCGACGACGAACCACGGCCTGGACGCCCATCAATGACACTCACCGACGAACCTGCATAAGCTGATTTTTCCAGTGGGCAAAAGCACCACTGAAGCATTCTTGGCGATTATGGAATCATGACGTTAACATTATGAAAAATGTGAGCATATATGTACAGTGACATTATAAAGCTAACAGTTTCAGGCTTAACTTTGTGGAATTCCTTCATGGTGAGGGTGAAAGAAAGAGAAAAAAACTTTGCACTTCCACAAACTTTTAATACAACATGACCATGGTTTCGATGCTGTGCATCATCACCTGATGATGATGCGCAACATCGAAACCATGGTCATGTTGCATTAAAAGTCAAAGTTTTTTTCTCTTTCTTTCACCCTCAGTGGCATTATGTTGAAAAGTAACAAGTTTCAACTTTCTGGTGTGAATAACATCAAGAAGAGAGGATGATGTATTACAACATATAAATGTGACATACAAGTATACATGTATGCAAATGAAGTGTGTATTGAAGGTGGCATGGAAGAAATTAGCAGAAGACAGTAAATTTAATGAAATACTTTGAAATAAGATTTTGTTTTGAAATTAGCCATTCTCAAATGGAACATCTTGAGGGGCAGGCATGTATGATTATATCTTATAAGAACTGCTCCAAACTTGTTCTTGACCACATTTGTGAGATAAAGTTATGACTAGAAGTCATAATTAATCAAAAATTCCAATCATCTCCTTTAACTTCTGAGGTTGACGAATGACCCAACAGCAGCAGTTCATCTAGTGGCTAACGCAACAGCCCAATTTTAACAGTTTTATCGCTGATACAGTCAACTTCACATCTTGATTCACATGAGAAATGTCCATGACAGAATCTTTAAGAATAGGCAGTTGAGCGCGGAAAAGATATTGCAAACTACTAATAAGGTCAATTCAAGGATATTGCCTCAATGCCTTACTCATTGAATGCTTACTAATATCAGTATGCGACACTTTGTTCACTACTATTTGAATTGAATTTATTGCAATTCCTAGGACTTTTTAGTATATGTTCCCAGGAAATGTTATGCAGTTCAAGATATTTCCATTGTATAAAAACTAGTTATTATATCATTGTAAGGTGACATCAGTAAGTAAATGGTGTGATACTAACAATGCTGGAGACAAAATCATTGTTGAAGAATTAAAATTGACCAAATTCACAAACTATTCAAGAAGACAATATGATGGAGTTTGAACATGATATTTGTACAAAAAAATTAATAAAAAATGACCCATGTGCATAATCTTAACTTCAAGCTTTGAAAAATATGAAAATATACGAATATATAAAAATATGCTAAGATGTATCTTCCTCACCTAGATTAATGTATTACGTAATCTACTGGTTCAGTTAGGTTTAGGCTGGACACAATTACCAAATAAATATTTTGATACTCCCAACAAAACACAACCCAACATCCTACTCTGCAACAAGTTCCTCTTCATCTCTGTGTACTTTCTTCCACTCTTCATCCCGTGCAAAACGTCACTATCCTATTCCTACTCTTTCCTTTCCTTGTTTCTCTAATATTCTCCCCTCTGTTACAGTCTTCAACAGCCCACTGCCGATTAAAACTCCCTTCATCCATATTTTCTGTCTTCTAATGACTTCTGAATACACTTCGAATGATTAGCCTCCTGTCTCTCCAATCTATTCATATTTTTTGCAATATACTCAAAGAGTTTTTCCCAATTTACTCTATCAAATGTCCTTTCAAAATCTACGAAAGAGGCAAATAAGTCCTGATTGTATTCTCTATTTCTTTCGATTGGTGGCATGTATACCTACAATGACCAAGTTCGTTGGTTCTGCTTTTATCTCTACTAGTAATATTCTATCTGTTGCTTGCTCTATGTTGACTACGCTTCTTCCTACCCCTTTATTTAATATTACGACAACCCCTTATTGGCTCTTGTCCTCTCTGCTGTATATTACTCTGTAACTATCACTCCAGTAATCCCTGCTCTCCTTCATTTCACCTCGCATAGACCTAAAATATGTATACTTCCTCTATCTCTCGCTTTATATTCTCTAATCTTTCTGCCCTCAACATTATCCTAACATTTCAAGTTCCCATTTTAACTAATTCAGTCTTCTGCATATAGTATTCTGTTCTGCTGCAGTTAGATTTGGTTAGCAAGGTTTTTGTGAGATGAAGACTGCGGAAGCCTTGCCTCTCCGGTTGCTGGGCACGACACACAGCTGAGTTCCGTAGTTGCCAGGACTGGTATTCACTATACTGTCCATCATTAAAGTCTTGGGAATAATAATTTAGGTGATTTCCCATTCCCTTCCTCAATAGTATTTTTAATGTGACACCCATCACTTAATGGCCACCCCATTGGGGTCAGAAGTCTTTGTGGCTGCCTCACTGAAGAACAGATACTGCAAGTACTACCTTCCGTCTGGCTCCTAAACTTCGACCTATCTGGAATGGCTGACCCTACCAGGAGCAATTATCATTGATCCCACCAGCACAGTTCTAGGAGTCATTGTAATGCACAAGCCCTTCCACCATGTCAAGGTTGCAGTCCATGGTAGGGTCTAGATTAATGCTAGCTCTAAATTTATGAATTACCTGGGTTAAAATAATTTTAAGTGGTTACTAACAATTTCATTTATCTCATATATTTACTGATTTGGTATTATACCACTCAAGGTAGGTTTTGGATGAATGCAAACTTCACACTCCTGCATTTCTTAGCCTTGGCTAAAAGACAGCCTCACCCCAACTACAATTAATCCTTCTTCAATTCTGCATAGTTTACCATCCTTCATTCTGTCCAACCTACCTTTTTCCTTGCTTGTCTAACATCCTCCATCCTATTACTGTCTCCCATCCCTTGCCTCCATTGGATTTTTATGAACATTCCTCTCTCTTCCCCCACCATGCATACCATTTCCCAGTTTACAGGGTCGCACCCAAAAGTGGTAAAACTGATTTTCTCTGGTGCGAACAGAGCGGTGGAGAGGGGTCTGCTTGGCAGGGTAAGGTGGAGGGGGCTCTTAGCAACAGACCAACACCAATCTCAGTTGTCTGCGGGCTGTCGTTGAGTGAGGACACTGCTTTTAGTGAAGCAAGTTTTTTGTCCACATAGAAAAACAAAATGAATCTGAATTTAGACCAACGTTATTCCGTGAAGTTTTGTGCGAAACTCGGGAAGACGGCAACTGAGACCCTCGATATGATCAAGCAGGCTTATGGGGACACTGCCTTAAGCCGTTCCACAGTATTTGAGTGGCAAAAGCTGTTTAAAGAGGGTAGGGAGCTCGTTGAAGACGACCATCGCTCCGGACGGCCGTTGACGGCAAGAACCGACACGAGTGTGGACAGAGTGAGGACACTGCTGAACACAGACTGACGCTTAACCAGTGAAGAAATTGCAGACCAGTTGGGTCTGTCTGCATCCAACGTCCAATGCATTATTTCACAGGATTTGGCCATGCGCAAGGTTTGTGCCAAGATGGTGCCAAAAATTCATGCCATGGTGCGCTCATCGTCAGACAGCTCCTGGCCAAATATGGCGTTGCCACATTGCCGCACCCGCCCTATTTTCCCGATCTGGCACCACCGGACTTTTCTTCTTCCCCTGATGAAAAGACAGCTCAAGGGACGACGTTTTGACTCAAAGGCCGTTCAAGAGGCTTCAACGAGGGTCATCAACGGCATCCCCAAAGAAAATTTCCAGCGGGCGTACAGGGAATGGCAGCAACGTTATACTAATTGTGTAGCAGCTCAAGGAGCATACTTTGAAGATTATTAAGTTGATGTAAGTATATCGTCAATAAAATTCTTGTAAAAAAATCAGTCCTACCAGTTTTGGGTGCGACCCTGTATTTCTATCTACTTCACCTTT
Organism: Hetaerina titia; assembly: GCA_037158775.1. Taxonomy (NCBI): domain Eukaryota; kingdom Metazoa; phylum Arthropoda; class Insecta; order Odonata; family Calopterygidae; genus Hetaerina; species Hetaerina titia. The sequence goes on along the minus strand of CM073773.1, from coordinate 95,028,493 downwards.
TGCATCCTTCTCCACAACCACATTTCAAAAGTCTCTAATCTATGACTAATATCTCGCTTCAATGACCATGTTTCTGCATCATAATTCAATGCTCCATGTCAAAGTTGTAACAAGCCTTTTCTTAATATCCTTAATCAATGCCCTCCTAGTGAAAAATTCTTTTCTTTACATCCATATTACTTTGACCATTTTGATCCAAAACACTTCTGAGATATGTAAAATTTTCCACCTGCTCTAGTTTTTGCCCTCCTATTTTAACCTTTAACTTAGCCATTCCCTTTATCAAAAACCACATAACCTTTGTTTTATTTATATTGATTGCCATTCCATACCTATGCCATTAACTTTCTGAATGCACACAGCAATCATTGTAATTCCTTGGATGTGATCATTAATTCTTGTTCATTTGCAAACCTAACTGATATTATGAAATACCCACTGCTTTCATTCTCATCTCCAGTTCTCCCCATCCCTCTTTCACTATTTACTCCATATACACATTGAAAAGTATGCGTACTAATGTGCACCTTATAGTCTTGGCCCTCTTCCTAACGCTGCCCATCAGAAATCTCCATTCACCACTCACACCTGAGCAGTTTGAGACATGTACAAGTGCAGATAAGCATTCTATTTCTCCAATCTACTCCTATCTTTAGTAGTACATTCATTTATTCTATATTATTGAGCACCTTGAAATGTATGAAGCAAACTAATACATCCTGATTGTATTATGGCCAAATGTCTCCCTCATAGATACTCAAGAATTAATCCATAAAAATTCTTCCTTCCACATTTTCCTTGATCCTTAAGTTGTACTATGTAAACCCTATATACTACCACAACCTTACTTGATTTCCATTCCCTTGATACCCTTCCACTCTCATAATCAAATATTTCTGGATCTAAATTATCCTCATCTATGTCATATTCTTTCTTCTTGTCTGAACTTGCAGACCTAATATTGTACCATATAGATCCTCTTGTATTTTATGCATCACTTTGAATCTTTCCTAGGTTAAATAAATTTCCTGCCTAATCTTTAAAAGTATACAGAGATTTTCCCTCTGCACGTCCTAATTGCTCGTATAGAACACAATAGTCTTTCCTAATTATCCACTTGTGAGTCATGTAATCATTTTAATTAACATTAATCAAGCTTGTTTATAGGTATCATGGCATTAACGTTAACCAACAGGTACTAACTCAGACCTTTAATTTTAACTAAAGACAATTACCTGACCTTGTTGCATCACACATGGCTTTAGTATGATGATTTTTTGATAGTTAAATATTTATTAGAAAATCTTCATTATTAAAGTCATTTTTATCATAGAAAATCTTCTCCAGCACAATAGGGACGATGTCAACAAAACTCCACTCAGCATAATTATGACAATCTTGACAAAAATCATCTACAATGGATGACTACCACACAGAATAATTCCCAGTTGAAGACCAATGGAATGGGGCTAAAAGGTCTTGGAGAAGTCGATGAGAGATGCTAATTTCACATAATAAAATGCAACAAGACCAAATATTTTTTATTCTTTGTCCATATGGAAGAATTTTATGCCAACTGGAACGGATTGCTCCCAATACTGAGGGACATAAGAGCATCTTACAATGGTTGATAGAGACCTTGAATGATTAGATGGCTGTTATAAGAAGTCTGAGTGCAGTGTGAATATCCACTCACACCTACCATATTCAACGGCTATGTGCAGAAATGAATGAGTATACTGCAGGAATCAATCATCAATCATGTTGGAAAACATGATTGATGTACATGCTGCAACAACTGCAAACAACAGCTGATTTAATTTCAGACACTTATTTAGTGGAGGTGAAAAATAACAACTTCAAGGGCAAGACCATGACAAAGATATTGGCTTCAGGCCAATTGACAGACACGAGCAAAACACCAAACTATCAAAACCTCAAAGCAGTGAGTGTTAAATTATATGGGAATTGGACCACTAACCAAAGAGGAAGATAGTAATTAGTTAAAGCCAATATATTTTGACCAAAAAATTGTTTCAATTAAGCAATAAATTGTATTAGAATAAATTTTAAGAAGATGTACACATTGAGAGAGGAGAGAAGAATTAGGCAAGTGAAAAAAAATGATACCAAAGAAATTGGATAAAATTCAGAAGGAGAAAAATTCCAATTGATCATGAAATAAGTCACCCATGCCATCAGACATGATGCATTAGATTTTATGAGAAAATATCTCATCTATTAGGTGCACACAAATATTTTTGGGAAGATAAATAAATTTGGGAAGTTAAAAAATTTGGGATACTATGACAATGGTTAACAGCCATCATCTTCAACTGAAAATGGTATTTTTGCCAGGATATGCGGCGTGAACGTTCCCTCAGCGGTATGACAAATGTTAACATTATGAAGCAAAAATACTACAATTTTATAGGCATTTGTGGACAAGTAGAATAAATTTTGAGAGTTCCACAACTTTATTTAGGGTGTATTTCAACTGGACATGCAGTAACATGAAATTTGCATCTTTAATGAATTAAAGTCATCCCAAAAAAAGAGCAGATGACTTGACTGGTATAACGATGGTTTCAGGCGTTATTTTATGGAATCGGTTCATTCTAAAGCGGATAAAATAATACTTTGTAATTCCACAGATTTATTTCACAAACACACGACCCGGGTTTCGACGTACAACGTCATCTTCAGATGTCTTCAATGTCATCTTCAGATCTTCTACCTGAAGATGACGTTGTACGTCGAAACCCGGGTCGTGTGTTCGTGAAATAAATCTGTGGAATTACAAAGTATTATTTTATCCGCTTTAGACTTGACTGGTATCTGTTCATTTTACAATGTATGAAGTACAAATTACGTACTTCACATATTACTTTTAATATATTAACCAGTAAGCCACCCAAAGGTTGTTTCAATAAGCAATGGTAGATCTTATTCCAAACCTAAATAGATACCCAGATAGCAGGAATGAAAAAATGCTTCATTGGCTCATTCAAATTTATTTCAAACTAGATGTAGGTGACTTCCATATAGTTAAGAAATTATAGGAATATAATGAACACAAACAAGTTCTCCATTGAATATCTTTAATTACAATTGTAATACAAGGCACATATAAACAGCTTGATGAAAATGGATACTGAACAAGAATAAACAATGAAAATTTTTTGCACTTTGAATAGAATAGTAAATGATGCTCTATTTTATGAACTCAGATTTAAACAAGAATACAACAGGAGGGCTCAAGTTTGATATCCAAGTATATCAATGCCTAAACTTTTTTTGATTCTTGCACGATTGCTTGGGTTCATTATTATTCCCACTTAAGCACGAAGAGATGCAATGGCATCACAGGAGGAAATCGAGCATTTTTCTGTCCAAAATCGAACAAAACGTTTCAGCACTTAAAAAACAGGTGTTGACCAAAGTTTGGCTTACTATACATATATATCACACATGCAGTCTTCCCCCAGGCCTTGCAAAGTACGAGGGGGATCTTAAAAGTTCTCAGCCTAATGATGAAAATGACTATGTTTTTTTAACGTTTTATTTTTCAACATAATCGCCTTTTTTATCAATACATTTCATCCAGCGGTGTTTCAGCGCCAGTATTCCGTATCTGTAGTGCTCTTCCGGAAGTGCTTCAAAGTATTCGTCCACAGCCCCAATCGCTTCTTGATTGGAAAAAAAACGTTGCCCAGCGAGGAAAATTTTGAGTTTTTGGAATAGGTGAAAGTCTGAGGGAGCCAAATCCGGGGAATAGAGTGGATGTTCCAGCACTTCGTAGTGCAAATCCCTCAATTTTCCCATCGCCAAGACACTTTCGTGGGCAGTTGCAAGATCATGATGGAAAACAGTTTTTCCAATCTGCAAGTCGGGTCTGCTTTCATGAATTTTTGCGTCCAGCTTCGTTAGAAGGTTGGAATAGTAGTTCCCATTTATTGTTTTACTTTCGTCAAGATAGTCAATCAACAGAATTCCTTTCGCATCCCAAAACACCGATATCATTACCTTTCCCGCCGATGGCACCGTCTTCGCCTTCTTCGGAGCTGAAGAACCGGCCTCCATCCCCTGCATGGATTGTTGATTTGTTTCGGGTTTGTAATGGTGAATCCATGTTTCACCCATTGTCACATATCGACTCAGAAAATCACTCTCGTTTTTCGTAAAGCGCGCTAGGCACTGTTTGGAAAATGTCATCCGAATGTGCTTTTGATCCACAGAGAGCACGCGCGGCACCCATCTCGCGCAAAGCTTTGTCATGAGCAATTCCTCGTACAAAATGTAACCTACGCGTTCTTTAGATATCCCTAGAGCATTAGCAATTTCACGCACCTTCGTACGCCGACCTTCCAAAATCATATCGTACACTTTTTCGATGATTTCCGGTGTGGTTGCACTTTTCGGACGTCCTTCACGTGGATCATCTTGGAGGCTTTCACGGCCACGTTTAAACTCGGCCGCCCATTTCTTCACAGTGGTCATTGAAGGAGAAGAGTCCCCATACACATTTACAAACCTTGAATGAATTTCGGTTGGCATTAAACCTTCTTTTACGAAGAATTTTATTACTGCACGATACTCGATTTTATCCATTTCTAACAACACACCCACCGAAACTAATTTAAATTACATGCAGCGAATTGCTGGTTGGATTTCTTGCAATTACCCACGGCGTCTACTCACATATGTGCACGGGGGAGAGAAAATCATCATGCGAGTAGAGGTACCATCTAGGGGCGAGGCCGAGAACTTTTAAGACCACCCTCTTATATTAATATTGAATCAATATAACGGGTTTAATGGAAAAAAAATCACTGCATTGATGAAGTGCCGCTCATAGCACAGTCATTAACAAAGATGTAACAATTTACAGGCATATGAATGTAAGATGATATCACAAAATTTCTACCAATTTATTTTAGTTTTTCATGACCAGCCAACCAGGAAGACACAACATCACATGCACTTATCACGCACCATTTTCACGGCTGGCATAAATGTATACCAACTATTACATCAATACTACCCGGCTAAGGAGCAACAAAAATCTCATTCCACGATGCTACATCACTTACTTGAAATTACGATCTTGATCTGAAACTTTTGTCTCTGTTTGAAAGCCACTAGCTGATGATGACCTAAGCAGTAATCCTAGCTGAGATTCATTTGGACGTTTATCTTGCACAATCACGAAGTCCGAAATTTCTGCAGGACCCTTGGCTCTCCCAGTACTCCGATCAATTGTATATGTTCTTACACCTCCATAATTACCACCACCTGTCACAACAATATCGACACATTACAATGCATTTGCCGAAATGTTACTTTTTCCTAAATTAATTGTATGAACCTCAATACAAAACCACTTACCAAATTTATTGGTATGTGATGACGATGACGGTTTACTTGAAGAGCTGGCATCCGATGAAGATATACTCCTTTGTGACTGAACGACTGATGAAATTACTGGACCATATGTTACGGTAGGGGGTTTAGAATTGTTTTGGATATTCTGAACTTTTGGCGGATCAAAAGTAGTGTTTTGTTGAGTAGACGGTTGGCTGTTACTTGATGAGCTTTGAGAATCCCTTTGTCTTTTACCTCCTAAATAAAAATGGGGTCATTAGTGTATATTCGTGAATGTAAGCTATAAGCATAAAAAAGCCTTATTTCGTCACTCACAGTTCCTATTACCTTTTACCTTTGCTCCGGCTGCATCGGATGCCGTAACAAAGGTACGCTTGAGCTTGGATTTACGACTATTTCTGTATTCCTCGACAATTCCCCGCGACAGATCTGCAACGAGTGTCATTGTTTCGGCAGGATATCTGATCAAAGACAGGAAGTAGAACAGAAGGATTGGTAAAAATGAATTCATTCAAAAGCCAGAAATACAGTAATATGCAAACCCACAACGACCTTACCTGCAACCCATAAACTCGACGTTAGAAAAAACTTGCGCCAGACAAACTAATTTGTCCTCCGGAAATTTATCTTTGTGCATCAGCATGAATTTTTTTCTGAGTAGCCAATGATCTTCTGTTTCATGAGACATTCTGTAATCTTCCACATTCCAGGCATTATCCATTTTGATAAATGCGACAGTAAATTTAAAACCGGTATCTAAAATGTAGACTAGTCATATGCGTCAATAGGCGACCACAATTCTGCTGCGATTAGGCTGTAAAATAGTTTAATGTTTTCACGAAAAACTTACTCGTTATACTCAGTTAATTTGTGTACTACTGTTGGTCAGAAGAAACAGATTAGTTTCCTCAAGAACCTAACGCCTGGCGTAAGTTGACGTTTCACGCTATCTGTATTACTACTTCTGAAACTATTTCCACCATGCGGTTGGTGAGATTCAAATGTTTTAACTGAAAACTATTTGTTACTTACAGTATTTATTATTTACAGTATTACAGTAGTATTGTACATAATCATTTTTTTAAATGTTAAATTTCCCTACAAATAATATTTTTTACTTTAAAAAATTAACTTGGAAGACTACGTATGCATAGAAATGGTACGAATTATAATTTTCCCTCAAGTTTATTTAAGCACTCTCATATCTCAAGTGGACGAAGGTATTATGATTTTTCACGTAGACAATATAAAAACGTGTTAATTATATTTCTAATGGAATAAATGTAGGCTCTCAATATTATGATATGAATTCTCTGTTGCCAACAGTAAATAGGAGGCTCGATGTCATAAGTATCAGAAATAATAATACGTGTATGTATTATACCGTTAAGTAACATATGAATATCATTGAACCCCTCATAATTCTTATCTCTACAAATGACATAATTTCATCGGGAGTTAATCCGGCTATGTTCAATAAATTATTGATAAATCATTAACAGTGTGATGCAGTCTTGGAAGAATATAACTAGCACACACTTGAGAATTGACAATGTTGACATCATATGGTGGTTCCTTGTGATTCAGATTAGAAGGAAATGAAAGGGGATGGAGCTTGAATAAACTTAGCATTTTTTGCATCCTATTAACACATGTGAAGTCTATTTGTGAATTGTACTAGTGGCATTGTATTTTATATAACCTTGTAGTGTAGTATTTCTATTACCTTCTCACTTTTCATGAAGTTGCTTGTATAATATTCATATGACTAACTTTTAGAAACAATAGAAGTTCAGGTTATTTTACGCCTATCTTTTTCAGACATAAACTCATTGTAGGCATGTATTTATAAAACTGATGTAATGTATATTTGAAATGAATTTCCTGTGACATTGAAAATCTCAAAGTGGTACAGCCAGACCCTATTTTCCCTAGTGCCATTTCATATTTTTTCCAGATATAAATAACATTTCATGTTTTCTGTTTACAAAGTATCACATTTTTTCTCTAATAAAATTTGTGATTGCGTACTTCAATGTTTATCCTCCTGTTAGTATTGCCACACCTTTGTTTACTTCTCATTGTGCGCTCGAGAAAAGAGTTTTCGCAGGTCAGATTCAAGAATAAAATTTTGCTGGGTAATCTTGGGAAGTATAGAGCAGTGATCTTCGGCAAAATTAACGGATTGTCCAAGCTTCGACTGGCTTGGCTAATAATTTTTACGATGTTACGGCAAATCTAGAATGGAATGAGGTATTCAGTACAGCAGAATTTTTGCTAAAACCGTCTATCGTGAGATTCTCTGTACTGGAGATGGTCCATATCACGATGAAATTTTAATTAGAAGAAAACAAATAGAAAACAACAATAACTGCGGGTCTTTTAAAGTTTATGAGCTACTATTTTGTGGCACTTCTGAGATTTAGTGTGTGTATTATGAAACCAGACGTCGCTATTTTTAAATTACAAATGCGAAACATTCAACCGAATTTAGCGCGTAGTACTTCGCGGGTGCTGGGCTTAGTTCAACTTTCGGGCGCATAAACCGCGCATTACTATTGTCAACTGGATTAATATGAAAAAATGAAGCAAGAATATATGAAGGCGCAGTCGTTTAATGCATTTGTGGAAAAGTAATGCCGCGACTGTGGTTTAATTATCTACCTCTTTAAGGCTGGTAAATATTTATAAAGTTTTGCCCTTACTATGATGTCAAAATATATCCAATCCTGCTTTTTAAGCTAATCTTAAACTCTAAACTGTATTGTGACGTTTGTTTGCATGCTCGTATTTACTAGCAAATCGATCATAAGTCTTGTTATCTTTCAGAAGGAGCCTCTTGCAGCACATTTCCATATGATGCCATTACAATAGAACATTTCACTAAAAAGGCCACGCCCAGACTTTTAGTTGCCTTTAGAGATGCAGTGCACATTTTCTAGTCAATATTAGTATAGTTACAAATGGCTCATCATTTTGGTGACAATGTCCATACAAAATCTTTTACTCCAAGGGAGTACCAGGTATTCAACGCCCTAAATTATCCTGCATAAGTGTTGGGAATCATTTGCGTTGTAAAATGTTCAGTTTATTTGTGTGTAGGAATTTTATGTTGCATGCTTTTCAAAAATTTAAATATCTAATTACCCAGGTGGAACTGCTGGATGCAGCGAAAGAAAGGAATATCATAGTATGTTTAGGAACGGAATCAGGAAAGTCCTTCATAGCTATGAAATTAATCCAAGAAATGGCAAACGATACCCGAAGGTGTGTATGATTATTTCTGAAAAAAGAAAATGCGTAAAGATTCTATTTTGATGATGGGTTACCATCCGAAATTGCGACGTTTATTGGCAACTTAAAGATACAAAATTTCCCATCCTCTAATGTAACCTAACTATGGACATTCGTTGCAAAACTATAAATGAAGTATCATTTTTGCGACGGTTAATTTTCATACATGACCTAGCTTCAGGGTAATTTTTACTCTAGCCATGAGTTTATTTATTCAGTGATACCTGCTCCTTTCAAAGATCTTAATAAAATGCATGTTTTTTTACTTAATCAATAATCCTATCAATCGACAAGGCTGTCACTAACTGAAACTTTCTCCATCACAGTCTGTCTACATTTTAATTTCATCGCAGCCCTCAAGTTAAACTTTTTTGGTGTGTGTATCAGCTACCACCTTCTCACTACAAAAAATATTCATTACGTTAATCTCCACCATTCTCGTAATTGTTGGCATTACGCACCTACATGCTTTGTTTGAGGCCTATTTTCTCATTAGATACCATATTGATGCACCCTTGGTTTTCTGCGTAGATGGTCATTAGGTCAACTTGTTCCTTCCCCAGATCCACCATAAGACATCTTAACCAAGTGACCTAATGGCCTGAGTGGGTTGCAGTTTCCCCCTACATCAATTACAATGCCCTCCCCCCTAGAATGCTACTTGATAAATAAATTTATTTTTCCCAGCTTTAATATTTACATACTAATTGATTTACAATCCTCATATATGCTCTTCCAAGTCAGTATCTATGTAGGTTGTAAGGACTTGGCCCCCATTCACTTCAAGGGCAAGATTTTTTTCTTGTGTCCAAGCTTGAGTAATACAATACCAAACTCTTAAGGTTTAACAAATTCTCACTGGGAAAATTCTGCATAAGATTCCCATTACTGCTGCATAAGTCAGGTCAGGTAGTATGCTTACATTTGTGTATATTATTTATTATTTGGAAGGGAATCAGCTTCTTCATCAAATGTTAAACACTGTACATTGCTGTAGGTACCTTCTTAGCTTCTCGAATACCAAATTAATTCAACAGATTCCTTATAACCTTCTGACTGATAAAGAATGGTGCAATCTCTCACTGTCTTCTTAACTAGCTAATCATTTTTGTATCAAGTTATTCTGGCCAAGACTCCAGCTAAACCTGCTGAAATTGTCTTGCCATGAAGTCCAACCACAATTGCATGCTGAATGCAATTGGCAGGGATATAACAACCTCCACTGCTGTATTAGCCATGCCTCCCTCCATCTGTAATTCCTTCTTGCCACCGCCACGTCTATTCTGTTCCATTCACCGCTCCCAATTCAAAAGACCTCTTTTACCTGAATTATGCATCTGTGTTCTTACTTATTCTGACACCAATGGTAAGCACACAAACTTGCGTTAGTGTTTGCACACCTTACAGATGCCATGGCAAAGTGGCTCAATCAACATTGAATGAATTAGCCACCATAATGTTGGCAACAAAATATCTTATCTTGTGGAGAACTCAAGAAGAATTCATCTAATAAATTTTCTATGGAGGCAGAGTTAAAAAAGATTTTCTATTGAAGAGATACATGTATAATCAATTTTTGGACACAATAAGAAAGCATAAGTCTCATGCTGAAAATTGAATTCTTTTATATATCAAGGAGTGAAATATTTATTTTATTTATTTATTCGTCTTGGTCCGAAAACAGCCTTTACATCGGACAACAATGACAATAACACTAACACCCCAGCCCTAGGTGGAAAAAATCCCACCCTGGCGGGAATCAAACCCACGACCCTTGTATTGGCAGACGAGGACATTACCCTGCCGCCACTGGGGCCGGCAATGATACTATCTAACTTGGAAAATGTCATTTTTTCCACCTATTTGCATTGAAAAATGTCATAATCTCTGGGTTCAAACCTGGAGTGACTTCTTTGAGCTTCTCAATTTTTTCCTCAATCACCAGATGAATACGAAGTTCCCCTGAAAATATGAAGGGTCGAGCTAGAGTAAAAGTATCCATGAGTTTGTGCCAGTGAGGTAGTTTTTAGTTTTGTACATTGTAATAATAGAAATGTATTGCATATAACACATTTGATTATGTTTTCATTAATGCACTGAATGGGGTATCAGGAGAGATTTCACTGTGATAAAACTGCTATGCTATCAAAAGTAGGTAGATTTGATTCATGGTTTATTTTCATTTTATTTGTTTATTTGGTTTATATTTATTTAATTGATGAATTTTGTTTTTATATCTTTATAGTCAATATTAAATTGCTAAGAGATTATTCAGAATTGACAGCCATAATTTTTCTCCATGTTTTCTCCAAGTTCTTTATGCATGGCTTACATTTTTCATCTTAATGCACTTTTTTTTAACCTCCATTTCCAGTACCACTTGGAGCATTGATACACATTATTATTCTCATCCTTGTTATTTAATTGCCTAATTATTGCAATTTCATTCTTAGGCCCTATGGAAGAAGAAGAGATGGAGGTCGTGGGGGAAAACGCACTCTGTACTTGGTGGAGCAAAAGGGGAAAGCAAAGAAAGTTTCTATTGGTCTCAGAAACCTTACAGATCTTACTGTCAGTAATTGTTGGCGCAGTGATTCATCACTCACTGATTGGAGTGATGAGCGTTGGGTGCAAGAGATTTCGTCAAATCAAGTGAGTTTATAGTAGTTCTTAAAGGGATGGATTTAATTATGCTATGTTGATTAAGTAGTTTGTGAGTGGTGGTATTATAAAAATTTACAGTTTATAGAGATAATGGCCATAATAGAAATAGGACTGTAATAAATGTACTCCACTTATTCAGGCTTCACTTCTGGAAGTTATCGTTGTTCATATAAAAACATGCCCAAAAGAACTTAAATATTCATTGGTGTTCATATCATCCTAATTTAATATTTTCATATGAATGTTAGAATCTCACAATTCACTTGAAGCTTATTTAACATACTAGTGCTGTTGAAATCCAGATGGATGGTTTTTTGAATACCTTGTTATCCTCAACCTATGTTCAGTATACGTTTGTCCAAGTCCATATTTGTTACATGTTTTGGCTACTACATTATTTAGGTTTTTCCCACTGTGCTCTTAAGTAATTCAACTTACCGCTAGGTTTACAGAAACTGTTCTTTTATATGATTTTCATTTACTGCTGCTTACCATTCCATAATGCTTATGCATTCCAAATTTTCATTAATTTTGTTATTTTAATTTTGGTTAAGTGTAACAAGATTGTTTTTTTGTGGTGTCAGATGTAACTTTCTGGATTTTACCCAACATATTTAAAATGAAAGAAGTAACTTGGTAATTCCCCATGAATTTTATTAAAATGTGACCCAGGTTTCAACATTGTACATCATCGTCAGGTGGCAATGTGTGGTGATAAATGTGGCCATTGAGAATGCTAGAGACCTACCGAGTGCATATTGAGCTGCTGAGAGAAATGGTGAAATTAATTACATTAGGGGAGGAGGGTTGATGCTTTTGAATTGCTCATTTCTGGAGGAATTTTTCTTTTAATATTTCTAGGTAAAGTGAATGTTCGAAAGCTAGTACTGCCGATATGAGGGTTCTATTGTGTATTAATTTAGCATATTATCAGAATAAAATGAGCAAAGATGTTCACTTGCTGAGAAATCTTCATTCTGTAAGCATTATGTATATTTGTCCGTTCATCCAAAAAATTCCTCAATTCCTCAATGTTAATTTAATCTCCAAATCACTTTGTAATAATTTTAAAATTATGTAATATATGAGTACAGGGTGTATTGAGTGATCTTTTGGGCTTGTATATGTGTGTCCACATATATGCCTACATGGTCTACAAGGAATTTACTGAATTAAAAGTGCATCTCATTAAAATTAGTGTGCTGCTGCTTTTAAAGAAAATAAGAACTTTCTATCACTCTATAGATCAGCATTTTTCTTTCCCACTTTTTTATAAATCAAACCACTTTAATTTTTCACATAAACTTTTTAATTTTCACGACCCAGGTTTCGTTATAGCATAACATCATCAGGTATGCTATAACGAAACCTGGGTCGTGAAAGTTAAAAAGTTTATGTGGAAAAGTAAAGTGGTTTGATTTATAAAAACATCAGTATGAAGATTTTCCAACAAATTATGCCAGAAACTGTTTTACTAGTATTTCCCACTTTTACTTTCAAAGATGAGGTTGAAGACTGTTTATCTTCTAAAATGGAAACTGGTACTCGCTAGGAAATTGACTGAGGAAAAAATGATCAGTGGCTAGATTATATATTTGCTTAACCAGGATTAATGCTAAGTCTTGATTTCATTATTGCTCCACCAATTTCACTATGTATTAATAATACTCTGATAATAAATATTTGGTAATAGATTTATAGTTTGTGTATCCAAATGATTAATTCAGATGTTGCATAATGAAGAAATGGAGTATATAAAGTGTTTTTGTAAGCAATGCAAAACCATTTGGAACTTAGTTAATAGTCATTACTTTAATGATTAGTAATTCTCATGGCCATTTAGCTAACGAGTCTGATTGCTGAACGGTGTGGATTGATTCCTGTTTTCCTCATACTCGAGATGGTACGACTTGGGGTGTTATTTATTTAATCTGCAAATGTAATTGAATTAAGGATATACATGGAAGTTGATATAATAGAGTGTTACTACTTGCAAATTTTAGTAGGTACTTGTAATTTTAATTCTTATTTTCCAATTTCATATTTGCAGGTCTTGGTGATGGGAAGTAAAATATGCTATGGACTACTTAAACGAGAAATCTTAAACTTAAAATTTGTGAACCTGCTAATATTTGATCAATGTCATCAAGCCACAAAAGGTCATCCGTATACAATGGTATGGATTTCTTCAGTGATCATAATACAATTTTACAGTCTATAAAATATAATCGAATTTTCAAAATTTTCCTAGTGACATAAAGTTATAAAATATTGTAAAGAATGTGTAAATAGTGGATTAAAAGCAAAACTTTAGTGCAGCATGAATAGAACGGAAGAGTAAATTTGGTGTTCCTTAGAAAGTGCAGAGAGGGCTAAGGTAGTCCTGGGGTCGCAATTCTGTCCACGGAGTGATAGGTTGCTAGTATTTTAATTGACAGATGAAGTGGCATCACAATTTTACTGCCTACATATGGATCCATAAATTTTTTTCAAGTTCATTTATTTCAAATCCTTATATTTCAAAGTCACATTTTTTCAATCATTGAGTTTCATAATAATGTGTTGTTATTTTGTATTTATAAAATATTCAGTTAAGGCCATTAATCAAATCTCATTAAAGGTTGATTTGAAATTACCACCTTGATCAAAAAGTTCCCGGAATAACCACCGTGGGGCGCTCCCATCGTTCCGATTTGAGTCCTGTTTTTTTTGTTAAATTGGTACATCTGTTGTTGATATTCCCTTTAAATCTTTGTGTCATAACTTGACATTTGCAAAAGTTACGTAGCCAAGAGTGCATCTATCTCTGTGTGTGTTGGCAATTTTTTACAATTGCAGAAATGGATTTTAATTTGCAACAACGAACTTGTATTAAATTTTGCGTAAAAAACGGATTTAGTGGCGCACGGACGTTGGAAATGTTGGAAAAGTGTTTCGGCAACAATTCTCTAAAAAAAACGGTCGTTTACCAGTGGCACGAGCGGTTCAGAAGTGGTCTTGAGTCAATCGAAGATGATGAACGCAGTGGCAGACCATCGACATCGAAAGTCGGTGAAAAAATTGATAAAGTAAAAGAAATGTTGGTCAATAACCGCAAATTAACCATCAGAGAAATAGCGGAGGACTTGAACATTGCCTATGGATCTGCCCAAGACATTGTGGTTAATGATTTGGGTTTCCGTCGTGTAGCAGCAAAGTTGGTGCCAAAAGACCTCAATTTCATGCAAAAAAGAGACCGTGTTGACGTCGCAAAAGACATGATTTGCGAGGCTGAATCCGATCCCACATTCATCAAAAGGATCATTACTGGAGACGAGACGTGGGTTTATGAGTACGACACGCAATCCAGACATCAGGCAAGTGAATGGCGTTCACCAAATGAGCCGAGACCAAAAAAAACCACGTCGTTTTCAGTCAAAAAAGAAGGCAATGCTGATGGTTTTCATGGATTACAACGGTGTAGTGCATCATGAATTTTTGCCAGAAGGCCAGACAGTAAACAAAGAGTATTATTTGGGCGTTATGAGACGTTTGCGTGAAGCAATTCGCCGAAAGAGACCAGAAATCGTCGCACAGTGCGTCGAGACCGTCGCACAGTGCTATCATTATTCGTAATTTTTTGACGAAAAATGCAACAAATACCATCCAACAGCCACCGAATTCACCTGATTTGGCTCCCTGTAACTTCTTTCTGTTCAATCGAGTTAAAAAACCATTACGGGGAACGCGTTTTAGCAGCCGAGAGGAAGTAATGGAAAAATCGCAGGAAGCACTGATGGACATACCGAAAACCGAATATAAAAAATGTTTCGAGGATTGGATCAAGCGCTGGCATAAGTGTGTTGCAGTCGATGGGGATTACTTTGAAGGGGACAATATAGATTTAGATGAATAAACTTGTATTTTTAATTTTCTGAATAAATTCCGGGAACTTTTTGATCAAGGTAGTATGGTATTTCTTTGCTAAGGGATCCATTGAAGGTAGAAGGTAATGGTAAAAGGAAATGCATTAGACAATGATTGTTGATGAATCTCATGTTATTTTGTCTCTTTGACTCTTGTGACAACTTTCTTCCCCATGTCATACTTGTTAATGAATAGCCTTATTTCTATAAGTTATGGTACCTATTGTATTTTCATTTGGTCAAGTTGGGAACCAAACCCTGAGCCTAACCTGACCAGCCATTACTTTGCCTCAGGTCTTTCAAATCATTTTATCCATGAGTCTGTTCACACACATGGTCTTTCACCATGCTTGAAACAAATTAAGTCATCCCATGTAACATTCTATGGGTATCCTGTGTCCAAAATCACAAAATAAATATTATTTTAGCTCTGAATTGTGTACCTAAACAATGTGTCACAAAACCACGTGATGAATGTAATTTTTCTTTTCCTAAAATAGATAATGCTGGAATTTTACAAGAGGTTACCCCGGAAACATCGTCCTCGTATCCTAGGCCTGACTGCGCCATTACTCCTACTCTTAGGCCGTCCTTTATCTGAAGGAGAAGAAATGCAGAAAGCACCACATCCTGGTTGCCTAGAAGCACGTTTGGAAAGACTTGAAAAAATTTTGGATTGCACTGCTGAAACAGCTAGTGATATTGTTTCTTTGTTACGGTAAATATCACTAAACGATCAAAGTGAAAAGTTTGGTTTTCTGGCCTACTTTAGCAGTAATATACTATAGCATAACTCCTGGAGAGTAGTAATGAGTAAGTCAAGACAAAGAATTGGGTCCAATCAAATAATGGGAGTTAATTCAATGAGAAAATTAAAGCCCTAAAAATTGATTGCAGGGGAATTTATTAGATTGATACTATTTAATTGAAGACGAATTAATGTGAAAAATGGGTTATAATCAGGCTAAATAAATTTCTTTGAGGGATGGCTGCAAGAATTGTTAGTTGAATCAGCATGACACTGAATGTGATTGAGTAAATGTATTCTGTTCTTGACATTCCTCATGCCAATCACCCTATGTAAACATGGTAGAGTTTTATCAATTTCCTTTAATTGTGGTCTTCCTTGATCAACTGGATCGGACTGGATGGTCAGTGATATACATCTATTTGGAGCTGTTTTCTTGGGCTACTGAGCTATTTAATTTCACTCATATAAGTTGAAGGAAAATGTTTCCACTGAATGATACAAAATTACCTTCATGTGTCAGGGTATGATTTTATTGCTCAGCTGATAGCCACAATCAAGGCCCTCTTCATATGGAACAAAAGTATTCGTATCCCATCATTTTAGTTTATAACAGGAAAACAGTACATCGTTAAGGCTGCTGGCCCCAGAAACATTGAATTGTTTTTTAATGCTGTAAATACTGTAACTAAACCAGAATGTTTTATTGTACAGGTACTGTACCTGTATACCGTAGACATGGGAAGACATTTGTAAGATCAACTTTATAGAAATAATTTTTGGAGAAATTTTTATACATTAAAATATAAATAACATTATATAAATTGCCAATGAACCATCTACAACATATACCTTTATTTTAAAGATAATTTATTTAAGGGGATCAGAATTATGTGGTGGCTAATGTACTAACTTCCCACCCTGGGCCTGGGTTCAAATCCTTCAGGTGACAAAATTTTTCAGTGGTATCCCGATCCCTACTTGGGGTGCTTTGTGGGGAGCAGTTTAAGTGATTATGCCATCTGGCAGTTGGGACTTTAAAACTGTGGACCCCCTGGTGCCTATTGATAAAAGGAGACTAGTGCCAATGCTGGGTTTCTCTTCACCATTAACCTAAACATCCTACCCCAACTAAAATTACCTACTTATCCTTAATGGTGCAAATGACCTTAGCAATCAATTGCCTCCCTAATAGATATTAAAACAACCAGTTTGTTTTAGTCATTTAAATAATTCATTTCCTTTATTGTGGATGTAATTATTAATATATTATACAATATTTATGAAGTAAAAACACTTATGTATCTTTGTCTTTGCAATGATAGCTGATAAAGGTGGTACCATAAGAAAAATATTTTTATTGGGTCTTGACAGGTTGAGCAGTAGGTGAAGTCTACATTATGTTGCATAAAAAATCTTATTTTTAAATAATTATCAAAAATCACAGGAAACAAACAGCATTCATGTTGAATTACTTGAATCGTCAAGCAGTAGAGCTCTCTGTAGCTTAAGTCCTCTTGTCATGTATAATATTTAATGTGTCATCTGCAAAGAACCTGCTCCTTTACTTTAAGGATATAATGATTTAATAAGTCCAAATGTTCCCCGTTATCTGCTTTTTTCATGACCGTGATAGCTTTCAGTCAGTATTTCCTTAATTTCAAAACATGGCATCACATTTCTCACAGAGATAAATTCTAATATTTGTTCATGGTATTGACAGTAGATTTTTTGGCCTCTAATTCGCTATTAGACCATCCCTGTTGCCACCTTTATAAATTAAGGTGTTGTGAGGCAGCTTCCAGTCAAGAAAGCCTTGAACCTTCTAATACCAGCTTATGAAGTACACATACTTGAGGTACAGATGACTCATTCAGCATTTCAGAAGTTATTTCTTCTGGGCTTAGTTTTTATGTTTCAGATCTGATGTTTGATCCCTTTTCTTCAAAATGGTGTGTTAATCATTTGCTAAGCAGATGATGGAGAAAATGTGTAGTATGTATGTGTATATATGTAAACTATGTATGTATGTATGTATGTGTATATATGTATACTATGTATGTATGTATTATATATGTATTTCTGTGTTTGCTATGACTATTTAGTGAATTATATATATTTATATAAAAGAGGGGAAAAGAAAGGAAAAGGGGGGAAAAAGGGGGGGAAAGGCATTCGAGGTGAGGGGTTTGGAGGGGTAGTGTATGGCGCGGGAATTTTAAAAAAGTGGGGATGATATGGAAGTTGTTGGGGGCGGAGGGGGATGAAATTATATGCATAAAGGGGGCAATTAATGTCTAATATTAATACCTGGGCGATTCCAGGAATCCAAGAGCCAGATGAAAGCTAGCTCTAATGTTTTGAGTTTCAATGGAGGGTCTGAGTGTGGGAGGGATGCTAAGACGGATACTTTAAAACATTGGTCAAAGGCAGTGTTGTGTTCGGAGGCATGTTTGGGGATTGGGAGCATACCAATAAGGGAGGAATTGTTGCATGAGGCTCAATGATTATTGATTCTAATATTAAGGGGTGTGGTACACTGTCCAATGTAAAAGGCAGGGCAAAGTTGGCACTTGAGTAGGTAGACAACATTGCTGGAGGTACACGAGGAGTAGGGAATTGGTGGGAGAGAGTTAAAGAGCGGGTGGGACAGGGATGGGATTCTGGTTAGGAAAATAGGACATGTTTTGCATCTAGGTTTATTGCAGGGTCTGGGAGTGATTTTGGAACGGGTCGAGGATTTAAGAAGTGGATTGGTAGATTTTAGAAGATCTGATAGATTGGCGTTTGAAAGTGACAGAGGGGCATTTGGGTAAAAGGTTGGTGGTGGAATTGTGGTTTTTGAGGATAGGATAGAGGTCCTTTAGGATAGAACGCAGAGATTCTAGGCCAGGAAGAAACGTGGTGCAAATTGAAAGAGGGTGGTTTTTCGCGGTGGTGGAAGGTCTGGGAGTGTAAGTATGTCTACGGATCCTCTTATTCAGGAGGGATTCAGGATAACCTCGTTTGAGGAGGGAATGGTGTAAATTTATGAGGAAATTGTCTAGGGAGTCAGGGTCATTGCAAATTCTGTGTCCCCTTATGGAAAGGGATTAAGGAATGGAATGTTTGGTGTGGTATGGGTGACAGCTGTTGAAATGTAAGTACTGTTGTTTATTTGTGGGTTTTATATGTACGGATGTGTGAAATTTATGGTCTATAAATGATATGTTTACATCTAGGAAGGTGATTTTGGAGGAGGAAACTGTAGACGTGAAGGAGATAGAGGGCGAAGCATTAAGGTTGGAAATGAAAGTTTTCAGGGAATCAGGACCATGTGGCCAGAGAAGGAAAATATCGTCAATATATCTGAGCCACAATAGCGGTTTCAGGGGTTGTTGTGACAGGAATTTATTCTCCGCGAGACCAAGAAAGAGGTTTGCATAGGACAGGCTGAACCTGCTACCCATGGCACAACCCTTGATTTGTAGGTAGAATTTATCATTAAAGGAGAAGGAATTGCGGGTAAGAATGAACTCGGAAAGGCTGAGGAGAAAATCTGTGCTGGGGATGTGTGGCTCAGGGCGTTGGGAGAGGTAGTGTTGGAGGGCGGAGAGACCTTCTAAGTGGGGAATGGATGTGTACAGGGATGTGGCATCTATAGTGGCCATAATGATCTCGGCATCTGGAGGGAGGGAGATAGAATTATAGAATTTAACCTATCCAGGAAATGGTAGGAATCTTTAGTGAATGATGGTAGGGCCTGGACAATCGGCTGGAGATAGTGGTCTACAAATGCCGAGATTCTTTCTGTTGGGGAGTGATGGGAGGATAAAATCAGTCGACCAGGATTACCCGGCTTGTGAATCTTCGGAAGGATATAGAAATGAGGAGTGCATGGGTGGGGAGGGGAGAGGAGGGCTAAGTCTGAAGGAGATAGACCCTCATTCGGCCCATTGGCACTAAGAAATTCAATTAGGTCCTCCTGAAGTGCGGAATTTGGATCTTCGGGGATTTGCTGGTAGGAAGAGGTGTCTGAGAGTTGTGCTTCAGCTTCCCTAATGTTGTCTGATCTGTTTAAGACCACAACCGTTGACCCTTTATCTGCGGAAGTAGTGATGATGTTAGGATTTTTCATTAAGTTATTTAGCTCTGAGGATTCGGTAGGGGACAGGTTTGATCGAGGATTTAGGGACTTGAGGAAAGACGGGTTGGCGATTCTGGACAAGAGAAGGTTTATAAATATTTATATAAGACAAGGTTTATATATATATATATATATATATATATACACATATTTTATATGAAATATTGTAAATCCCAAATTAGCTTCATTTATGCTGTATGTTGTGATTTTACCATTGCTGACCCTGGTGGCGGTGGGATAACATCCTTGCCTGCCAATTCAGAGGTTGTGGGTTCAATTTTTAACTCACCTTGGTGAGTTTTCCTCCACCTAAGGTTTAGGTGTTTGTTCTCGTGTTCGGGGTTATGTTTAGGGGTTAGGTGGAAGAAGGGGCTAAGTTTCAATCTTGCTCGAATAAAGTCAATAAATAAATAAAAAATAAATATTCTCCATTTAGAGTATACCATTACCTACCTTGTGTTCATTGTAACATATGACAAGGAGAATTTTGGTTTTCAAACTCATCTTAAGTATTTGTATATCACATTGAATTCTTATAAAAGTGTTCTAGTCAAAAAGTTGAAGATCGTAGATTTATTGAAATTACCAGTTGACAGAACTATGTAGACCAGCAGATGGATTGAGAAGCCTTTCTCTTGGTGTACAGCATGTCAATGACATGTATTCTTATGTATGTATGTTTTAAATGCATTATTTTCCTTATCCATTCTAGGTATTGCCCTCGTCCACGTGAGCTTGTCGTTGAATGGTCATTAGCCAAAGAGGTTGATCCTGTGGGTTTTGTTTTGAGTCAGAGCATTGAGTCTGAACTAACTGCAGCTTGGAATTTTCTTCAAGATCACAGGTTGGTGATAATGCATAGATCTGTTACAACTCGTGGAAACATATCATGGTTTCTAGTTCTGTAATTTGCACTAATTGTAATAAAAATTTAGCTTTAAAAGATATGTATCCTCACAACTTAATCTATTATTATGCCAAAGTTGCAAATTTGTGCCACCATTCTAACACCCATCATTTACATTGGTGTCATGTATTCCTGCATACAGACTTTCATTGATCTTTCTTAGAGTTCTTGGACCTAACTTGAGTAATCACTTAATATTGACTGACAAAACAATAAATTCCGTTGAGTCTTTCTCTCGTGATAGCCGTTTTGATTGATGGGTCAAATTTTTCAAAGATGGATTTGTGAAGGTATGTTAACAGGTAGTCAGTTCATAAGTTAGGTAATAATGGAAACATCTTTCATAGGTATGATCCCATGGAAATATATCAGGATGCTGAATTTGCAGAAGAGCTGTCTTGTATACCTGACCCAAAAATTGATCCCCTTGCAGTGCTCAAGGACTTCTTGCATATTCTCCGAACACTGGGTGAGCATAATGCCTTTTTTTATCACAAAAATGTCTCATGAATGCATTTGTTGATAAATGGATTTTACTGAAATAGTATTTTCTTTAGGACCTTGGTGTGCTGATCGTGCTGCATTATTGTTGCTAATCCACCTTGACAAATTAAAGGTTAAGACACCCTATGAGCGGCATTTCCTTTTGCTCTGCATGATGACAACAATCATGGTTAAAATTAGGTAAGAATGTACACATCTTCATTGGTGAATAGTTGCATTTTCAGTTGTGAAAATCTTAATGCCATTTTATTTTCCACCTTCAAATTTTCTCTATTATTTTGGTCTATTCAATGTTCTCCACATTTTTTATCCCAGTTCTTCCCTGGAAATTATGTCTAAAGAT
Organism: Hetaerina titia; assembly: GCA_037158775.1. NCBI lineage: Eukaryota > Metazoa > Arthropoda > Insecta > Odonata > Calopterygidae > Hetaerina > Hetaerina titia. Next base: position 95,006,617 of record CM073773.1, on the reverse strand, counting down.
TTAAATGTGATTACATAAATTTCCGACACCATTGTCATTTAAAAATAGAAATTCATGCATTGGATGCCTTATTTTTGTTATATTGCACACCCAAATATATGTGACACCTGGGCTAAGGTAATTGGTTTAAAAAAATTGCATTTGTATTGAAAATCCCAATGCCCCATTGATTCATTGTATTGTCATCGTTCATTACATGCTGATATGATGAATCATGGTAGTTAAGAGGATATGCATTGACATGAATGAGGTTATCACCCTTAACATAAGCAAGTGTGAAGCATTACTTTTTGTACTTCTTGTTTTCAAATTTAAAGCTGTAATAAATTGTTTACTGTAATATTTTAACTATTTACTTATAATAATATCTTCTGCTAATGTTTAAGAGGGTGCCTCACACCCATTGGGTGGGGGGTGGTTAAGGCTGGGTGGCTAAGGCTCCCTATTAATTTTTTCTGGGAGAGTTTGTATATGAATGTGAAGTTTTGGAGGAGGGCAGAACTTTTTGGAGGCAGGAGGTAGCTCCTTTGCTCAGATGGGGATCAGACTGGCAGCACTTCAGGCAGAAAGAATATCTTCTTCCCCAGACCATAAAACAAGGTACAGGGAAATTCTACTGTAATGCACTTCTCTAATGTTTACACTTATTTTTATTATGATAATCCTTCCTTGGCAATTTTTTGGTAAAGGTCATAATGTACACAAATATTGTTGTTATAGTGTAAATTATTATTTGATTGTTTTAAAATATATGGTGATAATCTGAGTGGTGTGTTTTGGTAGCATTGGTAACATATTGTTTCTCCTACATCCCCAGGGGAATATGTGAGCTAGCCTTTCAGCAGTTCAAGGAGTGTGAGAGAATATACAAGTTCTCTACCCCAAAAGTTCTCCGCTTTCTCGAAATCCTGCAAGAATTTCTACCTCCTGTCACCGAGGCTCCTACCAATGTTCCAGTTCTATCAAATCAAGATTGTGGAAACTTGGTCAATAGAACCGAAAGCCCTCTTTTGTCCAAAGGAAAAGAAATTGATTCTAGTACCCAAGATACCGATGAGAAAGTAGATGTGTCTGACCTTCAATGTTCACAGAGTCATAGCAGTAGCACAAATGAAGAAAGTTCTAAGCATTTATGTGTCGATGATAATAAGAAAGTGTGCTGTGAAAGTATTTGTGATAGTACTGGAAATTCAAAAGATATGGAGGTTTCAAATGTGGAATGTGTGCTAATTAAGACCATTAATAATGACTGTGATATAAGTGGTGTAGCCATTAAGCAGAATGCTCAGACGAATGACAACAAAGGATCAACTTTGCCCTCATTATCGACACCAGTAGAAAAGTCTGAAGCAGAGGAATTAGGAAATGGAATGCCTAAGACTCTCAAGGAGTCAAATGCCAACAAGGCTCTTCTGCCCATCTCCGGTAAGGAGGGTGGTGGGGAAGTGGGTGGGTTCAACCACAGGGAATCTTTGTCATGGGAGCGCGGGGGTCGTGGACGTCGTCGTGGTGGTGGTCGAGGCAGGGGGAGAGGGGGAAAGAATTTTGGAAGGAGTGTGGGTAGTTCGACTTGGAGCAAAAGTGGGAATGAGTTGCCAGTGTCAGATACATTGTGTGGTATTGTTTTTGTGGATGGTCGCTTCACAGCCAAAATCCTCTATCATCTCCTCAACGATCTCAGGCGGTCTGATCCTCGATTTGCAACACTTGCTGCTCAGTATACTGTTGGATGTTCCATGCCAGTGGCTAGTGAAAACAACTCATTATTGGATCCACGGGAGGCTGAAGCTGAGTACAGGAAACAGGAGGAAGTTTTGAAAAGGTAATTCATGGCTCACTTTGCAATAATTAAATAATTTAGGACAAATGTTTATGGTTGTAATGGTATTTATGTGGTGCACTGTTGGGAGTGAATTGCGATTACCGTTAATGGAATAGTAAGTTGAAATTTTGAATATACATATTCCACTAATTTAGAAAGGTGCTTACATTCTGCTAGTAGATGTGGTAAATATAATATTGGTGAATAATGGAGGGAAAAACATTGCTACTGTAGTGGTTGCCATTCCTGAAAAGACTTAGAAATCTATAAAAAATTTCATTTCCAAGCACTTTTTGTTGGTTTTTATCAGAGATGAAATAAGCAGTGGTAAGAAGGAAATAATCTCATTCTCTAGCTGCATTTTAGATAAATTTTAGCGTTTGGAAGTCAGTTCTTTGATATTGCTATAATCAAGTCATAATTTTTCCATAGACGCCATTGTACTATTAATTATAAGTATAATACATATTCTTGTGTGTACATTTATTCTTAATGAATTTTACACTGTTAACTATGAGTGCTTGATTGATGTCCTCTTATTATTTCCTTATGATGCAATGAATTTGACATTTAATTCATCAGAGTGCTTAATTTTGAAAATATGAATTTTGTGTTTGCGACACAACTTTGCTCACATTTCTGATCTATTCCATTTTATACCTAGTTGCCTTATTTTTATTCCATATTATGTATTGTTCTTAAAAATACTTTGTACCAATCATGAAGGCATCATCATTATGGTGTACGTAGGATGGACCTGAATAGAAATGCTCTCTTTAGGCATTTCTATTCTGTGCCTTTCTGTTTCAAAGATTTCAATGTTCTTTCTCCACCAGAGGGTCACATTTCCTTTTTCTTTTCTCATTGATATTGTATTTCCTTTTTTGGTGATCCTCTGCGTGCAGCCTCTTCTTGAAATATGTGTGAGAAGATGCATTTCAGTGTGCATAATTGCTCTCCTATCTTTTTTTGTAACTCCTCATTTAGGACCCTGGTTAATCAAAATTTTTTCTCCATAATTCTCCACAGCCACATTACAAACCTTTCAGTATATAGTGGAACCTTGCACAATGAGCGTAATTATTTCTGGAATCTTTCTCGTAAAGTGAAATATTCATTGAACAAAATAATTTTCCCAAATATATAAATATCATTTTGTGTCCATCATTGTGATATTTATATGCATGGGAAAAATTATTTTGTAACCTGGAATGCGAATTCAAGTAATCTAAGTGATTAGTTTATTATTTATGATACATTCCTAATTCTATTTTACTAAAAAGCTGTCGTACTTGAGACAGCAAATACTAGAGACATTTGTTTTTCTGATGCTTCAAAATTTTTATGAAAATGCAACACAGTATAATCCTAAAATAAATCTTTTGCATGCATAGCCACTACCATGTTAGGGTAATGATTCTTGATGTATGATGCAACAGTTTCCCTTGCTTTTCCATGACTTCAGCATCTTACCCTCTACCCTCACATTTGACATGTTCTTCTATACTTTACACTTCTGAAAGCCTCGTGGAGTTTTGGAATGTTAAATACATATGATTTTAATTTTGAAACCACATTGACATAAACTAGCAGCATGAGATGGTCTTTTACTGGCTTGTGATTGGGCAATGCATTCTCCTCTGCTGTTACATAGATTCACTTTGGCATCTTTTTCCAGAAGAGACCTATATCATCACAATTGAAACCCTGTTATGGCAGGTAACCCTCCCTACTTCCCCCTACTTGAATATGTTTATTTCTTGCTTTGTATGGCTCAGTATTGGATGAGCGGTATCTTCATCTATGAAATAAACTTTTATATTTATTACTGATAAGAATAATTTACATTTGTTCCAGGAATGTGCAGAGAAGGGGATATGGCTTGATTCAGTCTTATGATATGTTTTATATGCATTTACTTAAATTTAAATGCTTCAATTGGTATTCAGAATAACAGGAAAAATTGATATTTTATATTTACTTATGTAATCTCCATCTTTGTCCTTTTTTTGTTTCTTTGTGCCAAAAAATCAAAGATAGGGACAATACAAAGTATTTTAAATCCCCTTCAAGTGGAAATTTCTTAAAATTTGGTGGTGGTAGATAATGGAAATAAGTATTATGCATTAATAATGATTTAACTTGAAAATTATTTTCAGGTTTCGCACACATGAATGCAATCTTTTGATTGGACCAACGGGCTGGGCACTTGAGGATGGTGGTTTGGAACTTCCTCGCTGTAATCTAGTGCTTAGATTTGATCATGACTCAATTCTTACCGATTTGTGTTCCTCTCCGGTTAGCTCACAGTCCAGTACAAAATTTCTTGAAAATGGTTTGGGTGTAGAGGAGACAGGAGACTGTATCACCAAAGATTTTACTGAGAATGAGAAAATGCTTAAGCAGAAACATAATAGTGATCTTGTCAAATGTACAAATGAGGAAGCGATTAGTAATGTTGTCTTGTCTTTGAATGAGACTCTATCGCATAAAGCTTCTCAGGAAGACAGTGTTACAGCCATTCCCATTGAATTGGGCCCTGCAGAACTAAAATCCAATGTGGTTGTTTTGAGCAGTGAACTGGAAATAAATGAAAGCACAAATAATTTCTCAGTTTCCAATTCACCCTTGGGTGATGTTCAAGTTACACATATTGACTCAGTAGAAGAAGTAGGGACATCAAACACCGATGAAAACTTAGATTGCTCATTCAGTAAGTTACCGCCGACTGAAAATACCAAAGAAAACTCTCCAGAAGAAGGTACCTTGCTGGCACGAAAGGATACCATTGAGCCTCTTTCCACTATCAGTAATCCCAAAACATGTATCGTTTTGGAAAAAGACGTTTCAGATGTATCTGAGTCGCAAGATGACAAAGGCGCGATTAATTTGCTGGACACAACTAGTAGTAATGCAGATCATGAAGAGAAGGGAAGTGTAGAGCCAAGCAAGGGGAGCAGTGAGGAAAGTATAGTTGGTGAAGAAGTCATGGAAACATGTGTTAATGGAGAAGTAAATCAACTCGATGAATGCATTGTTGGGAGGACCCCAGTTTCCTATCATTCATATGCAAGATCCCGTGCACGAGCAAGAGCACCTGATGCGCACCACATAATCATGGCATCCGAAGGGGAGGAAGCCCGCAGGGTTGTGGACACACTTGCCCACTTCATGCAGATTGAAGAGGTAAAGGACTTGCTTATATCATGAGTATACTTCTCTTCCCTCCACTCTTCAGAAATAATGTTTTCTTTTTCATATGCATCTGGATTAAAAAGTTTGACCAATAATACAGTGTTATTGTCCCACCAAATATTTTTATCATTACTGAAGTGGATCAAAATTTCTTCATGCAGCCAAACAGTTTAGATAAAACCTTGCTGACCCCTGTTGAATTTAATTTCTTAGAATTGCCTTGATCCTAGATAGCTACATATTTTAAAGTCAATAGTTTAGTGATAATTCTTAGTAAACTTCAAATTTGGAAACCTGACAAAAAAGTATATGACCTTGAATTTTCCAGCACTCGGTAGTAATGCTAGGGTGGCACCACTGTACATTGGAAGGAGACAGCTTAATGTGTATGCTTGAATTTTTTCTCTGCCATTGAGTGAGTTGCTGTTTTATGTGTTCAACACTTTTCGATTCATAGTTGCTATTGTTGGATCATCCAGTTATCACAGCATTCAGAAACTCAGGATCAGTGTTGATAGTGTCCAGAAGGTCCTCTGCTGGAGATGAGTCATGAGTGTTTGGGTGTGACCCAACAAAATCAACTTGCTCAGTCATCTTGAGAGAAATCAAAAAGTTATGAGCATATATGATAGCACCTCTCTTGGTGGCCAACGGGCAGACTTATTGGCTCACTTGAAGGCAGAGAAAAAATTCAAGCATGCACAGTAAGCTGTCTCCTTGCACTGTGCACAATGGCACCACCATCACTACTGTGTGGTGCAAAGTCCAAGGTTGGTTCCCTTTTAGTTAATCCTTGTATAATCTTTGATGAAAGTTTATTTGTTGTTATTGTTTTCACTTGTAATTTTATTCCTTTGGCATGAGTGTATTTTAAAAGATTAAATGCTTTATTATTGGAGAATATCATAAGTAGAAAACCTGTGTAATTCTGGCTCCTGGAATTTCCCTAGTGAAACAGTAAGGAAAGTTTCCTGATGGTTGTTTTTACTAGATAAGATGAGTCATTTGGAGTTTTATTCAAATAATAATTTTGACTGTTTTTACCTATAAAATCTTTTAGTGCTATTTGTAGCGATTCTAGATGAACTAGAGAATATGTAAACTATATAGATTTCTAACTCATGACCAAAATAACTGCTCTTTTACACTATTTTAATTAACATTTACTTTTACTGATATATTGAATGAGTGTCATTATCAAAATATTCCTTCCTACTGCCTTCCAATCTTTTAAGGGTTTCTATTTATTTTCCAAGTTATTTTTAAAATTATTTTCAGATGTTACTCCGTCGATGCAAAAACCGTGAGCCTCCTGAAGAGGAAGAGGTTGAGGCTGATGGAATGGCTCTTCAGGGTGAAATTTACTGCCCAGGAGAAGTCTCAGGGAGTTCAAGCATCAATAATAATAAAACATTAAAACATCTCAGCTACCCTCGAGGCTTACAACAGTATAATAATTCCATTTATAAAGAAATTCCTAAGGAGGAGAAAGCATGTGTGACCCTTGCTACTGCCATTGCTCTAGTCAACCGGTAAAGACAGTCACATAATGATTTCTGGTATTTATCTCATAACCATATGCTTGTACTCTTAACTCACTCTGCCTACCACACTCATGTAAAAGGTTAAAAAGGATTTAGAAGTAAATGATTTTTCTGTTTCTAAAATTTTAATTGAATGCTCTTTGTGATGGTTGTGTATGTTTGTGGGTTATTTTTGTCTCTCTTCACTTGATTCAATTTCAAATTGATAACAGCAATAAGTATATTACTCTTAAATAAAGTCTTTGAGACCTTAAAGTAATGGTGAAGTGAATTTTGTTTGATAGTTTACAATATTTGATCAAACACTTCTCCAATTCAGTGTTTCAGTTTGTAAGCATCTGTAAAATTCATACTTATGGGGTGCATAAAATCTAAAAAAAAAAAACCCTGCTTACAGATGTGTCTTTTTTGTTTTTCCCCTTATCATCTACATTTAATCTTGACACAATTAAATCCACTTGATGATGCCTGGGCTTATTATTTAGGAGAATAGGAAAGTAATTGTTTCATTTTGATTTGAGAGATTGCTTAATTTACAGCTTTCAGAGCTCCATTTTAGAGGTTATGCGTGCTCTCATAAAATTCACTGATAAAGCAACTTTGATATGCTTCCAAAATTGTATAAAAAGTATTGCAACCAATTCAATGTATTATTTTGATGCAACAATTGTAGAGTATAAAAATCATTTGTCGGTCAAGGTGAACGATTTTTCACACTCTGAAATTGTTCCATTGAAATGCATATTAGCAGAGGAATTACCATGAATTCACATATTTAATCATATCTTAATGTTAGGGTAAGATGCTTTAGTGGTGGATATATAGTTATTACCTTTTCCGATCCTGCTTCCGTGTCAATATTTGCATGGAGTCATTCATCTGGTTTAATAGATTAAAATCTTACTTTAGACACCAGTTTAGCAGGTCTCTTTAACTTCATTCTATCTTTTTTGTGTTTAGGTATTGTGCCAAACTGCCTAGTGATACATTTACAAGACTAACACCTTTGTGGTCCTTGAAAGAGATAAAAGGAAATGGAGGAACTCAAATGTATGTGTGTGTCCTTAGACTTCCCATAAATTCTCCAGTAAAGCAAGATATAATGGTGAGCATTATCTTCAGTGTAATAAGAAGGGCTGTTGGTTTTTTATTCCTATTTAAATTGGTATTCCTTGGTGAAGTTGTTTTTGGGTGATTGTGTGCTTCTTTTTTGTTTTTCTCACTGGTGCTGGAGGGGCATTAACTTGTGCATGTGCAGAGGGCTTTAATCCATGCTCACTTCTGCCCATGCTAAAAGCATCATGATGTTTGGTTGTTAACACTTTGTGAAGTGAAATGTATTCAACTTTTCAAAACTCCTTGAACAAATGGGGCAGTGTCACTTGCTCACAATTCTCGAAATCTAACTTCACTTACTTTATGTCTTTTCTATGATTGATGAGAATAGACACTTTGGTTTATTGTGATAAGTTAATTTAAGGGTAATAATTAAATTGAAATGGTTTTTGGCATTTATTCATGATTTCTATGTGACTTAATGTGTTATACTTGTGTAATTGTGAATTTGTTATGTTATCCCTTACTTTTGCATAGTTTTTCATGTTAATCATGTAGTGTAATTCATATGACAAAAGGTGAACACTGATTACGTGAATGATTTCAAATAATGTTTGGGTCAAGTATTAATATTGGCAACTTAAGATCGTTATTCATTATTTTAGTTGGAAATACCATTAGTAGGAATATATCGTAAATAACACTAGTTGCATGTATTATTGATGGTATATTCCTTGCTTGAATTATGAATGCTGAATCTTGTTATTTTATCTTTGTTAAAAATAACCTTTCATTTTTTATCTTTGAGGGAGTATATAATGGATAATACCTGCATCATTAATGTAAAAAACAACATGAAAGTTAGGAGTTATACAAGAAATTAAGCATAACATTATATTATAAGATTAGAAAAATTAAATGCCCTGATATGCTAGTTATCACATTAGCATACAAGCAAAAGCATATGTTCTCATTGAAGGACCAGTAATAAAGAAATTGAAGTTTGATTTCAAAAAGTTTAAGTGGCATTAGTTCAAGGATGTTTAAAAAGTTTGTTACATATATTGAAGCATAAAAATGAACTTGTGATGCTAAACATCACCACCCATTTGACTGCCCTTGAATCTTAGGAAAATATTTCTTATGTCGGAAATTTGTAAGAGGAATGGACATTTTGTGTAGGGGATAGATGTTGGTACACTAAGAAAAGGGTAAATAGCATCAATTATGCTCTCTCATTATGCAAGTGGTCTTATTATATTTAAACTCTTTGTATGAAAGCCTTGATGAAAATGCCTTTATTGTACTATCATGAATATTTAAAGCTGCATGCCTGAGTGAAATATTTAAAATAATGAATGACTTGGGTTTTTTCATGCATACACTTATCAATTTAGGGAACATCTCTGAATCTAATGAAAATTAAGATTGTAGACAAAATATAATTGTGAATCAAGTCTAGTGAAGGATTTTGCAAAAGAGAGAAGGAGGAGGGAGGGATTTAGAGACAAAAGATGAAGAAAGTTAAGTATTCCTGTGAAGTGATGTGAGAAATAATTTGAGTGAGACAGAAAAATCAAAAAACAAGCATTTTAGGTTAAGGGAGGGAGGATATTATAAATTTCCATTTATAATATGTGTATATTTCCATGGATATTTTTAAAAGGAGTTGGGTGAGTACATACTATGAAAGCTAACATGTAATGTTCGTTTCAAGAAGATAAGGCAAGGGCGGCGGGCTAAAAAATGGAATTTAGAAGCAGTAAATGAATTAACGAGGAAGGAGTATCAGCAGGCTGTAGAGAAAATGATGGATGACGGTAAAGAACTGAGTACTATCGAAGAAAAATGGGAATGTATCAAGAAAGGGATATTGGAAGCCGCTAAAGACACTATAGGAACCGTTAATGGGAAAAGGATAAGGAAACCATGGGTAACGGAGGAGATGATTGCAAAGATGGATGAGAGAAGAAGATGGAAAAATGTAAACACAGAGTTAGGCAAAATGAAGTACAAAGAGTTAAACAATAAATTGAGAAGGGCCACAAATAAAGCAAAAGAAGAATGGTGGAAAACGCAATGCGAGGATATGGAAAGTTTACAGAAGAAGGGTGAAATTGGTGCTCTATACAGCAAGGTTAAGTTATTATCGGGAAGTAAGAAGGCAAGATGTGTGCTAACAGTTAAAGATAAATGGGGTAAGATAATAGTTGAACCAGGAAAAATCCAAGAGAGATGGAAGGAATATATAGAAACACTGTATGGTAAAGAACTTAGGCCGACAAGGTTAGACATAGAAAAGGAACATGACGTAGAAGAAGATAGCTTAGGTCCAGGCATACTCGACGATGAAATAGAAAGGGCATTAAAGGAGATGAAAGCAAATAAGGCTGTGGGGGTGGACAATATTCCTGTAGAAATGTTGAAATGGTTAGGGAAAGGTGGGAAAAAGGCCATATATGGACTGATTCGTAGTATCTATGAGGAAGGAATCTGGCCGGAAGATTTTGTGAGATCGGTGTTAGTTCCTATTCCAAAAAAGGCAAAGGCTTCGTCATGTGAGGATTACAGAACAATAAGTTTGATATCCCACGCAGCTAAAGTTATTCTCAGGATCATCAACAAAAGGATAGAGAGTAAGGCAAATGATTACTTAGGGGATGATCAGTTTGGGTTCAGGAAAGGAAGAGGTACGCGTGATGCCATTGCAGTAATGAGATCACTAGTCGAGAGGAATATAGAATACAATCAGGACGTTTTTGCCTGTTTTGTAGATTTCGAAAAAGCGTTTGATAGAGTGAATTGGGAAAAATTAATGCGTGTATTGCAGAAAATAGGAATGGATTGGAGGGACAGGAGACTGATCCGCAACCTGTACATGTCTCAGACTGCTCAGGTGCGAGTGGGGAACGGAGAGTCCGGATGGGCAGTGTTAGGAAGAGGTGTAAGGCAGGGTTGCCCATTGTCACCGGTACTGTTCAACGTATATGTAGAGGAAATGATTAAAGAGGCATGGGAAGAACTGGAGGTAGGAATGAAAGTCGGAGGGGAATTCCTAAAATCGGTTAGGTTTGCTGATGACCAAGCATTAGTTGCTCAGTCAGCCAAGGGGTTGCAAGCATTGTTGAGTGAATTGGAGGTTCAGTGCGATAAATATGGGATGAGAATAAATATTAATAAAACAAAGGTTATGCGATTTTCCAGAAAGAAAAAGGCTAAGCTAAATATTAAAATAGGAGGGGAAAAAATAGAGCAGGTAGAACAGTTTACATATCTCGGAAGTGTTTTGGACCAACACGGTCAAAGTGGTAGGGACGTAAGGAGAAGAATTGCGCTAGGCAAGGAGGCTTTCTCAAGGAGGAGGGAGTTGATGACGGGGACGTTGAGTAGGGATGTTAAGACAAGACTCGTAAAAACTCTGATATGGAGCGTAGCTATGTACGGCGCGGAAACATGGTCGCTGAAGCAGGAGGATAGACGTAGATTGGAGGCTTTTGAAATGTGGGTGTGGAGAAGAATGGAAAAGGTGAAATGGACCGAAAGGAAAACAAATGAGGAAGTACTAGAAATGGGGGGGGAGGAGAGGGGTTTGTTGAGAGAAATCCTATGGAGGCAGGAAAAATGGATGAAGGGCGTATTGAGCGGTAGTGGAATGTTGAAGAGGGTAATAGAGGGAAGAATGTTGGGCAAGCGAGGTAAGGGTAGGAACAGGATAGGGATGTTAGACGAGATGAAGGGAGGAAAGAAGTACACCGAGATGAAGAGGGACCTGATATAGATTAGTTTGCTAGGTGGGGAGTCACAAAATGTTTATTTGATAGTTGGGTCCATCCAAAAACCTACCTTAACCGGTAGATTACCTAAAAAAAATATATATATATATATATAGTGCATAACTAACATATATGTAGTGCATAGCTAACATACATATAGTATTTTTTAATGGTATTGATACAATTTTTCAATACATTTCAAACTATTAAATGCCAAATATTTAAATGCACTTAGCTTAGAGATGTTTACAGAGGTAAGAGCATTTTTGAGGCATAGGAAAGAGAATTTGAAAGGTACATTAATTATGCCAAGGATTATGGCTAGTGGTATTTATGATATCATATGTAGTCTCACATTCACCTTGAAACCTGTTCCCTAAGGTGAACCCCTATCAGCTTGTCTAATTCTAAGATTGCTAGTGTCAACAGTGGTTTTAGAATGATAAACTACTTATCCCTTGAGGTGGCAAAGAGGAGAGGGTGATGAGTGTAGAATTGGATTGTCTCATTGCTTGTTGTGGCTGCATGATGCAAATCATCATTTCCTTTGTTAATAGTCCCAATTGTCACAAAAAAGTTTACATGAGTAATTGAGTTCAGAAGGCAGGCAAGAACAAGGGATAAAAAGACAATATGCCTCGGTCTATACCTGTCCTTGAAACATGACATGCATATATTTCACAATTTAAGTTGATCAATGGTAGAAATAATGAAATGCAAAATGTCTTCATCACTACAGTATAAATATCTAATCCCTAGCATACATAATATGGGGAAAAACATGAATGAATGGGAGTAAAAGGAAGTTCTTTCCACAAGGCAGGTTGTGCAAACAAAGTATGCAATATATTCCCTATCTGGGAAATGTTTTGGATGAGGATGGGCAGAGTGGTAGGAAAATTAAAACAAGAATTGCATTTGGTAAAAAATATTTACAAGGAGATGGCAGTCGACGACAGGGACCTTAAGCAAAGTTACAAAGAAAATACTATTAAAAACTTTAACATGGAGTGAAGTTTTGTGTCATTAAGCTGCACCAGTTGAGCGAAGAATCAAGAAAAAAGGTCCTCATTTGGCAATGAAAAATACTCTCTTCCATCAAGACTTAACAGTTACAAACCTGCACAATTTGATGGAGAAAATTATGGAATTAAAGTTCGAATTATTGCAACATCTCCCATATTCACCAGATTTGGCCACCAGTGACTTTTTTCATTTCTAAACTTGAAAAGATGGTTAAATAGAAAATGACTCTCATTGAACGAGGAGGTCATTCCCAACACAGATGCCTATTTTGAGGATTTTCTGAAATCCTACTTTTTGGATGGCTTTTTAAAAGTTGGAGAAACACTAGGAAATAGAATCCAGCTAAAAGGAGATTCTATTAAAAATAAAATATACCAAAAATATTTTTTTCTTAAGGGCTTGTTAAACAACAACCTATTTATCTACCAGGAATTTAGACTTTCCTTTCCCTTCTCCCATTTTTTACAGTCCTACTACTCACACACTCTGCTGGCACAACTCATTCCCTTGAAAATGTCAGTTGTGTCAAAACCATTGCTTGTTGTTATTTAACCTGTTGTGAAAACTTATATTTTTCTATTCTTCCGACATGATTTAAGTATTCTTGGTAGCAGAAATTATTTAAATTTCCAAGATTTACCTATTGAATCTTTAGTAAGAATTATCAAGAGCTCTACGGCCTCTAGGTTAAATTATAAGGGGGTAAAACTCCACTGGCCGTAAAAAACAAAACGTATTTATGACCCACTTTGAGACGGAGTTCAAAAATAAATTCAGTTATTTCCCTTCCGTTTTTGTTAGATACGTCGACGATATTTTTGCAATTTTCGACACCACGAAATACAACATAGAGCAGTTCATCGATGACTTAAATAGCCTTTTCCCATCGATTACATTTACATACGAACTAGAAAAAAATAACCAACTCCCATTCCTTGATCTGCTATTAACCAGAAATATTAAAATAACATACGACGTGTATCACAAACCAACACATACCAACAACTACATACACCATGATTCGTTCACACACCACAGTCACAAACTTGGCGCCTTCCATGCTCTTGTACACAGATTAGTAAATATTCCCTTGAATAGAAACAACTATTTCAAAGAATTGAAGAACATCAAACTGATAGCTATTAAGAATGGTTTTAAAGAGTCGATTATCGATAACCTAGTAAAAAAGCACAAACATAAAAAACTAGTTCAAAACACAACCACCCTCACACAGCATGAAACCCCTCGGTACATCAAACTTCCATTTCACCCACAATTAACAAAAGGGTTAGGAAAGATTTTCAAAACCGTCAATACGAATGTATCATTTAGCAGCAATAACAAATTAAAACATTTATTAGGTAATACTAAAGACAAAATCGACGCCTCAAACAAGTCCGGTATTTACAAAATCAATTGCTCCTCTTGCGATTCATCTTACATCGGCCAGACTCGGAGGAACATTAAAACTAGATTCAAAGAGCACATAGCCCATTACAGATATAACAGACCAGACAAATCAAGCATTGCCCAACATTTACTCAAGGAAGACCATCAAACATCAGAAAACGAAATGAAACTTATCAAACAGACTCCCAACCACCTTTTGGACGCCTACGAAAGCATTTTTATTCACAAATTCAAGAAGGTCGTAGTTAACAGCGATAAAGGGCCGATCCCATTCTCTCCTCTTTATTCCCTTTTGAAATGATTTCTAACTCCTGTTTTCAGCGGATAAAGTGATACTTTGTAATTCCGCAGATTTTCAGAGTCTGTGGAATTACAAAGTGTCATTTCAAATTTCCGTTGGACTTAGTACTCAACCCCCCCCCCCCCTTATTACTTCTTCCCGTTCCACCCATCCCATTGGTTTCTGTTCGCCCCACCTTCCTCCCTTCCCCCCCCCTCCCCCCCCCCCTTCCTCTTTGCCAATAAGTTTAAAGTATTCCATCTTCCCACTAATCCTATTGGTCCCCTATCTCCTACATCCTTTTACAGTCACTATATATATTTGACGTCTGTCTTCGGTAGTTTACTTTCAACCTTGTGTTGGAGGTGTTTTTCCCTTCAGTTCGCTGAAGAGGGCCACTTTGTGGCCGAAACACGCGTGTTCGACGCTATCCTCGTCTGCGCTCTATCGTTTCAGATTCTCCCAGAAGTTGGGCCCTTTGAGTGCGTGTGTGTGTGCTTCTTGAGTGCTAGTGTGTGTGATTGTTCTGTGCTCGTCCTTCGTGGATAGTCACAGAGTGTGTGCTTGTAATACATCCTGGTATCCTTAACGGGGTCTTCCTTACAGCCTCGTGAAGGATTACATTTCCACCTGGAATCTTTAACGAAGTCTCACAGCTTCGTGAAGGATTCCAGACAGGATAGTGTGTGTGTGGCTGTGTGTGGTCCCTGGCGTGGATTAATTTCCCGTAAACCACCACAGAGGGTATTCTTGGTCGAGAGGTTGTGGTTGGTTCCCGCGAATACCAACACAACAATTTGGTCTGACGAGAGTTGCGACTGTTTTTTACGGCCAGTGGAGTTTTCCCCCCTTATAATTTAATTTATTGAATCTTTGAAAAATGTCAGAGATGAATGATAATTGTGTAAAATTATGTTATTTTTGTGGGTTATATTTACATTCTAATTAAGATAAGAAGGGTTATGTGTATTTAAATGGTTAATGGGGAAAAGGTTCAGTGGTGATGAGTCTAGTAGACAATTCATTTATTAAAGTTTTTTTTGTTCCTAATTGTTTCAGGGTCATCCAATGTTAAGTAGAGCCTTAGCACGGAGATCTGCAGCTTTGGAGGCCTGCAAAATCCTCCACCAAGCAAAAGAATTGGATGATGATTTAATGCCTGTGGGCAAGGAAAGTTTTCGGGCAGAGGTAGAATCTGAAGAGGAGGAGGAAGAAGATGAGGAAGAGGAGGAAGACTCTGAAGAGGACTTAGAAGAGAGCATAAAATCTGAGAAAGACAATCCTCAAATAACTCCTGATAAAAATGATTTAGAAGACAATAATATAGAAGGAAAAGGGGTACCCAAGTCTGAGGAAGGCGCATCTGGAGACAGCAATGAAGTGGAAACATCTGTTGAGAGTGTGATTGGGGTTGAATCAAAGGATAAAGTTGGAGGAGTAAAGGGAAGCCTGTACAATGACGTGACAGCATTGGATGAGAAAGGAGAGATTGACAGCCTTGGAGTGGAGACTATTGAAAAAATTGGTGAGGAAAATAATGCAACCAAGACAGAAGAGGTGCTAAAAGAGGAGAAAACAATATTATCTCATGTGGAAGATACCAAGAAAGGAAAGGAGTGTTCTGGCAACTTCATTACACATACTGACATAAAAATTAATGGGGAAGTGGATAATGAGTTAATATCCGAGG
Source organism: Hetaerina titia (assembly GCA_037158775.1). Lineage (NCBI taxonomy): Eukaryota > Metazoa > Arthropoda > Insecta > Odonata > Calopterygidae > Hetaerina > Hetaerina titia. Next base: position 94,990,821 of record CM073773.1, on the reverse strand, counting down.
AACATATCAGTAAATGCATAAAATCTTTAAGTAATTTTGACATAGCAGAAGAAACAAAACATGAGCTTTTTGGTAAAAATGTAAATGAACTGCAGGAGTGTCTGGAAAAATTAGGGGAAGCAAATGCCAGATCTCTTGCTAAACTTTCCTGCTGTAAGAAAGGTGAAAATGGTACAATTCAGTGTGGGTGCTGCAAATTAGAAATGGCTACCAAAGAGTGTAAAAAGTCTCAAATCGTAGAAGTTAAAGATCAAACAATTGCAGAGCCAAAGAAGGAACCGCCAGACATTTCCAAGGATAAATCCCCCGTAAATGTTTCTTCCCTTGGGGCAAAAGATGAAACCAAGGGAATGAAGGAACGCAAGCCTAAAACAAAGAAGAGGCAAGATGATGAGGAACTTGAAGAGGAGGTAGAAGAAGAAGGAGGAGCTGGGGAAGAAGGGTTGGGGAACTCTGTCCTGGATAGACCTAGACCTGGAACAACTAAAAGGAGACAGTATTATTACAAACGCACTGCAGATGCTCTCACAGATTGTCGACCTCTCCCGCTGTACCCAGCCTACTTGTACAACCTCGGGATGAAACTGGTTTGCCCTCTGCCTGATGAACAGAACACCAGGGGCCGAAGGATCCATCCTCCAGAAGATTCACCCCGTGGGTTTGGTATCCTGACTCTCAAAGAGATACCCAAGGTGAGTTTTAGAGAATTTCTTTTAACAAGTTTTGCTCCTCTCAAGTTGCTGTTTAGTTTGAGGTACCCCAAAATCGTAATATGCAATGTAAAATGGGAAGTTCTTCAAGTTAGGTATGTGATGGCCAAGAGTGTAAAGCTTTTGGTTACTGACCAGAGGGTCCAGGCTTGATTCCTGGAGCCTGTGGGTATATCCAAATTCATCAAAACTGTGTGGTTTTTTGGGTACCAGATCTTTGTGGGAAAATCTGGGCGAATTAGGGAAAGGGAAAGAAACTAATCTCCTGCCTTAATGAATAAATTTCACCCACCCTTGAGCTTGGTGTGAGTTGAGGTCAACTCTTACATATCAAACCAGCTTTCTGAATGATGAATTCAAAGAGCTATGGGAGTTAGTTGCTTTAATGGAGTCATTCACTAGGTACACCTAACTGCAAAAAATAAGCAGTGTAAATATCATTTGCCTTGACCAGTACTCGAACCTGAATGCCCTTGATTTGTGGAAATCAAGGAGATTATGGTACATCTAGTGGATGAGAGTTGAAGTAACTGTCAAAGCATCACCTGTAGTACTTTAAATTCACCCAAAGGAAATCACTGTTGTGTTTAAACAATAGCTCTAACATTGCGGATTGAATTGCAATTTACCTGCCTATGATTTCTTATGATATTGGAAGTTTTGTGATAAAATACTGAAACTTGTTAATAATAATTTGCTTTAAATGAAGAATTCAAAATTGTTGTGATTGCAAAATGAATAGGCCACCAAGTATTTTGCACACAGTGTAATCATGTTTGACTGTGTGTATTATAATGCTATGTTACTATTAGTTTCTGGTTGTTGAAAATATTGAAAACCAAATGACTTTTACCATACATTGTTCCATAAATGTGTGCTATGGATAATTATCCTTGTAAGTCATGAATGTTAAATTAACTGAAGTACCCTGTACATTTTTGTATTTTTGGAACAGATATGCCCATTTCCAATATTCACCAGATCTGGTGAAGTCAGAGTTTGCCTAGATCCTTGTGATACACCAGAAAGCAGTGTGATGAAGTACATCTCAGGCGGCATGCCTAAGCAGAAATTCTTAGAAAACTCTTTCGAGGTAAGCATAGGTATTTTTTCAGTTGTAATTTTATGGACTTAAATTGTTTTTTCCAAGGGATTGAATTGAAGGGATTGCGCTGAAAGGATATTCATGGCATCTGTGCAACACTAACTTTCCATAGCTTGCCCACATGCAATTATTTTAGCTGATGAATTCATAATCCATACTTGTCATTTACTCATGTTTAACTGAGAGATATTTCCTTGATTAGTATCCATTTTCCAGTGGAATTAATAATTAGACAAAGGGAAGGATGTTGTAGGGAAAGAGATGGTTTGCGGTAATGAGCATGAAGTAGGCAATTAGAGGACGAGTGATGTGCAGATGGTGATGATGAAGAGTTTTCAGAGCTTACTGCTAACTTGTAGATTACTTCTGATGATGGTAGGAAGAATCTTTCTTCTTAGCGTTTTAAAGCTGTATTAGTATAGATGACTACCATTCATCTAAAAACCAAAACATGACTTCTACAAGGATGTAGTGATCCATTTACAAGCAGGGATATGAACAACCCATGTTTCTCCTGTAGTTTAACCCTTTGCACTCGGGTGCCTTTTTCCTCGATTGCCTTAGTCTACTCGGGATTAAATTTTTTAAATACCCCAAATTTACTAAGCGTGGCACTAGAATGAAAAACTGGAGTTTCTTTTCATAGAAACTGATTTAATTGGATTTATTTACATAATTATTGATAAACCATAATTTAAACTATAATTTTTCATGGTATGATATTTTTGGAAGCATTCACCAATTTGAAGACCTGGTTTACATTCACATGTCTCACAGATATATATCCTCTCTCTTCTTCCACCTTTGATTTTTCGGTTAGAGCAAACGGCACAACCTTTATGTTTTTTGTTGGGGTGAGGTGTGATTATATGGAATTTCCTATCTAAACGTTGCTCTATGTTTGTGGATGGTAATCTAACCCTGGAAGTTGGTGACACATCTCGGAATTCTCGAACGAGATTGTGTACTAATTTCCTAATAAATTTTACATGTGACATCGGTTTTTCATTTTTCGGCCTTATGCCCGAATACACAATGCTATCACCTATATCTCCATCATTATCACTTGAATAAGCAATTGTGCATCTTCGTTTTGTCAGTATGAATTCAACATAACTGTCACCCTGATCTTTGGGTGAAGCAAGGGACGTTTTCCTTTCCATAGTTCCACTTGGACCAGCGACTGGTTCATCATCTTCATATGCATTCTCAGATAACTCACTTTCATCACTATTATATTTGTCAATGAATTCATCAGTTTCAATGTAAAATTCATCGTCGCTGCTTTCTAATTCTTTGGAATACTTATCCATCGTGAGGAGGTGAAATTCGTTCAGAATGAGCGACTACTAGCTGGAAAATCATTCATCCAGCTAAAGGAAAAGCATCTGTTGTAAGACAACCCTGTGTCATCAGGGAAGTCATCTGCGTTATGCTTCTAGAAACGTAATCAAACCTCGGATACTAAGATAAGGAAGGTTCTGTGGAGGATGATGCAACCTCAAAAAATCATGACAAAGAAAAAGTGCTAGGGTTCGAGTTACTATGAATCAATGTCTCATGTCTTGGACCCTCCTCAAACAATGATGATAAAACCTCAAAAGAGCATGACTCAAGAAAAAGGGCCAAGGTTCGTGTTTTACTATGAATATTATAGACTCATGTCTTGGACCCTCCTACTCAAGGTTCCTGATTATGCAATAGATCGAACGTTTGATGAGACAGCTGACGCTAAGAAGAAAAGGAAATGAAAGAGTCCAAACTAGAAAGCAATGAACTACGGAACACCTGACTTAGGTAACTTTACATTCTGGCGATCTTTTTTTCAGAAACAGATCATCTCTCAAATGCATTGCTTTACATTTAGCTGACTTCCAAGTAATGAAGGCAAACAATGCAAATGAAAAAGAACTTACTACACAGCAAAGAGATAACAACAAGCATCTGCGTAGATGGTGACATCCTTTGGAGACAGCATTTATGTCGACAATGACAGTATGGGTCAATACTATTCATTTATAAAACAAGCCATGCTATTAATTAAGCTTTACTTTACTTGTCCTTTCATGCAGACGATTACAAGTAAAGTTATTGGAAAATATGGACAAAAATCCCAATTCCCATCATGGTGAAACTCCGTGTTGAGTGTGGCTCGACATACGAGCCGCTGCTAACCGTGTCGAGTCACACTTGACATCCGAGTGCAAAAGGTTAAGGGGACATCCATTTTATCATTCATATCATCACATGTGAGAGAAGGGTAAGAATTGATCTTGAGACAAAAGTCATTTTAATGCTTCTCTCTCCGCTTACTCAGTACTTTTAGGAGAGTGCACCATGAAAACTATAGCGAAATAAACCACTGACCCTGTCCCTGAATACAGTAGGAGAATTTCAGATGGTGTTTCATTAGGGCTTTGAGTGGAGCGAGGGCACTCTATCTCATAAACAGTTTTCCTTGCTTTCTGCTCTTCTGTAGCTGATTTAATCTCCACTCCCACTACCTCAAGAGGCTACCAATTTTGTCCCTACCATCACCCTCCCTCAGAGAGCCAGGCTTAGGCAGCATGTTGACCTTGACTTCTCTTGTGTCTGCTTAATCCGTTGACAAAGTGTTTGTCATGGGCTTCTTTGCCCTGAGGGAAGGTTTAATTTGGTCAATGGACAGAATTACATATGCACAGAGACTTAAACATAAATTTATGCTAGTCCTAGCATTTCAAGGTTAAGATGCTAAATCTGTTTTTATTATATTCAGTATTATGCCACATGCCACACACATCTGGGAACTAAGAAGAAATGCATTTTAGAGTGAGGGGCGTGTTTTGATGAGAATGGTAGAAACAAGATGCCTTCATAGTATATGTACATACATAACTGCAATATGCATACACTTAATGGGGTGTAAAAGGTTCTTGAAAATTTCTAGGTAAATGATGTTTGTGAGTAATGTGACCAGATCATGTTTCATAGTAGATATTTCAATTTATCCATTCTAAAATGCATACAGTATCTTATGCTTTTGGCCTGGGGTTGCTCTTAGCTTTAAATTATGAGGTATTTTGATTTGAGCAAAATTGAAATAACAATAATATACTCTACGGTTTCAGGCTTCACTTTGTGAAAGTATTTGGTATCCACATTCAAAGATTTTTTAAAGCCTGCAGAAAAGTACAAAATCTTTTATATGTACATGAAATAACAATGTTTTATTTTATCTATTAACATATTATATGCTGTTGAAATATGTGAAACATTCATTATAATTCAAGTTTTCAGTGTTTATTATTTCATATTCTCTGTTTTCTTCTAAACACATAGGTAGCTTGTAAGGCCAAACTTTTGAACACTCCTAAATTGGTTTTATTTTTGTACATAGGTGTTATCTAACAACATAAATGGAAATATTCTGCCAGAGCCACAGCAGATTTTGCTTACAGAAGAACAACTCTCAAAAGCTTTGGCATTTCTCAACTATACATTTGCTGGTGTTTTGAGACTTCAGAGATATCTGATGGCATTTGATCCAGTAGCCTCAGAAAACTCATACCTGATTGTCCCAACAATGAGCGTCAAAGGAATGGATGAAGGTATTTACTTTGGAGTTTTTGCGTATTAATCTTTGTTAAATAAAAATATATTTAACATGGTAGCATGTGTGCTTAGTGTGTGTACAGCACTTCCATCTGATGCAATTTAACCACTAAATATGGTGTTTCCAATCTTTTCAAGATAACGTTTAGTTAATGAATGCAAATAGCTTTAATTTACTTGTTAAGTAATGCCCTTTTGGCATTACCTGTGAATAATTTGCCTTTGAAATCAAAAAGAGGTCATCCTAGAACTGGAGGTATAGGTCTTCATAGATCTTATAATGTAATATCATACTAGTCAAGCAATGACTTGACTATTAAAGATTTTGATGTTCAGTGTAATTTTTTTCAACATTTCTGTCAAGGAATTAGGGGAGCTATTTGTCTATCAAATCTTCAGTCTCCCTAATTTTTTTTAGTAGATGGAGATGAAACTAAGGAGTACGGGAAGGAAAATATTGAAGTGGATTGGGAATTTGTCGATCTCATTTATGGCTGTAAGGGAGAGTCAAGGCCTGTACCTGTTGATGAAGAAGAAAGAAAATCATTTGCCTTTGAAGCATCTCTCTATCATGATGCAGTGGTAATGCCATGGTATAGGAATCAAGACCAGCCACAGGTAAGAGGTTCCCTTTAAAATAGTTTTAATTTAGGAACGTCTCCTTATCCCATTCTGTTGAAGATCTATTTCACTCTTTTATTATTTCAAACTTCAGCCATGTCATATTGTTTTCTTGGTCAGTTCAGATTTCAAGTATTGTCTAAATTTATACCCAGAAAATATTGTCATGATATTTATGGCATGTGACAATTAAAATGTTGTAAAAATGTTAAAGTATTAAACTTTTTTATCCGCAGTATTTTTATGTTGCTGAAATATGCACACAACTCTCACCAAAATCCTCTTTTCCTGGATCAGAGTACAAAACGTTTGAAGAGTACTATTTCAAGAAATATTCCATTCAAATATGTAATCGAGAACAGCCCCTGTTGGATGTTGACCACACCTCAGCAAGACTCAATTTTCTCACTCCAAGGTGAAATTTAGTCCATGTGGCATTTTATATATGAATGCATACTTTGTATCTGTAATAAATGAGCCTCTTTGGGTACTATAATTAAGATTTTTGAGTGATTTGAAGACAAAGCTTTAAAGTTTAAATCAAAAGGTATATTTTATATTCCTAATGGGAAGACAAAAGAAAAAAAGGAACCTGGGGCCAAAAATGTTTTCCAAAAGAATATTGCAACTTTTTTGAATGGTTACCTTGGATTCTTTCCCAGGGCTTCTAATGCATCTCCTCAGAATCATCGGTGTACATATTACTTGGTTGCACAGGGTGGTTGCCAAATGATACCCCATTTAAAGATTAAGTTAAAGATTTAGTGTTTGGGCAGTATGTTTGTTCTGGAAAAAACCTAGAAATATATGCTAATTGAGAACTCTAGATCTCAGGACAACCTTATGATATATATTAGCTTTAACTAGTCTCATTGTCTTCACTCACAGGTATGTCAACCGAAAGGGAGTTGCTCTACCAACTAGCAGTGAAGAAACAAAGAGGGCCAAGAGGGAATCTTTGGAACAGAAGCAAATATTAGTCCCAGAACTGTGCTCGCGACATCCCTTTCCTGCCTCCCTTTGGCGTAAGGCAGTGTGCCTGCCATGCATCCTCTATCGCCTGAATGCATTGCTTCTGGCTGACCAATTACGCGCTAGGGTAGCTCGAGAAATCAACCTAGGTCTGGAGAAAGTTCCAAAGGGTAAGGTGATTTTTATTGCATATTCTTGTAGAATTGATTTTTTTTTATATACAGTCAAACCCTACGTTTGCGTTGTTGGAATTAGCATTTGCCTGAAATTTACAACATTTTTTTAATGTCCCATATAATTTCCTATATTTCCAACATATATGGAACCACTTATTTATATGATTTCATTTTCAGTTTTCCTCATTGCATAGCTTTGTGCTGGAGAAAAAATAAATTTCAAATTCTAAAACAGTTGCTCATGTACATCATGCTTCATAAAGATATTATTTTGACTTCATTTCACAAATATGCATCTAAAAAAGATGAGAGAGAGAACTGTAATGGGTGTGGTGTTAGCGAAGAATTTGAATATGGTGAGGCAGTACAGAGCTCTACTAGTGATAGAATTGGAATTGTTAATTACTGAAACTCATAATCTTAGTCTGCGAGGAAAAGATTCATGTTTTGCGATGAATACATTGTGTGACTAGGAGTCAGTTATGTCATTTATTCATTGTATTATCTTAAAAAAATATTGAAGTTTGGCAATTGTTTGCACTAGCCAATTAGCAAGCAACTAGTGAGGTGGCTCAAATTCTCATTTGTTAAGTTTTCCTCAATTACTCTGGAAATTTAATATTATCCTGCTTGAAAATGGAAGGATGGGGAAAAAAAAGAACATTTGCTGTAGTAAAAATTCTATCTTCCCATAATTTTCATTTTCCCACATTTTACACTTTTTTCCTGAGGTCTCTAGAAAAGTGAAAATGAGGGTTTTTACCTGTATACTACCTTGATCAAAAAGGTCCCGGAATTTATTCAGAAAATTAAAAATACAAGTTTATTCATCTAAATCTATATTGTCCCCTTCAAAGTAATCCCCATCGACTGCAACACACTTATGCCAGCGCTTGATCCAATCCTCGAAACATTTTTTATATTCGGTTTTCACTTCTGAACTGCTCGTGCCACTGGTAAACGACCGTTTTTTTTAGAGAATCGTTGCCTAAACACTTCTCCAACATTTCCAACGTCCGTGCGCCACTAAATCCGTTTTTTATGCAAAATTTAATACAAGTTCGTTGTTGCAAATTTAAATCCATTTCTGCAATTGTAAAAAATCGCCAACACACACAGAGATAGATGTACTCTTGGCTACGTAACTTTTGCAAATGTCAAGTTATGACACTAAGATTTAAAGGGAATATCAACAACAGATGTACCAATTTAACAAAAAAAACAGAACTCAAAACGGAACGATGGGAGCGCCACACGGTGGTTATTCCGGGAACTTTTTGATTAAGGTAGTATAGTATGTATTGATAGAAAAAACAAGTAGGTATCACCTTCATGATGAAAATGACACAAAGTGTTGAATTCTTGCCTATAAAAATCAAAATATTTAGTGCTATTACATGTCTTCTCTTTTGTTCCCTATTCAATCATGTAAAGTTTCCACAAAGTTAAACCTGGTATTGTATGTTTTGTTGCATGGGTTTGTATTCATGTCAGGTCTACTTAAAAATAGTCCTCTGGCCTTAACCACCATATGGCTTCTTGAAAATTTGCTTAGACAGATTTGGTTCTGTCACTCACCTAATGAGTTAAATCTTTGTCCTTCTGAATTTTGATGGATCAAATATTTCTAGTGGTAGTCTGCAGGCATGTCTTTCACTTTCTCATTTTCTCCTGGACATGGAGATAGTTTTAGGGCTAGATCAAGTTATGTAACTATTACTGTGACACTCCCAGTATATTCTAAATCTAAACTAAATGGCGTTATGAGATTATCATTTCCATTGCTTCAGACTTTTATAATATTATATTAATAATGTTATTTTATGTAATGTTAATGCACAAGGTATGGCGAGAAAGTAAGTTGTGTTTTTGTTTCTTACCATGGTAGGATTGCAAATGCAGCAGGATTGCAAATGTAGCTTAGTTCATGTGAAGTAGTTGCTCTGAGTCCAGGAGAAGGAGTTGACACCACTTTGAGGTCACTGTTTGTTGTTTACGCGTAATGGTGCGTGGTCAGAATGGCAAAGTTGAATTGAAAATCCCCCCACTCGTGAGATCAAATCTGTAATTTGTTTTCTGAATCCGAAAAACATTAAACTGGTCAGCATTCATTGACAGATTTGTGCGGTTTATGGAGAAAATGTAATGAGTGATTCAATTGTAAGGAGATTGTTCTGGCCATTCAATGAAGGATGTGATCAAGTGCAAAATAGCAAACAAAGTAGGCATGGATCTTTAGTTAATGATGAATTGGTATGTGCAGTTGGAGAATTTTTAGAGAAAAACTGTGGGTTTACATCTGATCTTCCTATCTAGGTTTATCTGATCTTCCTACAAAATTACCACTAATTTCAAGATCACTTCTTCGTAAAATTGTTCCCAGAAGAATTTTGTCTTTGAAGATTCCTGAAATTGAATTTTTAAAAACTGCATGCGCATTGAGTGTCAATAACTTTTTACTTAGCAATGCAAAAAACAGCTTGAGCCAATTTGTCCACCCTCTGTGCAGCCCTGACCTTACTTCTGTCAACTTCCATCTCGTTTTGCACCTGAAAATGTTCCTTGGTAGTCAAAAATTCAACAACAATAATGAGCTCAATGAACATACTACCACTTGATTGATAACACAGGCAGTAATGTTAAATGAAGAAGGCATACAAAAACTTGTTCTGCATATAACAAGTGCCTACAAAATAGTGGGAGCTATCTAGAAAGATAGTTTAAGGTTTGTAGTTTTTTTGCAGTAAATAGCTTTTTGGTATCTGTATTGGTTTTGCCTTTTTTACCAGAGAATTTACTCACTGGAGTACCTTGTCTTTACTCAAAACTGTAATGACTGCGTTTCACTTTATAGGTAAAAGCTATAATTACTGAAATTTTCAGTTTACATATGGATATTGATTTGACCCAAAGATCTTAGTGTTCCAAAAAGTCTGGAATTAACATGTCAGGGAATCATTTTAATCCATTAATCATTTTGGCAAGGGTAAGATTTGTCCCAAATGTGAAACACTACAAAAAATATTACCTATGTGAAAAGGCTCATTTCTTGTCTCTTTTAGATTTTGAGTGGCCTCCATTGGATTTTGGTTGGAGTCTTGCCGATGTGTTGAAAAAATCGAAGGAAAATGAAAATTCGACAGATGGAAGCAAGACTGCCAAGTCAGGGAAGGGTGGAAGTGTAGCAGCTGACAAGAGCAGTGATGAAGATGATGAGATCTCAGGTGAAGGTGATGAGAAGAAGGTGACGAAGAAGAAGGGTTGGTCGGAGAAGAAGAAGAAACCGAGGAAGAGGGCAGATGTTGACGATAGGAGTGATGATGATGAGGCTGGCGATGACGAGGACAGCGAGAAGAATGATGGAGAGGATTGGATGGAGATTGGGACTTGGTCCAATGAGATGGCAATGCAGGCAAACCCCGAGGGCATCCCGCCTCTCCCTCACAATGTCACCATGGTCGGAGAGGGTGGGCGTGAGGGATGGGGGGCGAGTGGAGAAGGGGAGCGGATCAGGTATGGGTCACCAAGCATCTGGAAAGGCAACAGTGGGCCTGTTGAGGTCTTTCGGGGGTTGGAACATGACCTTGAGGGGCTCGAAACAACAGATTCTAGTGATGACGAGGACGAGGATGAAGTACCCGAGGATGAGGATGGAGTGGAGGAGGCAGTCCTCATACCAGAGGAGGAAGTGGAAGACCGTGGCCATCACCCTAGGGGAAAGCTTCGCATCCAGTTTAGGAGTGATTATTTGGCTGAGGCAGTGGAAATTCTGGATGATGACCTGGTGGAGGGTCAAATCTTGAAGGCGATTACGGAAGCTGGTGAGGTTTGTACCGAAGAAGATGATGACGGAGGTGAAGGGGAGGAAGAGGAGGAAGAGGAGGAGGTGGATTGGTTGTGGGATGAAAGTGATAACATGGAGGAGAGGGAGATGGTGGGGCGGTATGTGGAGAATTTCGAAAAGGCAGTGGTCAGTAACAAGAAAATGATTGAGGGCAGTGGGATGCTGCTTCACTCCGACAAAACTTTCTCCCTCATCACAAAGGGGGAGAGGTCCTTTCAGGTGGGCAAGAAGTTGGAACTGGTCCCTCCAAATCCCATCTCTCTGGTTTCAGAATCTGTGTTGGCAAACGAAACTGAATCAGTGAGTGAAGATAAATCGGAAAGCTACAATACCAACACCAACACAGAAGAAGGTGACTTTGTGACTCTGGAATCACTTTCTGATGATGATGCTGACGACATCTTCTTGGATGTTTTGGAGGAGGATAAAAGCTGGGATCCAGAGCTCCCCAGAAGTGAGAGTCCCTCGGAGTGTGAGAGCTACCGATCTAGCTCGTCAAATTCTTCCAGTTCCTCAAATTGCTCATGTTCTTCATCTTGTTCTTCCTGCTCATCATTGTTGTCGTCATCAGAGGATGATCTCCCCGAGAATTGGCCTTCAGACATGCCAATTAAAGAAAATGCACCAGGAGAATTGCCTGATTCCATGGGGGAGGTTAAAAGCTTCAGTTTTGATGCGCAGCCTTCCCTCGATGGCCATCCAGGGCCTTCTCCACCTCTTCTCCTTCAAGCTCTGACCATGTCAAATGCTAATGATGGCATAAACTTAGAACGCCTTGAGACAATTGGTGATTCATTTCTCAAGTATGCCATCACTGCCTACCTCTACTGCACTCATCACTCCATTCATGAAGGAAAATTGAGCCATCTTAGATCCAAGCAGGTGAGGTTGTGCTAATTGGTTACTGAACGATTTTTAATTTTAAATTAATGGAACCATATTTGATGGCATTTAAGGTGTACTTTTTTCCAAAATAATATTCTATAAAAATCTTCGCCAGGTCATAAAAGTGTGGGTGAAAGTTTCCCAAGGTTAATATTTATTATTTCCATTACTCAATTACCGACGGTAGGCTTATTTTACCTCATATGGTCACCCATTACTACTTCACTAAACTACTAAATATTATTTTATTATTTATCTGAAAAATGTTTTTATTATTGTCATAATTTCCACTGTTATTAATATTATTACTGGTATATAAGGTAAGATGAAATTTCTGATGGAAAAGCTTTTTTCCTATATACACCCATTTGAAATGGAGTGCATGTTATGTGCCATCTAATGTGATAGCTGTGAGTAATAGTCATGAAGTTTGTGAATTACAGTTTTAACTTTCTTTTTACTTTAAGCTAACAATGATATCAATTTCATACTTAGGTAAGCAACGTTAACCTGTATCGGCTTGGGAAAAGAAAGAGACTGGGTGAGAGCATGATAGCAGCAAAATTTGAACCTCACGACAATTGGCTTCCGCCATGCTACCATGTTCCACTCCATTTGGAAAGAGCCCTTATTCGAGCAGGTCTTCCACCTTCACATTGGAATGGTGCGGAAGTGCCTTCCCTTGCCTCCTTGTCACCTGCCCAGATTGGTCGTGTTGTGAGAGAGAAAGGGAGGCGTTTGATGATGAAGTCATTAGCTGAACAGGAGTCATTGGTCAAGACATCCATTAGTGCTAGGACAGGTGGTGACTCTGGCTTTAAACATACCAGCTTTGATGGAAATATTGACAATGTCTCATCAGCCAAAAAAGATGGACAGAAGAATGGCACTGTAGCTGGAACTGAGTCCAGTTTACACTCAGGAGGGAAATCAGTGACTTGTGATAGTGGGACCAAAAGAAAGGGTTTAGAAAGCTCTCCTGCAAGAAATTCTGGGAGTGCAGCATCAGATACAACCGATCCAATAATGTCTTCCCAGACACAAACATGTAGCAATCGTGTGGAAGAACTTCCCTGCTTTGTCCCATATAACCTTGTGACACAACAGAGCATACCAGATAAAAGCATTGCCGATTGTGTTGAGGCTCTGATTGGGGCATACCTTATTGCTTGTGGTCCAAGGGGTGCTCTTCTGTTCATGGCCTGGTTAGGAATCCGTGTTCTTCCATCACAGAAAATATTCCTTAGCAGTTTGAAGGATAAAGCTTTGAAGGAGGGAGATGAAAGGCCAGTTGGTTGTATGCTTCCAAAAGAAGCTGTTGAGCCAAAAGGTGAACTATATCAGGTAATGTCCTTTAATCTATTTTTTTAGTGTTTTAATTTTAAACTTATGTTAATTTAAAAAAACTGGAATAAGCATGTGCTTCTTGTAGAAAGAAAGAAGTTTTATCTTAATGATGGTTTTTTAAAGAACACATTTTTTATATAACCACCTCATAAGTGAATGCTAATAATTGTTAAATGATTCAGTTGAAAAAATGGTTTTTACAATTATAAAAAATTGGATAATATGCTCGTACAATTACATTTTATTTGAAAAAAGGTGTACCTAATCATGCCTCCCCCTAATCAGCTCTTTATTGTAGGACCTTCAATTTTGAATCCAATTTGGTTGTTTCCACCAAAAGACTGAAAAGGAAAAGATCGCTTTAAATTTAATCTAATTCCTTTCAAACATTTTTGCTAGCTGAAGATATATTTTTATATGATATGCATAGTATATTGGAAGTAATTGTTCTGGAAAAGGTAAAGGCTACATCATGTGAGGACTACAGAACAATAAATTTGATTTCTCATGCAGCTAAAGTGGTTCTCAGGTTCATCATCAAAAGGATGGAGAGCAGGGAAAGTGATTACTTAGGGGAGGATCAGTTTGGAAGGGGAGAGGCATGTACGATATCATTGAAATAATGAGATCACTAATTGGGAGGAATATAGAGCACAATTAGAACATATTTGCCTGTTTCGTAGATTTCAAAAAGACATTTGATAGAGTGAATCAGGAAAAACTAATGAGTATATTGCAGAAAATAGAATGAGAGACAGGAGGCAAATCTTCAACCTCTACTTGTCTCAGACTGCTTGGGTGTGGGTGGGGAATAGAAAGTCCAGATGGCCAGTATTAGATTAAAGAGGCATGAGAAAAACTGTGGATAGGAATGAAAGTCAGCGGGGAATTCGTAAAATCAGTTAGGTTTGCTGATGACCAAGTTTTAGTTTGTCAGTCATCCAAGGTGTTGCAAGCATTGCTGAGTGAATTGGAAATTCAGTGTGATAGATATGGGATGAGAATCAATAGATCTGTCTATATCATTTCTAGATTTTCTAGAAAGACAAAGACTAAGGTTAACATTAAATTAGGAGGGCAAAAACTAGAGCAGGTGGAACAGTTTATGTATCTCAGAAGTGTTTTAGACCAAAATAGTCAAGGTAGTAAGGATGTAAGAAGAAGAATTGCTCTAGGAAAAGAGACTCTCACAAGGATGAGCAAATTAATGACAGGGACATTGAGCAAGGGTGTTAAGAAAGGACTCGTCAAAACTTTGATTTGGAGCGTAGTAATGTACGGCATGGAAACAAGGCTGGATGATAGAAGTAGATTGAAGGCATTTGAAATGTGAGTGTGGAGAAGGATGAAGAAGGTGAAATGGACCGAAAGGAAAACAAATGAGGAAGTAATAGGTATGGTGGGTGAGGAGAGGGGTTTGTTGGGAGAAATCCTAAGGAGACAGGAAAAATGGATGAAGGGCATATTGGTCAGTAGTGGGATTTTGAAGACTGTAATAGAGAGGAGAATCTTAGGCAAATGAGGAAGGGGCAGGAATCGGATGGGGATGTCTGATGGGATGAAGGTAGGAAGGAAGTACACAGAGATGAAGAGGGGCTTGTTGTAGAGTAGGATATTGGGTTGTGTTTTGCCAGGAGAAAAAAAATATTTATTTGGTAGTCACATCCATCCAAAAACTACCTTAACCAGAATATTGCCTAATAATAATTGAAAGGAATGGGCATGTTAATGATTAGTTACTAATGTAGCATGTATACAAAGAGGAATTTCTCATAACTCACACTCATTTTTTTCTTTATCCTCTCAGTGCAAAGAAAAGTTGTGCTCGTTAAAAGAATTGACAGAATTCAACTGAAATACCCATTCTGACATCCCCGAGTATGTTTTGACTATTTCCATCATTTGTTAGACTATTTGATTTGACTAATGAAAATTATGTAGGAATGATTCCTCAAAAACTTAATCTAAGTAACACACTTGTGAATGATTTATGAATATCGGAAAAGATGTAGGAAAACACTTTTAATTTCTACTAACTTTTATTCTCAATGCCCAGAAATTATGTCGAAATTACAAGTGTTTTTCTAAATCTTTTCCATCATAAACTTTTCCTGAAGCAAATCCTGCGACTGCACAGTTTGATTTATGAATCATATCTCAAAAATTATGAGACTGAAAAAACAAAATTGAATATTTTTGTAAAGGTTGTATGTTTTTAATATGCTCATAATTTTCTAAATCTTTTGATGGCAGTGTAGACTCTTAAAGTGTATTAATTTGTTAAATTTCAATGTTTATCAAGTAAGTGGATGTTTCTTTGTTAGTACAATTAAATTAACTACAACTGAAATATGTATATGTGAGGGTGAATATCATTGCATTTAGCAAGTGGGAGTCATCCAAAGCTTTGTCAAAGGAAACAGTTATTTTGTTATAATAAGAGGACTAAATAGCTTAAATAGTTCTTATTTTCCTAAATATTATTATGAAAATGGACAAAATTTTGGAGAGAACACAATTGCAATTAAGCAGGAAGCTATGATACTTAGTCATATTATGCATCTAATTACTTGTGGTATTTTTCATTAATTAAATATTCTTTAATCTGCACTGGGAAAAACATTATTAATTCATTATAATTGTCTATTGTAAGGCAATGCAATATGCTCATGTCAGTTGATCTTTTATTATGAAGCATTTCTTTAACAAAAATTTTAAAGTAAGGATACCACAAGTGTGGAGAAAATAATTTTATAACCATATAAGATATTTGAAACTTTTAAAGTTACTTGTACATTTTCTTAAATTTCACATGGTTGGAATGATAGAATTATTGATTATTTTTTATTTTGTGAATTTATTTTCATTAAGTTAGCATGTCTTTTTGACATTCAGGTGTGCTATGGAACTCTATCTGCACCTCCTCCACCTCTTTCTCTGTCCTCATTTTCACAAAGAAATGAACAAGAAAGAAAGACTCACCCAGGGCTACAAATCACAAGGTGTAAGCACTGTTTGAAACCTAAGAAGAATATGAACCGTGGTGCCATGAAGCATGAACCAAGAAATCATTTTGTGGCATCAGAAGTGAAGTTACCCAAAGAAAGTACAAATAATATGGAAATTATAGGTAGTGGAGAAGTTAATTATAAGACAACAGTGCAAAAGGAGCTGACAACCCTTTTAGGTGGTCTTAATGCATTTGAAAAACATATTGGTTATTACTTCCGAGATCGTTCACTGCTGCTTCAAGCTCTCACCCATGCTTCTTATTCACCCAATCGTTTAACTGATTGCTACCAGAGACTGGAGTTCCTTGGTGATGCTGTTTTAGGTATGTACTAAAGAAAATACAGATGGTAGGCAACAGCCTATCCGTTATTTATCTCATGATATCCCAATACCAATTTTGAAGTAATATTTAGGAAATTGACATTGGTATCATGAGGAAATAAATCATTTTGCATGTGTTTTGTATGAATCATTGATTTAATGACTGTTTAAGTTGTAGATGGTCTTGCAAGAGTGTGATGAAGTGACAGCTGAGATCACTAATGAAGATTTAGTTTTGTTAGAACAAATGTGGCTAATGACATAAAATACCTACTGGGAACCAAGAAAAAATTAAGTGTGTATATGGTTTTTCTTCATCATTTCCCTTTAAATCCGTGTGGACTCAGTGCCCATGAACTTTTGTCGTATTCAAGATTTACTGGAGTTTATCTGAAACCCCAAAATTCAGATGTCGGACTTCCATTTGCCACATTGTGAAAGAAAATCATGCATAGGAAAATCATTGTTTAATTCAATTTCAGTGCCCACAGAATCTTGTTCACATTAACTTTAATCCTACAAAAGGTGAAGGCTATCTTCCTTCGACTCTTCTCCAGAATGAAAAACCTCTTCTGAGATTCATTCAGAAAATGAAGTATTAGTGTTAATTCCTTCTCTAAATGATTATCCACTATCTGCAATTGAGTATAGATGAACAAGTAAAAAAAATGGTGATAGTTTTATTTGTAATTGGGACCTAAAAAATTAAATACATTTTTTAGAGGAAGGCAAAATCAAACATTGGAGTAGGATGTTTAGTGGAGTATGTTATTGATTAATGAACATTCCAGGTCATGGGAAATAGTGGGGAAAATGGAAAACATTGTTAATATACTTATTATGTGACTAAGGATTTTAAGGAAGTACTTGCATGTACCATCGCCGTGTGTGCTAGACATAGACATAACTTCAAATCCTATCATAAGACAAAAGAAGTCATTTCAGTTTAAGATGTGAGAACATAATTCTTAAAGACTGTACATATAACCATGCATGAGGGAAGATAGCCAGATAATATTGAAGAAAAATGGGGATATCAAAAAAGGGATACTGAAAGCCGAAAAAGAAGGTATAGGAACTGTAAATAGGAAAATAACAAGAAAACTATGGGTTATGGACAAGATGATTAGAAAGATAGATGAGAGAAGGAAATAGAAGAATATAAACATTAAGTCAGGTAGAAGGAAGTATAAAGAGTTCAGTAATAAACTGACACTTGAAACAGATAAAGTTAAAAAAGCGTGATGGAAGGTGCAGTGTGATGCTATGGAAAGTTTACAGAGTAAGAGCGAAATTGGTGTGCTTTACAGGAAGGTCAAAACACTATCAGGAAGCAAGAAGGGACAATCTGTGTTTGATCAGAGATAAGTCAGGAGAAGTATTAGTTGAACCAGAAAGGATCCAAGAGAGATGGAAATATATATAGAAGAACTGTATGGTAAAGACATTAGGCCAGCAGTGTTGGACATAGAAAGAGAGTATGATGTAGAGGAGGATGGCTTAGGTCCTGGCTTACTCGATGGTGAAAGAGAAAGGGCATTAAGGAATATTAAAGCAGATTATACAGTGGAGGTAGACAACATTTCCATGGAATTAAGGTTTAGGAAAAGCTGGGAGGAAGATTTTTATGGACTAATTCATAGCATTAATGAGAGGAAAGACTTGGATCAGTTATAGTCCCTATCCCGAAAAAGGGAGAGGTGACCCACAGGTAAGGTCATTTGGACCATTAGGGATGGATGGGAAAGGGTGGAGAGAAACATGGTGTCAGCATTAGCCTACTCTTTACAATAGGCGCCAAGTGATTCGCTGCTTAACGTCCCATCCGATGGACGGCGTACTCACTCAAAGTGCCCTCCAGAAAGCACCTCATGTAGAGATCGGGATACCCACTGAAAAATACCTGCCGCTGCTGGGACTCAAACCCAGACCCTCTGGGTGGGAAGCCAGTATGTTAGTCACCACACCATCCCGATAAATCCCAAGAAATATAGAGGAGGCAAGAAAGATAGATTAAAAGCATTTTGTTTGGAAATAGGATGTTCCCATGTTATAAAGGGTAGAATGTTGGGAAAACGAGGAATGGGGAGGAATAGGAAAGGCATGTTGGATTGAATGAAGGGGGAAAGAAGTATGCAGAATTGAAGAGGGGCTTGCTATTGTGTCAGATTTCAGGTTGTGTTTTTGTTATATGAAGCGAGTAAACGTATTTTTGTACAATTTCATAGTCTGTGTGAATCCTAAATCTACCTTAACCAGTGGAATACCCCCAAAAAAATAATGTTCCATTGGATTTGGTAACTTATCCAGCCAATGGTGGCCCTAAATTCACCTCCACTCAAATTTTCAACCAAATTAGTCAAGGAATTTTAATGGATAGCCATCACTATTTAATTAAGAAAGCCCTCTGTCCTTCTCTGGGCCAGTTAATTTGGTGATCATTTTGTCATATGGTGCCATTAGATGAATGAGTTTGAAGTTTCCCTTAGATGCCTGAATGTGCCTTATATTTTGCCTATATATTCATGATTAAAACTGAAGTAAACAAGTAGCTTTCTGACTGGGCTTATTTGCAAGTGTCCAAGTGGAAACTTGAGTAAGTTTGTAGAAAACATGCATTGATGAGCACCTGGATGCTTATCTTACATGTAACATCACTCTTGCCAGGTCTCATCTGTGAATGCCTTGTTCTATAGTGTGAATTCGGTATGTGATTCTTGGTGTTCTACAATAGTTATATTATGTTCACACTACTGTAGAACCAGTGAGTTGATTTAAAAGACAGTACTCAGAAAATCTAGGTGTATGGAAATACAGTACCAATTCTAAAAAAATCTGAATGAATGCAATGAAAAGAATTTGCACAATAATCTTACAACATCATGACTGTATTAAATTTAGTGGAAAAGATAAGGGCAAAAATAAATTCTCCAAAACACCAAAGATGAGATCATTTTTACTTGCAGTATATTAAACAGTCCGTTGGATTGGTAATAAGTTCAAGTTGAAATAACACCAAAGAGTAAGCACAAGTAAGTCCTCGCTTAGCTGTCACCAAATTTATATGGACCCAATGGGAACATTCAGTTGCCTGAGAGGATGCCCAAGGAATTTAAGTGAATTCTCAAGGATAATAAGGAAAACACTGAAATAACTGTTAATGCTGAGAAATTTTTGTGGAAAGACTCCTTCTTATTGTAAACAGCTCTTGTGAAGAGCTGCAGATGAATTCTGAAATGTAGAAGAAAGTATGATCACCTCATATTGTCCCAAATGGTGAGGCACCAGTTGCAGGAAATAACTCGGTTATAAAGCATTATGGAAGCATTTTCCACCTCTAGGGCATGTAAAAATTCTGTTTTTGAATAAAAAATTGAGTGACCAATTATTTGCTGGATGGCAGTTACCAAAAGCTCTCTCTTAGCTGGTAGTATTGATAAATGGGACTGAAAAATATTTACATACAAGATATTCTAAAATTAATTTCCATTTTCAGATTATCTTATAACTAGACACCTATATGAAGACCCCCGCCAACATTCTCCTGGAGCCCTGACAGATCTACGCTCTGCCTTGGTCAACAACACTATTTTTGCATCTTTAGCTGTACGACATGGCTTTCATCGCTTTTTCCTCCATCTCTCCCCTGGGCTTCATTCTGTCGTAGAGCGCTTTGTTAGAATGCAAGCCAGCAATGGCCATGCAATATGTGAAGAAGTAAGTGTGTTTACTTTTTTCAGCAAAAATATGTCACCCATTTGGTCATTTTAGAAGTGATCATTGAAAATAAATTTTAAAAATTTTAATCAAAAGAGGAAGAAAAGTCATCTGCCTTTCTCAAATGTTTGGTAGTTCATGTTTTTTAAACATTTAATTAAAACTTAAAGTATAATTGATATTGAGAAATATATATCATGAAATATGTGTAGTAGATGCATATGAGTTTACTGGTAAGTCTAGTACTTATTTTCCTAGTGTTGAAGGTTTTGGTAAAAATTTTACAAGAACTTTAAAAAATACATTTGTGTAAAAGTTTTAAAATTGCCTTTCCTTAGTATTACCTGATAGAAGAGGAGGAGTGTGAAGAAGCAGAAGATGTAGAAGTTCCTAAAGCACTTGGAGATGTGTTCGAGTCTGTAGCTGGTGCAATTTTCTTAGATTCTGGGATGTCCTTGGATGCCGTATGGAATGTGTACTATCGAATGATGAAAGCTGAAATTGGTACGTTTTTACTTGGTTTTAACTTGTGTAGCAGCTTTTATAAGGTTTACCTAAGAACTGATTCTTCAAATGTATTTTTTGTTAAATGTTTAATCTTTACACTGTTGACAATCCCTCATTTTAAAATTGAAAGATTTACATGGCTGTTAGGCTAATACTTCTTGGTAAAAAAATGTTCATAGTTTTATTCTGTGGGACTAAAATCACTTGGTTACCTACCTTAAACGGTAGATTACCTAATAATAAACTCTAGGGAAGTAGTCATGCCTACTAAACGAAGTCTGTTCAAAAGGTTCTCAAACTTTTTTATAGCATACCTCAAGTTGGTTATTTTATTAATTTGCTTGGAGGTGTTGTGTCCATGGAAACTTCCTGAATAACTGTGTTTGAGGCCTTTGTTGATATCTTGTTTTGTTGATTAGTTATGGCTGTTTATGTGAAGGGGTGTTCGTGAAGTGGGGTGAAAAATCGAATCCAAGGACATGAGCTCTTTGAAGGAGCAACATTGTTCTGTGAAATTCTGTGTGAAGCTCTGCAAATCCTTCACAAAAACTTTTTAAGTTAATTACCGAGGCTTATGGTGAGGATACTATGAAATGAATCGCGGTTTATCCAGTTCAAAAAGGGGCAGCAGTCAGTGGAAAACAACGAGCATTCTGGAAGACCATCAGTGACTGATGACCCCCTCATCGAGAAAGTGAATGATTTCATTTGTGCAAATTGATGTTTGACTCACAGGGAACTTGCAGGAGTGTGTGATATCTCAATTGGTTCATGCTACAAAATCCTGGCTGAAAAATTGAGGATGCATTGAATTGCTGCCAAATTTGTATCTCACCTGATGACAGCAAACCAGAAACAAATCAAGTTCAAGTCTATCAGGAACTGTTTGATTGAGCTTAAGAGGATGAAGCCTTCTTTTCCAGGATCATAACTGGTGATAAGTTATGGGTCTGTGGATATAGCATTGAAACAAAGTGCAATCTTCACAATGGAAACATCCTTCCCACTCCAAAAAAGTTAAACGAGTGTGCTTGAATGTCAAGGTGATGTTCTCTTTTTTTTTAATGCAAGGGGGTTGTGCATCACGAAAACCTACCTAAAGGCCAGACAGTCAATGTGGAGTACTACTTGGGGGTTATGAAATGCTTAAGGGACAGAATCAGGTGAAAATGGCCCAAACTTTGAAGGAGCAGCAAGTGCTATTTTCACCATGACAATGTTCTGGCTCATTCATCTCTCAGAACTCATATGAGTTTTTCACCAAAAACAAGACCACTGTACTACCCCATTCATCCTACTCACCAGATCTGACCCCATGTGACTGTTTCCTATTCCCTAAACTAAAAACCTCACTGAAAGGAGAAAAATTTGCCACCATTCCGGAGAAAGAGAAAATTTGACGTAATTACCATTCTGTAAGAAGCATTCCAGGACTGTTTTCAAAAAGTGGAAATGCCATTGGAATAAGTGCATATGCTGGGGAGGAGACTACTTTGAAGGGAACCCTGGCCAATAATTTGTTAGTGAAGTATTTTTTGTAATAAAAAGCCTGGGCATTTTTGAACAGACCTCATACAATGTTAGGGAATTGGATTATTATTTTCACAGTTGCTATGAGTAACAGTCATGCCTTGTTCAATGAAAATTTCCCAGAGTAAAAAATGATCTTGAAGTTAAACTTGTTTTTCCCGTTGATGATATGGATATTTAATCACAGTACAGCTAACTTAATTCATGAAACATAAACATAAAGTGAATGTAGATAACACAGGCCTACAAAAAAAATTTTTTTTTGGTGCCGGGAATCTTTGTGATGATTTTAACTATATTTGTAGAGCTGAATCCAAATATGAAATCCATTTTTATTTAACAGCTCTACTTTTTTAGATATGGCACATATTACGATTAGTTGTTTTAATATTTGATATATTCCGGAAAATAATTTTCAAAGTTAAATAAATCTATAAGTATACTAATTTATAACCACTCTGCGGTGTTCCTTTTATTTTCAATAAACTGTCAATAAGTTTTATGTATATTTCTATATTGTAGGCCAATGAGATAATTATTAATATAATATTCCCATATCATCATGTAGAAGATTTTTTTACGCAAGTAACAACATATCTATATCTTGAAAACTATAGCCGATAGGAAAAAACTAGTGTCATAATTGGATTCAGCACCCCAATTGTTCTTTAAATCAACATTAAAAGCTCCGGCACCAAAAACACTGTTGGCCTGTGTAATCACTCTTGCTGATATTAGTACTTTTATGGTGTGTATTTGGGTCAGATTGTTAATATCAAATAGCAGTCATTCAACACAAATTCCAAGAAACTGCAGGAGATGCCATAACAGTAACTTTTAATGGAGTTCACATGCTAAATGTGCATTGCAATGCAACACTTTCAGAGTAATAATCATTCACTTTTATGGGGATTTGAACCTGGATCCCTCTGTTTGATCCCTCCAAAAGATTCAGGTTTGAATCCTGGTCAGTGTGAATGATTTTTACACTCTGAAATCATTGCATTAAATTGAACTCAAAATTTTTGCATCACCTACAATATTTAATCTTACATTTGTTAGAGGGTTTTAAGTCTTAGAAGCCAATTAAAATGGGTGAAAGTGAAAGAGATGTGCAGTTCATGAAACAGAACAAATCTTATACAATTTGTAAGGAAAAGTATAAATCTTGAAGGTAAAATGAAAAGGATGATTTGAAGAATGGGCATTGTGTGCAACTTTAATTCCTTTACTCCAATAAATAAGAAGTAAATTTCATCAACGATGCTATTACTATAAGAAAACTCTTGGTTCTAAAGGTCTGTTATCAGAAAAGGTGCAAAAATTTTTCATTTCACAGATTACTTAAAAGTGGTTGAATGGTCCTCTTATACAAGTGATCATTATGCTAAAGTTTTATGCCTGAGATATCTAATAGAATGAAACTAATAATGAATATATTACCTTTGAAGATAATAATAAGTGTGCATATCATTGCAAAAAACCATTTCCAAAACTTATGAATGGGATATGCTTTCATTACTGTTACAATGAATTTTTGTGGTACATGGAATTTTATCTCCATCTCCTGTATGTTAAAATTCTCCAATTTTTCTTATTCTCTCTCGTAAATTGGAGCTAATAAATAAGTTCTTAAAAACTCAAATTAAATATGGTCATAGTTTTTCTACCTTAGCTTAATTATCCAAATTAGATTTAGGGAAAACTTAAAAAAAAGTAATTGTTGACTTTAGTTGAGCAACTTAACAATTTATTGTGTTTTAATACATTGTTTGTTTTGGAGGCTATTAATGTTATCAATTTGTAAAGAATGTTTTATTTTTTAAATCCAAAATCTAATTATGGGTTATTATAATTTTTTCAGAGCAATTCAGCACTAATGTCCCCAAGTCTCCAATCAGGGAGCTTTTGGAGATGGAACCAGAAACTGCTAAATTTGGGTAAATAGTAAAACATAAGATTTTTTGGAACATAACATTAAGTTTGGAAATCTAGAGGAAACCATTCTTGAATAACCAAACCTGAGGAGGGTTTCAACTTTGTGCATAACTCTCAGTGTTTTTAAAACTTATGCATTGCAAACACTTACAGTTATCATTTAATTTATTTTGTAGCACTGAATGTTTTAAGAGCTTGTCTCTTAATTATGATATTGTCGTCTGTTAATTATTGTATTGTTCTGAGTACAATCCACCTTTTGCTAGAAAAACCCTGAAACATGATAATCTACTAACAAGGGGAAGGCTAGATCCTTGGATATCAGATTTTGCCGAAATATGGTAGTTAGATCCCCCTAAACTCTCCAAATTCATAATGCATGGGCATAGAAAGCCAACAGTTAAAATGAAATTTGATTAAGTGTTGCAAAAAGTGTTTAACCTCTTCCGCTGTGATAGTGTTCTTGGGCATCAACCCTGAAGTTGCCTGTTTTATCCCTATCCGTAACTAATTTAATATGACTGAAAACATTACAATGGTTTTCATCAAGGTTGTAGCTTATGTGGACATGTTTTTGCATCGTGAAGCAGGTGATTTTTGCAGCTGTTGGGAACAGAGCTTTGCAAGATTCTCCAAATGCAAAAAATACTGGTGTGGAATATTACCTATTGGAATCTATACAATCTTGTGGATAAAATACACCATATAGGATACAATGACAAAAATCATGGGGTGTCAACATTAATGGTGGACAAAAATATGACTTATTTAAAAATCAGGGTTTTGCTGACATGTAAAACCTGTGGTAACATTTACATTTAAACAACTTGGCAATTAGTTTGAGAGAGTCCCAATACTCATTTTTAAATTTGAGAGTGAAAAGTTAATTTACCCCGACACTAACTTGATTGAGAAAACTAGTTTGAATTTTGTGTCACTCCAATTCATTTTGAAAAGAGAGGCATCGGATGATAGTTTCAAATGACTGAAGATGTTTCTCCATGGCAAACATTTGAACCTTATGAATGAACACCTCCTACTCACCCTTGCAGATGTTGGTTTTTGCTTCCATGTTTGGGGTTAGGTGGTAGAAGAGACTCCATAGTCTCAATCTCATCCCAAAATTAAAATGACTACCTATCTATCAATCCATCTATCCCTCCTCCTTTTCTCCCTTCCTGCTGCCCTATCCATATCCACTACCTTCCACTGTTTCCTTGAAGCCCAAACCACCAAACAAATCACTTAACCTTACCTAGCTTCCCCATCCCCATCCCCTGCTATCTCCCCACACAAGTTGAACTTCCTTGGGTTCTATAATGCCTTGTTATTCCTTCACGTGCAGTATATCTCTAATGATATTGCATAGCGTGAAACCATTTATGTTAATAGTTATGTTATGGAATGTGGTAATTCTTTTTTTTTTGTCTTGTTTGAGTTCATAGTCTTATGAGCTAATGATAGAAAATCATTAAGACTCTCAAGTTAATTATCATTCATGTTGACTTGAGAGATATTATTTGCCTTTGTTTCAGTAACAGTGGTGTTTTGATTCATTGGAATTAAATGGAATGTATCAGCCTTCCATTTATTCAATTTGTGGTAATGATCAATGTAAGAAGTTTGGTGAAAGTTTTGCCTTATTGCACTGGACGTAGCATAAGTGTTGGCCTACATGAAATCTCATTTAATTAGTCTTGAGATGTCCTTATGTTTTCATGTAATCAGATCCTATATTATTAAAAACTATTTAATTAGTCACATGGTTATTTCCTTAAGAATTTTGTAGTTAACTCTGAAATATAAAGGCCAATTGATGCATGTTGATCTACTTGTTTGTCTGGAGTGAATTATCACAAATTATCGTATGCCATTGTCTTCACTTATGATAATTTCACTGTACACTTGGCACTATGGAACAAATTAATATTGTAAAATTGGCACCTGTTGTAATATGTTTTCTTCTTGCTTTGTATTGTAAAGAAACTTCATTCTTCAATAGGAAACCTGAGAAGCTGGCCGATGGACGACGTGTTCGAGTGACTGTAGAAGTCTTTGGAAAGGGAACCTTCAAAGGGATTGGTCGTAATTATCGAATTGCCAAATGCACAGCAGCTAAGTGTGCTTTGAGGCAGCTCAAGAAAAGGGGGCTGCTATTTCCTAGGAAAAATTAAAGGTAGCTTTTTCTAGTGAAATCAAATGAGTCAAATTAGTAGTGCAAGTAAGTACTTATTCATCATCACTATTCGATTATGCTAAATTCATGTGGCAATTCACATAATTTTTCTACCATTACTATTATTTTTACTATTCTATAATTCTGGGTCCAGGGTAGTGTGTTGGACTACTGCCCGGAGCCTGACTATTCCTGGGCCAGCACCGGTGGGTGCTGAACTTCACCTAAGTTCTGTGATTTTTCAGGTACCAGATCTTCCTGGGAAACCATAACCAGCTCAGGGAAAGGAACAGACTCCCATTCCCTGATATATGAATTTCACATGAAGCCGATGGGCTTAGTACTGGGTGAACTCTGCCATCACCTACCAAACCGACATTGGGGTTGATAACTGTGTTTATGTTTGTTATTGTACAATTACACTCATTTTAGTGCATGCATTTGCTATTACCCTGTTTATTAAGTTACATATATCTGTCATTTATGTAAACATTAGTGGGTAGGTACGCAAAAATAATTGTTTTCATTTTCCCCAGTTTTCTTTGAGGTGAAAAATAGTATGTCTACTGTTTAAGTCCAACACCATTGACTAAAAATTTATTACATCATCAGGAAAAGTCCTTCATTTTACTTGAAGAGACTGCTGGAAAATGAGGAAATTGTCATTTGGGACTACATTCATGAAAGTGGACAGGGAATGCAATGAATTAGAGATGATAGTGATGACAGTGGGATTATGTTTAACCTTAATATTAAATGATTTGTTTTAATACCTTAAGTGTGGAGTGGCATTCTTGTGTCAAATGAGACTAGCATTGAGTGCTGTAAGTTTATAAGTGACTTCTGTGAATATAAGCACTTAATGCATCTGTAAAAATATTAAACCATAAACACAGTTATAAAGGTTGATCCTAAGGTTGGTTTGATAGGTGAGGGTGGAGTTCATTCGATACTAAGCCCAATGGCATGTGAAATTCACACATCAGAGTAGGGGAGGCCAGTGCCTTTCCTTTCCCTGTGTTATCTATGATTTCCCAGGAAGTTTTGGTACCCAAAAAAACACACAGCTTCAGGAAAAGCTGAGGGTGCCCAGAGGCATGCCCAGGAATCAAACATGGGCCCTCTAGTCAGTAGTCTAACACACCACCCCTGGACTACCATGTCCCCTTATGCAAATTAAAGTACTTAGTATTTTTTATTAATTTTTCAGGACTAGTTTTTCAACTAAAATAGATTTTCATATATTAACTATTTGTTATTAAAAAATCCATCAAGATGCTGTTTTTTAATAAGGTGCATTTAATATCAGTATTTTTTTGCCATTTCAGTCTCTTAGTGTACTTAAATGACCTTGGGGATTTGTAATAAGGCCAGTTTATCACTTTTAATTATATTAAATTTAGTATTAATTATTATATTAATTAATTATTATATTTATTGAAAGCATTGAAAAAACGAGAAAAAACATGGCTGAAGCAACCACTGAAAAGGATTAAACTGTATTAAATCTAATACCTTATCTGTAAGAGATAAAGCTCAAGCGATTTTTACTAATGACCATTAAGGATTTGCAGGAGATAGTTAAGAAATTCAAAAATGGAAAGACATGCCAAGGTGAAAAATAAACTTTAAATCAAACATTGGATATCTATGGAGAGTCATTAGTGAAGAATTGTAAATGTGTCTCTGCTATGGAGGATTCTAATGATGAATGAAGGTGGTTACGGCAATGCTCATTTTCAAGGTAAATATCCTCTCTCAGCCAAAGGATACAGTTAGGGTCCAGTAAATGTATAAACATAGAAAGTGCTTTACAGGAAGTGTAATTAACATAGAGGGGTGAAAATAAATAAAGGAAATATTATAATCTGTCATGTTAGATTTAAAAAGAAATTTTGAGAAGTCAAGCCATTAATTAGAATGTTAAGCAATAGATGGTATAGCATTGAAGACTTTTCAAAATTAGGTACCTGAGTAAATAGTATCAATGGGTGAAAATAAATGAATGTATTTGATGCAGGAAGAAGTGCAATTTTGGAGTTCTGGAAGGTTTTTTGCTGGGAGGAATATTTTATTATTTATATTAATGTATGCTCTTGTGCTGTAAAAGTTCATTTTTGATATTAAGGGTATGTAATGAAAAGGGGAGAGGTAAAGCTAGTTAATAAATATATTACTTGTAGCTACCAATAGAATGAGTAAATAAATGTAGCAACAATGTAATGAATAAAACACCACTAAAAATAATTGCAAACAAATGATGTGATAGAATAAATGAATATCTAAATTATGTTAAAAAATTATTGAGAAATAATAAGTTATAGTTTAAATTAAATAGCTGGAAAATTAAAAACATTATTATAGAAAAATCTGCATGTATGCTAATAACTAACACCTCCAGGAAGAGGGAAAGTATTTTTGAAAAGGGTAGGCATGGGGTATAGTTATTACCCAAGGAGATATAATCCTAAATGTTGTAAAATACTCCACTGTTATAGTAACTCAAATTAAACCTTTAATGGCCATATTGATTAAATTTTTAAAAATGACAAAATTTTGAAGTATTCAGAAGAATAGATAGGTTGATGCCTATATAAATTGTCAAAACTTATTGCACTGGGATAATTATTTCCTCCTGTTTAGATTACTGTTCGTCATTATTACTGGAAAAGGATAAACAAAATTTAGAGAGGTTACAGAAGTTGCAATTGGCAGCTGTGAGCCTCATGTTGGAATGTGACAGGAGAATTGACAGAGCAGAAATGTCAAATGCTCACAACTTTCATTTTAGAGCCAAGTCTAGGTTTCAATGCAATGCATGTTCATGCATAAAGTTGTTCAGAAAATGGAAGGAAATTACCCAACTAAGTTCATGGTAAATAGTGCCCAGAAACATGAATGTGGCATAAGGAATTCCAATAAGTAGTACATCATGTACAAAACTGCAGCAACAGCCAGAAGACAGTATTAATAAGTGGTGAGTAGTGTGAGAAGTAGCTGACATTAGGTTTTACAATGATATGTTATAGGAAGATAAGGATAAATACATATATTTATTTATTTTTAAAATACGTATTTAGATTATTTATAAGTGAAATCTTATTTGGTATGTGATTTCTGCTTAATTTGATTTATTTCCTTGGAAAGTTCGGTATTTTAAATCTGTAGTTTCATAACCACCTCACTTAGCTAACTTGAATAAAAGTTACATTGTACTAGTTATATGCTTTCCAACTTCATCCTGAATTTGATATTTGATTATTAAATTTCCTTCTTGTGCTTGCAGGTTTGGCATAATTGGTGAAGAAGAAACAATTTATGAGATCATCTTGAAGGTATTTTGTTCATATATTGTCAGTATGTGAACAATCACAAAGAAAACTACACCAGGCATTTGGTTTTACTGGATTAATTTGGTCAGTGAGATAAATCTGAATGTTAATGTGATATTCCATGGGAGTGCCATGCACTTTTTTCTATTATGATGTTAATTTATAGTACATGATTGATTTTAATGCAATTTAACTTTGCTTTTTTGCTCAATGCTTTTTCTTTAAGATTTATAAACTAATGTAATTGGTTACTTGTATAATTTTTCATTGCCAAGGTAAATGGCATAAAATGCAATTCTCTTTTAAGTTCATGAGATGAACTGAACTTTAAATGACATTTTTTTTATGAAAATGACTTCAGGTGCAAATTTTGTATGGTTTTTGAGTGATTATAATTTTATGGCCATTCTCATAATTTGTTATGATGACATTATTTTTGAAGCAATTTTATTACATATTTTAATGTTTCAATTTTAACAAAATGGATCTTTTTGTTGGCAATAATGTATTTGAAACTTTCTCTGGTTGGATACATTTATATATACTTGTAATTAGTAGTTGAGCATACATTTTTTTATAATTTGTAAGCTATTCAATGAGTGTATTTGTCTATTTTGTAAGCTTCCTAAAATCTTGACCTATATTATTTTGGTGGCCTTAAAAAACTGAAAAGTTGGTTGATATTGAATAATTTGTAGTAACATCCAAGTGTTCTTAAATGTGACAATATTTTACTGAGTAGGTATTGATTCGGAATAGTCTCAGCAAAAGATGACATTTTTCATTTTATTTTAATGACCATTGTTAATTGATTGGCTAATCAAGACTCCCATTATTGGAATTGGTGATTATTTTAAAATATCAATTGTCATTTAAACAGGTGGAATTTCATTTGAGAAGAAATTTACAATGCAAAGGTCCTAAATAACCAAAATAGTAAGAGGTTCTCAGAACTGCTGTTCTTTCATTGTTTCTTGAAAACATGGATATTTGTGACCGTAAATAAATGTAATGGTTCTGCCCCAAGTTGATAAAATTTTGAGAAATGGATGATTTAGGCTTTTTGAAGCATATGAAATTTAGATTTCAGTGATTACCTCTAGACATATAACTCCCGAACTTCTAAGATTTTTTACCCAGTGTGTATTTAGAACAATGCAGTCAGTGCATCAGTTTAGGTTTTATGTTAACAAATGTGATGGAATAGCAATTTTTTGGGAATCATCCTTCAACTTGTATCAAGTCAATTTTCAAATTGTAACTGATCTCATTATATATTGTTATAAGGTAAATAATTGATGCAATTTCTTTGTGATATGTAGAATTAGTGACCAAGGATGAAATAATGCAATATGTTGAACATTTGGAATTTAAAGTGTAAACTTAAGCTGTGTGTTTCAAGTTTATTAAGCAATTGATACAGTCTGGGAGACTTTTCTTTTCTCTCTTGACAGAAGTTGTTTTTTTTATCTAGACACACAGGATGGCTCTGCTATAATTAAAATACTTGCCTCCTTTCTCGGTGAAGTGGTACATATGGCCTTAACCTCCTAAGCCGTGATCCTCTACACCCAAACTGATTTTGAACTCTTGGCATTTCATTCTTATATTTTTGCAGAAATTTGATTTTCTTAACTTATTAAACTGCTTGTAACTTGATTAGGTTACCAAAAAACGTACTGATCGCTGTTTAATATGGAATAATGAGGCGCAGAAGAAAGTATTGGCATAACATGTTTATTTTCTATTCCTCTCCCAAATTGAATTTAGTTAATTGGGCATTCTATGTTTGTCCATTGATATACATATGTGTCTAATGATAATAATGTTTTTGTATTTATCAGTTTTACCATATTGGCCAGAATTTAAGGTGACATCAGATATATGACGGAACCAAATACTGTCATGTATTTGTTTCTGTTAGTGTATCTTTACTGCAATTTCATTGAAAGGATTAATTGGTAATGTACCTGCATGATAAAATAGAAAGAAAAATATGCCCAATATTTTGCTTGTAGAATAATTTGTATTTTATAATTAACTTTACTTGCATATTGCTGTATTTTCTGGTAGGTTTTCTTTGTAGCAGAATTAGTGTAATGATAATAATCACAATGAAAATGTTTTGTGCATCCCATTTAGCGATTGACCAAGTAGCCCAGTAATGTGATGCTTTCTTCAAACATTAAAACAAAAAATGTATGCTTGCCTCATTGAGATGTTCCTAAAGTTCTATAAAATATACCACCGACCTATTAATGACAACAGTTATGTTTTTTGGAAGGTATCACACTACAATGCAACAATTTCAGAGAGTAAAAATCATTTGCCTTGACCGGGATTCGAACTCGGATCCCTCAATATCCAGCCAAGTGCTTTAGCCAGTTAAGCTACCAAGACGTCCTCTTACACTCTGAAATTTTGGGGGCTTTAAAGGAACAAGATGTTATGACGAAATACCATACATACAATGT
This sequence comes from Hetaerina titia, assembly GCA_037158775.1. NCBI lineage: Eukaryota > Metazoa > Arthropoda > Insecta > Odonata > Calopterygidae > Hetaerina > Hetaerina titia. Next base: position 94,958,560 of record CM073773.1, on the reverse strand, counting down.
CACAGGCATTCGTAGTCGTGCGTGACACGCCACAGTCCACGAGGTTAAAGCCAATTTCAAACACTTAGGCTGTTCATACCTTAGACAAATTTCAAAGAAACTGCGGGAGATGCCACATCAGTAACTTTAACGGAGTCATCCGCTACGTGTGCATTACAATGCAACAAAATGGCTAAAGCACTCGGCCGGATATCGAGGGATCCTGGTTCGAATCCCGGTCAAGGCGAATGATTTTTACTCTCTGAAATTGTTGCATTGTAATGCACATGTAGAGGATGACTCCGTTAAAGTTACTGTTGCGGCATCTCCCGCAGTTTCTTTGAAGGTATCACACATTTAAAAAGCATTTCTGGCATATGGTGCAATTCGAAATATGCTGATCACTGGCAGTTGAATGAATTAGAAATGCATTGATGTGCCTCAAACACTCAAATTCAGGACAGTATTCGAAATAGAATCCCTTCTAATTTCATGTGAAGATGACCATGAAGGCCGCTTGTCTCCTCTCCTGCTGGGCATGACACTGGACCCAGCAGGCTGAGCCCCATAGTTGCTAGGACTCGTACTCTGTATTTGGTTCCATCATGTTTTCTTGCAATAAATAATTGTGGTGGTTTCCCATCCCTTGTAATATGCAGTATTAAGTAACTAATTTCTGTAGAAATAATGTATTATGATTGAGATATGTGGAATAGTCCCACAAAAAAGTTAATTTATTTTTAGGCTTTCTTTTACAATTACTGTTACCGCAATTTGTACTTGTAATTCTTACTTTGGACAATATACTTTAACTATGATCTAATCCTTAAACATTTAAGTAATCATTACGATAAAGGAACTAATTTATTTTTTGTTATTCATTTAACTTGATTTCAATTGGTAGTCAAACCACTTTGGTTCATTGTGAAAGTTAATGCCAATGAAATTAACATGGGCAGTCCATAACTTTTAGAATGCAAGTTTTCAGTATTCAGCACACAACGTTGAAATATTTTATATAAAGAGTTGCTGAAAGCACAACTTTGCACTGACAAGGTTTCCAGTTTAATTATATGAAGAAGATGTTATCATATAAAGATTCAGTCCATGCCCTCTAGTTGATGGGCACTTTAAAAACATGTCAAATTCATTCAATCATGTAGGCTACCTTTAAGTGGCAGATATTATCATTTTTTCAACATTATTCAATAAATTTCAAGAAACTGTAACAGTAACTTACTGTTACAGTTTCTTGAAATTTGTCTAAGGTATGAACAGCCTAAGTGTTTGAAATTGGCTTTATTAACATCATGGACTGTGGCGCGTCGCGCATGACTACGAATGCCTGTGACATTGTATGTACGGTATTTCGTCATAACATCTTGTTCCTTTAAAGCCCCCAAAATTTCAGAGGGTAAGAGGATGTCTCGGTAGCTTAATTGGTTAAAGCACTCGGCCGGATATCGAGAGATCCGGGTTCGAATCCCGGTCAAGGCGAATGATTTTTACTCTCTGAAATGGTTGCATTATTCAATAATTTTTAGACCTGCAGGTATTATTTTGATTTGGTTTTGTTGGGGAGGCGACCAACAGGTAAGGTCATTTGCACCATTAGGGATGGATGGGAAAGGAAGGATGGAGAGAAACCCGGCATCGGCTTAGCCTATTCTTGTCAAAAGGCACCAAGGGGTCCACAGTTTAACGTCCCATCCGATGGACGTCGTACTCACTCAAAGTGCTCTCCTCAAAGCACCTCAAGTAGGGATTGGGATACCACTGAAAAAATATTTCTTGTGTCCAGGATTTGAACCCAGGCCTTCGCAGTGGGAAGCCTGTAGGTTAGCCTCCGCACCATCCCGATCCCCTGCAGGTATTATGCATCATAACATTTTAATTTTCCTGAAACCATTATAATGTAAGATTCAAAATAAGTTCCCACCCTCCCATTTAGCTGTGTCTATTGATTTAAAAATTGGGTAGTAGCATGCAGAATTTTCAATCATAGACATTAGTTTACTAATTGGGCATATCAATAACTTTAATTTTCCATAATAATACTAGGAAACTTTCTCAAATATTATTGTGAGAATTGTTATATTGTCTGCACACATATTTGTCTTTGGACTTTGTCAAAATAGACCCACACTGGACTACTCTAGAACAAAAAAGTAATTAGGTCATTGTAAACAAAAAATACCGGGACCGTAAACAAGTTTACGGTCCCAGTATTTTTTGTTTACATTGATTCACGACCGTAGCTACGTTCCTTGTATATTTAATTAGGTCATCATTAAAAAAATTAATTTTGCTTCATTTTTGAAGAAATTCCCTTAATGCTTAGGTTGTATGTTGTGTTTGTATTATATGTTGTAATTGAGCAAAAATTCAATAAGAAATACTCTGGTAAGCTCAGAAAATTAAAATTTATGAAAATTTTGTGTCAGTTACCCTTTATTTGTGAACAAATTTTAAGTTCTCTTAAAAATGTTTTGGAGTTTGAAGTTTTATAACATAATCCACCCATCGCAAGTGACTGTGGTGTGAAGCTTGCATTTAAGAGGCTAGATTTCTTAGGACTTGAAAACAATAGTTTTCAAATCTCACATATTGAGGAAAAAAGTCTTACATTCAGGCCAATATGGTACTCCTCCTACTTTTTGTTGTCTGGTACTCTTTTTGTATCTAGAATACTTGGTTTTACTTGGGGCTCCAAAATATTTTATGTAAAATTAATGCATACATATCTAGAATTGTTTAAGCCTATTTGTAAGTATAACTTGTAAGTAGTTTATGTAAGTCTTGCAATGTGGTCCTTACTGATAAGGGATTTTGCCAAACTTTTAAAAATAATTTGCTGTCATCCTTAGCATTTAATTGAGAATTTATCAAGTCTGTCTTTCATATTACATATTCCTTATGAAGTTACCTTTCAAAATCTGCCTTTTGGCTGAAATATTATTATTATTATTATTGGGATATTTTACTGGGAGCTTTATCATCTCCCTTATACCCCAGGAAAATGAATCAGTGTTATCATTACTTCTTTTAACTATTCATAAGAATGTAATTAATGAATTTTATATTTATTTGAAGTATTGATAAGCCTTAGTTATCACTTCTATAGTATACAGTAAGTAATTATTGAAGAATTCATTCCTTATCTTTCCATGTGGGAGTTGGTGTCCTCAGCATCCACACTAAAGTATTCAATTTTGAAAAACTTGGAGGATGAATTGGTAAATGCATCTTTTGTTGTACAAGGCCACCGGCCATAATATCTGTCTCAGGTGTGTACAATTACATTTAATGTGTCAAGTCATCTGTCTTGAGATGCTGTGAAGCACAGAATGGTTGTTTCGTATCATTAATAACTTTGGACAATATTAAAACATGCTATAGAGTAAATCAAAGTACAGAAAGAGTCAAATAGCATGGTAGATTGTACAGTAGTGAAGCTATTATTAATGAGCGGTCAACCTTATTGGGTTGATGGAATATACAGTGCCTACTACTGATCTATCAGAAAGAGAATTTAAGTGATACCTTGAGAATTTCTCTTTTATACTTGAGAGTTAATTATAATTCATTAAAAAAATAAATATTTTGTATCACACTAATGCCACACTGTATGCTCACAATATGATCAGACCAACATGGCAATTGTGCAAAAAATTAGCTTCACTTTACTTACACCATGCCACCATCTCATACTTAATCTTGGGTCATTGGATTTAAATTGACTCTTTACTGTTACTTCGGGGAATGGTGTAGGAGTTGCAAAATCCCGTTCTTAATTTTCTCAAGTTTGCTTTAATCATTTAGTTTGCTTGAGTCTTGACTGACAAAAGTAATTATTTTGTATTAGGTTTTGCTGTTACTTGCAATGTATAAAAAGACAGCAATATCTTTCTCATTTCTGTGTGCTAAAAGAGTATGTGAATGATCTGGCTTAATTGTTATTGTTGAAGTACAAACTGTGATATGTACTAAAGGGGGATGTTGTCTCAGATTTTTGACCATTATTTGAGGATTGTTTGGCTGTTCCAGTCAAGGTTCCTGTTATAATTGTTGAATATATTTCTGCTCCATCCAGTTTCCTGTACATTACTAAAGTCATCAATGCTATAATCCAGATAGAAAATTCAGTATTTTTGGATGACTAACTTATAAATAAAAAAGTGATTACTAATTTTCATTTTCTGCATCATGATAGATCTATTAATCAGGTAATTAGGTAACCATTTCTTTGATATAAGTTTATTTCTAATCTCAAAGGTAATTTTTTAGTTCACACTACAAATTGAGAATGTAGCAATCAAAAGAACGTGACTGTGGTTTTATTAATTTTCCTGGAGATGAAAAAGTACATTAAATATTTCATGTCTATGTGTTAATGGTGTAAGTGAATACATGAATGTATGAAGTGTATTGGCTAATTTACACATTGGCAATGTTTCACATATTTAAATCTTTTAAGATAAGAAAAATCTTTTGATATTTTGCCATATATTATCTTTTGATTGCGACATTCTCATCATGGTACTCAATAAATGATGTTAATCATAGATCCAAGATCAAAATTATTCCAATGTATTAATTGTTACAGAATTTTGTTCAATATTTTTTTTCATGTTACTTAATGTCTCCAAATTTTTCAAAAATAATTTACTCCTAAGGGTCACTAGCCCCACCAACAAAAAATTTAGAGAAAAATATTAACATGAAAATGGAAGAAGCTAACTGTGCTCTTTATATTATCTCCTACACATTTCAAAGATCAAAGAAAATGTGTAGCAGATATGTAATAAAGAACTGATAATTATTTGTTGGGAGTATGTGACAATACTTATTGTTATTCAGAGAGTAACTGAAAAGAATATAATCAAAAGTACATAGATATAATCAATTTTGAAAAAAACCTCAAGGAATGGTAAATCTTTCAGCATAATATGTGCCATCTCAATTAGTAGGAATGTATTAATGAATGTAATTTTCACAATACCAAAATTTCACAAATACATCTTCAAACTTTTTATTGCCATCAATGAAGTTAAGACTATTGAATGGTGTTTATATTTCTTAATAATATGATTGTCTATCTAGAAAATTGTCCACCAAAGACATGTTACGTGGTTTTATAAGAGGGCCAAGACAGAAGTCCAATAGAACAGTTACGATGTTATTTTTGTGTGTCTATAAATTTTTGGTAATGAATGTTATTGTGAATTGCATCTCTCCACTTTCCCTTTTCCTTCTTCAGCATTCCATTTCAAGTCATAATACATGTTTATTGAGATTTTAATCACATACTCTTGGAAGTATCTTTTGTAAATTTGTATTAAAATGAAGAAAGTTACATGAGTGTTGATGTTCAACTGTTGTAAACCATCCTGTCTTTTATCCTTTCTTTTGTATTGGGATTATGGTGAGAAACCCAGCACCTGACTGCCAACAGTGTCAGATGTTAGTTGGTTTCACTGTAATCACTCAACAAAGAGAAAGGTTGTAATAAAATGAGGGCTTATAAAGGTTTTAAAGATAATTATCGGTGGTGCTCACGTGAATCAATGCAAGCAGAGGGATCTAATGTTGAACATTTATCCTAACCTGATATCCTTAAAGGAAAAAATGTTAGGGACATAATGAAGTTGTTTTCCTTCCACACTAACTCTGTGTAAATTGAGCATGTTGGGTAGTTTGTGAAAACCTCCTCCAAACAAATATGTAAGAAAGATTTGGTGTTGGTTTTAAACTGCACATGCATGCAGGCTGTTGTACCAAGTATATGTGGCAGTTAATGGTAGGTATTCTTAAGATTTTGTATCCTAACTACATGAATACTGCTTAATATCAGTAGGTATGATTTTGTTTTCATTTCATTAATACTATGTATGTGTAATCTTGTATTTGGCCAGTTACATGTGTGAAATTGTGTTTTTTATTGGCCACATTTATTAATTTATTATGGTGAAAATAGTTTACAGAAAAGTGTTTGTAATTGTTCTGGCAATAATCAAATGTGTTAAATAATCCAGTTTTGTATGTCATTCTTAGTGGAAATAAAAGATTATGTAATGAGCTATTGACATTGCTTCCTTATTTAGTTACCTAATATCATAAAATAAGAATTTCATGTGCATTATCTAACTAAGGTATGATATTAAAGAAAGTTTATGATGTATTTTATTTTATGGTACATGTAAACTTGACTTTTAATATTATGAGGGTGGTCCTATAAGTACCCGACCTGACCTAGAAATGGTGGTATTTGTTTGAAAAATCACTGTATTAGAAAGTAGGCAATCTATAAAGCATATGTTCAAGTTTGAAAACACTACGTTGTTTAGTATTTGTTTGGCAGCCATCAATAGTGAACATTATCAGTGAATAAAAAGAGAAGTTTCAGGCGTGATACGGTGTAATATCATGATTAATTAAAATTGGCAAATTCCACAAAATAATTTTTTTATTATTATTATGTGGAATGTGGATTTTTTGGGATGCACGTGGGATAATTTTAATTAATTATCAGTGAAAATTGGTCATCGTTATGAGAAACAAAACTTTTATTTGAAAGGTATTACTCCATCAATATAAAAGCTGAACTGGATTCTACTTTGAGCGAGTCTGCTCCTTCATTAACATCAGTAAAATATTGGGTAGCAGAGTTTAAATGAGGCCATATGAGTTGTCAAGACAAGCATCTCATTTGTCAACTAAATGAGGTGATGACTCCAGAAATGGGGAAGAAAATCTACAAAGTAATACTGGATGATCGACGACTAAAAGTGCATGAGCTAGCAGACATAATAGGCATTTCAAAAAGTGCGGTACATTGCATAATAACTGAAAGTTGGGACATGAGAAAGCTGTGTGCAAGATGGGTCCCACGTTTGCTTACACTCGAGCAAAATCAGTGTCGTGAAGATGTTTCAATTGAGTGTTTAGCAAAGTTTCACAACAGCAAAACAGAATTTTTGCACCGCTTCATAACCATGGATGAAAAATGGGTCCATTATTTTACACCCAAGACAAAATGACAATCAAAACAATGGATTCAACAGGGAGAACCTATTCCAAAGAAGATGAAGACCGTTTCATCTGCAGGCAAGGTTATGCGTTGGTTTTTTGGGATGCACGTGGGATAATTTTGATTGGCTGTCTTGAAAAAGGAAAAACTATCAATGGCAAGTATCGTGGGAACTTATTGCAATGTTTGAGCGAAGAAGTCAAGTAAAAGCGGCTGCATTTGGCTAAGAAGAAAGTGTTGTTTCATCAAGACAATGCACCAGCTGACAAATCTGTTATTGCAATGGCCAGAATTAATTAATTAAAGCTTGAATTTCTACCTCATGTGCCCTATTCACCAGATTTAGCCGCCTTGGATTATTTTCTGTTCACAAACTTGAAAAAATGGCTTGGTGGTGAAAGATGTGAAGTGATGTCGGCAGTTAATGGCTATTTTAAGGAGCAAGACAGTTCTAATGATAAAAGTGGTATTGAACTTATTGAATGTCACTGGGCAAAGTGTATTCTTTGTTGGGTTGGGTACTTCTGGGACCACCCTCGTAATGTAATAATTTCCTTTGGGTGATTTAGCATCAAGGATTGAAATTTTATTTTATTGTAGTGTAAAAGTATTTTATTGTAGGTTTATCCTAGTGTAGAAGAAATGATGGGGTTGGGAGTGAGAAGAGAAGGAATCAAAGAAGAGATTTAAAATTATCTAAAGCATAAAAAATTAATATTAGGTAAGTGAAGTTGTTAAATGATGATACCATTTGCATTTAATATTAGTATCCACATTAATCAACTCAAATGTTGATTTGATGTGCGAGGGTAGAGCTCACCTAATATATACTGAGGTCAATGGTGTGTGAAATTCACACACCAAGGTGGGGGTCAGTTTCTTACCCTGTGATTTCCCAGAATTAACTGATATCCAAAAAGGTAAGGTGAGGGTGCACAGAGATATCACCTGGAATCGAGCTCAGGCCCTCCAGTCAGTGGCCCAACACTCTGCCTGTTGGACTACCATGCTCCTTTAATTTTTTATATAGTACAACAGAGTAACAATTCCGTGTAAATAGTCCTTAGCTTCTAATGAAATAATGCTGCTTGTGCAATACTGCTAGATACTAATTAGATTAGTTTTATAATTCATTTAAATAATAGCATTCATTCAAGATATTCTATCAGTTTAATGGTAGTTTTTGGATTGGCCAAATGATTGTTTACTCCTAACCCTCATGAGAACTTCCTCTTATCTTTACTCTAAATTATTTCTTCATAACTTCTGCCTGCCTTTATGCTGTCTAGAAAACCTGCTCTTTTCCCTCCACTTTCTCTTCCTTCTGAGGATTTCCTATGGAACTTTCTTTCTCTAACCAATCTATTTGAAACCTTGGGGTGTTTCTTCCTTTCTGTCCAACTAATTTTCTCCACCCTCTTGCCTCATTTACCAGTTCTTACATCCATTATTCACTATGCTCCATATTAAAGACTGAACTAGTCTTTTCTTCACATTTTTACAAATCTTTTTGCAAATACTTTTCTTAGTAATGCAATTAGTATCATGTCCCTTACTGAAATGTTGACCAAATGCATGAATTGCTCCATCTACTCTAGTTTATTCTCTCATACTTGAATGTTTTCCTATTTCTTGAGAATTGCATAATATTCAGTTTCCTGTGGTTAAATTTTAACAACATGTATATGTAAAACCGTCAGGCATATTTGAATAGTAAGTCAGATTTTTGTGGGCAGGCTGGTAATAGTAGTTATTAGAGAAGGTTGTTCATGACTAACCAAATTTATGCCATTTGGGATAGGTATTTATGCCATGGGGATTTGGCAGGGGCACAATTTTCAGGTAGTAATAATAATAATACATTTTATTTGCCCAAAGTTCATATTACTAAAATACCAGGTGGAAGGTCTAAGTACACCATATAAGGCCCATCAAAAGAAGTAAAATGCAAACACGCTCAATTAAGATTCAAAATATGGTATAACAATTACATTAAATGTAGGGCAAACCCACAAGTAACCATTAGAAATCATGGAGCATAGATATAAACCAGACTAAAAGCATTGCTGTAAACAAGTATGGACTCAAAGATCAGGAATGTTGTTGAGATATTCATCAACCGAGTTGAGCATGTTACCTGTAGATATCTTTTTAAATTGTATTTGAATGTAGTAGTTCCCTTATTATCCTTTATACCTTTGGGTAATATTTTATATAATCTGATGCCCCTTCCCTCCGTTCCTAATTTTATTGCTTTAGTTCTAATACTGCCGTAGTGGATGTTGTGCCTTCCTCTGGTGTAATGATGATGAAAGAGTGAAGGGAATAGTTGCCAATGTTGTGTTTGATATACAGAATTAAAAACTATAAATGCACGGGAGTGGTAGAAAATTTAGTTTATGGAATATAGGCCTTGATGGTGCATTATGAGGTTTCCCAGTGATTATTGTGATGTAGGGGAAGGGTAGAGAGAAATTCAGTGTTGTTAGTCGCTTTAATCTTTCTGATGAGGGTAGAGAAAAAAACTTTATTTCCACATAAAAATGTTTAATATATTACACGACCATGTTTTCAATGCTGCGCTTCATCATCTGGTGTTCAGGGATCATCACACCTGATGATGATGTGCAGCATTGAAACCATGGTGGTGTAATACATTAAACCTTTTTATGTGGAATAGCAAAGCTTTTTCCTCTACCCTCATTATGAAGGAATTTCTTTTAGTTAAACCTGAAACTGTTATGTTAACCTTCTTCTTATCAAGGGGGTAAATGTTACTGCAATGGTACTTTTTGTGTATTTCTTCTTAATATTTTTTTTCATATTCCCATGTATTTACGTATTTGTTCCTTAAAATCTGATAATGTTATTTGTGCTGAACATTTTATCTATGTGCTCTTTTTAAAAACTAATTTCTAATTAAATATATGTTGGAGTGACTTAGTTTATTCATCTTGGGATAATTTGTCTCAGTTTCATCTGATTTTGAACAATTAACTGTTCCATAGCTATTAAAATGTTTAAACTCATTTTCTAATCAATATTTCAGTTTCATCTATTATTCATGTTTTGGATGTTAAAGTGCTTAATACTCAAGGTGAAAAGTTGCTTTGTGTTCATATTTTATTTAAATTCATAATTTTGTATTACAGTATCACAAGTTGGTGGCAGATGTGCAACAAAACCACTGATAGGTAGTTTCAAGATGGATGTAAGAATCCATGCATGTTCAGAGTCCTGCAGAGTCAACTCACTCTTTTCAAATGGTAAGGTTACTAAACTTGATTACATTATTGGCCAATACTATAATAATATTTGCGTGTTTATAAATTATATTTTTACTATTTCATTCTAGTATCTACTAGTTCTGTATTTTCTAATGTTACCTCATGTTCATTTTCATTCTGGTTGCTATTAGGAAAATAGATTAAACCAACAATTTTTGAGACTTAGAAAAAATATTGAATGCAAAAAATGCAGATGACTTGTAGTAGAATAAAGAGAACTGTTATTTGGAGATATGGTAATTGAAGAAGAAGAGTCAAGAGGTTCTTCTGGATGAAAGTAGTCTGAGAGACTGTGGAGCTCTTGAAACCTATGACACGAGGTAGGAAACTTTTGATTTGATGGCAAAAAATGGAGTGCTTTGGTCTACAAATCCTTTTCACCAAGGTATGAGTAAATTTATTCCCCAAAATATTTTTTACATGACATCTGGACTTTCCAATGCAAGTAAAAACATTTCTATTATATTAGATATATTGAGTCTCTCAATTTCCTGTGGGTAATTTGCCTAAAAACCTAAAAAATCTCCATACGTTTCCAAATTTGTTTAGCAAGGATGAAAAGCCGAGCTACAGAAAATAATGTATTTATCACCCACTAAGTATTAAATATCATTTCTCTGTGCTATCATTTAGTGCTGTACATTCACATATACTATAGTATGAGAACTAAACAGTAATGATTGAATTTTGAACCTGGAAGTCCATAAGACAATGGGATCTTTGGGAGTGCATGCCTTTAAGCAACTTATTTTGTACACTTTTATTGCATCCTGTGATATGCTGTGCACTTCATATCTCTGGGAATAATATCTTATTTAGAGGCCAAAAAGAGTAATATATATTATATATACAATAAATTGTAATATTTTGAGATTGGAATTGGCATTCCTCTTGGGGAATGCTTTACTAAAACTGAGAAAATGTTAATTGACGAATGTGATGGATTGTATAAGTTAGGTTTTAACTACCATCGAAGTTCTATGAACACCTTTTTCTTTTACCACACTAACTCCCCTCCACACCCTTCTGTTCACCCTTCCCCAATGTTTTATTGATCGTGCTGTGTGTGAAAGTTTCTTTAGATTGTTAAAGGTGATCTTACCATCAAAAGAGCATGCTATTCATTTCTTCTTACACTCCTCATTGTTCCTCCCCAGTGACCACTTCCCCCTCATACCACTCCAGAACCTCACTGGAAGCAGCAATCACTCCAACCAATATTCCATCATCTTAGCTTGACTCATCGCCATCCCATTGATAACACTAGATTTGTTAACTGGCTAAATTTGCAAGCAAAATCCGTTAACAGTTTCTATTAGTTCATTCAAAATGAGGAGATATCATAAACATTTAGTTATTACTGAAAAATAATCAAGAAAGGAACTTAACTTTTATTTGTCATTCTTAAGACTTCTCTGCATAGGTATAAACTGTAGTTATATATTTCAACCAGCATTTCTTGACCTTTTCAAGGCTGTCATTATAGAACTCAGCAGATTGCATAGAACACATCATCAAAGGACATCACTTTGATTGCCAGTCACACAATGGTCACGGTTGCAGGTCCACCTGCAGGAGTGCCGGTGTTTGGAGTCTGCAATCATGGAACCCACCATGCTGACATCTTTGACATGAGCAGTTCTTCATCGATAATTTTCTACACACTGCCATAGCTAAAATCAGTGTCATTCATGATGATTTCGTTGGCGCCCTTTGGTGGTAAGAGGATAAAGTCCACCACTTTCTTCTCTGTGGCAGCATCATCCATGCTGCCACAGAGAAGAACTCCTTGAATCACCTGTGAGCGGAATGTGGTCAGTTTTAATTCCTTTCCCATGTCACAACCGTATTATACTACCTTGAACAAAAAGTTCCCGGAATAACCACCGTGTGGCGCTCCCATCGTTCCGATTTGAGTTCTGTTTTTTTTGTTAAATTGGTACATCTGTTGTTGATATTCCCTTTAAATCTTAGTGTCATAACTTGACATTTGCAAAAGTTACGTAGCCAAGAGTACATCTATCTCTGTGTGTGTTGGCGATTTTTTACAATTGCAGAAATGGATTTAAATTTGCAACAACGAACTTGTATTAAATTTTGCGTAAAAAACGGATTTAGTGGCGCACGGACGTTGGAAATGTTGGAAAAGTGTTTCGGCAACGATTCTCTAAAAAAAACGGTCGTTTACCAGTGGCACGAGCGGTTCAGAAGTGGTCGTGAGTCAATCGAAGATGATGAACGCAGTGGCAGACCATCGACATCGAAAGTCGGTGAAAAAATTGATAAAGTAAAAGAAATGTTGGTCAATAACCGCAAATTAACCATCAGAGAAATAGCGGAGGACTTGAACATTGCCTATGGATCCGCCCAAGACATTGTGGTTAATGATTTGGGTTTCCGTCGTGTAGCAGCAAAGTTGGTGCCAAAAGACCTCAATTTCATGCAAAAAAGAGACCGTGTTGACGTCGCAAAAGACATGATTTGCGAGGCTGAATCCGATCCCACATTCATCAAAATGATCATTACTGGAGACGAGACGTGGGTTTATGAGTACGACACGCAATCCAGACATCAGGCAAGTGAATGGCGTTCACCAAATGAGCCGAGACCAAAAAAACCACGTCGTTTTCAGTCAAAAAAGAAGGCAATGCTGACGGTTTTTATGGATTACAACGGTGTAGTGCATCATGAATTTTTGCCAGAAGGCCAGACAGTAAACAAAGAGTATTATTTGGGCGTTATGAGACGTTTGCGTGAAGCAATTCGCCGAAAGAGACCAGAAATCGTCGCACAGTGCGTCGAGACCGTCGCACGGTGCTCTCATTATTCGTAATTTTTTGACGAAAAATGCAACAAATACCATCCAACAGCCACCGAATTCACCTGATTTGGCTCCCTGTGACTTCTTTCTGTTCAATCGAGTTAAAAAAAACCATTATGGGGAACGCGTTTTAGCAGCCGAGAGGAAGTAATGGAAAAATCGCAGGAAGCACTGATGGACATACCGAAAACCGAATATAAAAAATGTTTCGAGGATTGGATCAAGCGCTGGCATAGGTGTGTTGCAGTCGATGGGGATTAATTTGAAGGGGACAATATAGATTTAGATGAATAAACTTGTATTTTTAATTTTCTGAATAAATTCTGGTAACTTTTTGATCAAGGTAGTATGATGGGCTATCATTTTCTTAAACAGCCAACATTTCTTTGTAGATTTACTGAGCACTGTAGCCTTTCAAATGAAGGAACTAATGAAACTAAAAATGAGCCTCTATCATCTCCATACTGTGAGTTACCTCAATCTATGGCTTCCTGAAATTTAAAAAATCAGCATTTATAGATATAATTTATGCATTTTGTACATAAGGATCAATTAGTATGCATAATAAATTTTATCTAGACATTGTGGTTATTTCTTAGTAATAATTACTTAAAAGCAGTACTCTCACGGGAGTGACCAATTTTAGTTTTCAGTTAGTAACCATTTCCTTTTTATCTTGTACCCATACTGTGTAATATTTTGATTATACTGAGGTGGCTTACATAGCAGCAGAAAAGAAGAAGACTGAAACAGAATAAGGGCTTGGAATGTTAAGATGTGGAACAGTATTTAAGTCTAGGAAAATGCAAAAGGAGGAGTTTTTGTGAGTCATTTCCTAGAATTTATGTGGAAGGAATTCACCTGGAATATTCCATCAGGTTAGGTTAGTTCCCATTCCAAAAAAGGGTAAGGCAGCTATATGTGAGGCCTATAGAACAGCAAGTTAATTTTCTATCCAGCTAAAATGGTACTCCAAATCATCAATAAGAGTATGGAGAGCAGGGCAAATGAATCCTTGGGGGATGATGCCATAGCAATTATGAGGTGATCAATTGAAAGGAATATTCAAGGAGTGTTTGACTAAAGTTTCAAAATGAAATCAAAACCACTAGGTATCTTTCCACGAGTTTTATTCAAGGGTACAACTAGTTTCGACGCAACGGCATCATCTTCAGGTACCTTCGAATAAAACTCGTGGAAAGATACCTAGTGGTTTTGATTTCATTTTGAAACTTTAGTTAAAAATGAATTTCCATATAGTTGAGCCTAAAACCATAGAACATAAGGAGTGTTTGTTTCATAGGTTCCAGAAAGGCATTTGTTAGAGTGAATTTTGTGGAATTAATGAATATATTGCAGAAAATAGGAGTATATTGGAGGGATAGGAGACTTATTCACAACCTGTACATGTCTCAGTCTGCTCAGGTGCAAGTGGAGGATAGAGAGATGGCATGGGCAGTGTTAGGAAGCGAGGAAAGAGAGGGGTGTCCATTGCCTTTCAGTATGTATGTGTAGGTAATGGTTAAAAAGCCATGGGAAGAAATGGAAATTGAAATGAAAGCCAGTGGGGAATTCATATAATCAGTTAGGTTGGCTGATATTCATGCTTTAGTTTGTCAGTCAGCCAAGGGGTTACAAACATTGCAGAAGGCATTGAAAAGTCAGTTTAATAGGGATGGGATGAGAGTAAATGTAAAGAAAACAAAGTTAATGCAGTTTTTGAGAAAGAGGAAAGCTAAGGTACATGTTAAAATAGGATGGTAAAAAATAAAGTAGGTGGCGCAGTTCACCTGTCTCAAAAGTGTTTTGGATTAATGTGTTTGAAGTCTTAGAGATACAGAAGAAGAATTGCATTAGGAAACACATTTACGCATGGTAAAGGGAAACATATAATTAACCTTCACAGGCCTCTATAAATTTCTAAGGGTACACACAGTTGTGACATTATATATGAATGAATAACAAAGAAATTGCATAACAGATTACAATCATGCATATTGATATTATTACATATTTAATGTCAATGTAAATGAATGTATAGTTGACAACACATTGCATTAATATGAAACAAAGTATTACAACCTACAAACCATCCACCAAATATCATCCCTAATCAGCTGCTTGTTATATCACTTCAGTGTAATGGGTTTACGAGTTATGAACATTTAATATGTGCACAAAATTTCATGTGCACACTTTACTCCATTGTATAGCTTGCGGGACGTGCTTCAGACTCACGAATGGGCCATGTCCCTGGGATTTTAAATGTTCTTGTTAGTCCCTATTCTGGTATTATTTATCGTCCCTGGTTTGGTCTTGTGTCGGAATAAACCATTATTTCTTGTACTGCCCTAGTTAGGGCCACTTTCTTGTGGAGTATGTCCACCATGAGTAATCTGGTTTTTCTCTTTGAAAGATCATGCTTATTAAAAACCTTGGCAGCCTGAGTATCCATATGATCCAGGAAAGATACCCTGCCACTTAGGGGAGATCGATGGCTCTTAACTTTAGCAATATAGGGATTAGGTGCATGATTCCGTTGATTGCTGCACTTTGAGGTGCAGGGTCTGCATTTAGGCATTTATAATAACACCTAAATATTTCATTTCTTGGCTAGTCACAGTGATTCATTTTCATAAGTTGACTGTAAAGCCAAACCCAGATTCAAAGAGCTGGATAACAGTGTTTATACAAACCTTATTATCACTAAACAGTAGCCAATCTTCTAGGTAGCATATGGTATGATCACTGAATTATTCTGTATTAAATTAGGACTTTTCTCAAGGCCAAAGTTGCAAAGTTGCTGGGCATAATGCAATTGATTAATCCCTAATTTGGGCCCTATGGGAAGGCCCATAAATGCATAGTTTACAGGTTCGCTAAAATATTAGATACCATAATATATTGCTAAAGACTGACATGGATTTTATCTGGGAGAAGGCTGACAGAAAATTTATTTGGTTAGCCTGACAGATTTGGGTGTTCAGGCTAATGCTTTAACTGGCCTGAGTAGGGAAAACGTGAGGGTGATTTAGAACTTGGTTCATGGGGAAATATCTTGAAAAAACTGCTATCATTCTTTTGGATGTTGAAATATTTAAATGGACATTTGATTTTCCTGGGAACAATGATCTCCAATGCGAGGAATGCTTTTACATATTTAGAAATGGTTGTGCTCTTCATGATTTGACGATGCAAGAATGGTGCTTTGGTCAACTTAGGCAAGGATGCCCCTAACTCACGTGATACATAATCAAATTAACCAGGTTGTGGGATTCCTAGGGCTTTATGAGGATCCCTGTTCCTACTTCCCAATTTTTATCCTCTGCTTCCACTTTATGGGCGGCTTCAGGTTACCGGATGGTAATCGGTGATAGGCTCCCCTTCGCCTGACATACTCATACACCAGTTCACCGAATGTACTTTCAACCAGGACACTACCAAATAAATATTTTGTGACTCCTAACAAAACACAATCCAGCAACCTACTCTACATCAGGTCCCTCTTCATCTCTGTGTACTTCTTTCCTCCCTTCATCCCATCCAACATCCCTATCCTGTTCCTGCCCTTTCCTCATTTGCCTAACATTCTCCCCTCTATTGCCTTATTCAACATCCCACTGCCGCTCAATACGTCTTTCATCCATTTTTCCTGTCTCCATAGGATTTCTCCCAACAAACCCCTCCCCTCACCCACCATACCTTTTACTTCCTCATTTGTTTTCCTTTCGGTCCATTTCACTTTCTCCATTCTTCTCCACACCCACATTTCAAAAGCCTCCAATCTATGTCTATCCTCCTGCTTCAGTGACCACGTTTCCGCGCCGTACTAAAGCACTACGCTCCATATTAAAGGTTTTAGGAGTCTTTTCTTAACCTTCCTACTCAACGTCCGCGTCATCAAGTCCCTCCTCCTTGAGAAAGCCTCCTTGCCTAACGCAATTCTTCTCCTTACGTCCATACTACTTTGACCGTGTTGGTCCAAAACACTTCCGAAAAACGTTAACTGTTCTACCTGCTCTATTTTTCCCCTCCTATTTTAATGTTTAGCGTAGCCTTTTTCTTTCTGTAAAATCGCATAACCTTGGAATTATTAATATAGATTCTCATCCCATATTTATCGCACTGAACCTCCAATTCACTCAGCAATGCTTGCAACCCCTTGACTGACTGACAAATTAGAGCTTGGTCATCAGCAAACCTAACTGATTTTACTAATTCCCCTCCTACTTCCATTCCTACCTCCAGTTCTTCCCATGATTCTTTAATCATTTCCTCCATACGTTGAACATCAACGGTGATAATAGGCAACCCTGCCGTACACTGACCTCTTCCTAAAACTGCCATCCTGATTCCCCGTTCCCCAATCACACCTGAGCAGTCAGAGACATATATGTATCTTAAGCCACCGAAAATCATTTCGCTGTCATCGGATAGCTATACTAACCTAAAATGATGAATTTTCGTAATCTTCCTTTGCGAACTCCTAATCAAAATAGTTTTTAATCAACATATCCATTATTATTGACTGATATACTGAATTTTCTTGCTCTCTACAGCGAAGTAAATATGTTCTTAACTTGAGGTTTACATTATTAGAAATTTTCCTTTTGCACCACTACGGGTGGAGACCTACATAACGAATGCCTCTTATAGAGAAGGTAACTTACTTCATAGCCTAACTTCCTTTTTCTTCACCCCCCACTTTTCCTGAAAGTACTAATTTGAATTCTCTGCGCTTGAGTTTTCAAATAACACCTTTCGCAGATTACTTGTTTGTTTTCTTGTCATTTGAATAACTGTTAAATTTAAGGGATAATTTGTGCGACTGGAATAAATTATATTGAAATTTATGTAGTCCGCCATATGAAAGTATTATTGTGGTATATTTTCCCGCTCACAGTTCGTTTTCGAATGACATTTTTCTCCAAATGTACATGACATATTTAATGCATATAAATCTTTCCCAATACGTATTCTTTATCCTTGTTGAGAAGAGAAAGCATGCGGAAATGAAAAACGGCTCAATTTAGTATGGGTTGTCAGGGTTTGTCTTGTTATACGACTGTAAGAAATGCAGCGATGTCCTTTCTGTGTCCATCCAAAATCTACCTTGAACGGTAGAATATTGTGCATTTCTACAGTTTCTCCAGTACTTCACATTAAAGCAATCGAGATAATTTAAATGTGTTAACCAGGCGATTATATTGTAGGGAATATAAGGTTCATATCCTCATTGTATTTCAGCTTCCTTGAATTTTGTTTTTGATCTTGTTGCTTGCAATCTATTAATGATCTTTCCGAATTTACGAAATATCGCTATTGCCTGCGAGGTAAGAACGAAACTTTATTTGTGGGAAATCGTTTATTGATAAATTTTATTCCTTTAGTCACCATATATTATCTCTATAAATTGGTAATTGATTAGTTCTTCACGTTGACTTATTTTATTGTTTCCATGATTTTCGTCTAAAATCGATTGAATCATCCAGTTGAGTTTCGATATTGTATTTTGGTTTGTCATAGCTTCGCGCAAGAACGGTTGAACAGTTTTTAATCGTAGTGATACATGTATGATGTTACGGTAGTCCCACTTGAAGTACAGACTTAGCGCCCGTTTGGAAATCCATTTCATTGGTAAGCCCGAGAAACTCGTTCCTTAATCACTGTCGTGTTTTCCAAGGATGTGCAACTACATTAGTTATCCCTAAACATGGTCCAATAGCCGACTGTCATTATTGCGTCAATATTTACCCTACGGGTGGAATAGGCGAAAGTACGAGTATAAGTCAACAAATGAGTCGCAAGCGTCAGCAAGGCAAACGCAGAGGATATTACGAGTATTTCATTGGGAATACTTGGAACATCCACCGTACTTAGCCCTGAGTGATTTTCATCTATTCAGGACCCTAAAAAAATCATTGGGGTGGCCGACGTTTTGAACATGATGATATATTAGTCCAAGAGGTTGGTTGGTTGTGACAGCAAACAAAATACTTCTCTACTGCCGGCTATCAAGGACTTGTTTAGAGATTGGATCTGAATCTGGTAAAGGTCTGAATGTACAGGGTAAATATGTAGAAATGTGAAATAAATTTCAGGGAGTCACTTTCATTGTTATTGACTCTATCCAGTTTTGCGAATTATTTATTGAATTACCCTCGTACTATACCCAGCGGATATCCCTCCTTAATATACGAAATTAAAGGCGGACTTTAAAGGACTATATCCCTTAATTTACGAAATTAAAGGCGGTATAACACATGTTCTAGAAGTGATCCCTCCCGTCCGTGTCACAAATTCCGGTTTTCTAGAAAACGGGATTGCAGATTATTTGAAGGAGATTGTGGGGAGGAGAGTTACCTCCATCGGTGTTTGCGCAGTTAACAGTGTCAGTGAAAGAAAGTAACCTTAACAGTGATGCAGCAATTCTATTAAAACTGAAGAGGTAATTTTTTTCTGTTAAACTTAAACTTTCTGAATATTTATACGAATTACAAACTGTACTGAGCGGTTTGAACTTCATTGGTCACCGGTGCTCTCTCCAATTTTATTTCATTAAAAAGCAACGGGAACGCCTCCCACTCGCCCCCACTGTCAGTACCCGCCAAACTGGTCATTAAGGTATATTAAGCTGGTTTTGGATATACTACACACTCACTAATCACAGATACATTTCTAAGCCACGCTGAACATGGCGCAACATAACCCAGGGTAACCCGATTAAAAATTTAGTTTTGGGGTATTATGGGTTAGATGGAAGAAGGGCCTGCCACAGTCTCAAAATAACTGTCAGTATTTCGATCTAAAGATTCATTGTTTGTGCTTTATAACTCTTCTATTCCTAGTTAAAATGTATGAATTAATTTTCCAAAATTAATTTCCAGTTAGATGTGACAGAATGGCTACACCTTTAATTTAAAAGGCGAGCTTACTTCCTAATGCGCTTTTAATTTCATCTCAGTATTAAAAAAAATTAAGTCGCCAAGGTGTTTTAATTTATTCAGTCTTGATAAAAGAATGGTTGATTGACGGACCGGTATTTTTTTTCTTTCATATTTTCGCTTCATTGTTTGATTTTCACTCCTTTGGTCAGTGATTTGGTTTGATATCTAAACTAAACTTTTAAAGATGGCATTTGCTATTTTGCAATAGACATATTTAAGGTTTTCTAAATTTTGTAACGTTTTTTTAATATCCCAAAATTTATCTAGTTATTTTACCAGTGTTGAATTTAGAATTTCTTGAGGCTTTAAAGGAATTAGCATTTGTGATGAATTACCCTAAGTAATTTCACTGGCTAACGCACTCGGCCGGACATCTGGGTTCGAACCCCGGTCAAGGCGATTGATTTTTTGCTGTGAAGGTCGTGAATTTCGATGAACATTCGTCGGATAACTGTGTTTCAGTAAATTTCGCTACATATCCCGAAGTTCTTGGAACTCGAGCGTTTAACATATTCCGAGTTTCTCGTAGGGAAGGAAAAATGAAAAAAAAACTCAACGGGCACGTGTCAGATGCACTCAGCGGAAATTGAGATGATGTGGCAGTGAGACCGAGGGCGCAGAAGGAAGTCCTTAAGAGATAAATTCCATAAATACATACGAGCAATTAGAGAGAGGGAAGTTCAGATAATAGGCGGGAGAGTAGCATTCATGTTTGCCAAGTGTGGCGCTGAGAGATTTCCGAGAATCTGGAGCACTAGGCGTCAGCGATCGTAAATTTTCTTCCGAAGGATCAAAATGGTAGTGCATTGTGGTAATTTTGTGGTGTTCTAATTACATTAAGGCATAAGAGTACTTTTCTGCGTTAATCAATTAGTTTGCAGAATTGTTGAAACCTAATTAATATTAATGGATGTCAATAATAAAAATCACAGTAAACACGAGAAAGAAATGAAACCCTCTAAATAAATAGTTAAGGGCTTCATATAAGACAAAGATACTCTAACAAAATAATATTACCAAAAGGGGCAAATTTACTCAACCATGGGCATGGTGTGTACGAATACGTGAAATATGTATTCCATGACAAATAGCTCATATTGTAGCAGCCAGCCCTCGGATTTTCACCAAACTTAACGAATCAATTGACATTGATGATAGGCCAATAAACCGAGGAAAACATTTGGTTCATTTCATGTGCATTAAAATATACCGTTAAAATTTAATAAGTCTCAAAGCTATTAATTGCTTTACAGCTACGGTGAGCGTTACATTTTTTAAAATACGTGTAACATCTAAAAATTTTACATTTAGTAGTATATTGTGCCACACTCGCTCAATTTGTGGATAATCTACTAAGGAGTGTAACTTTTTAATAGTTGATTTAACTTTTTATATGTACCTAATTTTTTCTGTCTCATTTGATGCTATTTATACTTATGGTAAATGTCACAACGGATAAAAAAAAATATCATCTGACGCCGTTCCAATATCTGTGCATGGAAACTTGCAACACTTCTTATTGTGCTCTTACGTGTACAACGAGGAGCAGAATTGAATGGCTACCAAAATATGTCTGGAAAATCAGGAGAAAGATTTATATCTCACCTAATTCATTTGGGGACGTGCAAATTATTTCGGGCCTTTGTACGATGGCTTACCAGGAATCTCCCGGTACCTTGTACCCCATGCCAGTCCTCCCCTGTGTAACACATGCATCATGCTTACCGCAACCCTCCAAAGAATCGATTCATTCCACGAGAAGAAGGAATTCATATTAATTGGTAAAAATTGTTTTACAATTTTTACAATAAGTTTACATTTTTCAAATTACAGAAAGAGGTTATGTCATCAAAATCGATCGGAAAATTAAAACTAGAAAGTTATATACTGTCTAATTACCGGAAATGTTATTAACTTATGGGTGTATGGTTTCTTTCAGTTTGGCTTCATTGTATCAATTACACGTCAAATCCCTGGTGAGGTTTTGTTGGTGTTCATGCGGTGATATTTTTAGTACTATACACGTACGTTACGTACATATAGACATATACCTTGAAATCCACTACTAGGGTGTGTGGCAGGGAGTGACACCGGAATACCTGGTGGTCACACCAGACTATTTTTGGCACAAAATACTTTTCCCTCCTATCAGTGATCTACAATTTTAAATGGGTATCATTTACGATCCGTAGAAGGTTTTGGAAACTACTTGGTGATTGGAGCAATTTTAGCTTATCGAATGAACTGCATTTTAGATGTTATTTTTTTGGGGAAAAATTATTAAATCTACATCATAACAGCACATTACATACTATTAGTTTATCTTGTAGCATAACTCATTTTCTTAATAACCTTTAAGAATTTAAGTTCATTTTTTAAAGAAATTAATTTCACCAAACACTTTGGTAGAGGTTTGCGGAACCAAACGTTTGAGACCATCTGGATAAAACAATGCCCACTTGGCAGGCAGCTTATCTGACGTGAAA
The DNA here is from genome assembly GCA_037158775.1 of Hetaerina titia. Lineage (NCBI taxonomy): Eukaryota > Metazoa > Arthropoda > Insecta > Odonata > Calopterygidae > Hetaerina > Hetaerina titia. The sequence continues at coordinate 94,936,010 of CM073773.1, read as the reverse complement.
GAGGTCATTAATTATTATTTCTAGCGAAATATTATTGAAAATGACATGAAAACCTGATATTCGTCCCGTTTGTTCTGTAAAGAGCTTAACTTATATTAAAAATTTAAAAAAAATTGCTCTAAATAATTCCCCTGCTCACATATTAGCTGACACGTACAGGAAATCCTGACGGTCGGTGGCAAGACTCCCAACCTTTGCAGAGTGCGGACGGTTCGTTTTCGAAACCTCTATAACGTGATCTCGTTACGCTCCGTCATGAATTGGCTATTGGAACAGCGCTACGCCATCAAATTTTGCGTGAATCGGCAAAACCGGTAAAGAAACTCATGATATGCTCCGAGCAGCTTATGGTGATGACGTCATGGGTAGATCGGGTGTTTTTGTGTGGCACAAGTTGTTTTAGGAGGGCAGAGAGGATGTTGAAGACGCCGAACGTTCAAGACGCCCTTCGACCACAAAAATTGACGGAAATCTTGCAGGAGTGAAGTTTTTGGTGGACAGGGATTGCAAATTAAGTGTTCGTTGTTTTATGATGAACTTAACATCCCTAAAAGTGATGTGCATCTACTTGTGACCGAAAACATGAGTATGAGAAAGGCGTGTGCGAAGTTGTTGCCTAGAGTGCTCTCTGTGCCCAACCACACCGCGTTCCGCGTAACGGACTACCTGACCTGGCACAGGATAACAAACCCTGCCTCAGCCATCCTACAGCCCTGACGTTGCCCCACCATTCTTCTTCCTCTTCCCCGCTTCAAATCCGTGCTGACAGGACGTCACCACGGCTCGGTGAAAGCCGTGACGAGGGGCCTTAGCCTTCTAGAAGGCGTACGACGGGTGGAAAACCCGCTGACAGCGGTGTGTGGACGCACAAGGATGCTGCTTCGAAGACTTTTGAGTGAATGTATCAATTCTGGCAATAATTTTTCTAAATTGACTCAGTCCTATTACTTTTGGAACAGACCTTGAACTTAGACTAAAGAGAATTAGATATGTACCCATGCATTATTCCTGCAGTTAATATCCTTAGCTGCCTGCCCAATAGAGTTACTTTCTGTTGCTAATCCTCGACAAATAAGTGACAAATTAGCGATAGGAAAATTAAACAATCTACGTGCAATTAATCCACACTACTAGTATTGGGAAGGCATAATCAATAACCTTTGGTACTTTTGATGGATTCATATCGATATGTGATGGATGACTTTTACTTATTTTTCAATTTTAGTGACGATTCATTATAGTTTGTGACAAATTCTTACTCGCCTTGGGGCTGCACGAGTCTGACGTCGGGGAGAGGCGTGCGGTTGACGCGTGAGGGGGGATAGTCGGCGAGTAGATGAATAGCAGGGGTGAGACTTGGGTGCTTGCTTTGGTATTCAATGCCAAAGTCATCGTGCGGCAATCTTTCCTACGGACACCGAAGCGTGTTTGTTGTGATGTAATACAATTGCTGAGTGGAAAGTGCCCGGAAAGAGTCAACAACGCCGAAATTTGTCAACAGCTGTTTCGGATGAACTCTATAAACAATAGATTGTGCTACGTATCAATTCATTGCGTATCGGCATAAGAAGAATACTCAAGCACCCGTCAGAAATATTTGATGTTCACGCACAAATAATGAAACAAGAAATAACAACGACAAAGAAAGGGAAAATATTTGAGATTCATTTCGAAGTAGAACTTTGAAACTGTTTCCGCAGAAAGATTTTCTCTAGTCATGATGGTCGCATCCCTTATCAGAGAATAATCCAGACCACCTAATCCAATAGTCCCCTTTTTCTTTATCCTTTTGTTTCTTTTATCTCTCCTCTCTTTCCCCATAGTATTCCCGGGGTAAGGTTTATCTCCAAGAGACAAAAACACTTATGTATGATCCTACTATGCATCACTATAGGATTTTTCAGTGGTGTCATTCTTAGGGTGAATTGTGGATAGCACTTACAATTGGAGGACGCAGTTCGTTGAATGGGACGTAGAATTGTGGACCCCTGATGCCTATCATTAAGTGTAGGATAATGCAGACGCCGCGCCGGGTGACTCCTCTCTTCCCCCATTCCCTGAATGGGGGAAGAGAGGAGCTATCCTCCCTCTATCGCTGCAACCACCTACCCCTGATGTTGCAAATAACCGTAGCTGACGGTCGCCTACTCAAAGTACTGTTCTACGAGTACATTTACTACCGGTAATCCCCGTGATTACCATGGAGAGTAGATACATACGTGTATTCGCTACGATGAGTCCTCCGGACCGAAAGTTTCACAGTTTATCTAGCTATACGTTGATGGTAGAAATGGGGGAGGTTGGACGGAGGATCATTATAATCAAGGAACAGGAACAAGGTTTAATGTAATAATGATTAAAATCAACGATTGGAAACGTGTTCTTGTCTTACCTCGTTACTTCACAATAATTTTCGTTTCATCACGAGTAATTTTAACCAAAACCTATATATTCAATGTAAATAAGTTTAGCATAGCGCTACACCAATGCAAATTAAGATTTTGTTGGCCCCAAGCTTTGTAAAGGAAACTGCAGTGCAAAGCTATGACCATTGTGGCATTGCAGCAAATACCTTTTTCTGTAATTCGGCTCGTCACTAGGTGATTGCTCATTTTGAAGCGAAATTTCTGTTCCGATTCAGGCAATACGATTTTTATTAATAAACAAAATTGAATTGTGTATAGAAGCAACAAAAAAATTTGGCAGCGGTGGGATTCGAACCCACGCCCTTTCGGACTGGTGCCTAAAACCAGCGCCTTAGACCGCTCGGCCACGCTACCTCATGCGTGCTGAGAAACATTTTTAACAATTTAAACAATTTTGATGATTTGTACAATATTTTATGAAATTACTTGTTTTAGTGGATTTATCATAAACTTTGGGTTACTAAATTGGACTAATAGTATTTTTATAGGGCATAATGAAAATTATGGATCTGTAACTGTCACGTGCGCGTTTCGCTTGGCGTATGTTTGGCTATCGCTACAGCTATCGATTGTCAACGAGTTGTCACCATGGAGGTCTGTTGACGTGCAAAACCTCGTTAATGTAGTAATTTTGGTTTATTATACTTTTACACTATGTCTGATATAGAAAAATTGAGGAATAAACTTGCTCATTACGGGCAGCTGCATCTTTTAGAGTTTTGGGACGAAATTAATGATGATGAAAGAAAGGAATTATTTGAAGACCTGTCAGACATTGATTTTGAGGAAGTTACAAATCTCTATCGCAGAGCAATGGAAAGCCGAACTAATGGCCGAGAAAAGGTGATTATAAATGATATATTATCACAGAGTGACATCCTGATGTTATTCATACTGAAGAGCCGTTAAATTTAGTTTACCGGTAGATCGGTAGCAGTACTGTTAGCTGTAGGTAATTTCATGTTTGTCGATGTTTAATTTCATAAATCCTCTAATTAGTCAGATGAGCATATACAACCGATTCCTGCCGATCGTCGAGGGTCAATCGCAAAATCCAGTCCGGCTGTGCTGAAAGCATATGAAGATGCGGGTATGGAGCAAATCGCTCTCGGAGCTGTGGCAGTTCTTTTACTTGCTGGAGGACAGGGTACACGTTTAGGTGTGCCGTATCCTAAAGGTGCGACATTATATTTAGATTTAACCATTTAATATTCTTAGAGTTATATAATGTTTACTCATTCTCTTCTATATTATTATGATGCAGTTATCTGTATATTTACAATTCTGGAAATCTAAAATTTGCTAGTTGTGGCTCTTATATAGATATTTGGAGTATGTCAAGTATTTGAGTGGTTGCTAAACTTTCCAGTTGTTGCGACTTATGTAATGTATATTTTAAGTGTATATGACCATATTTTTGCTCTTAAAAATAACTTTGCATTAATAGGGATGTACGACGTTGGACTTCCTTCTCGAAAAACACTTTACCAAATCCAAGCAGAACGTATACAATGCCTTGAGAGGTTGGCATTGGAAAGGTTTCCTGCGAAAAATCATAATTTTGACGATCATCGCAGGCATGGGTTAATTCCCTGGTTTGTGATGACTAGCGAGCATACAAAGGAAGCAACCCAAGAATTCTTTGCACAGAATAATTATTTTGGCCTTAATCCGGAGGATGTGATAATTTTTGAGCAGGGAATGTTGCCCTGTTTTACCGAAAGTGGAAAAATAATTCTGGAATCTCGCAGCAGGTTTGTTTCACATTTATTGAATTGATCTGTTGTGTCAATAGATGGAATTTAGATCGGCAATAGTGGTTTTGAGGAATCTGCATTCATAGAAATCACTAGAAAAAACTATTTTGATGACTGATCAATTTTATGGTATGGAATTGAATGCATAAAATGATGACTCCTCTTGAGAATAAATATTGAATTTGAAAATAAGACAAGGATACTAGAAACGATCGAAAGAAAATTTTCAAAATTATTGGAATTAATGGTAGACTATAGGCATCTTAGTCATAGATTGTGTTTTTAAAACCTTAAATCGTTCAATCCTCAAAAAGTTGTTTAATGCCGTTCCCGTAGGTCAAATTAAATTATTATAGCCAAACCTGTATTGTTTGGTAAGGTGCAATTGCTTTGCTTGTTTCAACGTATTTCTCATCAAGTGCTTGTAGAACTCCGCCTTAATTACCAACATTATTATGAACATGGAATGCTTAGTTTGATGGATTAATTAGTTACTTAAGAATATCACCTTCTGCGCTACTTTGATTTAAAAAATGAAAATACAGTAATGATTCCTAGTTATATATCCTAGACTTTTTTCAGGTATAAGTTGTAAAGAAAATGATTGAACTGAGGTAGTTTTCTGGGATCCTGAAAATCCTTCTCTTATCTGTATGATATAAATAATTATTATTATATGTTCAGATACCAATTGTATTGGAAAGTACAACCCCAATTAAGGAATTGTTTCCTTTGAGAGGGCTCTTTACTTGAAACTGAGTCTCTCAGTATTGATATATTGTTACCAAACCAAGTTGGCACCTACTATATAAGTTTTTGAGGTATATGTATTGTGCTTAGAGCATTGCATATGTCTGTAAAATAATAAATGATAAGAAAACGAATGAATACCTGTGGACTGCAGCTGGCAATAGGCTGAATAATTGTCATTAGAATCAGAGGATGACTGCTGAATTTTATTTCAAATCACTAATCTATAGTAATTCCTGAAAACATTGATTGGGAAATATATATAGTTAATCTCTACTCTCATTGCAACTCAAAGAGTTAATTAGAAATATTAAATGCATTGTGATTTGGTTATCTCATTCATATCTTAGCAATCAAAATAATATGAAATTGCATCTCTTGGGGTGATGTTGTTCCTTATTCATGTGTATTGATTATTTTGAAGGGTTTGAAGTGCACACATCCAGATCCATATGTGGTCCTCATCTTCAATTATCATAACTCGTGGTGGTATGCAGCTGCTGCAATGATTCTTCGATTTCAGCATAAATTCAAAATGAAAAGTGTGTTAATTTTTTCACTTGTATGTGGAGTCCGTTTATGTTTTCATAAATTGTTACCCAATGAGTTGACTTGGCACTTAATGATTTTCATTCCATAACATTTGATAAGCCTGCGAGCGGACTTCACGTCATAAAATGTTGTTAGGACAGTAGGGAAATTGGTTCTGTTAGGAATGAACACATTTTATCAAGTTAGTCTTTAAAAAATGCTCTTGAGGATTGCTTGCATAGATCTTAAGGGGAGCTTACCATGAAATGTAGGCATTCATGAAGGTGTACAGGTGAATTATAAGAGTGATAAATCCCAAGGCTAATTTTTAAGGCCCAACATTCAGTTACTATCAGACTACATTGTATTAATTGTATTTTCTGCATATTGCAACAGGGTTGCTAAAGCTCCTGATGGTAATGGAGGCCTTTACCAAGCTCTGAAAGACAATGAAATCCTGTCAAAAATGGAGTCTCGTGCCATAGAGTATGTTCATGTGTATGGTGTTGATAACCTGCTTGTCCGTGTGGGTGACCCTGTGTTTTTGGGCTATTGTCTGGCAAAGGGAGCTGACTGTGGTGCCAAAGCAGTTGAAAAAGCATTCCCCACTGAAGCTGTTGGTGTCTTCTGTGTCTGTGATGGTCATTATGAGGTATGTACTATATTTTTAAAAATTCCTAAAATAAAAAAAATATTTTTAGTTTTCATGCTAAAAAAGAAATAACGTGGAGGGTAGTTCCATTACCTCTCTGTAAATGCAACTTCATCCACACAATAATTGACAGAAAAGGAGTTGAAGAAATTTCAAGAAGTGAAAAGTTCTACGGAATGACGTTTTGAACAAGCAACTTGATCATTATGTAGCTTTTGAAGTTGCGTACTGTGACCTTAGAGAAGTCGCCTGGCTTGTATTTCCATTTGTCCACAATGGGATGAATAATAGAGGTGATAGTGAGTGTAATGTGAGTACGTTGAATTGCAAGCTGTATTTAATTCTTTTATGCATTGGCCAATGGAAAAAAGGAGTAATTATTTCATGCATAAAAATATAATTTTTGCACATAAAATAATTTGTGTTTGTGTGAAAATAAATTTGTATTGTTCGTATCGTAAATTCGAAAAAAGTAGTGCATTTTATGAATAATATGTCACATTCTCAGAAATATGCTTTTGTTAAATTGTCAACATTGTGAAGATATACTGAGTGTTCCCTTAGAGAATATTTTCATTGCGAAAATAAAAATATAAAGATCTCTTAAGGAAATGTCTCTTGCAGAAAGCCTAAATAAAATATATTGTTTGCCTGTCTTTAATTAGCTACCTGAAGATTTTCTGTGATTCATTGATGGCATTCAGATGGTTGGGAACATTTGATGACAAAGAGCAATCCTTAGAGTACTGTTCGTTTGTACTTGATGTTAATAAAGGCCCCTAATGTAAGTGATGTTTCCCTTTAGAAATTGTATGCCTTGTGTAATTGGGACTATTTAGAAAATATTTTCAAGTTTAAAAATTAATATTTTATACTGGAAATTCACTTTTGTGACACTCAACATAAAATCCTTTACAATTTGATGAATGAATTCTAGGTCTTTTTGGCACTATTGTAAATCAATTATTGTATTTTGAACCACTCTGAGGAAAGTGCTCATGAAGTTTGGGCTATGCTGTTAAAATGTCTAAATAAAAGACAAATAGTGTATAATAGAAATTATTGCATGATGATTATTTATTCCTTTTCATTAATGGCATTTTTTAGAACCATACTTAACTTTTTATGTGAACCAAGATACCAGCTTATATGCGATAAAATTTCTGTACAGTTTCATGTGAAGACAGAACTTGCAGTTTCCCTAGATGTTGATTTTACTCAAGTAATATGCCTTCCCTTAGGAATATGATATTTAGATTTCTTTAATTCTGATTTTTATGTTAGGCTGTAACCTGCTGGTGAGTCTAACATGTCTAATGCTTTTAAGATTTTATTTGGATTTAATTTAGATTCTCTTGTCATAAATTTAAAAAGTTACTTCGAGGTAATGCATTTTTTGCATTAATCATATGCCAGGTGCAAACCCTAAGTTATAAAAATAAATTTTAGGCCTTTTCTCATTTAGGCCATTCATTAACTCTTATTGACAGTTATATGTAGTAGTATTGCTAAAGGAGTGTAAGATTTATTTACCTGATGTAATTTGATGATCATTTTTTTAATTGAGGTGCATTCCGCTGGAAAAATAAGAGTAATGTTTTTTTTTTACTTTTGTTTTGAGCTTATATTCCACATGCCAGAAAATTCCAAAATTGAGTATAATAGTTAAAATATAAAATTCATATTCATTCTTCATTTTTTCATGCCAGGTTGTTGAGTACAGTGAAATTTCATTAGAGACTGCTCAGAGGAGAAATAAAGATGGCATGCTTACATTTGGAGCAGGAAATATATGCAACCATTTCTTTACTGTAAAATTCCTTTGGGATGTAATCAAGAAGCATGGATGTTCTATGAGGTATGAATTGCTATTTTTCTTTTTTCAATTTGTATGTACAAAAGTGTTGAATTTGTAGAGGTATTTCTAGTTTTGTAAAATTAATCTTGAGTAAAGAACCTTGAGATTTCAAATCAAATCAATTGATTTCTAATCAGATATAACCAAAGGGTGATGACCAGTAGTAAGGTTTATAAGTTTATATGTCTCTCTCTATATCAGACCTCTCGTCAAGAAAATTAAAATTGAATAAATGTTAAAATAGGGCAAAAACTAGAGCAAGTGGAACAGTTCATGTATCTCAGAAGTGTTTGGTACCAAAATGGTCGAAGTAGTAGGGAGATAGGGAGAAAAATTGCATTAGGCAAAGAAGCTTTCACAAGGAGGAGAAAATTAATGACAGGGGTGTTGAGTAAGGATGTTAAGAAAAGGCTTTTTACAATTTTATATGGAGCTTAGTTATGTATGGCTGGCAATGTGGTCATTGAATGATGGATGATAGGTATAGATTGGAGGCTTTTGAAATGTGGGTTTTAGAGAAGGATGAAGAAAGGTGGACAAAGGAAAACAAATGAGGAAGCCCTAGTGGGGGAGGAGTGGCATTATTGGGAGAAGTCATAAGGGGATAGGAAAAATGAATGAAAAGCATATTAATCAGCAGGGGCATGTTGTAGACTGTGATAGAGGGGAGAATGTTAGGCAAATGAGGAAGGGACTGGGATAGGATAGGGATGTAGGACGAGATGAAGAACGTATACAGAGATGAAGAGGGGCTTATTGTGAAGAAAGATGTTGAGTTATATTTCTTTGGAAAGACAAGATATTTATTTGGTAGTTGTATCCATCAAAAACCTACCTTAACTGGTGGATTACCTATAATGATAATATATGTAAGACCCTCATGAAGACTGTCGTAATATAAGGAGCAGAGATGTGAGTCATATCCAGGAATGACAAAGAAATACTAAAGATTTGAAAGACATAGTAAAAGAATATATAGTCCTGGAAGAATGAACTGGGAGATGAATGAATTATTATGAGGGAATGATATAGTCAGATCCTTATGACTTGGACTGTGATGACTGGATCACATCGAAAGAATGGATCAACAGAGTATCCCAAAATGACTGCTCAATAGCCAAATGAAAGGGGTCAGGGGGAGAGGAAGACCATAAAAATGGATGTGGAATGTTTGAGAAAATTTGAGGGCAGTGGGAGTTTAATAATAAAGGGAGAAGGCAAGTAGATTGGAATGAAGTCATATAATAGAGGGAGGCAAGGCCCACCCTGACTCTAGACCTGTGGATGGTGATGATTATGAATGCACATATTTCTCACTATAGCATACTTAGTGGCGTTTACAATTTTAATAATATGGCATTGTCCTTTGGTGAGTTATGTACTCTAGTATCACATGTACTCTGTAATTATACTTGTGAAGTCTTGATTTAATTCTTCTCAAATTATTATATGAGAAAGTTTTACTATTTTATGGGTTGTTCTGTCTTTAGATTGCATGTAGCGAGACGAAAGATCAATACAGCATGGACAGGAAATCCTGAGTCAGGAGGAGAGCCAGTTGTTGGTTTAAAGCTGGAAAAGTTTGTTTTTGATGTTTTCTGGTGGTCTCAGCATTTTGCAACATGGGAAGTAAGGAGAGAAGATGAGTTTAGTGCCTTGAAAAATGCAGATGGTGCACCTGGAACTGAACCATTGCCTGACACTCCCACCTCGGCTCGGAGGGCATACTTTTCATTACACTTGCGCTGGATTCTTGCTGCTGGTGGAAGGTATATTTTTGTATTGTCTCCCCTATTATAAGGATACGCCTCACTAATTTTCTTCAACTCCCATTATAAAGAATTAGCTCATTGTGTACAGGTCAAAATAACCAACCCAGTCATGTCCCTATGTTTTCATTTACTGTATAACCCAAGTCTAATGAAGGGTCAGCACCCTAAAGTTGGCCTGTAAGCCTGTTGGCTTATCTTTCCTGTGGAGTGTTGGATGGCACACCTCTATATGTATATAGGTCAGTGCCAATTTCATAAAAATTAATAGGATATTTGATAGAGGATGCGTCCCACCGACATTTAGGAATCTGATTGTAGCTCAAGGAAAAAAGGGTCATCTGGCTTTTTACGATCATCTGGTTTAAATCTATTGTTTACTGAAATTTGTAAATTCTTTGTTATGTTGAATAGATAATCCAAGGCCATGTAATTGTATGTGTAATGTAAAATTCAGTTTTGTTGAGATTTAACATTTTTACATTGACATCTTTCCACTTGCAGTGTTGTGGATCAGCAAGGTAATCCTGTTACAGAGCTGTCAACACTCAATTCAGCCCTTCCATGTGAAGTTTCTCCTTTAGTTTCATATGCAGGTGAGGGACTCAAAGGCATGGCTGATGGAAAGCTTTTCAAACTACCTATTCACTTGACAGCACCAGAAGAAGAAAAGCTTCACAATGACATACTCAAGAATAACTGTATAGGCATTAACAATCTCATAAATACAGCATTAAAATGAGCTCTTTGCAGCTACAGATCCAAGATATTGAGTAAGTGCAATTAATTTGAGTGATGAGTGAATGTTTTTATATTGAAATTTATGAATTCTGGGGTAACTACGTCACAACTCGTATTTAGCTCAAGAGTGTGTTTTATAATGAACTGCTGAATTACTTGGTGAAATTGGTTGGCTTGGACTACAAAAACATGGGGATAATAGACGAATCTCAATTACTTTGTACCGATATGTGTGTAAAGTATGTAAATTTGGCAAGCTCTTATTCAAGCAGCTTTGTGGTTTTGGGAAGTATTTTATTTATGTCCTGCAGGCCTAGTCCTTATGCTCATATTTTTATTTGATGGCTGAGCATGGATGATAGTACTTTCTTTTTCCTATTACATGCTATACCATCAAAGATTTTTATCTTTGTTCAGATAAAAGGTAGGTAGTTTAAGGGATCAAATAGTCCTTGCCATGTAAATAGACTGTTTTGGCTGGGAAATATCATGGTGCACATCTACTGTGTTAAATTATTTTTGCAGAAGTTTTATTGTTATCACTGTTTCCTGTAATTTATCAATTTGGTGCTAAGGCTGATTTATTCTCTGTCTTGCAAAAATTGTTTTGTCTTAAAATTTTGTTTTATTCTCTTGCTTGAAATTTTAACCTGATTTACACAGTCAAAATTGTGTGTATTGTTGACATATTTATCCTGTCTATTTTATTTTGCATTTCAAAGTGTATGTTATTCCAGCATTTATGAGAAAGTTGTTAAAATGACCCTGTATTTGTACAAAAGGACTATAAATAGTGCTTGTTATATTTTTGTATTGTTTTTATCAACACTTGTTACAATCAATGACTTATTTTTATGGAAATTCTCCCGAAGGAGAGCCAATCTTATAATTTTGCCTTAGGCAATACATGTTTTTGCCAGTATATACCTGTATTACGGCTAATTAGACCAGTTGATATTCCTCCTGTGACGTGATCGACTCATTTACAAAGAAATTTAACACTTCATTCACTTTTTCTGCTCACAATGCTACACATTACATAAACTTTTGAAGGAATGATTTACAATTGGCTAGGTTGTTATTTCTATATGTAATTGTAATATATATATTTTTTATACCATAAACACAGTAATCAACCTGAAGGCCGGTTTGGTAGGTGATGATAGAGTTCACTCAGTACTAAGACCGACAGCATGTGAAATTCACACATCAGGGTAGGGGGCCAGGTTCCTTTCCCTGTGTCGTTTATAGTTTCCAAGAAAGATCTGGTACCCATAAAATCACATAGCTTGGGTGGAGCTGAGGGTGCCCAGAAAGGCCCGGGAATCAAACCTGGGTGCTTTGGTCGGTCATCTAATGCTCTACCCCTGGACTACCATGACAAGGACAACAAAAACTATACATATATGTATATATAGTTTCTATTGACCTTGTTTTTACTGTTTGACGAAATCACAGAGCAATGAATCAACATCAAATTTTTTGGTGAAGTGCATAAAAGTTATCAAGAAATTACTGAAATGTTGACAGCTGTTTACAGTGATAATACTCTGAAGAAATCATCCATTTTCAAGTGGATTTAGTGTTTTAAAGATGGCCAACAAGATCATCATGGATGATCCAAGGCCGGGACGATCTTCAACCTCCTGTGTCGATGACAACATTGATCGTGTGTGGTCCCTTGTCCTTACCAATCATCGAAAAACTGTCCGAATGATAGCTGATGAGCTAAATTTAGCAAAATCAACAGTGCATACTATTTTAACCTAACATGATGGATGGATTCTTCAGCCTGCACCTTCAGCATTGATTCAGCCTGCACCTTCAGCATGTACCTGCACCTTCAGCATTGATTGTTCGCCAGTTTCTGGCAAAAAATTCAATCACCATCCTTGATCATCCTCTTTATTGGCCAGATCTCGCCCCGTCACCTTTTCCTATTCCTAAAATGCAAAAATGTGATGAGGGGAAATCACTGGGAAGATGTGGACACAATAAATCAAGGTAGGATAAGACAACTAAGAAGCCTAACTGCTGCGGACTTCCAAAATACATATATATTTGATGTATATATATGCATATATAAAAACACACACACATGTATATATATGATTTCTTCGAAGTAACACGGAAGTGGTAAAAAATTGAAACACTGTAGACTTCCACATATAGAATTTATTAAACGACCCGGGTTTCATCGCTGAGCGACATCATCAGGTAAAATTTTTTCCGTTACATACCAATATATACCCTCTGAGGCGAGGTAGGAGATTAGGGGAGGCAGCGAGGGAGGAGGAAGGGTCGGTGGGGGGGGGGCAGAAACAATGTAACATTAGCCAGGTTATGAGATGTAACAGAGAGTAACAAAACATTAGCCGGGTTATGAGATGGGAGGCAAGGGAAAGGAAGGTCACGAGCGGGGGGGAAAAAGAGTGAGAAAGCCTCAGCGCCTGAAGTTACGCCTGAAACCATTACTTTTAACACGGAAGTGTTGAATAAAAAACTTAGACAGTAACACACAGCACGAGAACACATAAAAAGAACACTCACAATAATATCTTGATAATTTCGACGGACTCGAGCTCCGTCTTCTTCGCAAGATAAGATATGACTCAGAGTCATATCTTATCTTCCGAAGAAGACGGAGCTCGAGTCCGTCAAAATTATCAAGATATTATTGTGAGTGTTCTTTTTATGTGTTCTCGTGCTGTGTGTTACTGTCTAAGTTTTTTATATATATATATATATATATATATATTTGCAGCATCTGTTCCTCAGTGAGGCGGCTGCACAAAGGTTTCTGAGCCCAGTGGGGTGGCCATTAAGTGATGGTGTCACATTAAAAACACCATTGAGGAAGGCAATGGGAAACCATCTCAATTATCATTCCCAAGACAACTGGTGAACACGAGAAAGAAATTGAGTACTGGCAACTGTGGGACTCGGGCAGCACCAGGACAGAAGACGCAGAAGAAGATGAAATTAGTTAGCATAGGAATTTGGAATGTTAGGACAATGCTGAGGACAGGAAAATAATCATGAGGACATAATCATGTGTTCCTGCAGGGAAACTTTTGATAGTAATGGGGAATTGTAATGCGACGGTAGGTGAAGGAAGAGATGGTGATGAGGTGGTGGACTATGGTTTAGGCTAGAGGAATGAATGCAGGGAGAAAGCAATTGAGTTCTGCAGGAGATGGGGATTAGTCGTCACCAACACATGGTTTAGATACCAAAAAAGGCATAGGTGTACATGTAAAATGCCAGGTGACTCGGGAAGGTATCAGTTACATTATATTATGGTTAGGCACAGGTTTAGGAACAGTGCGATAAATTCACAGTTTCCTGGGAGCGGATGCGGACTCTGACCACAATTTAGTTGTTATGAAATGTAACATCGGTTTCAAAAAGATAAGGTAGGGGCGGCAGGTTAGGAAACGGAATGTAGAAGCATTAAATGGATTAACAAGAAAGGAGTATCAGCAGGCTTTAGGGAAAATCATGGATGATGATAAAGAGCTGAGTACTATCGAAGAAAAATGGGAATGTATGTTGACAGCTGTTACAAATATATATATATATATATATATATATATATATATATATATATATATATATATATATATATATATATATATTTGTAATAGATATTATCGTCGAAGTAACATGGAAGTGTTGAATAAAAAACTTTGACAGTAACAAAAAATGTAAGAACACATAAAAGGAACACTCCCACATTATTTCTGGATAATTTTGATAGAATTGAGCTCCGTCTTCATTAGAAGATTAACTAGGACTGACTGTTGAACTGGGGGAGGTGAGATAGGGTAGAGAAGGGGAAGGGGAGAATGGGTGGTGGAGTTGGGGTGAAAGACAGGGTTGTGGAAGGGGAAAGGTAGGGACTCTGTGATATTTGATGGTCTGGAAGCAATCCATTTGTGTTTGGTTAAAAATTGTGAATGCACGGATCTTTTTTATTTGTTATTCTAGAATTAGGCATATGTTAAAGGTATTTCAATAAATAATAACCTGCTTTCTGAAAAGTGAAGTACAGTTGGACTTCTCTTTTAATGACATGCAAGAGACTGTTGCTTTTAATAGCTGTTACTCATTAATTCAATTACATGTAGCGATACATTACATGCACACTTATTTTGAGATGGTAACAGAAAATGTTAAAATAAGTTGTTGATATTTTTCCAAAGCCAATTTGAATATCAACTAAAATTATCTTTAAAGTGGTATGAAATTTCAGTTGCTAGGAATATGGAAAGAGGAGTCTTAGAAAGGAATGAAGGTGGTACCAGGAGCAATATAATTATAGATTTCTATAGATGTTTGGTATGACAGTTCAGCTCTGGACATTTATTTGGCTTAAAGATTAGCTCATTATGCCATGCTTATTTGCTCTGGTGACTATTTAAAACCATGACATTCTGCTAATTAAACATCATTTCCAAAAGGTTCTTTGTTTGCTAGCAATAGCCAAGATCTCCTTATAGCTGTAATTGTGAAAAAAATAAGATAGTACAATAATCAAACAGCAAGAAGCAATGGCACTTTTTGAGCACTATTTTGAGTCTGCATGAAACTGCTGAGGAGTCTGCCATTGATTTATGCAGGTTGTATGATATAAATAACTAATTCCATCATGCTAAACATATCATTTTTATGATTTTTAAATAATATCCTGTTTTCTCTGGTGTCTTGATAAGCCACCCCTTTTTGGCCTCTTTACGAACCAAGGGAAATAATAATTAGTTTAGACCATGTCCAGCGTGGGACTCAAACTCATGCCCATTGAGATAACTGATTGTATGTACTTGCATTCTTTTCTGACTATTAAAAATCACCAGGTAATAAAGAATATAAAACATGTTATAAATGCATTCATCACAAATATTAACTTGCTATGAACCAGTGCAAACAACTTTGATATCTTTGTGCCCAGAATAGTCTAAGAATATCTGGCTTTCCTTTGATCTCATTATCAAAGTCTAGAGCTCACTAATCAACTGAATCAATATTACTAAATAGTATACCCTGTGAGTGTATCAATGTGTGAAGCATGGTACATTATCTGAAAGTCTGGTTAACATTTTTGCAATGAAGATTCACAGTAGAACAAAAAAGAGATGTTTCAGGCGTGATATGGTGGAATATTATGATTAATTAAAAATAGCAGTTTTCCACAAAATAAAATTTAATGCGACCAGTTTCAATGTACAACATCATCTTCAGGTAACAGTCATACCTCGAGAGTCCAGTATATATGCTGAAAAGCAAGTAAGGGGAGGGTAGTGGGGAAGAGGGAGGGGAGGTGGAAGGCCACATGGGTAACTATGTGAGTGGGGGAGAAGAAGGGGGTGGGGAAGAAAAAGTAACTAGGTGCAAAGACTATAAAAGTCTGGAGAGAACATCATGGCAGGATGGAGGGTATCTCCTTGAGGGTGACGCCCTAGCAAGGGTTTAGGGAGGGGTGGACGAGGGATTTTTCTCACTTACAAAATACACAAGTGCTTCACAACCTGGAAAAAGGAAGGAAGCTGGATGCCATGGAACAGCTTGAAATCATACATCGCAAGGACTTGGAGCTCATCAATCAAGTCCAATTTTTATCATCACCCTCCCCCCTCCTCTCCACACCTTCCCATGACATACATGTGACTAGTGATCCCTTGGCCTTATATGAAATTTCCTCCCCCCTCCCCCTGTGCACATAGAGACGACGCTTTCCTGAATAAGGTGGGAAGCTCTGAGTCCCCACCCTCTTTCTTCACGGACAATGAGGGAAGGTTCATCGCCACGGGACAACACCCCCCCCCCCTCTTCAACATTTTGTAAGTGAGAAAAATCCCTCCACTCCTCCCTAAACCCTCACCAGGGCATCCCCCTTGGAACAATTATACAAGTGATCCCAATCTTTACTCTTTTTACACAGTGCTTTGTGCATTGATACCTTGTGCCCAGTCAACGACCACGGGAAAACCCCTGATCTCATCTGCTTTTTCCATGGCCCTAGAAGCATGGCGCTGCACTGTGGGACACACCCTCAACGGGATACCCCCCTCCATCCGGCGATGACGTTCTCTCCGGACTTTTATGGTCTTTGCACCTAGTTACTTTGTCTTCTCCACCCCTCCCATTCACATAGTCACCCATGCGGCCTTCCACCTCCCCTCCCTATTCCCCACTACCCTCCCCTTACTTGCTTTTCAGAATATGTACCGGACTCTGAGGTATGACTGTGACCTGATGATGATGTAGTAACATTGAAACCAGTCACATTAAATTTTATTTTTGTGGAAAATTGCTATTTTTAATTAATCACAGTAGAATGTTTCATTCAGTGGTTGATCAAACAAAGGCCAATCCTAATGTGGTAATTATTCTAGTTGTTCTTTTATGTACTCCCTAATATTATTTGAATTGCATCATCATATTGAGAAATGAGGCACATTTTTGTACTCTTCTCCATGGGGATGTGTTTGATAAATGCTAAGAGTAACTTGCACAAAGTGATTTTTGTGTTGGGCTGGCTCCTGGAATGCTTCACCATGAAAGTTCCATTAATTTTCATGTTTGAGAAATGTTGCAGATAGAGAGAGGTAGGTTGATGACGCACAAGGCTACTTGGTGGTACCACCCAGTGGTTAGTATTTACCACACTGTGTGCAAGGAGAGAATGCCTTTCGGTGCCACAACCGGTGGTGGGAACTGATCACACTTAGTCAGTGGCACTTCAAATTCAACCTCAAATGGTCGTGGGCCACCATGACATTGAAATGCATGTCAAAGAAAGGCCACCACATGGTAGCACCATACAGTGTGGTCCATATGCTTATCATCTTTGGTGACCTGTAGTTATACTTCATTAATTGCCCCCAAGACAGAGAATATAGGCCTGTAATTTATCATGATATTCTGAATAGCAAAAGGACCATACGTATAGCTGAGAACAAAGGATTTGTAGGAAAGGCAGGCCCTTGATAAGCTCATGTTTCTTAAATCTAAAAAACTCTTGATCTTCAAGGGGTTCAGTAAGCATAAATTAGAGCAACACATTTCAAACTAGGGTAAAAGAATATTTATTTTTCTGCAATATGCTGAAGACCAGCAAGCATGAATTTTGACAATCAATCTTTGGTGAGTATTGCCAATGCTTTTGTTATTCTGCATCTTTATTAGACATCTGGGAATCAACTGAAATATTATTACTTTATGACAATAAGGTCTCAATGGTGAAGTTAGTTCTCATGTGTGTGATCCTACATACCAGTATTTTGGTATTCAGCATGAGATTTATGCCAAGAATTAAAGAATTGCGTGTGCAAAGATAACTTTGGTTTCTTAAACAGCTCATGCATAACAAAATTATACTGTCGCACACTTCTTCAAAGGCAATGCCTCAACCATCTAAAATTGAATTAACATCATGCTTTTAGGGCTTAAGATTATTAGTATGTGATAAGCTTTTTGATAAATTGAACATCATTCAGCATAAGGGGTTCCTGTAACTTGCAGAATTGAAGGCATGATGGTAATAGAGTAATTTTTAATGTAACTTCAAGAATTTTTGTTTCTTAAACAGCAATGTATGCTGACTTTTTCTAATTTCTTTTCCTTGAATACTTAATAAAACAAGGAATGAAATGCATGTGCCTTCCAAGTCAATGACCTGAAATCATCCTAAAAAGAGATCATCATATGAAATTATGCAGCTAGATAAGGTTACTGAATCTCAAAAGATGAAGCCAAAATGAGGTAGAAATTTCTGAGGTAGCCAAGTCAATGAATTCAAACTAAAATAATCTTTATTCAATCAATTTCAGGATTCTACCACTAACTCAGATACATCATTAAATATGCCTTCAATTCATCCCCACCTAAAGTATCGTTAACTTTCAACAAATTCTTAAAATATCAGGACATTCTTTGTATTGACAAATATGTTTTTGAATTCTCAAAGGAATACAATAAATCAAGAGCAAAATTCGGTAATAATAGGTAGTTTATTTCTTATCACAAGGGTTTAACATATAAAATGTAAAACTTTAAAAAATTGAGATCTTCATACATTCTTGCATACTAAGACCTATGCAACATGTCAAAATTTAAATCTTTGGGAAGTTTGGTTATGACTAGAACTTGAAAAAGACTTCAAAAGGTATACCGACTGAAACGTCAGTTTAGAAAAAACCTATCAAGTATTGATTAACTTTGAGGATATATGATATATAAATATCCAAAATGGATATGATTAATTATTTTTCTTCCCCCTTCTTCGCCTGAAAGCAACTGCTTGCCGAAGAAGCTCAGTATTCTCATCTTCAATGACTTCCGGTGGGTCCAAGAAACGTGGAGTTATCATTAGTCCAACCATAGTGAGAGCTATAATTGGAGGGTTTTGATGAAATCAAGGCATCGGGTGTAAATGTAATAAGTTATCTAAATAACTAAACATCATTGATGAATGGATCTAATTACTTCTTTGAGATAAATTGAGGTTTTGTTTTGGTAACACAAATTGACACATTCAGTAGCAAATGGAACTAAATTTGCTTTACTTGTACCAATGAAAGTGGGTTATTAGGCTCATTATTCTTTCATGATCTAGAAATTTAAAATATCCACTGCTTATGTATTTGATAAATATATTACATATTTTTATTAGTTTAATAGCAAGGTTAAAATTAGAGTGAATAAAACACTAAAATATTTTCAATTGACATCTTTTGTGTAAATTTTGGAAAACTACTGCCTAATTGTTATGATTGGTACTTACCGTTAAGCACACAAGGGAAGAGAACGTAGAAGCCAAATACAGCTGTACCAAAGTAAAGAGATTCTGACAGATACAGAAGAATGGTTAACAGGAGGGAGCATACACCTAGACTGATGATCCTTGGTCAAAATAAATGAAACAGTTGAAAAAAGGAATATGAGAGCTTATTCTATGTTAAATTACTGGAAATCGCTCCATTCGCACAATACTTACGGTCTATAGTGGATGAATAGGGTACAATGTATTAAGATTAGCGATTTCAATACTGCGTATGCTCCTAAGACCCTAGGAAGCGAACTATCTTCTGAAATTGAATCAAGATCAATTAAATGTAAACATGACCTGTGAGAATAATACAATGTTTACTTCATTTAAACCACCAATGTAAGTTTACCAGGCATATATAGGCCACCGCCAAGGAACGTGCGCTTTTCAATATAGCACCTTACAGCAGTTCCTACATCCATAAATGCAACAAATGCAATCCACCCTCGAAAGGTGTACATGAGCTTTTGATTAGACATTTCACTCTACGTCTTGCCGCAATAAAAACGAAATATATGTACAATAATCACTTGGTACGAACCTGCACCCATCACTGCCGCACACTGCCGGTCGTGTTATCAAAATGCAGTGAAATATCGATTTCATGAAAAAGTTTACGGACAAAGCTGTTTGAATGTCTTTACAAACTTGTCAGTTCAGTCTTTCAATTTGATGTTAGGGTATCAAAAGCACTCTATCACATGATTAAAAAATAGAGGTACAATATTATGCTCTTTGGTTCTTGTATTACTAGTCATTACCCCAATCGACAGGCGATTGTGGATTAAATATTTTTCATACTCTCCGTTCGTTGTGGCAACTGTTCAAAATAATTTTTTGGAGTCAACTAAAACGATTTACATTAGGATCTAGTATGGACGTTGTGTACGGACTAACTTAGAGTGACTCTCTGTCAAAGCCATGTGCACTGGGAACGGCTCTCCAAAACAATAATAATTGTGTTTACGGCATTAAGCTTTGAATACATCTGCAGTTACAGCCGAGGTATGTATCTGTTTAATGAAATAGCGCAAGGTAATCTGATGAAGAAAGTTAGTTTTGTGCAGAACTCGAACAATTTTAGGGAAGTTTTCTGCTCGTTAAAATAAACGTCAAGTAGTTCTCCACGAAAAGTACGTGAGGTTTTCCGTCCAGTAAAGCTTATTATTTGAAACTAATTTAGTGTATAAGACAGCTAATGTATACCTTAATCATATCCCTAATTTATGAAATGTTTCCTGATCTGCTCCATATCGTGGATATTAGCTTAAATCTTGTAGATAAGATTATTTTAGTATTGTATTTGACCGCCGTGGACGGATAGCCCAATACCCACAACAGGAATCTATGTAGTTGAAACAACAAATAATTTTTTTTACTATTCATCGTGTCATTAAAATTAAATCACGACTAAACTTAAATTTTCCTGAAGATACATAGATGGCATCAACAAACTGACCCAATTTGTTACGAGTGAATACTTCTAAATATCATAAATGCTATGCACAACAAATTTACAAATACTTCTTTTATATTCAAGCTGTTAAATACTTTGCATTGTATTACGATCTTTTTAAAACATAAATTCTAATGCATTAGGTAATCCTCATTAGGTTTATAAATGCCGGAAGATATGGCAAATCCTCGCAAATTCGTCTGTTTCAAATGTAAAAATGGTCTGGTAGAACTCTGTAATCTTAACCAACAACGAAAATGTGTACCAGAAAATTCATCAATTCTTCAACAAAATATTTACATTTGTTATTCCGTCAGTCATCCGTAATTTTAAACCTGACCTTAGCACGCTGCGCAATACGGACTTACAGTCACAAGTATGACAAACTACGTGATATGAAAATATAAGTTGAATTTTACCCTGAAAGACCGATTCGGAGTATATCATCATCAGTATTTCAATCCTAGGATTGGTTTATTGCAACCCTCCATTCGCCTCTATTTAATGTCAATTCCCTCAATCCCTGATACAATTTCTGTTTTACGTCTTTCTTAATTTGTCCTATGTGCATGTCTCTTGGTCTTCCTCGTGTGATCTTTCCTTCTATTATATTCCTAATCAGTCCATTGTGCCTCAATATTTGTCCAATCCATCTATTTCTTCTTTGCTGTAGAGTTCTCCATATGGTTCTATCCTCTTCTGCTCTTCTATATACTTCCTCATTCCTCACTTTATCTGTCCATTTAATCTTCAGCATTCTCCTCCAGGACCATGTTTCAAAGGCTTCTATTCTTCGCTGGTCCACTTTTCCAATGTTTCAAACATGTTTCGGAGTATATATACCTCTATAATAACTGTGATACAGTATCCAGTAGAAAAAAAATGTTCTTAAGAAGTTTAAACTTGCTCTTGAGTCAAACAACTTTGGCACTTTTCTATAACCCTCAGATGTGAGTTTTGTTGCATTGTAAAATAAACTTTATAGTGTTCTTGTGAGAGTACGATTTAAATTTGGTCGTTTTGTCTCAATCATGTTTTCATCAATAAATTTTGTTTAAATAATAGTTTAGACAGGTTTAGATGATTTAAGCACATTTAGAGAATATATAGGTCGGAACGACTTTCACCCAATGCTAAGAAGCCAGTAAAACTAAAACAGAGGTTGGTTAAACGGGGCCTGAATTTGCCCAGGGCTTAGGAGAAAGGATATTCAGTGAAAATCAATGGTAATAATTCGTATTTTAAGTGATTTTTCATATCCAAGATATCATACACCGGACTCTAAAATCACCTTAATTTACAACCGTTGGGTTAGCTCTCGGAAGCCTTGCCCGACGGGCTGTTACAGTCAATTACGAATATACATATGCATATTCGTGCAGACAATCGTCCAGAGCCCGATGTACCTGTGGACCTGAAATGGCAATCCGCCGAACTGGCTTCTAATGGCACCTCTTCAGAGGCTGAAAATATGGAGAGTTCTGTACACTCCATGGCTGTAAAGGCTTTAGATCAGCGCTTACAGTCGTATGACTAGGATGATCCACGTAAAATGGTTTCAGAATTCGTCTTTAAGCAATTGCCCTCACGATTATTTCATCTGATCGGAGGCGCGCCGTAATTTTCGCACTTTTAAAAAGTTCACCGAAGATATTTTGCAAAAATAAGTACTAAGGAAAGGTAGTTATAGTTACATTTCACAACATTACGGATTAATACTATTGTTATTACTATTACGTAATACAATATCACAATTATTACTGGTTCAAATTTAAATACTTGAAAGGAAACGGTCATGTCGCAAACATCCAGTGTCTACTTACCACTGATGAGAATGATGTAGATTTTCTTTGATGGATCACATGTTTCTCGGTTGAAAGGCTCAAATTTAACAGTTAGTAAGTTATTTCTTTTGGGAGGGAATAAATGTTTTCTATCTGCCCTGCTTCAATTTTGTCCTTGGGGGATAATGATCTAGAGGATAATGCAGGTGTGGTAGGTTTTGAATTATTCAAGGTGATGATGATTATTTATGAAGCAATAATTTTAGAGGGTAAAAATCAAAACTCCTTGATCGGGATTTTTACACTCTGAAATTATTGCATTGTAATCCACATTTAGTGGATGGCTCCGTGAAAAGTTACTGTTGCGGCATCTGCCATGTTTATTGAAATTTGCATGATTCTTTGCTCACCTAGGGTGCCTGGGATACAATATAGTTAGTATATAGACGATTGTGTGTGTATACATAACTTTTCCACTAGGCTAAGAAAGCCTTTCAGCAATGGTTTAAACTCAAGGAAGTAATGAAGAAGACCTGCAATTCATACTCAGAAATTTTAAGTGTAATATCATTCAATATATCAAAATAATTGTAGGATTACGAGATGGAATTGTTTCGTGTTAAACGCATTGCTTTTTTATTCAAAATTTTTATTGCTTCTCTCTCGGGGGTATTTAAACATTAAATAAATTAAATGCAATGAAATAGCATTTAATTCATGATCGAAGGGATTAAGGGGTTACGGTGTTCAGGCATCGTATTTCGCTGTATGATTTCTTAAGACGATGACCAACTTCTCACGTGTGCTCGTCAATATTATTCTTTCAGAAGCACTTGCATCTCAGCACAGGATTTTATTTGTGATTGCGTTTGAAATTTTGTTTGTGATTGCGAAGCAAACAGGGAACATACGAGAAATTTCTCTAATGTGAAATATTATCATAATGAAATTAAAAAAATACGCTGTAACCCAATAAAATTTCTTGTAGCGTTTCCATTAGACTTTTCAGTTTATAAACGCTTCATTTGATTATGATTACCACATTAATTAATTTGTGGAATCAATTTTTTACAGAGCTAAGGAAGGGAAAAAAGTGAAGACTTGAAAGTACTTCCAACAGGATGCCGGAAACAATTGGAGGTAAATTTCTAGACGTTACCAATTAGCAAGTATTTCTATGAAATTGGAGCTAAATATTTTAAAGTTTTGCCTATGAGTATGCCTTATTAAGAATCCCGAAGGTCTAATATTGCTTTAAAACCATGAATAATTTGAGCTTGTACTCCCTAAAAATGCCCCAGAATACTCGTCGATAAAGGTAAAACAAATATTCGAGAAAAATATTTAGCATCCGAGCTCCACCTCGGCTAATTTTAGCCCATTCCGTTGACTTCCCCTGTCCCCAAGCCCATCTCTTGGAGTCAGAATGGATGCGGCAGCACCTTTATGATTTTTATAAGAGTTAGTTTATAAACTAACTATACTATATATAAGTATAAAAAACTAGTTTATACAGTTGTATTATACAGAAAAAATCCTTTGTTGTCATTTTAAAGGCTTTCACACAACTCTTATGGATAAAGTCTAGACAGCAACAACAACGGCAGGGATTGCCTCTCACGTTTCAAAAAAACTATGCTACTTACCGAACAATTACAATTTTGTTTATTTAAATATTAAAGTCCTAAGATAGTACATTTCCAATAGTCCCACAGAATCATTTGATATACATGGGTATTCTGAAATGGGAGAGTTTGCAAAATAGGAGAAAGAGAAGTAGGTTAGATACAATAGAATAGTATAGAATAGTTGAAAATGATAAAGCGTGGGATCATTTAAGGAAGGGAATACAAAAATCAAATGTTAAGGGGGAAAATGACTACAGTTTTGAAATAAAATAAGAAAACAAGAACAAATAGAAAACAGTTTAAAATTTTAAGCAGATGTATTGTGGATTGGAACCAGCTCCTGGAGAATTATTTGAGCCCTTTCCATCAAATGTTTGGAGTTTTGAGAACACGTGTAAGGCAGCCACTGGGCAAAGGACCGGGTGATAAACTATGCAAAGTCTGTGTGCGATATTGGTATGTATGTGATGTGGACGGAGTGAGAAGTTGGGACTGTGATGGTGGGTGATGCTTGACGGCAAGTGATTTTGGATGGGGCATGATGTTGGTCAGCGTGATTTTGGTCGGGATGTGATGCTGGGCAATGCGTGATTTTGGGCGTGGTGAATGCTAGGCTGGTACTACTTTGTATTTTCCTTGAATGTCCATGTAACGATTTAGTTTTGATTTTTTCAATGATTGTTTGATTGATTTTTTTTAAGATCGCTTTTTTGTTGTTCTGTACAAATTCAATCGCTATTCTAGGGACTTGTGTGCTACCTGACAGTGCTTGTATGGACATACTCGTATATTAATTAAAATACAGTTTACTGCATCGCAAAAATTAGCTATCTTCAGTGGAAGAATATAACGACTGAAGGGAACCGAAAGTATATGTATTGTTTTGCCCTTTTTATTTGAACATGTAATGTCATATTAAGGAGACCTTACACTTGGTGCAAGAACGATTATAAATGATTTTCCCTGGACATCTCTCTTTAAGATTGCTACAAGAACCAGCTAAGGTTTCTGCTTATCGAGTAGTTCAAAAGTTTTAATTATTAACTTCTTTCTTCCAGTCCTTTTTAAAAAAAATTGTAATCGTGAAAGAATATTCTGCCAATTAGTTTGGAAACGGAAAAGTTAGAGCCCACATCATGTAAATAGAACTTAGAAAAATTAGTAACATGTAACAAGGCCTTTTTGAGTTTTATTCGCTCAAATTATGCTTTTTATTACTTGTCACAGGTAGCAGGTAATCACCATATCTTTATAGCCGTGACGGATTTTAGCGCTCAGGTGTCAACCCGTAGGTCGCGAACCTTAAGGGAATCGCAAGGATTTATAGTGATCACCGCGGTTATTCGTAGTTGTAATTATTTTTATAGCAAAGTTCACCATGATGGTTATCTAGGCTTATTTATATGTCCAAAAAATATTCCAACTGTGGATTCAACACTGATTATTGATCTGTTGATACATTTTTATGAATATGGTGACGCTGGAAACGCGAAAATTTTAAAAGGGATTTGCAGCTCGCAAGACGTCGTGAAACACTACAAAGGGGATTTGAAGCTTGTGGTAACAATCGGGACTAATTACCTCTGATATTTTAAAACAATAGCTGTATGTTTTATGCAAAACTAACAAACTCATTCTAATAATATTCACCATTGAGGCCACTTCATCAAGTATCAAGGACCGATCACTGGAAACAAAATGTGTATTGTTTTCCATTGTGAAATTACTTCAATGTGTGGTTACAACACCCTTTTGTTGTCATTAGAGTTTTAGCGAAATTTGACCAAACATTCGTATCGAATTTTGCTCTAAATTGCATTCTATAGGTTCTTTTATTATATATCTGAGTCCTCAAAGAATATTTTTCATGCGATGCAAGGAATGCCATGCATTTGTTTTCACCATCGACTCTTTTTGTTGCGTGATTGGAGTTTGTGGTATATTTACATTTGTGTAATTTGTCATCCCTGTAAATAAATAGAGTGAAAGTAACTTTTAGCGACAAGTATCTGAATAATAATTTCACAAGGATTACTTATTACGAGTATCTCATAGTCAGCGTCAAGAACTGAAGAATAGAGAAAGGAATGTCAAACAAGGTTCTACTAAGCTCGTAATCGATTCTTACTCTGATGTGAAAACCATTGTATCAGGTGATGTAATGCCTTGATTTGCACTTTCTTCAGAATTTCCATCAGTTTTTTAAGGATAAAATCTACAATTATTGAAAATATCTAGAATAGTATTTGCTTTTCATTTGCCACTGCGAAATCTGACATTTGGACGACGCAGGGACTTCGCGTAACGTAAGATATATACAGACAGTAAGATTTTTTCAATCGTAATGATTCTGAAGTTAATATCTAAATGAAATATGCGGGATAGCGCGTTTGTTTGGAAACGTTTTATTTTGGCAAGATTTTTTTTGGTTGTAAAATGATACTAAATTCCATTACATTTTAATTTCTTTTATTTTAAGCATTATTTCTTATCTTACATTATTTCCAACCTGAAATGTGACGGAAGAATATCATAATGAATTTAATCTTCTTTGAAGGCTGGGGTAATAACGTGAAGTTCGGAATGAGAACGTACACAGTTACTGCTGGTACGGTAATTCAGTGGATAATCTGTGGATATCCACATATTTTCGGCCAAAATGTATAAGTAAATCAGTGGCCATATCTATTTTTCTCATTAGTTAAAAGTTGCAAGCAGTTAATAATTGCAAGACACGAAAGGCAGGGGTGATTGAGCATCGAAGTACGTACTCGACAAACACTCGTAGGATCCAAAAATATGTGTATATTCAAGTTCCATGTACAGCCTGAGATCAATAAATACAATTGAAGCTAACATATGGCTTAACCAATAGCATTGGTTTTTAGAATTGAATGTCATGGTCATTTTTGAAGCCACTAAAACCAACAACTGTCATTAAAAATAGTCGAAAGTCAATATTCTAGACAAGAAAAGCCAACTGAAACAATCATTAGGCACGAGTTGTCTCTCAGGATTGTAATAATCGTTCATTTTTAGCCTGAGCATTTTTCACAGCCAAAAGTTTCGCAAAAAGCGAGGGTAGCAATTTGGGTAACTTGATTGGCAACTCTTGTCGATTGTTTTCACATCCAAACTTTTAGAGTTGTTTTGGTACGAAAGAAATTCATTCCCGAGTACATGCTGAATAATTGAATTTGCCCTTCTTGAGTCGTAAACCAACACCTCATTACGAACTAGAAGCATTCATTATTAACTGTCGCATCTCAGACAAAGACTGATATGGTACTTCACTTCCTCGTCCTCGCTGGCTTGCTCGCAACGGAGCGACTCCCGAACGGTTGCCGAAGAACCTTCGGCAGCCTAAATGACTCAAATAAATTAAGCACCCGGATTCTATCACACGCGTACGTAACATCACGGGTCTAGCCACTCCCGTTAGGCATTCATACCATAAATAAAACACCGAGTGAAGTAGACGCCTCTTTCGGGTCCCCCTCGGCAAGTCTGTACGACGAGAGCGGCCGTCACCTGACGGACGGTTTTTCCGAGCTCAGATGTTGAGGCAGCGTAGTTTCGTCGAGGGCAGGCTGGCGGTGAAGTGGTGGGAGTCAGTCGGAGCCGCCGCAGCCTCGTCACTCCCGTCTGCCGCTCCCGCTTCCTCGGCGAGTGCCCTCTGCCCTCGCACCGCCAGCCGCTCCCGAACCAGTTTCTCCAGCACGTAGAGATGGTCGTCTTTTGCCGATGGGAATTCCGTCCTCATGAAGCGTGCCAGGTTGAGGAGGTAGTCGGCGTTGGTCCCGCTGGGCCCGTGACATTCGGAGATCTGGTCCGCGATCGCCTCCAGCGGTGCTTTACCGAGCCAGTATCGATTGCCCTTCATCGCGACGTACATCACGACGGGGAACGGTCTGGCCTTCCGCGGTTCTGATTCCGGTGACGAGAAACCCGAGTCGGCGGATTCAGAACGACGGTCGCTGAAGAACTTGGTGGCGATGGAAAATGGGGAAGTGTTGGCGAAACTCGGCCGGTGTTTCATTCCCGGAACGAAGGTCCCGTTCTTCTTCGCTGCTTCCTCGAGCCTCAGGCTGGCGAAGAGGTTTTGGGCGAAGAGCTGTTCCTTTGTGGGAGCGTCCCGCGTGTCGTCTGAAGGCGACGGACTGTCGTCTACCTTGGTCGACCTGGTGTGCCGCGGAGACGTGTGACTGCTATTGGGCTGGTGGGGATGGAAGAGGGTGCGCAGGGTGGCATAACCTCCCAACTTGCACTCCCTCTGGCTCAAATAGGGTAGCGCTGCATCACCGGTGACGAGGAATGCTCTTCCCCAAACCACTTCCTGATGGGAGAGACAGAGAGAAAAAAACGCCGTTCAAAACAGTCAATTTACATCCAGAGTGATATTCTAGTTAGGTTCCTGGCCATGGACACATACGTCATAAGTAAAGCAAATGGCACCACAGTAATATCTATCGGATGGAATATTTCACCTGAATTTCCACAGAAAGAAAGAATTACGGCGGGCAGCATTATAAGTGCCATTGACAGCATTTAAGCCATTAGTAATAAGCATAAATTGACAGCATTATAAGGGCCATTATATGTGTCCCCTCCACAGATGGTAGGTGCCAAACGAAATGGTGCTGCATTGCAAACAGATTGGAACGAGCATTCTCAAGACCGATGATGATACTCTTGTTATCGGCTGAATTTACTTATCTTAAAAATTATAAAATATTACAGAATAATGCATCATTTGATGTATTTAACACCGTTTTTACGAGTTCTCCATATGCGTTTTGTTTACGATAGCTAGGGGTATTCGTGTTTATCGCGTTCATTTATGAATATTAAAAAAATGTCGATGATAGCTGTAAATAGCTATGAAGCACGGATTTTCGAGATTTTGGGCATATTTTATTTATTAATACGTTGGTTTCTTAAGACGTTATCTCTTTATATGGCTGTCAATCGGCAACTAGCCGTTACTCTGGCCAGAAGACCACTTTTTGACGGTTTTCGGCCCCTAGGAGGATAATCAGCAATTGTCTTGGACGTACATACTATCATGTGGCTTACAATGTCCACACACTATATAGTATATGACCACGTCAACTAATGCATCAAAGAAGGGAATGCGTAACGTGACTTTTCGAAGAGCCAAATTAGGCGAAATTACTCAAAACTTTCTTCATTTTATTAACACACTCGCTCTGCATGAAAAGCCTTAATTTTTACTTGAAATAAAATTATACACAAAATTATTATTTTGCATAGAAGAATTTTTAAAACCATCTACTTATACAATAGCATCAATTCATGATATTTATCACAGTTAAATGTCTTTAAACAATTGATCTAGAGAAAGAGCATTAACCTAGAGAAACATCTTAGCGCAATAGGACTTTATTTGCATTTAGTAGAATAGGTACGTGCAGTAGCAACGGTTGAGCAAGAGGGATTTATTCTGCGTTCTAAGAGTTTTTGTATATACCAATGTTAGGTAAGATTAATTGCGAAAAAAATGGGCATTTTCTATTTAATTTTTTAACAAACAAAGAGCTTATCATTAAACAAGGAAATTGTAATAGGATGGCAATTTATAAATACATGCTATGGTCAAAAACGCTACATCCACGTTATTGTCACATTTGAAATTGAGGAGTTCTGAGATCTGAATTGAGACGCACTAGAAAGCTATTAGATGAAAAGGCGGAATTATTTTGAGAGGCCTTCATATTCAGAATAACAAACTTTTAAAACAAAATAAATAAACATGATAGTTGGGCGTTCATTCGAGAAGCATTAGTGTCATATATTCTATGAAGTATGTAAATTGATCTGTTTTGCAGGAAATGCCTAATTTATACATAACACCGGAAAATAAATGGAAAATTTTGGGGTTTATAATGCCTGCAGTAATCAAATTCACACATATCAAGTTCTGCAATCCAGTTTGGCCTTGCATGTTTGAGCAAAGGGAACGTGCGATCTCGGCAAGACAAGCTTTCGAGATTCAAATTGTAAAAGCTCACATGGCCTCACGTATAAGGAACTAATCACCACATTGAAAATGTTCCCTTTCTAAAACGACATTTGGAGGTGTGCTTCTTAATTATTTGTTCCTGTCCGAACACTATGGGTACGAAAAATGTGATGCAACACGTATTTATTTTCCTTTGGCGCAGACAGGTCTCAAATTTGAGGCGAGGTGTAGGAAATACGAAACATAAATAAAAATACATAAAATTAAATACTTATAGCGCAGATCATAGGCTATATTAGAAATATTGAATATAAGTAGGAGCATATGTAAGTGACATTGAAAAAAATACAAATCGGTAGAAATTCGGTCCCTTAAAAATCCAGAATCGAATTGCTATCACCGTGATTTTAATTAAATTACTGAATCATGCATTCCTGTCAATTATCTACAAAATAAGAGAATTTTCTCACAAACGTTGTGCGTAGATGAGTGCTGAATAGCGTACCGATGTTGAGAATATCAACAAAGGGTGGAAAATACACATAAAAGTGGGTTAAACCTGGTCTCTAATGATGAAGGTCAGAGAAGGCGTTGTGAAGGTCATAGAAAACATTCTGACAAATATCGACATATTTCATTTTGAAAGGGAAACATGCAACCAGAACACATTATGACTAAACTAAGTGGCAGTCTAACCTTGATCGAAAGCTTTCGGAAACATTTTCTCCAAGTATATACTCGCACTTCGATTGAGCTGATGTATGTAAGCCTGTTTCTTTGGCACGGAATTTTCATTCTAAACTTGGAACGCAGCGGCAATTTTAAATCAACACTCATAACAATGAAATATTGCAATGTATCGAAAATAGGCCCCGTGTAGTTTCAATACGTAGCTATTTCTTTCTTATTCCAGAATGGTCAGATATTTTTTGGCATAATACTCTTTGAAACCTAAAATATATTATTCCTCCAAATTGATTCCATACAAAGATTGGTTGAGTATTTGCTAACTCAATCAACTTCTCACTTCACCAACTAGGGGCGATAATATTCATGATTTGTTAGGAACGAATATTCCCGAAAAAGTCTTAACTATAGAAACTATAAAATGAATTAGTGACCACAGGGCAGCAAATGTTTTCGTTTTAAGTTTTCGCTTCATGGGGTTCGAAATAAGAAGCCTAAAAGTTAAATTTACTTTATTAAAGAAAGGGATTACAATGGCCTAAAGTCAATTTGCTACAGAGTCAATTTATAAGTTTGAAGAACGATAGTAATCATCAAAATACTGAGGATACATGGAATCACTTCCTTGAGATCAGGCGCTCGGCAGTCCGCAAGTTCATTCCCAGTAAATTTATAAAAGCACGGAACCTAGATGATACAACACGGATGTTAGAAAGGCATTAAGACATCAAAGGCTTCGTCAAGGCAAGATGAAAAATATTCGGGAATACATCTCTAGCTACAAAAAATTAAGCTCACTTATGATTGTAAGATATCTAGGGCGAATGCCAAAGAAGGAATTACGGTAAGCGTTAAGCTAATTCAAAAGGAAAAGATTAGCGGAAAATTTGAGAGAGAATCCGAAACCATTTTAGTCGTACGTCGGAGAGATTCAGGGAAATGTCAACTGTCGATTCACACAAAAATTATAAAGGCGAAAGAGTTACCAGCAGTTTGGAAAAGGGTAAATGATTAAATTCCTTCTCTCAAAGCGTCTTCATCAATGTCACACAGAATACCTCCGATAGCTTACCAAATCATGCCGGTCAACCGATGTCCGAAATTGAAATCTCACATAATGGAATAGAACGTTTGCTGAAAAATATTAAGCCTATATAATCCTCCGGGCCGGATGAAATACCCGCAATTATATTATATTTAAGGATCTAGATTAGGAAATTGCGCTGTATCTAGAAATAATATAATATTTATGAAGTCGCTGGAAGATTAAAAAGTTCCCAGAGATTGGAAAACGACTAACGTAACATCAATATTTAAAAACGGAGACAAGGATTAACTGAGTAATTACGGACCTATTTCCCTCACATCCATTTCGTGCAAGGTTGTGCATATAGTTGCAAGTTCGATCGTGAGACACATCGATAATCAGAAGTTATTAATGAAAAATCAGCACGGTTTCCGAAAAGGTAGATCATGCGATACACAACTTGCGCTTTTCGTTTATGATATTCTTATTTCGAGAGAGAGCAATGTTCCAATGAACACGATTTTTCTAGATTTTGAGAAAACCTTCGGCAAAGTACCTCATAGTAAACTATCCAAAATGCTAGAACCATATGGCATCGATAAAAATATCCGGGGTTGGATTATAGATTTTTTGAATGGTCGGGTTTAAGAGTAGTGATAGTTGGAGTTAGCTCAAATGCAGTAGAAGCTACTTCAGGTGGTGCCCATGGAAGTTTTATCGGACCACTTTTATTCCTACTATACGTTAACGACATTGACTCCGTAGTCACAAGTAATACGTTTATTTGCCGACAATGCAGTGGTTTACCGTGATCCTGATGACACAGCAGCTTTATCAGATGACCTTAATGTGGTCAGCAAAAATAACAACACAATGGAACACAAAATAAAATAGATAACACGTAATAGGACATTCCCATTGTAGATTGTTTGAGCTTATGGCCTTCTTTATATATATGTATATATATATATATATATATATATATATATATATATATATATATATACACTTTTTTGGAAAACCCACAAACGTGTAATGTAAATTCACTGATAGTCATAACAAACACAGAAACCAAAACACAAAAGAGGAAAAACTCACTGGTTCTCGAATTTTCGGTGGTCCAACCACCTTTCTCAAGAGGAATTAGGAACAGAACTGAGGCAGAGGAGGGCCCGAAAGCAGTCAGTTTTTCCTCTTTTGTGTTTTGGTTTCTGTGTTTGTTATGACTATCAGTGAATTTATATATATATATATATATATATATATATATATATATATATATATATATATTATTATTAGGTAATCTACCGGTTAAGGTAGGTTTTTGGACAATGTTGAGGAGAGGCAAATTAGAAAATATTAAGCGAGATATATATATATATATATATAAACATTTGTTTCATTCGATATTACTCAAAAGAGAATTCAAATGATGCTGAATACAATTGGAAAGTTTACATCGTGCAAGAATATCTCTGAAAGGTTTCCACGACTGACCTCACAAACAAACGTACCAAATTATTGCGACTGATCGCACAAACAAACATGTGCCAAAAACGATAAGTAAAGGGAAATCTATTCATCTTTTGTTCCCGTGGTGAACTGTTGGATGTTTTTGATTTGAAATCACTTAAATACGACCATTTAAATGAGTAATCAAATGTCGTATATATCCAATGAATTGCGGTCACAGCCGTTCACTTGTTGACAACCAACCAGACATCGGAAAGATAACGTTGATGATCGAGGAGGCGGATGTCGACGCTTCCTATGTTACACAACTCACAACGGGGTAAAAAATCGGAAAAGATTGGCGGAGGGACATGCCGTGAAATTACACGATAATAATTTGGAAAATACACCGAACACAGCCGGATTTGTGCTATTTCATGCGACCCAGGAGGGTCATTTTAATTTATAACTGTCACCATTTCTTCGTAAAATTCATAGGAATGGCGATAAACATATGCGTAAAATATATAGTCCGTTCTCGCAACTGTCTGAAATGCTGCATTACTCGGGCGAATAATAATCATTATCGTTTTTTTAATTAATTTTTTTGAATGCGAAATAAATGACCGAACTTGTGACCTTTTTCCCGCCATTTCTTAGTGAGAAGTCTTGACCTGTTGCTTTGTTATTGAATGTTTTAATTGGAAATCTCAACTCCATGATTTCCACGGAAATTGATAGGGAAAGAAACAAGCACATCACTCCTTCATTTATTGTGAAATGAAAAGAAAAGGAAAGACGCTGCTATTAGGACTTTGAATCCCAAGTTTTGACCTCAGCCTTGAAAGAAATTGGCAGTGTTTTGATGCTGGTTTAATGCACGAGAAATAAAAAAATTAGGTCAAACAACGGTGCGAGCTATGCGTAGAAAAGCAGGCCTTCGCGATTTCAGTAATCAACATGACTTCATAGAGGAAGCGTTCGTTAAAAATGTTGTAGTTGCCAAATAGGCGCATTCACTTTAAGTTTAATCCCTCTAAGCTTTACACCTGTTCAACTCTTGTACCTGTTGAAGAGCTTCCGTCCTGTAATACCATTTCGCTCCCAGAACACACTTTCTATCACTGCATGAAATGTGCCTTCTATATTGGAAGAGGAGCCGTATTACTTTGTTGAAACAAGTTCTCTGTCGTCGTACATGACGATGACATTTAATTTAGTTTTAATATGATAAATACCTTTCATTCGGTCAAAAATCTGCGGAAAAGAGGATATAATTACAGTCAAATGCGCATGACTTTCACTAATATTAAAGTTGGAAGAGAATAATAAGGATTTATCATGTAAAAAATCACAAAGTATGCAAAATGTATGATATTTTCTCCTTTCAAAAAGTTAATGAAATTAAAACCGTAATTTTCTTACTGAACGCGCACCGTCTCGCAGTATTTTTTATTGTTATAACTGTCGTAGATTCCCTTCCCGTATAGTATTTAGGTGCGCTTATTCAAGAGTCCGGAGCCATTAGTTCATCTGCTGTTGCATGTTGGACAATTTATTATATTTGGCCAACGGTATTTTTACGTACCAAAGTAATATGGGGAAAGACAACGTATCGATTTATTAGTGAACAACAGCTATGTAATTTATAGCGGGTGGATTATAAACAGTTTGCACGTGGCAAATTATATACGAATACTATTCTATAATGGAATACTAAACTCTGGCCAATGCCTCTACTTGAAATATAACCTTTCTTTTTACTGACGCTGACGTATGGATAAATGTAGTGGTACAATTTATAGAGACACATTTTCGAATGTTCCCTCAAGCCGATAATTTTATCAAAACATAATTGGTCAAAGAAAATTATGCAAACCTATCTTATTGACAAGTAATAATGTGCATTCTTTTTGCCCTACCTTGGTCGCATATACAGGTGAAAATGGTGTAGATAGACATCGTTTCATTTGGCGACTCGGTAAAACGACAATGGATACACATCACAGAAAGTCACTGGGGTGAAAATATGTCTTCTCAGCAAATACTTGAAAGGTATCATAGCTTAAAGCGTCTTGTATTCTCCGTACAGCTTTGTAGTAAGTTTCATTCTACGCGGCTACGACAAACGACTTTTTTTTAACATCTTCATGGAATATCTTTTTATAAGCAGCGTAATAAGATCCAATGGTATCAGCTCTAGCAAGAATACGACGGGAAAGGGACATGGCTTTAGCTAATGATGCAATGAGCGTT
This sequence comes from Hetaerina titia, assembly GCA_037158775.1. NCBI lineage: Eukaryota > Metazoa > Arthropoda > Insecta > Odonata > Calopterygidae > Hetaerina > Hetaerina titia. The sequence continues at coordinate 94,900,423 of CM073773.1, read as the reverse complement.
TAACAAACTCTAATTGAAAAGATTTATGACTAAAGCAGGCTAAGTCCGTAATCATGTTAATTATGGATTACACGGAGTATTCATGAATTTATTTCATAATTTGTAGAAGATAGCAGAGTGTCTAGGCCCTATTATTATTCATTAGCCAAGTTCATTGTTTACCTGTGACGAACCATGAACGACAGCGAGTTAATCTGATAATTTTTTTAACTGTCGTTCGAATGAGATTAAAGAACCTAGCAATTATAGCTATAAATATCTCTTTTCTACGCATATCCTACTCAAAAATTACGTACAATCAACGTGTATATGTTTTATACGTGATCACTGGCTTGTAATTAGTCATTTGTGTGCCCTAGTGAAATTATTTACAAACAAGGATAATAGATTCAAATCTTATCGACTGAACAAAGCCCAAATGCAATGACATTACTGATTCTAGACTGCTATCTCTTGAGTAAGTATTTGTGGGTGAAAGGTGATGGTAGACTGGAAAGGATTGGTAGATTGGTGGGAGGGAGTGTATGGTAGATTGAAAAATACGGTAATTATAAGATTAAAAGGATTTAATTCGAGGTACTTACACTTATTTTTAACTGTTATTCTTCGGCTAGAAATTATATAAGCAATTGAGGATGTGGAAAACAAGCTTAAAATATAAAAAAAATATAGTGGCGCTAAATATTCTGTTCAGTTAGAAAAAGTGGGTCATTATGCTTCATTCTTTTGCCGAAAATATGGTTCCTGTTACTTGAAGTTACAAGTCGATTTCCAAGTCCATGTAGTTTGCCCATAGCCTTCAGATGACAATAAATAGGTTACAATATTCATTTGGTTTCTCGAATACACTGACACTGTTGTTAAAGGGCATGAACATTGATTTTTTGATTACAGCTTCATTAATTTTCACAATGACCACAATTTGCTACATTTCCAATTACAAAAGTATATATTTGGAACTTCGTGCAATATTCGTTGCAAGAGTGACTTGCTTCTTTACGGTCACCGTTTACCTAAACATACGCTCACTAATAAATACTTGAGATAGAGGCTGATGTCCCCTCTCGCTATTTCCAGCGCTTCCAATTACGCAAATTACTCACTCTTTCAATTCGTTCAACTCCTCTTACTATTGGGCAAATACTGCAGCATTAAGATAAATTCATAAAAAGTAAATAGGCGTATCAAATAACTTGTATTGCTAATATTCCAAAACGAACAACTTTGTTTTTCCACTTAAAGTTTTTATTATCACAACCTAGGTTTCGTTATAGTATAACATCATCGGGTAAAAATGCAAGTCAAGCACAGTATACGAGTATATACGCTGGGCGGAGGGGAAGAGGAGGTAGGAGAGAAAGGATTGATTGAGGTAGGAGAGGGGGGCTAAGAATCTATGGTTTGAGACGAAGAAGGAGGACTGGTAATATTGACAAATAAGCAAACGTTTTAAGTGGAAAAGCAAAGTTGTTTGTTTTCGAATTTTATCAATATGAAGATTTTCCTCCAAGTTACGCCAGAAACTGTTTTATTTAAATAACTTGTACTTAATCAACATCAAGATTATCTTTCAATATCTGTTAAATAAATCTATACACGATTTTATTAATCTACATTTCCTACATGTTGCAGTCTTCATGTAAGGCCTTCGAAGTGATGAAATCACAAAAAATGTGCAAACAGAAAATGTTCAACACTCGACCGCATCGACCTTAGTACACGTTTGAACAGCTGACGCTTCGTGAGATTTCGTAATGGATTGGTGTGGGTGGGTAGAAAGTAATCTCAGAGAGACGCAAGGCCTTAGTAATACACAGTGACGTACAGACGACTTCGTTTGGAGGAACATCAGATCATGTTGTTTACCTCACAACGACTCCATGAGGAGTAGGAAGCGTGCTAAGGAACCTTCTTGTATGTTGTTCACCGCACGGTAATCTCATTTAGGGGATTTAAACAGCAGCAACACATGGGGAAACCCTAATAATATTTCATAGTACTCATTTCCTAATAATTGAATGAATCAACTATCAGGAACAATATTGAAACTTAGAAACTGTACTAATGATAATTATAGGAATTCCTTAAGGTGGGTGCTCATCCATCCCCTGCCAGATGTGTGCACTCCCTTCAAAGAGATAAGCCCTACCTTCCATTGATAACCGCGCCATGAAGGACCATTTGGAAGCAATTTTCAATTGACTCATTAATGGATCTTCTTGAGTATAACCATTCTTTCACCAGTGTTGATGTTTTCTAGTGGAAATATCGAGTGGTTGGGAGTGCCAAGCCGAGTACGAAACATTTGGGCAGTCATCCAAGGATCTGACTCTTTCATTAGGCACTTTGCTTTTACCCTTATCGAGACAAGGGCGATGGCGCAATGCTGTTGACAATATCTATGAAGCCCTAGGGAGCTCATGGAACAGAAATAAACGAAATAGAAAGGAGAAGGTAACCAAAGACCGTTTAAACTGGTATATTTTTCCTTTATCAGCTCACCTTTTCATCTTCGACGACGGTGACCACTCTTCCAGGCTGGAGCCGATACATGGAAGGAGATAAAATACAAAAAACTGTAGAAACTGACAATAACAAATTGGGAAGAGTGATAGTCCATACTTAGAAACTCTTTGTTTGATATTTTTAAATAGACATCGGAAAAGAATTAAAAATTCGTAAACAATGTCTGCAATTATGTCCGCAACATTATCTTTCAGACAAATAACGCTTAACAGTCATTTTCTAGGAGATGTGGTGAATGTTTACAAGAATGTTAATTCATTCATTATAAATCAAGAAGGTTAAGCATTATTTGTTTAGTAGATACGTTGCGGCTGAGCAACTTTGGACAGAAAGTAGTTATTTCTAAGGAATGCGTGACATGGGTAGATACGATACTTAATAATTTTATTAATTTTAATTGATAAAAAAATGTACGCTAATTCATTTTCGATTGAATTTCTCTTGAAAACTGTAATATTTACCAAATATGCAACAGGGTTTGCACAAAAATAAATTTCAATCGCGCCTTTAATTACTATTACTGTATGCAAGGCCAAATCACGCAACCACGACCCCTCATAGGTATTTGTATATTTTATTGATGGGACAGGAACAAGATAACCTTAGTGCCAGCAAATTGTGTGTCAAGGGCAAACGGATAGTGAAGTTCGTTCGCTCTGGCAGCTGCATTAGTAGGCCATTTGCCGCAATTGGCTTCCTTCCTATTTCAAGACTTCCTAGCCGTATGCGGGATACTGTCATCGCGATCACGTGGCAGACACACACCTACTCGAAAGAAGCCGCCTCATTTCATCGATTTCAGCAAAAATAGAAGAAAATCCAGCTTTAGGGACCTTAGAAATGCTTCTTGAATGTATGCACACACAGATTTCTCAAACAAACGAACTTGTTTTCGTTTTAATGATGCCCACAAGCTTCCCAATAAACTTTTCTTAATATATCGTTGTTGCAACTAATCAACTTTTTACGAACAGCTTCTTAATAAATTGCAAATATAAATTTTTACGTGAAAATTTATCATTAATATTGTTCATCGAAAACCACCAGTCTACGCTTCGTAAACTTCGCGTCGGGAACTTAAGTAATTCGTGAAGATATGGAGATTGCAGTAAAACTCGTGATTACAATATTTATACAATTGTAAGAATAGAACTGTCCACTGAAATCTATATGATCTTAAAGTTACTAGAGCAATTATCAATTTTAACGTAAAACTTGCAGTGGATCCGATTTAATTAACCATAAATGTATTATTAAACCACGGGCGCACTTAATGATGCGGGGTTGGTTGAACTTGTTGCTTCATACTGGGTACATAGATACCTTATAAGTTGCCATACCATTCAATTATTACATAACCTGGTTTTAACCATAATTTTTATGCGGAGGTGGTGATTGAATTCACATATAGTTTCGGGAGTTTGGTGGCATCCTGGACTTGTTTATCTCATTTGTAATAATAGTTATAATTCACAATACGATAGGGAAAACTGGGTTGGATTTTTTGGTATGCAGTATTCATTGTTTTCCCGAGATTTCTCTAAAAACGAATGTAATTATCTCGACTTAAGGGGGATGCTAAAGGATAATAACGAAATATCAAATTTTAATTAGCTCCAATGAACATCACACCCTCAAGGCGTGATAAAATGCCCGTGATAGCTTGTCCTTGACTCGCTCTTACGTGCTACGTGATGAGATCAGCTGGTTATGGTTCATCTGTGTCTAAATGGTACCATGCAATCCACAATTAGGGTGTGTGGCAGAGGATGATTCAGCACCAGATATGAAAGCCAAAATGAACTTTTGCACATTTGTTATTACCAATAAAAAGGCAAAATAATTCAAATAATGGAGGTAATTTTAACCACAGATACATGCACTACGGGATCTAAGTACAAACTACTACTTTCCGCTGGCGAAACAAGCTGCTAGTAAGGTTTATTAACTAATCTAGGAACTAACTACTAAACTAATGTAATGTACTACTACTGGTTTTGGAACCTAGACACCTCGTTTGTCCCAAAGAATTTCTTATGCTAAATCTTCCATAGCAAAAATGGAGAAAACTGATCTTGAAGCACAAGTGATGTGCTAAGCAAGATTACATACCCTGAATCGAATTGGCAGTCGGCTATCGCCAAGAAAAGTAAGACTTAAGTTTTTTATTTTTTTTTAAATTTTGTTTTAGTACCCAGCCCGCCATCGCTAGGGTGTGTGACAGGAGGTAAATAAACACCAGAGTAATTTTGACTTGAATATGACCCTACCGCGGTCGGGCAATGTCCTTCTGATCCCCCATCGTTCGTGGAAAAAAATGACATCTTACTCTATCTGACTTTAGTTGACTTTATCTGTTCTACACTTAATTTACAAGTAGGTTAGTTAGTAGTAGGTAATTTAAAATCGTCCATGTCTATCGTATTGGAATGAAACAATCAAGGAATTGGAACACTTAGTTAGAGGAACAAAACAAAATGTTTCGCGTGAGTGACCGTCCCAGTAATATAAGTTGAATTTCTGTTACATTCGTTAAACCTTGACGCAAGCAACACCAATGCGTTGTTGCTTACATCGATTGATGCCACGATAGATTTTTCTCTCTCTAGCATTTGCGATTCTACTGGACAATTCTTTTGGAGAATTCTACGAAACACGAGGGAAGGTAGAAATCTAAATCCTTCCCGGAGAATTTGCTTTTTTTACGTTGGAGCACTCGGAATTGTCTTCGAGAGATCTGTCATTAAGCATTCACGGTACAGCTGTTTTCGTGTGTGAATCAGTGAAGGAAAGAGGAAAAAAAGAAATGCCATATCATTGTTCAAAGTCCGATTCAAAGGCCGAAGCGCTCTTTTCGGACTAATGCTAAATGAACAAATAAAGTTACTCACCCTGTGGGCCGTCCCTCTATGTGCAGCATTTCCTTGCCAGAACCTCCTCTTGAACCCGGTGACGTAGCCGAGGACGGAGTCTTTGTACTCGAACCCGGGAAACCAACACAGGGATCCGTATCCGAAGACCCAAACTGCGTCCTCCTCCGGGTCCGTCTCCAGGTCGGGGCCGCAGTCATCGACGTGGTCATCCAATTCCGCCTCCAGCCGTCTAAACCTCTCGCTATCCCCTAACGACATTGCCTCGAACCAAGCCTGTCAAAGTGGGATCCGGGAAAGATGGCCGTGGCGAAGACCGCGCGTTGACCGAAGACTTAAAGAGCCACCGCCTAGCCTGGTTGACGTTCCAAGCAGTCCTACAGATGCGGAGGTCCGAGCGGAACTGAAGCCCTTCCGCCGTCTTCGCCGTTAACCCTGTCCGTTCTCACTTAAAGGCGGCGGCCACCGATATTGGCGGGGACCGGGGGTGGGGTGGGTGATGAATGACGGGAACTAGCTGTCTGCAAGGACGGTACGATCTTCATTGACACGCTCGGGAAGGACTTCCTCATGCCGTCCTCCCGTTCTCTCTCTCTCTCCCTCTCACTCTCTCAGTCGAGGTCCACTTTTATACTCGCGTTTATTTGTTTGCCGCGGGGAGAGGGGAGTTCACCACCCCCGATTCGCGTCGAGCGGTATGGCGTGGCGGTGGAGGAAATAGCGTGTCGAGATAATGGGTAGAAGACGGCGACGGCTTTCGAATTGAGCGCGGCTCGTGGATTTCGTGGGGCGATCACTGCGTTTAGCCGGCGCCTGGCGTCTATATTTGTTATTTCGTGTTTCCCTTTTCTGTACGTCCCGGTGACATCCTGTTGTCACCGCGGCTTCCTTAAATTCTTTAGCCTCATGGAGCGATGCATCAAGAATCCTTTTGGACTGCGACAGTGGCCTTCGTCGCTTCCTTAGGTCACAAGGAAGTGCTTTTTATTCCAAAGCAGACGGAATAATCTAGCGTTTTTCTTGAGGCAGTATATCGTATTAATTTCTTTTAAGTAAGCTCTGCGATGATTGTGGGCATCTCCAAGAAAGCCTGTCGAATTAAAGGAAAATGTGTATCAGTCGAAAGTGTAACAGTGGCATATATTTTCTTTAAACCGTGATGCATAAATGTTCAAATATTAGATACAGTCAAAATATATCGGCAGCAAACGTATTAGATTATTCTCCTGCAACAATTCTCATGGACATTTTTTATAATGTCCTCTGCATTTTTCCCTTTAGCTCTGTTGATATTTCTGTTACGGTTCAAGAAGAGCCTCAAGAAGGCCATTAGTGTACATTGTCATAGCCGTCTCTCTTCATCAATCATTCCAGACATTCTGCTTGAACTTACGGCTCAGGAAAGTAATAAATAACGGTTTTTCATTATTTTCCACTCCGGAATTCCTTTCTCCTAAAAGGAACGATCGAGACTCATCGGCACTGGAATAAACGTCAAAGATCCAACCATCATCGGTCAATTGTGCGTACCAATGGTCAACCATCATCGGTGAATTGTGCGTACATTCCAGGCCATTCGACACTCAGGTATCCCCGCGTGTTTCAAATGGAACTTTAAATTTTATGAGATTTAGAGGAAATTGGCATTGGATATTGTAGTACCCTGCAAGCCGTTTTAGTACCGCTAGGGTATGTGGCAAGGGGTGAATACACACCAAACTAATTTTGACCCGAATATAACCCCTACCGCGCTCGGACAATGTTATTACGATCCTTTATCGTTCGTGGAAAAAATAACATTTTAAATATATCTGTTCTACACATAATCTCTCACTTTATCTTAAGTTTAGCGACCTGATCTCATCTACCGCAGTATGATGGGGGTAATAATACATTTTCAACATCACTGCTAAAGAGACCTTCTTCCAATGTGTGCAATAGCATCTAATCTGTAATTTAACCTTCGTTTCGTGAGCGATTCCCAGCCTAGCTGCTCTAATATTTTGGATACGCTACTTAGTTTATCATGACGCTTTACAAATCTAGCTCTACGCTACACGCGATCCGATTCGGCAATTGAACCAACTTTGTGAGGATCCCATATACTTGCAGCATATTCTAAATGAGGCCTAACCGGTGAAAGATAACACTTATCTTTAACCTTTTCATCGCATTTAGCCAGGACTGTTTTGATCAATACTTTTTTTTTGTTGCTTGTCCACATATTCTCCGTATGTGTTTCACCCAGGAGAAGTCGTGAGTGAGGGTAACACTAAGTATTTAATTGAGTCTACTCATACACATTCAATACCGTTATCCCCGATGCAGTAGGCGTTCGGGAGGGAATTTCTCTTTTTCCAAAAATTCATCACTATGCTCTTTTTTAAGTTTAATTGTAATTGTCAGTGTCGCTCCAGCGTTGTATAGCATTAAGGTCATCTGATAAAGATGCAGTGTCCTCAGGATTACCGATATCACGGTAAACCACTGCATCGTCGGCAAATAAACGTATTTACTAGTGACTAAGGAGTCAATGTCGTTAAAGTGAAGTGGAAATAAAATATGTCCAATAGCACTTCTGTATCTCGGACGTGTTTAGGACCAACGCGGTCAAAGGAGAAGGGACCTAAGGAGAAGAATTGCGCTAGGCAAGGAGGCTTTCTCAAGGAGGGGGGAGTTGATGACGGGGACGTTGAGTAGGGATGTTAACACAAGACTCGTAAAAACTCCTATATGGAGCGTAGCTATGTACGGCACGGAAACGTGGTCACTGAAGCAGGAGAATACACGAAGATTGGAGGCTTTTCAAATGTGGATGTAGATAAGAATGGAGAAGGTGAAATGGACCGAAAGTAAAACAAATGAGGAAGTATTGGAGATGGTGGGTGAGGAGAGGGGTTTGCAGAGAGAAATCCTATGGAGGCAGGAAAAATGGATGAAAGGCGTATTGAGCTGCAGTGGGATGTTGAAGACGGTAATAGAGGGGAGAATGTTGGGCAAATTAGGAAAGGGTAGGAACAGGATAGGGATGTTGGATGGGATGAAGGGAGGAAAGAAGTACACAGAGATGAAGAGGGACTTGATGTAGAGTAGGTTGCTTGTTTTGAGTCACAAAATATTTATTTGGTAGTTGTGTCCATCCAAAAATCTACCTTAACCAGTAGATTACCTAATAAATAATAAAATAGCACTTTTCTGGGGAACACCTAAAGGTATACTCGTGTCCTCCCTTGCGACCAATTTCCATGGGATAATCCTACCCTATTGAGTGAATTTCACACACCGTTGTGATTAGTACTGGGTGAACTCGGCCAATACCTAACAAGCCGACCTTCGATTTGATTACTGTGTTTATGGTTTTTCAATCGGATCACATGTGTCGGAATATTCTTGGATTAGCTCCTCCTACCTTTCAGGTGTGTACGACCTTCCATTGTTTCACAAACACATGACTAATGGAAACTAAGAATATTTCAGGATGTTGCATATAAAAATACCACGCTTCCGCAATAGGCACAGTTATAACTAGAAAGTCTCAATGAAGGCTTAGTCTCAAGAAGGTGATGTTAACATTAAAAGTACTGTCAGCTTGTTTTTCACCAATATGTCAATTTTAAATGGGGAAAACAACATTAAATCGGATCAATCAAAAATAAAATTTGAATTTTCAATAACTGTAACAGAGATACAACCGTTGTGCTGACGTATTGTTCATGTACAAATTCAGATTTGACACCTGGTAATTATTTATTTGTTCAAGCGAGGCCTCTTAAGATAAACTGTTCAGGTACGTGAAGGGACAAAATTTATGGGAAGGTGGCCTGCTAAAACCTGAATCGCTATTATTTTGGCTATTTGGAACGATACTTTCCAGCCCGCTCGGTGTGCTTCACGTAATTTGAAGAAAGGACGGTGAGGTCTCCAAGACATCCTTCCCAAATAGTTCACATCGATACAGGACAGGCCTAAAGAATTTCGGGATATCAGATCGGAATTATTCCTCAACGCTGTCTAATTAACTGCTGTAATTTTTAAAAATAAATAAGGAGTTAGATGAATACGTTGGTACCCAATCATTATATTTTCTCATTACACAAACTTTGTTCAATTTTCCAACGCGAGAAAAGTGCACCTTTCTCGTCGGCGCGTTCCAGATAAGAAGCATCACGATTCCACGGTGGAGGAATGGGCAAATAAAACGAGCGAGGGGCGACAGAAATAGGGAGAGAGCTCACATATGGATTATTTGCTTAAGGCTAGGAGTTAAAAAAATGAACAATTAATCGATTCGGTTGATCGCGAGTACCGCCTCCTCGCCATTCATTAGACCTCGTCCCGTGAAGGAATGGAAATAGGAGGCACTTTCCAAATATAGGATTGGATGCTGTAATGTGATACCTGATGATTACCTAATAACCTAACAATGCCTAAAAATTACTTCATTACTTCACTTACATACCTCAAATTACGAATGTTTGGTGGCCTAGCATCCTCCTTCACATGCTCTCGCGATGGCTTGTGAGGTACTGTGATCGATCAAAAACACTGCATCATCAGGGTGAGGACACAAGCATTTCAACCATCGTCAGAAATATTTTTTGCTCTGAAGTCAACCGGTTTTCTCTTTATATTACATGAATGAAAACTTTCACAAGGTACTGTTGTTATTTAAGGGTACACGACACTACATCAGTTACTAGTTATAACACTTACTTAGTTCAAATATTTTTTAACTAAGTAAGCATATTTTTAAGCTTCTCAAGAGTTAGCCATGGAATCATACTCGTGTGTCTGGCAATCTAGGGAACGATAAACAATAATAATTTATTTGTCCAAGGATCAGGCAATACAAGAAAAATGTGCACGTTTAGTATATTGGTATAATATGGAATGAGACAGGGTTCCGCTTTAATTCTTATTGGCCGTGAACTTGTGCGAGAAGATATTTTTTACAATGGTATTCTATCAATTAATGTAGGTTTTGGATGAATATAAATTAGCTACCACTGCATTTCTAAGCCTTGTCTACCAAGACAACCTGGCACCCTGCACTATCCTTCTTCTATTCCGTATATTTTCTACCTCCCTTCATTTCGTCTATAATGCCCACGCTTTTCCTCCCCTTGCATAATGCTCCTCTCCCTTCTATCACAGTCTTTGATATACCATCACCAAGTATAACGCTGTACATTACTTTTCCTAAGGCATTTGTTGTACTTCATCGTTTGTTTTAATTTCCGTTCATTGGATTTTTTCATCCATCTCCACTTAATAATCTCAAAAGTCTCCAATCCACACCTGCCATCTTAATCCAGCGACCATACAGCGAAGTTTCCACGCCGTACAAAACCACGCTCAACATTAAAAATTGTTCGCTAATGTTTCATTAATATCCTTACTCAAGGTCCCTGTTGTCAACTCTCCCTTCGTCGAGAAATATATAATTTATTTTTATTAATTAAGTTAGCCTTCCGATTTCTCGACAACCTCATAACGTTTTTTGTTTTATAATTTATTTTCATGTTTTCCGATTGGAAAGGGTCACAAGCTAATTTTTGGGGAGATATAATTATAAAAAAAATAATCTATGTAAAACTGTTGACCTAATAACGGTATTTTTAATCGTGGAGGGACGAATAATGTTAATTTTCTCAGTCATTGTCATTTTCTCAGTCATGCCATTTCTATTCGAAATGGCATCCAGTGATGTGGGACACTGTTCCAGGCTCAATTATTTAGAATTTATCCATATTCCAAGGAATATTAGAGACAAACTCTGCAAGTCCTACCCTAGTTTATATATTGAGATTTCACTTGATGATGCTGCACGACAAGCGAAACCATTGTGGCGAGTGATAATACATTTTGAAGCTTGGAATTGCAGTGTCTTTTTACCAATCCTTGGCATCCAATGGCTGTATCACAAATTAGTTGGTCTTTGTGGAGTTTTATGGTGTGTGACGGCTGAGACCTCAAATGCGAAAGAGAGAACCGAATAAATTAAAATCATTGCAATGTTGTGGTGACTTTCAAAAATAGAAAGCTAGCCGCCATTGATTCAGAGTAAAAACACACGTTCACTAACTCGAGGCATCATCAAATGGGACTAACTCCAGGAATAAAAAAAAATCATCAACACAAAGGGAACTTCATAAAAAAGGCGAGAGGTCGTTCACCTTTTGAGAGCGGAGAAATCACAATATTAGAAGTGGGATTTCATTCCCTTCCAACGCACTTTTGAAGGACTGACCTCAAATTTGAGGGTGCCTAATTCGAAGCTGGCCCTAGTGGCGGTGGATTAACGCCCTCTCCCGCCAACCCAGGGTTCGCGGGTTCGATTTCCACCTAGATGGGTTTTTCTAGGGCTTGGGTTTTTGTGAATATTTTCTTCCGTTATATATTTTTTAAATTATAAAAAATATTAAATTGTTAGAAATCCGATGTAAAGACCAAAGTGTTGTTTTCGGATTAATGTGAAATTAAATAAATGAAATAAATACCATTAAAGTGGATCTTAATCATTAACTTAATACGTCTTTCAATAAACATAGTTTTTGTCACAAACTTAGTTTTAAACGAGTGCTAATTTAACCCGCTACGGAGTTTTCTAGTATATTAAATTGGAGGGAATAACAATGAACATATGACAGACCGCCAGCATTCAAATCTCAGATGCTAGCAAAAGGTAACCCTGTGGTATCCGCAGCTCCTACCTCTGCTCCTATGAGAGCACCACTTTGAAGAAACCGTAAGAGTTGGAAGGGGATGATCCTAGTGCTAGACAGCAGTTATGTTAGACGTGTGATGGTCCCATTGCGGGAGAGGTCAGACCATGAGTGTGTGAGCAAGGGCCTGATGCCATCTGACGGCGCCTGATGCATTCCGAGTGGCGGCGTTTTCCAGATGACGAAGGCGGTTGCGGGCACGGAGTTCTCCAGTCTGCGGGTCGTGGCTCTTGTTGGCATCAACGATGCCGCGGACCGCGCATCTGAATAGTCTCCATTCATACAGAGACTTCAATTCTGAAATTTAGTGGGTGGGTGGTGTGTAGGGCGTTGATGTGACGCTCGTGATCTACTGCCTTGTCCCGAGGATTGATAATGAATCTCTGGTTTATAGCCGAGCGGAGACCATTAAGCAGAGGTTGCGTCTTTTCTGCAGGGGTATTTGGGCTTCCTTCTTTGGCCTTCAGCCAGTAATCCAATTTTGTAGGAACCCTCTGAACCGCTCCAGTGTCCATTTCTCGTCTGAGGCCACCATGTGCGTCACTGGTAGGATATTCGTGTACTGTAGTGATTGTTTAGACTAGAGTGTAGGCAACTGGGTCAAATAATGGGTCTGTTAGCAAAACAATTTAGCTTTAACTGGAATGGTGGTCATAGCTAGATATATGACAATGTGAATCATCTTGAAATGGACAGAAAGTTTGGTAAGGGGTTTGATAATAATAATAAATACCTCCGTCAAATATTCAAGCAACATTTCAAGGAAACAATATCTGTATTATAGTTAACTCCCGAATAAAAAATTTAAAGTCGCTGAATATCATCACCCTATTTAAAGCATGTGTGCAAAGCATAATTATTAGAACTGAAAGCTGGTTATGCAATACAATCGCCATAGGTGAAATTTTCCCAGAATCCTTTTCCTTCTAAAGAAACGACCTAGTAGAGTCGGGGGCGGTGTCTTTTTGCAGCCAAGAATTCTTGTGTCAGCAAGGCTGAGGTAAATCCAGGTAACGGTTTGGAGGGCTTTTGGTGTTCAATTAAAAGTCATGAATCAAAAAAGCATCTATGTGCGAATATCTCGTATGCGCATTTTACAGGCTGCCGGACGGCAAAAATAATTCATAACTAGAACTAGATCAGGATATCAATAGTTTCCATTTCCAAAACAAAAACAAGACGTAACATTCTGTGGATATTTTAATGTCCCATCTATTATTTAGTTGGGTTAATTCCTATAGCCAATAAAAGAGAAAAGGAATTATGTTTTGAGTGCTATTGGAAATTAAGCTAGAAATGCTACAGGAATTAATCCAACTTTGCATTTACAGCCAATAGCTCACACATCTTCGTCCCATCTATTAATTGGAGCACACACGTAGCTTGAAACCAAGAGGTAATGATGATAATACCAGTGATTTGCTGTTACATTAATTTGTGTTGAACTCAATTTCTTACTTCACCAACTAGGGGCGATAATATCATATGTAAACAACGAAAAAAGAGGAATTATATATTTATATATTTTATATATATATATATTATAAATATATATATATATATATATTATACATATATATGCTATGTATAATATACATATAAAAACCCATAAACACAGTAATTAACCCGAAGGTCGGTTTGGTAGGTGACGGTAGAGTTCACCCAGTACTGCGTGTTTTCACTGTGCCGGTTATGGTTTCCCAGAAAGATCTACCCGAAAAATCACATAGCTAGGGTGGAGTTTCAGGTGCCCAGATTGCCTTGACCGGGAATCGAACCCGGGCCCTCCGGTCAGTATTCCAACGCTCTACCCCCTGGACTACCGCGACCCACATAACATGTATAAGTATTTTTTATTACGTAATCTATCTGTTAAGGTTGGTTTTTGTATGGATACAACTGTCAAATAAATATTTTGTAACTCCAAACAAAACCCAATCCAGCAACCTACTCTACATCTGGTCTCTCTTCATCTCTGTGTACTTCTGTAGTCCTCACATGACGTAGCCTTTACCTTTTTCGGAATAGGTACTAATACTGATCTTAAACAGTCTTCCGGCCACATTCCTTCCTCATAGATACTACGAATCAGTCCATATAGGGTCTTCTTCCCACATTTTCCTAAACATTTCAACAGTTCTACAGGAATGTTGTCCACCCCCACGGCCTTATTTGCTTTCATCTCCTTTAATGCCCTTTCTATTTCATCGTCGAGTATGCCTGGACCTAAGCTATCTTCTTCTACGCCATGTTCCTTTTCTATGTCTAACCTTGTCGAATTAAGTTCTTTACCATTCATTTTTTCTATATATTCCTTCCATCTCTCTTGGCTTTTTCCTGGTTCAACTATTATCTTACCCCACTTATCTTTAACTGTTAGCAGCGATCTTACCTTCTTACTTCCCGATAATAACTTAACCTTGCTGTAGAGCGCACCAATTTCACCCTTCCTCTGTAAACTTTCCATATCCTCGCATTGCATTTCCCACCATTCTTCTTTTGCTATATTTGCGACCGGTCTCAATTTATTGTTTAACTCTTTGTACTTCATTTTGCCTAACTCTGTGTTTATATTCTTCCATCTTCTTCTCTCATCCATCTTTGCAATCATCTCATCCGTGACCCATGATTTCCTTATCCTTTTCCAGGTAACGGTTCCTATAGTGTCTTTTTCGGCTTTCGATATCACTTTCTTGATTCATTCCCATTTTTCTTCGATAATACTTAGCTCTTTACCGTCATCCATGATTTTCTCGACAGCCTGCTGATCCTCCTTCCTTTTTAATCCATTTAATGCTTCTAAATTTCATTTCCTAACCCGCCGCCCCTGACTTATCTTTTTGAAACAGACGTTATATATCATAACAACTAAATTGTGGAAGAATTTAGTTAAGTAAGCACCAGATCTTACTTAACTAAATTGTGGTCAGAGTCCGCATCCGCTTCTGGGAAACTGTGCGAATTTATCACACTGTTCCTAAACCTGTGCCTAACCATAATATAATCTAACTGATACCTTTCTGAGTCACCTGGCATTTTCCATGTATACCTTCGCCTTTAACAAAAAAATAATATTATATATATATATATGTGTGTACAATATATATGATATATATATGTATATAATATATATATTTATATATATATAAAATTCCTCTTTTTTCGTTGTTTATATATGATGTTATCACCCCTAGTTGGTGAAGTAAGACAGTGAGTTCAACATAAATGAGTGTAATAGCAAATCGCTGGGACATATATATATATATATATGTAAAAATATATATTTATATAATAATTGATAATATATATTTCTATAATATATTATTAATATGTAAAAATAAATATTAGTCAGAAAATTAAGTATATTAGAATATATATAATCAGGGTCGCGGTAGTCTAGGGGGTAGAGCGTTGGACTACTGACCGGAGGGTCCCGGGTTCGATTCCCGGGCAAGGCACTTTGGGCACCTGCAGCTCCACCCAAGCTAGTTGATTTTTCGGGTACCAGATTTTCCTGGGAAACCATAACCGGCACAGGGAAAGGAACTGGCCCCCCTACCCTGATGTGTGAATATTCACACGCCGTCGGGCTCGGTACATGGGTGAGCTCTACCATCACCTACTAAACCGACCTTCGGGTTGATTACTGTGTCTATGGTATATATATATATATATATATATCTATGGTTCCTTCGGGCTCGGTACATGGGTGAGCTCTACCATCACCTACTAAACCGACCTTCGGGTTGATTACTGTGTCTATGGTATATATATATACCATAGATATATACCATAGACACATAGAGAAAATATATATATCTATGGTATATATATATACCATAGATATATATATATATACATACATATACATACATATATATACACATACATATATATATATACATACACACACATATATATATATATATACCATAGACACAGTAATCAACCCGAAGGTCGGTTTAGTAGGTGATGGTAGAGCTCACCCATGTACCGAGCCCGACGGCTATATATATATAGCCGTCGGGCTAGAGTAGAGTATATATATATATATATATATATACACGAAGTATATACATATAAGCAACGAACATACCCGAAGACGCCTTTAGAATACAAATTATTAAAGGAATTGGTGACTTAAGATCAGTAAATGCAAGTTTTCCCTATATGGGTTCCGACATGTGAAGCACAAAAGAAAAAAATACTTGTTTTAAAAACGAGGACTTTACTGGCATAAGGCGCGTGTTACAGAGTTTCTTTGCGAATTTTAAGAAAAACAGGACACACAGGAATACTTAGGATACCTGGAATTACTTCTTTGACCTTGCGCTCAGCAATCACCAGGATCATACCAAGTAAATTTATGAAAGATAACACTGAAGCTCGATGGTGCAAAGTGGAAGTATGAAAATCGTTAAGATTATGGCACGACAAGATGAGAAATATAAGGAGGAATATCTGGAGCTTCGAGTGCCATGAGATCACTTATGATTATAAGATATTTAAGGCAAATGTCTTGAAAGATTTTCGTAAAGCGATAAGCGAATTCAAAAGAAAATGATTAGGTGAAAATTTAAAAGGGAATTCAAAAGCATTGTGGCCATATCATAAATGTTCAGGGATGTAAGTCTGCAGTCAGTTCACTCAAAAACAGTGCAGGCGAAAGAGTAACCAACAGTTTGGAAAAATCGAACTTACATGTATTAAATTTCTGCTACCAAAGCGTTAACCACCTATGTCTCACCGTGTTTCCGATAGCTTACCAAATTATTTCCGCCTAACAATGCCCAACATTGAAACTTCATGCAACGGAATAGAAAGAGAGCTGAAATACATTAACATTAACAAACCCTCCGGACCCAATCAAATACCAGATCGTATATTTAAGGAATTAGCTTCGGAAATCGCGCCGTATCTAGAAATCATATTTAAGGAGTCCTTAATAGATTAATAGATCACAAGGAACACAATTCCCAGTGAGTGAAAACAGTGACGCTTCGGTTAAGATAATTTTTAAAGATTTCCATCGTCCTTCTTGTGCAAATCTCATTTATTATTTCTTGTATTTTTCGATCGATAATCGTGTGGAATTTTTCTTTGCTTGCTTTTCCTCCAGTATCTTTCTGCTTCATTTATACCACTTAGACGTTCCTATGTCCTATGTTATGTTAGATGTTATGTTCCTATGTATTTGCTTCTATCGCTATCGGCTGCCCATGACTACAAGCTTGCAATCACTATTTATATCGTATGTAACGGGATAGCTATTACGTGGCGTTAACTTGGTTTTTGTATCTCGTTCTTACATGGATGTAGTTACTTTTTTATCTGGTCCTGTCCCCTGGCATCTCTCCATGCCTATCTTATCTGATATTGCTGGAAGAAAAATGTAATTCAATATAAATCTTTGGAAGCATGGGAAACAAGGGTCTAATAATTAACTGTAACGGTCGCTCAGACGCGAATTATCTTAATCACACTACATCGTTGGCGAATGCAATATTTTTTTTGCAGATGATGTAAATAGACAAAACATTAAAATGAAATGCGTGAGACCAAATAGGCTATTCGAGAACCGAATAAAATTCTCAACTTATGAAAACCTGTATTTCAAGTAAGTTCTGATCGATTGCACAGAAGACAGTAATTCAACCAGTATGAACATATAAAAGGAATAGGTATAAATTATTTCGAATCATTATTGGAAGAATTTTTTCCCCCTTGAAAATGACGTAGGATGTCCATTTTCGATTCTCGAAAATAAAAAATGGCACGAAAATTGCATGGGAACAAACAACTGGAATGTTTTCTTATAGAATATCTAAATTTGGATATTTCAGATCCCTAACAACGAGTAGCAAAAATAATAAAAATCATATTTATCTCGGATCACAATGGATGTTCAAAAATATTCTCATTACATATTCCTTTATGATGCCGTTTATCCGTTCTTTATTTTTTAGCTTAAATTGTCCTCCGGTAGGCTGTATCCTGGGGAGATCAAGATACGCAGCAGACGTAAAAAGGCCATGAAAAGAATGAGTTTTTCAAAGATTACCTTCCTGAGCAACGACGTTGCTGGCGGAGCGTATATTTTTTCTGTTACTCGAATCGTGTTCATATTTTTGGAAACAATTCTTTCTTATATCTTTCGTAGCCTATCTTGGAAAGGTATTTAGGGTTGGGGGGCTCCAACCTGTCAGTAATTAGCTAAAATACTCTGGAAAATGAACAACGCCACCATCTCAAAGTTCATTGTTTACAAAGGGGTAGACTGTTTCTCAAAATCGCAAGTCAACTTCTGTTAAATAAAGTCTAGGGATGGCATTTATGGGAGCCATAGTGTTTTAATACGTAGATATCTGTTTATTTAGACACCTGTACGCGTAATCCATATGAACTTAAAAAGCGTCCGGACGCATTGTGACCGGACTCGCTATGGGATTGAGGGGCGTTATTCAGTAGTCTCGAACTAGCAGTCACGCCGTCAATAAATTCTTGCACAAAAAATTCAGGATTCCTCGCGAGGACGACGTCGAAATTTTGTTCTTATCGGAAATTGCGATTGCTTCCTGCATAGCCAACCAATATTATCTGCAATTATTTATTGGTAATCGATATTTCTTATCAGGATTATGAACAATTTGATAAAATTATATTCCATTTTTCTGTAGAAATAAATTAGGGCTGGAAACATGTTCAAGTTCGTTGTTGATAATTATATCGACATAAGTTTTCAATTCGCACAAGTTAGTATTTAAATAGACTAGGTATCCAGAAAAAATTCTCTGCTATTATGACAAGAAACTTAGTCTGAGATAATATAGAAATAACTAAACATAAACACTTATGAAAATATTGAGAAAGAAACCTGGAAAATGTGAGAGAAATAAATAAGTACGATGGTTGGCTGAATAGTAATGCACTCATACTTATGGAGCGCAACCAAAAACAAATAGCAAGATCGGGCAAAAAGTACATTAAAGTGCAATTCTTAAGTTTCAAAATCATATATTTATTTTTCAACATAGTCACGGTTAAGGCTAACACCTTTCTCCCAACGTGTAATAAGTTTTTTCATTCCTCGTCATTTTCATTCCACTGAAAAACTCTTCCGACTTTTCTCGAATCCTGGACTTGACAGCTGCCTTCACCTCATCGTCCGAGGTGTAATGATTACCCTTGAGGTGTCTCTTGAGCTGAGGGAAAAAATAAAAACCGCAAGACGCAAGATCGGGGGAATAAGGAGGGTGTGGAATCGGTTCAAATTTCAGGTTTCACAGAGCCTCTCCAGTTGCACGCGAGGTGTGTGGACGAGCGTTGTCATGTTGCAAGATTATTGGCGCCAGACTGCCTTTAACACGTCAAACTCGACGTCGGAGGTGTTTTAGAATCTGCATGTACTGAGAACATTTTACCATTGCCCCTCGTTCAAGAAAACCGGTCACATAAACTCGTTGAGCATCCCAAAATAGTCAAAAGAACTTTTAACAACAATTATGGCTTTTCGAGGTTCGCAACCACAATATTTTACTACCCATCGATTTATAGTAGACATATTAACAGCATCGTCACCATAAACAGCCTTTCAACGACGATGAATCTCTGTAGGAGTCACTTATTCAGCAGTTAACAATTCGACAACATTAGGCTGTTTAACTTGCGTGGACATTGCACAAGAACACGTCTCCATACTTCTGCTTCTCAAAATACAGTGGATGAATGAAACGACCTCAAATTGAAGGGGAATGTTACTTCCACAGACCATTATGACGGATTCTGAAGGTCATTTTGCTTATGGTCTACAAGCATGTGTACATTAGTTTTCAGCCTATCTTCGTGTTTAGAAACAGAAATAAGACTGGAAAAGTAGAAGGGAAATAAAATTTAGAATTTACGTGGAGCGGAATACTACACGGATGCGAAGCGTGGATATTGAGGGAAAATGATAGAAAAATAATAGACGCCTTCAAAATGTGGATTCAGAGAAAGATGCTGAAGATCACGCGGTCGGACAGGGTAAGGAGCGATGGGTGTTTAGGGGAATCGGAGAAGAGAGGAGATGCTGATTGATACCATAAAAAGGAAAATCAAAGGCGCATGGACGCGGTTCCCTAGACTTTAAAAAAGCGTTCCGTAAAGCATCTAATAATAAATATTACAAAACGAGTAAGCCTATGGCATGGATAAAAATACCATAGGCTGGATTAAAGAATTTTTCAGTAGTCGCGTACAATGACTGGTGAGAGATTGTGTTAGATCTGTTACAGTAGACATAACTTCAGGTGCCCCCCACAGAGGTGCTTTCGGACCTATTCACGTTTATTTCTTCGCCACGTTGACGACATAACTCCATGGTTAACGATAAAATATAGACAACCTAGATGTAGATAACAATGTAACGATGAAAAAGTGAAGGAAACGTGATATATTTCTTTAATAAGACCCCGCGTAAAGTATGCGGCGAGCATACGGGAATTCGTGAAAAATTAGTACGAAAGACTAAAAAGCATCATAAATGTACTTAACGGTCTGTGATATACATATCCGTCTTGGATCGACGGTTAGAGCGTGCGGCAGGGGCTGCCTGACATTCCGACTGGATCACTGCTCGCAAAGTGGCCATCTACAGGAATTTACTACAATCGGTCGTCTAACTCGATGCGAGGTAGAAATTTGAAATTCGACCCGTTGTAAGTGGATCTTTGGTCGAGACTGACCGGAAAAATTGTAATATGCGTAATTTTTTATTTTAAGGGGTTGATTTCACCGCAGATTGGGCGAATATTATCGCCATAAAAACATTCAACTCATTGCAGAGGTTTCATTTTTTTATCATAAACAACTTTCGTTTCAGCAAAAAACTTGTGGTTTATACTAAAATGAGGTCAAAGATTAATTATAATTTATTAATTTCCGTATTCAATGCATTATGTTTGCGTATCTTGCTCGAAAATGGGAAAATATTTTTTTAAGAATTCGAACAGTTAAAAGCACCATTCGCAATCATAGGAACGAAAACTCATGTTCGCCTCTGTTATTATCGAACGGTTCCACCACATCACACCTGAATCTATAATTTATATTGAAATTATTCGTCTTACAGGTTAAGGTAACGGTGACCATGTCACAGGTTCGTTAAATTTGTACTACTGAATTTATTTGTTAACAAATAATGTGGTGTATAAAGAAATTTTCAGCATATAGGCTTTTTTGTTTCAAGCATTGAGTATCGTTATTAGGTATTTTGCCTGTTTAAAGCTTTAAAATCCAATAACCATTTTTTCGTCCTATTCTTATTTTTAATTTCCCATAATTTTGACGGCCTGATTATGAGTAAACTTAATGATGCTGTACTATAACTAAATAATGCTATAGTATGTGCAATACGGCATTCCAGGACAATTATTTAAATTATTAAGCCAATTCGCATATTATTCTAACCGTTTGCACCACGAGAGGCTAATGAAAGTCAGCAAGAAAGAATAAACTTTAGAAAAAAGTGGCATCACTGGAATTGTGGTAGGAAAGTGTAATAAAAATAAAAGGCTATTTCACATATGACAGGCTACTAGTAAAATATGCAGAAAGTGACTAAAGAGAAAGTGTCAATTAGGAAACTGAAAATATTTCAGAAAAGTTCGATGAATATTTGTGCAGTTATTGGGGGAAAAAAGTAAATGGAACTGGAATACAGGGGAAACATAAACGTAGAAAAAACTTAGAAAATGGATAGGTTTCTGGAGTTTACTTCTGATATCGTAGCATCCATTTGCATACAATGCAAAATAGGTTTCTTACTCATTCCGAAAAACAACAAAAGAGAGCTCGGTATGAACCAATTCCTTTAACAAACAAGAATTTTGGCGCAAATATATATATATATATATATATATATATATATATATATATATATATATATATATTTGTATCTATATATATATATATATTTGTATCTATATATATTTATATATTTCAGTTTGGTGTCTTGACATCCTCTCCCACACTCGCCTGCGGCGACTTCTGGAGTGTTTTGTATAGCTGAAGATGTGTCCTAAAGCGCACCACTACTAACTCTCTAGATTGCTCTCAGAATTAGATATAAATTAAACACAGTAATCAACCCGAAGGTCGGTTTGGTAGGTAATGGTAGAGTTCACCCTGTAATAAGCCCGACGTGAAAAATTCACCCATCAGAGTAGGTCAGTTCCTTTCCCTGTAGATGTGGAATGATGACTTTAATGTTACAATTTGGTATTTATGACCAAGGTGAACAAGAACATAGGTATATTCTAGCTATGGATGTTTGCTGACTAGATCGAGAAACAATTCTTATTGTTGCGTATGTATATTTGAGAAGTGGGGAGTGCACGCCCCCTTGCATCCTCCCTTTGGCCGCGCCTTTGGCTGACGTGCGATTGCAGCCCAGGGATGTCGGGGAGAGATGGGAGAAACGGAACTCACGGCGCTCGGTGGGAATGTTGCATCAGCCAAACACGCCCCCCACTTGCCGTTCCCCAAACTCCCCGCTTGGCTCCTAGAAGCGGTGCCTCTCCACTAGGCTAGGACCATACCATGCCAAGGATGAATTCTGGCCATGGGAGAAAACTAGCAACGCCTCTAATTCCTACGAATCGGCGTTTTTTTTCCAGGACGCCCCGGGCACTAAGCGCGCAGGCAACCCTGAAATTCCTTTCTGGCCAGTTGATGGCTCGAAATGGGACGGGATTACAAATTTCCTATCAAATTTTGAGCGATTCAAAAGTTGTGAAAAATACTGTGAAGAAGAATTACGGTCGCTCGGTTTGCCATGAGACACGCTCATGGAATGTATCGGTTTGTCACCCAGCACTCAACATAGTCGATCTCTAGTTAATTAAATGATCTAGAAAAGTATGGGGTGCCTACTCTTTAGTGCACTTTGAGTTCATTTCCGGAATCGAGGCTTACCATCTAACGGTATTTCCCCGACACGATTGTTTACCGCGGTGTTGGGATGTACCAACAGCTACAGGTACGCGGTGGTCTCTAGCGAGAGTTTTTCTTTACCTTCAGTTATATAAAACAAATATATATATATATATATATATATATATATATATATATATATATATATATATATATATATATGTATGTATGTATGTATCCCGACGCAATGGGTTATTTAAAAATTGACCGAGTAGGTATAACGAGAACACGACATCAGAAATGGGTTAGTTGTAAATGTCCCGACATAAATAAAACACGTTCCGCGCATCATAACAGTGAATGCACCCATGAGACAAACTCCTCTGATTTTACTCCACATCCGTGATGAGAATGGGTTCTTCAGCGGGAGACATCATCAACTTAAAAAAAAATAAATACTCCCGTCACTGCTCCCCTTCGAGTTTCACTGAGTGTGGCAGTTTTTGATGCTGACGTTACACTTTCGACAGTCACCATGGAAACCGAGCCACAATAAAAAAATGATTGACAAACGAAAATCGCCACTCACCTCTCTTCTGGATCGTGTATTATCAGCCGTGTTGTTCCCCTGCTATCCGACAAAAGGCACTGCTGGGGGAGTCTCCCTCAGGGTTTTGTGATGGTTCACGTGTCCACGGGTGGGAAGTACGTTATCGTCAGTGCTCGATCGACGAAATGGCGATGTTTCTTTAGAAAAAATATAAGGGGGTGGATCAGCCGAAGCACGGGCCAGATGGAAGTTGCGGTCCGTCTGGCTCGTCCCGTGTTCCGAGGAAGACTGGCTCGGTGGGGGCGCGACGTTCGGTGTCGACGTCACCACTCCGATGGCAACGCGGCGGTGGTGGCCCTTCGGGGTGTGGATTCGGAGTGGCGATACCGAGGGTGGGGAGGGGATGGGAGCAGGGAGGGCTGAAGTCATTAGTGTGTGTGTGCTGGGGAGGGGAGGGCAGCCTCGCGAAGAAAGGGGCCACAACGAACCCCTCAAGCTCACCCCGCTCGCTTTCTCCTGTCGTCGTCCCCAGTCCTTAACTACGCAAAAATCCACTCCTCCCCCATGGTGCACCTTGCAGGGAGACGTGTGTAAAACGTGAGTCAACTGATGTCGTCACCGCGCATGCCCGCCGAAGCGACGCATTCGTTTCCTTCCCCTCCGCAACCCTCGAAAAACACATGCACACACACACACACTTTTCGAGGGCCAGCGAATCGATCTTCGGAACGAGTGGAGGGCGTTTTCAATGCAAGCCTCCAAGCTGCTCCAAAAATTCTCCTTTGAAATATTCGAGTGCAAACCTCTGCCCACTATCGGGGTGACGTCCTGTTTTAAAGAGTATCGATAGCAATATTCTTTGATCTCTCTGTCGGATGAGATCCTGTCGCGAAGGTAGACGGAGAAAACTGTTTCTCGGAAATACGTCATCCTTGAGCGATGCGATTTTAGAACCCGAAGCATGAAGAGAAGCCGGAAAAGTGAGATGTTCATCTTCGGGGCGAAGTTGTAGAACCGACAGATTAAAAATTTTATTTTTCCCACAAGGGATCAGAATAGCTATAAACTACCGATCTTGGGGAACATTTTTTTTCATACTAAGTGGCCATGTTGTCATTATTTCATCTAACATTTGTTTTAGTATCCTTCTTGTTACCAGCAGCTAGTATCGCATGCATAGAGAAGTATTTCGCCCTTATGTGCCATAGCTCATGCACCTGTAGTGAACACAAGGTCCCTTATTTGAATAATTTTACGCATTTAATGGAAGCTGACCATCATGAAAAACTAATTTTTTGTCGCTTCACGTCTGGTGTTGAACCAACTTCAGCCACACACCCTAGCGGTGGTTTCCAAGGTAATATGTAAATGTAGAAGGGGTCTACATTGTACAATTTCCCACAAGGCGCGGCAGGGGAATGTGACGGTGGGTGGTAGAGCATCGGCCGTACATGCATAACTATTAATTTATAATTGCATTCGAATATGTGTTTGCTCATATTCTATAACAATCGCTCATACAGTAATGATGAGGGCCGCTACGTTATGACGACCCTATATAACAGATAAAGGCGAGACCCACAAAGTTACAGGGCACGTTAAGAGGCATTTGCAACGTCCTCGTTTGGATCCCAGACTAAAGATAAAATTCATTTAACAGTAAATGTATGTCACCGTCTCGCGTTTGTCATTCGAAGCCACAAATAAAATTCTTAGGCGAACGGGATAACTCTCGAAACTGTTGGATGGAAGTGAGGGGGATTTACAAATTTTTAGAGATAAAGGAATAGTATGAACATCAATGAGAATGAAGAACCAGATGCTTCGTGTGATACGCTCATTCTAAAGCTGAAAGCCTGGTGCCGAGTTTCCTTTTATTTTCTAACTCAAGGCTATTGGAATGTCGTGGACAAAGGAATGAAGCCTTAACGCTGTTCTTAATGGTGCGTTTTTAAGCTTCTGTCGTGACTGAGAATCGAGAAAAAAAAGTATTTAGGTCAAAGATAACTGCTGTATCTCGGAATTGACCTCTCTACGTGAATTTCACCTTCCAAAGATCCTCCAAATATGATAAATGTATGGAAAGATGTCACCGGTACGAAATGTATGAAAATAGGTCGAAAAATTATATCCTGAAATTGGGAGAACGGAAGTGGATACCGTATTTCTAGATTTAAAGAAAGGTCCTTCACGATAAATTGATGCCAAAAATAAGATATAATGATATTAACGAGAAAGTGACCAATCAGATTAAGGAGTTCTTAAATAACCGTGAACAAAAGGTAGTCGTGGACGGGTTGAGTGCACTAGAGGCGGAAGCAACATCAGGAGTGCCACAAGGAAGTGTTATAGGGTCCCTACTATTCTGGTTATTTATTAATGATCCTAGTTCCCACGTAAGCATGGACCTTAGATTATTTGTAGACGACACTTTTCAAAGGAAGATAATGCATGTTTGCAAAAGTGGAAAAATATACTGTTAGAAGAAGAATAAGTATTACTAAAAGTAGAGAAAAATTATTTCGAGGTAATTCTAAGAACATTTGTTAGATATATTCTTGAAGGTGGCCTGGAGATGAATGAACTTGAAGTTGATTAAAGCATTAATAGAATTTTCACGAGAGTACGTCGACAACTTAGATATACCTCAACGACTTCCCGTCAGGTCGGATCTTTCGGAGGAAATGATTGCTGCATACTTATACTTGCACTGCTTGCCACAATTAATTCTTTTCATTGGACGTACTGAAATATTATCCGTTAATAATTAAAAAAGCGTGAGTAAATTATGCTATAATATGGATATAGTCGCATTTGAGACTATATTTTATGTGCAATTTTCCTTCAATGTGCGAAAATTAAAACTGAAAAAATTATGTATTTTTCGATGCACGAGTTGATTTATTACTGCCTTCCTCCATCGAATTATGGTCCCGCAAAGTATAATTTTCCCCTTCCATGGAGCATTAGGAAAACGCAAAGAGACTCGTTCGCTTCACTGT
Organism: Hetaerina titia; assembly: GCA_037158775.1. Taxonomy (NCBI): domain Eukaryota; kingdom Metazoa; phylum Arthropoda; class Insecta; order Odonata; family Calopterygidae; genus Hetaerina; species Hetaerina titia. The sequence continues at coordinate 94,873,839 of CM073773.1, read as the reverse complement.
GGAATGAATTCTCTGGGAGACCTTCAAATCCCTAATCATTTTCAAAAGAGTCTGCATGAAGGACAAATACATAATTTCCTAGTGGTTTCAAGTTCAGGCGTAAATTTATTTTTTCGCTTAACGATTTTGAAAAAAAATTGATCGTCAGTTTGAGTCGTGATCGCCGTCTTTTTTTCCACTTATCGCTCCCTTCGCTGACCACTAAATGTGCCTTAAATACCCGTGACAGGCTCTAATTTGTGGATATCAATTGTATAATTACAAAGATATTTGTGTTTTTCAACAGTTTATAATTTCGCACGATGCGTCTTGATGTGAAAATGCATAATTGCCGGCCAAAAACGCAAACATATACATTTTGGGACGGTGTGTATATTGCTCAAATATTTATCCCTGGAAAAATGAGGGGGTTGAAGAGGGTAGGGGAGGAGTGAAAATTTTCAAAATGCTTGTGGTGGGGTGTGTTGGAACACCTGCTGTTAATGCTTAATATTGATACATAAATATGAATAGATATACTGGAAAATTTTGATGAGCATACTTAAACCTACGCATGTATGCCATCATCACTTAATAATGGGTTTGCTCAAGTACATTTTTAAGCTTTATTTTTTTAATTAATAATGTTGGTTTGCAAGGGTTTGGTTTCGCTATGATTTTGTCTCGTGTGATGAAAAAAAGAGTATTTGAATATATCGGTAACAGTGACTATGCCTTATTTAATCCCTTAGATAGAATCTATAAACATAATTTGGGGTCATAATGATTCCCTCTTGATCGCGAAAACACTCGTGTCCCATGCCTTTCGAAGTCTTGCCTGATTTCCCCGTGACGCAAGGGGTTTCTCGTCGAGGGAATTATACTGTTGGTGCTACCGGAAGGGTTTCACCACTTAAACGTTTTCCTTATCTCGGGATTTCCTCGGCGTGGTGCAGGCAGGTACCGGGGGAATCAGGTCCTCTGCCTTGACCTTGACATATTTTTCGCCCGGCGAGAAACGAAAGAAAAAGCACAAGTATTTAATTTTATGGGGGTTTAAAACCTAACAACTCTAACTTAGCGATGAGGAAGGGGTCACTCCGAGAATTTGAATAATTTTTCACTTTGTCGTCAAGTGCACCTGCTTATACGAGAATAAGTAAAAAGGAATATTAAAGAAAGAATTTCCACTGTTTCACTATTTTAGTGAAGTCGTTACCATTATTCATGTGTAATGTTCTCAACAGTAAAATCTAAGTCCGTAACACTTTAGCATGGATCGAATTTGGTCGACTCCGATGTTGAACGAAAAATAAACGCTCAACAACTGTTGATATTTTCGCAGCCATCTCATTGTAATATGCAAATAAGCATTATTCACACTTCCTTGGGGGACTCATGCGGCGTGATGTTAGACAATTATTAGGTAACGACTTAAATGCAATTCAAAAGAGGTGCGAGACATGGGAGCTGGAATTAAATTTGAATAAATATGTTGGTGGAAAAGTACTTCACCAGAAAACACACTAAACAGGGAATCAACATTGCATATATGGAATCGGTAAAATACTGAATCAAAGAAATACTCCATTTCCCTTCGAAAAAGACGGCGGCAGAACGCCTAGGATGTTCACTCGTGGACGAAATACGTTTCCACGGAGCCGGGCCGACTCGTTGTGCCACCTCGCAGGGGTGTTGTCGATGCTGGATTGAAGAATAGTATGCTCGCGGAGCCGCTGGTGGGGGTTGGGAGAGGGTTCCGGTGACTGTTGGAATGACGGTAGAAACTGGGGCTCAGGCGAAGAGAAAGCGCTTGCTGCGAGGTGGTGGCTATTCCGATCTCGGGTGTCTCTCCGTTGCGTGGAACAGCTGCTCTGGGCGTATTCACAAGGGAGGGGAGGCTGGGAGGGCGGGCATTCTCCGGCCGGGAGAGTGGAGGGGAGAAAAGGCTTCGACCGCTCGATAGGGTTAGCTTCTTCATGATGCAATCCACGCGCGCTGTGTCGTTATGAATGAAAGGTTAGTAGACGCATCTTCCCACTCCTTTAAAGGGGGCGTAGCCCGCGTGGACGCCCTCTCGGGGCCTGGCTTACCGTTCGTTCAGACTTTCAACTTTATTTTATTTTTTTAATTTATCCTGATCTGACATAACATGAGGTGTCGAGACGCTGGTTTCATTAAGATCGGTCGTTTGTATCAGATCCCATAAGATGCGGAGACTTTCGGGTTGTTTCAATTAAGGTTGCCCTTTAAATTCAATTTTGATGTTGGTTACCGTTACTTATTCCATTCCCAATGATCGATTTTTGTTCTCCGACCTTATGAGGCGATTGCGTTAACAAAAATTCGGTTCATTAAAGACTGATCAATATTTTGTCTTGAAAACATACCTTACTTGTTTTAGAAATGATGATGGACCTTCTCAAAGTAGTTCCCGTTGTATGCTACGTCTCACCTATTTTTTTCAGTCTTCGAATACATGCCGGAAGCCATTTGTTGGTAGATGCTTCAAAATTACCTGAGCAGCGTCCGTCACTGCTTCTGATGATGTAAAACGCTTTCCACAAAGGCGTTTATTCACATTGGGGTACAGTAAAAAGTCACATGAGGCAAAGTCTGCGCCATAGGGAGGATGAGGAACACTCTTTGCAATTTTCACGAAATATTCTGCAACGATATTCCACGACCGTGCATTATCGCTGTGCAGCATCCAGACTGTAGCTCAGAAATGTGATATTAAAACAGTAATGGCCTAGTAAAATTTTAAGTAAATCCATGCGGAATGCTCCACTCATAGTTGTCTGTGCTGGTCCGAAATACTGATACACAATTCCCTGGATATCGGAAAATACTCGTCATATGACCATAAATTTCCCAACAGAAGCCTCTACATTCACTTTTTTGGTGTTGGTGATGCTGGAGTTTTCCACATGAGGTTTTGCTATCAAAACGATGCGCCCGATTTTCACCCACAGTGATAGCCTTCCAAAGAAACACCTCAACTTCCTTAAACATCAGATTCAACAGCGAGCAAACCAAAGAGCGAACATCCGTTTGTTTGGTAATGAGAAGTCTCAGAACTCACCGCGAACAAACACCTGTCATGCGCAATTTTTCTGTTGCTAACACGTTGATTACACCCTATGAAAATTTCAATATTATCGATGATCCTCTTATTCGACCATCTTCTCTCACAATGACAGCAGCCATGTTAATGTTTACCTCCGCAAGAGCAATGACTGGAGCTCCGGGTCCATCCTCCATTGTGATTGCCTCCCACATGGACACGTTTTAAACTATTCTATAGCTGTGGTAAATAGAATAAATACTCTAAATAATCCTCCTGTAACTAGAAATTGCCCATCCATGCCATCTAGCAGCACGTTTTATGTTACAATATTTCAAAACATTTCACTTTACTTTTAAAAATTTTCATTCATTTATTGATTTAGTTTTTGATGTCCGACTATTGACGCTTTTCCTAGAATAAAAAATTCTATTAGCAAACAATCCAGTGATATTTTAAAGAAATCACACGCCCTAGGTTGCCTAATGCTTACCTTTTGTGAATAAACGCATTATCAATATTTTCACGCAGTAATTCGTGCTAATTGGGACTCTCTAAACTTAAAATAACATCGAATTTGTTTTTCTGAAAGATATTAATATGATTAGTTATATTTTAACCAACATCAATCGCCCTAATATCTCGATAATTTTACTTCAGAAATACAAAAAGAAATTTCACGATAAAACAAAATAAGAGATGCCGTCACTCATTTTCTCCTAGAAATGATATTTTGTAAGAACACTTGCATTTAATGTGCAGTTTGCGACGGAACACTATTTGAGTTCGAATTTCGGGGCAACTTCCAAAGAAATTCAACAAAGTTCGTCGTGTATGACGCCGTTTGTCAGCATAGCAGATCGAATATTTGTCCAATTTTCTGGAATACATTCCTGAAATCAGCAGAAATGCTCGCCCAATAAATGTATTTGAAAAACTTGGTGGGTGGAGAAGGAATTCCGTCACTTAGTCCAGGTGCGCCCTTGTTTCACCTACCGAAAGATGAACTCGGATTTCTTCGTCCTATTCGCAAAGAGGTCGATGACCTCGTCATCAAATTTTGACTGCGAATCGCTTCTGAGTTTACAAAGTAACTTCTTTTCTATGGAAATCAACGAAATCGGACCCATTCGCTCTTGTTCTTCGATCGATTGGCAGTAAGCTTTAATTCTCCTGAACGCACAGATTGAACGGTCCACGGAGGGCACTGCGAGAGGCAAGGTGGAAATGAGACAAGCCAGCTTGTACAGTTCGGGCATGGCCCAGATCAAGTCTTTGGAGTGCATCGAGGCAATAATTTCGCTGACAGATTCCCCGAATACGTCTTCTTCTTGGGACGAGTACAGTACGGACAGCTCGTTCGTCAACGCGGAAGAATCGAAGGCGCTGCCGTAGCTGTCCGTCAGGTTGTTGATCAGGCCGTCGGGGAAATGCCCCTTGTAGGAGGCAAATTTGCTACTGTCGAGGAGGGACATGAAATGAAAACTGGGCAGACTGGAGAATCTGTAGCTAATGTGAATGATGGCGTGCTCGAGGATCTCGTCGAACAATTTGCTGTAGGTCTCTTCCGGCATTTCTCCCTCTTGTGCGTACTTCGACCCTGCCTTCGCGCCGCTGAAGTGTTCGGAGACCCCCTCCCACACCTTTGCAAACCCCACCCTTCGGATTTCGACGAGGTTGTTAACTGCTTCGGACACCTTCTTGTGGCAGTGAGCCACGTCTTTAGATTTATTCTGGAACATAAAGGAGAGGGCGTCCGCATGGGCAAAGATCGTGGAAAAGGTTCGAAGGAGAAAAATGGTTTCGAACTGCCTCAGGAACAAGAGTGAGCCCTGCGCTTGCATGACTGCCGCCGAATCCCACTCCCCCTCGCTGTCCACGCCGACGGCGTGCTCCAGGAAGAGGATCAGGGTGTTCCTGTGCTCGTGGACGGTGTTAACGAGTTTCGTCGTGAAGTTCCAGCGGGCGGTCGCGAGGTTCGGCAGTCTCTTCTTCGCGAAGGTGCGCAGGTACTCCATCCTCTTGGGAGACTTCGTGAAGAAATTTGAGAGGCCCGTCAGGGACAGGAAGAACAGCCTACATTCTTTGATGTATGCCCCTGCCGAGGCTCGGAGCACGGAATTTAAAACATGACTATGGTAATGGACCAGCAGCGATTGCGGGAAGTTATCCTTCACTTTGGTGTGCAGAGCCCACAATTTCCTCGGGTGGACAGCCGCACCGTCGTACGTCTGGGCGACCAGTTTTCCCTTTAGTTGAAATTCCTTGGCCGCCCACAGGACGTGCTTGTAGATGGCCTCCGCGGATGCGTCCGTACCGACGTCTTTGAACCCGATGAACCTCTCCTGCAGCTCACCCGATCCGTCCACGTAGCGCAACACGGTGGATATCTGAGATCTGTGCGTGCTGTCTGAGCACTCATCAAGGAGGATTGCCACGAAATGCGCACCGGACACTTCCCTCTTGATGACATCCATCATACGGAGACCGACCGCTTCTATCAATTCGTTCTGTGTACTCGGGGACGTGCCGCGGAAGACGGTGGGATACTTGAGATGTTCCTTCAGCAGGTGGTCGTAGCCGCCGAGGAAGTTCACGACCTCGACGTAGTTTCCCTTATTGGCCGGCTCCTGCAACTCGGGGGCAGGGTTGCGGAAGGGGATCTTCTGCGTTGCCAGGAGGCAGGCGACGTCTATGAGCCTCGCGAGGATCGCCCGGTTGTTCTTCACCGCGTCGTTATGCTTGGTCACGGAGCGCGCCTTCTGCACCTCCAGCTGGGTGTCAATCGCGGGGCTTCCGAATGTGCACAGTGAGAAAGCACACTGGATGTGGTTCCTCGACTTCTCGTGCTTGATCAGGTTGTGGGACAGGCCAGAGATGCTCCCCAAACCCTCCCGGGACCAAGTGGATTTCTCGCGGCTGAAGAGAACGCACGGCCAACAGAAAAGCTTGTTCAGCTTTGGACATCCGGTCAGCCACTTGTGCTTCGCGTAGGCAGAGACGCAGAACCGCCGCCGGTATTTTCTCTCCCGATCCGAGCACACGAGATAAAGTCCCGGCAGTTCGGGCGTCGGTCTCCCCCGCTCCACGAAGCGGAGCTTATCCGCAGTGTCACGTTGACTGAATTTCTTCTTCATCAGTTCTTCGAGAATGCAGTCGCAGTCTTCGCTCAGCTGCGCGGCGGTTTTGGCCGAGGAAGAAGCACTCGGAGCTCGGGCCATAGATACCTTCTCTGATACAGTTACTAAAAATCTTTCCGCGCACACGACAAATACGGCCTCCAGTGCACTAGAGCAAGCGCTGAGGACGAGGTGTGTCTTAAGACTAAGGGCATAAGAATGATAATATATGCGTGCCGGCTTCCATAAACAACAACCTCCCTCCTCTCCCTCCTTCCACTACGACCCCACCCTGAGCGTGACCACACCCCTTCTCTTCGGCCAATCCCTTCTCGGGTACACGGCGCTCCAAAAAAGAACTCCGGCGTCGGCAGTGACGGGCGATTGCCCCGATAAAACTCGGGGGCGTCGGAATATACGCATGGTGAAATGTGTCCATAAGCTCGGAGCAAAAAACAATTAATTTGACCTAAGAATATACTTTTCCCAAAATAGTTATTTTCATGGAACTCTCTCTTTCTCCAGGTAACTTGTGCTTTGTTAAGTATGCCGTTCCCACTAATTGTAGGATGAATTCATATTTTTCAATTTGGAATCTGACTGATCCAATTAGCATCTGTCTGAAAGAATGAATATTATCAGAAGGTCAATTTGTGCAAAAAATTGGGGTTTTTATAGATTGGGTTCTTAATTACTTAGATTTTAACGTAGTCAGATAGAAAGAGGTATGCGGATACACGGATCAGCAAACTAAACTCTTGAGAAGGTATAATAGCATCACGGCACCAAATCTATGCCACGAGTGAGCTTGAACTCGCGACCGGTTGTTGACATTCAATCACTTAATCCACCATAAGTTTGGATAAGCTGAGGAATCGTGCTTCTCAGGTAAGGCATAATGAAGAAAAATGATTTGAAAATAGGTGTACAATATTGAACAATATTTATGAAGCGCGAGTTAATGTGTGAATTTGTAATTAGGGGACCAATAATTGTCAATCAGAGCATGCATATACGTAAATTAGTGTAGTGAATGGAAAATAATAAGAGTTCTAGATTTGCTTTTCCCATGAATTAACCGTTAATTATTAATTCTCCCTCTCATAACCAGAAATTCATATTTTTTTGTGTCATGATGTTGATATTTAGTTGATCAACGATTGATTATGACGTAGCTACCTTTCTTACGTGAAATTATTCTAAAGAAAGTAGGACATCATCAATGTCCTCGAAATCAATGATGTGTTGTTGATTCCTCTCGTTGGCGGCATGGAATACTTTTTAAACATTTAAGCGACCTCTTATATTGTAGATAAGGTAGATGCGATACCCATGATTTATTCCTGTACACAGATAGTTAGCCTATTATCGTCGTTGGGTAATAGCAATTTTACCCTAAAGGGCAGGAATAATATCTGATTCCTGAGATTATCAGTCAAGGCTACAAATCGTAATGGATCTTATCGTAACGAAGGTTGAAAAAGATAGGGACGCCAAAAATCTTCGAGAGCTGGTGACATTTTGGCGGCTCATGTATTTACGTGCAGAAATTATATAAAAATTTGAGGAATATACGATTTTAGCCTAAATTGAATGGATCATGTTGGGATTCAAAAACGCAGCCCGTGGTCTTTCGTATGTGATATGGAAAAACAGGGTAATGGAGGACTAGGTACAATATTTTAGTCCATATCGATCTTATTCCGTTCAAATGGCACTTGTTCAGTGTACGAACCACAAAATGGGGACAAGGCTATGAATCGAGCATAAAATGCTGCTGTCATACGACCATCTAAGAGGTCATGCAGTGCTTGCGAAAAAATGAGACCGCCCGTGATTGCATCTAAGAAAATTAGCCTTCTGATGCGTTATTAGCCGAATGTGAAAACATTCAACACGTGGAACCGTGGCAAATGATGCACAGGCTTCACAAAAATCGTTGTCAAGTGTTGAGAGATTGTTGACTTCTTGGCGTGAAGTTACGAGCCTCCATTATGTTCGTTTGGACATCAGGCAGTTTTAAAAGTTTACTATTTATGTCTCATAAAATGCGGAAAGCGTGACGTGTATTACACTCTGCCTAGTACTGCAGATGAAGATACGCTCCTTAAACCCGGGTTTAAGGGTGAAGTGTTTTGAAAGTTTGTCCGCGGAGTTGTAAATTTTCAAAGCACGTGAGTGAATCAGATATCAATATTGGTATCACATTTACGAAAATAGTCATTTATGAAGAATGTACTGTAGCTAAGAATTACTTTAACTATCTAACTTCAAATTTTACTCTGTAATGATTTAATTGGCACCGAATTATTTTTTTCCTGGACAGTCGTTCAACGGCAATTACATGCACGTATACGTACGTACTTCCGTTTCACCAGAGGCATTTTCTGATCTCCCGTAACTCCATTTTTATGCGTGCAGCTGCCTCGTAGAAGGGCATGCGTGTCGCGCAAGTAGATAAGGCTTCCATATTTTTTCCTTTGGTTTTTGATGGTTTTATGATGATTTACCCTTCCCAAATGGCTAACGCACTCCTGTTGGAGAATCGAATCTGTCTATTTTGTTCCTCCTGGGAGAGAAAGTAGCGTCTCTAGGAGTTCAGAGATTTTGTTGACGAAAATCATTAATGTGGAACTTTGCCCGATTAAATTTAATCTCTGAAAAGTAATCTTTCACGTAGGGTTATTATTTTTGTTGTCGTGTGCGATAGCATGAGCATTTTAGGGATTTGCGCGCATTTACCATTTTTTTAAATTCTGCTTATCCTTGCGACCCTTTCTTATCGTCGTCTGCTGGCCTCCGAGAAATGCAACGATAATGGAGACACTTTCATCCTTGAAGGGCAAAGGTTAAATGGGGGGGGGGACTCGGGCTCCATTGCCGTTATGGAAATGCACGTTATAAACAGATTAACACTTGCCATAAACTGTAGTTATTTAGAAATATTAAAAAAATATGGTTAAAAGAAGAAACTGATCCAGCTAAGGTGTCGGCATAGAACCACGTAAAAATTAGGGTTTCCTCAGCATATGTGTTGAAAATGGTGATTTTCTCTTTGTGCATTGAAGTCTCTTTGGTGCATTGGAATAGTTTAGGGATTAAAACAAAATAATTCTGAAAAATAGCAAGGGTGAGCCCTCGGTAAATAGTCTTTAACTATTTTATCTTGGACAGTACGTGTTGGGTTTCGCTTTGTTTCTGAGATAGCAGGTTTACAAGGGTAAATTTTATCATTTATATTTAATATAATTGATAAAAATGTTATTAATTTCAAATCCTCGTGCCTAACTAGTTTCTCCTCTCAAAACCACCACCTTTCTCAGTCAAGATTAAGGAAATGCGGTCAATAGGTGGCAGGGAGTATGCACATAGGCAGGCAATGGTAGCGGCAACGGTGGATGAGTCTAGCACCAAAAGTACTTAATTAGTACGGAACAGCTTTAGATGCAAAGATAACACTTAGTCTATGGCACGCGACCCATAAATGATACATTGCCTTGCGAAATGCGTCGAAAATAACTCTTTTCATCAAGTTTATCTTACCTTTTGTGGCTGTATTAATTGCCTCTTTTCACGAAGGTTTGCCTGCTCACAGGTATGTGTATCCTTACGTCGACCCATTATATTAATTTCACAACTAGAAGAGAATCTTCGCAGGGCGAGGTGGAGAGCGGAAAATAATAGGGATTTTGGAAGGAATTCAGGGAGAAAGAAAGTCTCCAAAGTTAAAGGATGAGCTATCGGGGGATGTAGTAGGGGATTAATCATATTTTTGTTGTGCTGTGCCAAGGTCTAGGGATTTATATGGGAAGAGAAGAAATGAAGAGAAAATTCATAGGCATAATAGCGCAAGATAAAAGATTGTTCGAAGAAATTGGAATGAGGCTGGACAAATGGATGTAGGGGACAGTGAGAGGCAATGGAATCCCGAAGAAACAAATTGAGGGTAGAATTTTGAGAAATTAAGTTCCCCTTGCTCTAATCTGTCATTTTGCCTTCTGTAACTCACATTCTAAATTTCTTCAATTTCGTCTTTTATTACATTGTGCACGAAGGGTAAGTTAGGTTTTTTTTCATAACGGATAACCTTTCCAGCCAAGTCAAAGTTTCTTCCAACTATGCGAAATAAAACCGCTCTTTTACTTAGTTCATCCTTTTTCCACAAAAAAGTATGATCTCTTTCTTTCATAATTTTCTGATGGAATAAAAATAATGTCTAATTCTCAATATATTATCATGTTAGTCTGTTGTTTTTCCTGCCTGATTTCAGCAATGATAATACTGGGAGAAAATGCACCAGTAGTAATCTTGTCATGCTTTTATGACGGTACTCATAGCTACTTTGTCTTAGTCATTTGAAACTTTTAAAAATTCAGCAGTTGTCAAGTGATCACATTTTTATGTTAATTACTGTGAGCGGTAACCTGGGTGGTGAGGTCCTTGCGCTACTTGAGATACGCGTGTCATCAATAGGAAGGACGTGAGTGGAGATAAAAGATTCCTGGGCGTTGGCATACTCTTCTGGCTTAACCTCTTCTGGAACCAGGTTGCTCAACGCCCCATCTTGAGAACGGTATTACACACTTGGCTTTGGGGAAACTCCACTGGTTTAAGTCCCCCGAGTTGACACCACAAACACCTCTTAAAGACTGTGCCACCATCTCATCTCGAGGAATCGGACCTGGACCCCCGGCTTCGGATCTTAGTTCATCCTTCGTCGCAACATCCTCCTCTGTCTTTTTCCTTTTGTCTTCCACAGTGCACAGAGGAAAAACGTCTGAGGATTCGTTTTGATTTTTGCAAGAAAAACCGTTTATATTTCATTGTTGTATTTATGTTCATGGGTGTACAAACAATTTAACCAACTTCATTTGCTTATTAAGGAGAGGACTTGCTTCTTTTTAATTCACGGAGAAGAAAGGAATGAAGAACTGGGGCTTGCTACCGTCGTGATTTCTGAGATATCAGTGTGATCAGCATTACCTATATAAAGCTGTGGGTACACGATTTTGGTACCATAAGGCCCAGAGTCCGTATTGCATTGGTAACTGTAAATGGTGCCGGCAATCTGTCCTGAGCCTCCATTCTGGCACGGTTGAATTGGACCCAGTACGCAAGCCGCTTCGTCCATGGACTTCGAGCATTCTTGCGTTGATATATCGTAGCTGGAGTTTAAGGGGCACCTGTAATGGTACACTTCTGTTTCGGTGCAGCCATGATACTGGTTGCAAGAGTATGGATCCGGAAATTCCATCTCCATGGTGTAAGTGTTCTCCGGGCATTGGAATTTCTTGTACCTGTGAAGACGACAGAACACTTAAGATTGTGACAGTACTAAATTGGCGCTCAATAGTCAAGAGACATTGAGCCGCGGAATGATGGGCAAATGGATGAATAGAAGAGGACTGTGATGCGTGAAGACGGGCAGGGTGATAGAAGGAAGACCAGACTATCGTCATTCGGCCTGTGACCATGGCAATTTCCTACATGAACTTTTACATTCCACCATGCGAGCGTGTGGCAGGGGGTGTAACGCCCCCAAAGTTAATGATTTTACTTGGGGTGATACACTCTAATAGTAATGTTAGATGGCAGCTAGGTGGGTTTTCGATCAAAATCTTGGCGTAATTAGCCTTGGTTTGGCTCTAATCACGAATTTTGTGAAGTAAGGAAGAGTAGAAAAATCTGTCACTTTTAAGGAGGTCACGGTAATTTTGTGGCTTTGCATGCACGGTAATTCGTCCAAATATTTTATTCTTTTAAAGTCCTTAGAAATTACATTAGGGAAAGGGTAGCTTAGCTTACTAAAGAGTTGGGTGGGATATCGAGGGTTCCAGGTTCCTATCCTCGTCAAAGCGAATGACTGTGAAATTTCGAAATTTGTTGTCACAGTTAAATTCGAGTCTCTTATCAGCTTGATTCCTATGAGGCATTAACGAAAAAAAATCTCAGTATTCAACCCGAATTGAGAACAATAGATGAGGGGAGAGCTTAAACTATGTAAGATAGACGAAGCACGGGGACATCGTGAACGTCATCCCGTTTAGAACCCGGGGACTTCGGTCAGCGGTTAATCGTCCATTGGTAAGGTTTGAAAAAAATAGGATGGATGACAAAAATCGTGAAACTTCGAGCCCAAATGTTTTGGACTCAAGGAAATAGCTCGAGAAATATCTTGGCTGCCTTTTTAACACAAACCCTGCGTCAAATTAGTTGCTGTTTAACATTAAATCAACTGTCGGTAAGTTACCCTCCAAAAGTTTACGTGAGTGCTCATTTTGAGGCAGTAGCTGCTGCGGAACAGGGCTTCGTGAGAATTTTGTATTCGCTGTATCTTCTAAATTTAAGAGGCATGTGCAGTTATATTAGTAATTACATGAAATATTATAGTATGAATTATGCAATGTTAAAGTCAGTGCACTGTAAAAGAGGTTGTTTTTCAACCAACCCAAGCAAACAGTTTTGCACACTTATGTGTGACCTGCAAGTTTCTAAATGATGTACAAATATTTTACCGCACCACAGCCCCTTTTTTACAACTCCTCTCATTTCTGATGTCATTTAACTTTAATTTTAAATGTACGTAATTTTTCTCTCCACCCTTTTATTAAAAAATTCTTGATACCCCACGCAGCTAAACTTGTTCTCAGGATCATCAACAAAAGGATAGAGAGTAAGGCAAACGATTACTTAGGGGATGATCAGTTTGGGTTTAGGAAATGGAAGAGGTACGCGTGATGCCATTGCAGTAATGAGATCACCAATCGAGAGGAATATAGAATACAATCAGGACGTATTTGCCTGTTTCGTAGATTTCGAAAAAGCGTTTGATAGAGTGGATTGGGAAAAATTGATGCGTGTGTTGCAGAAAATAAGAATGGATTGGAGGGACAGGAGACTTATCCGCAACCTGTACATGTCTCAGACTGCTCAGGTGGGAGTGGGGAACGGAGAGTCCGGATGTGGAGGGTTAGGAAGAGGTGTAAGGCAGGGTTGCCCATTGTCACCAGTGCTGTTCAACGTATATGTGGAGGAAATGATTAAAGAGGCATGGGAAGAACTGAAGGTAGGAATGAAAGTCGGAGGGGAATTCGTAAAATCGGTTAGGTTTGCTGATGACCAAGCATTAGTTGCTCAGTCAGCCAAGGGATTGCAAGCATTGCTGAGTGAATTGGAGGTTCAGTGCGATAAATATGGGATGAGAATCTATATTAATAATTCCAAGGTTATGCGATTTTACAGAAAGAAAAAGGCTACGCTAAATATTAAAATAGGCGGGGAAAAAATAGAGCAGGTAGAAGAGTTTACATATCTCGGATGTGTTTTGGACCAATACGGTCAAAGGGGTCGGGATGTAAGGAGAAGAATTGCGCTAGGCAAGGAGGCTTTCTCAAAGAGGAGGGAGTTGATGACGCGGACGTTGAGTAGGGATGTTAAGACAAGACTCGTAAAAACTCTGATATGGAGCGTAGCTATGTACGGCGCGGAAACGTGGTCACTGAAGCAGGAGGATAGAAGTAGATTGGAGGCTTTTGAAATGTGGGTGTGGAGAAGAATGGAGAAGGTGGAATGGACCGAAAGGAAAACAAATGAGGAAGTACTGGGGAGGGTGGGTGAGGAGAGGGGTTTGCGGGAGAAATCCTATGGAGGCAGGAAAAATGGATGAAAGGCGTATTGAGCGGCAGTGGGATGTTGAAGACGGTAATAGAGGGGAGAATGTTAGGCAAACGAGGAAAGGGCAGGAACAGGATAAGGATATTGGATGGGATGAAGGGAGGAAGGAAGGGGTCCCGGTTTCGATTCCCGGGCGAGGCACTCTGGGCACCTGCAACTTCACCCATAGTATGTAATTTTTCGGGTACCAGATCTTCCTGGGAAACCATAACCGCCATGGGGAAAGGAACTGGCCCCCCTACCCTGTGTGTGAATTTCACCAGCCGTCGGGCTTAGTACTGGGTGAACTCTACCAACATCTGCCAAACCGACCATCGGGTTGAATACTTTGTTTATGGTTATATATATATATATATATATATATATATATATATATATATATATATATATATATATACATTCAAACACGAAAACCCGCCGTTTGGTGAACAAACATTCATTCACTTGGTGTAAGGTGTAAGGAAAAGGGATAGGAACACATGTAAAGGATGAACACACCCTACATCTGTTTTCATGTAAATGAATATATACATTAATATAGACATATGTTGACAGCAACACAATAAGAGAACACATAAAAGGAACACCACTTCCGTGTTACTTCGAAAAAATCATATATATATATATATATATATATATATATATATATATATATATAAAATTCACTAAATAGTCATAGCAAACACAGAAACTAAAACATATTAAAGAGGGGCTCACTAGTTCTCGAACTTTCGGTGGTGCAACCACCGAAAGGAAGGAATTAGGAACAGAAATCAGTTCTGTTCCTAATTCCTCTTGAGAAAGGTGGTTGCACCACCGAAAATTCGAGAACTAGTGAGTCCCTCTTTAATATGTTTTAGTTTCTGTGTTTGCTATGACTATTTAGTGAATTTTATTGTGCACGTTCGTGGCTTTTCCAAGAAAGTGAATTTTATGTATATATATATATATACAAACACTAGGTTAATAAATATTAAACACACAGAAACATAAAAGAAGGACACTTACAGTAGATATTTACGTTTCGACGGCACGGCCGCCGTCATCAGAATGCCATTGATGGCCGTGCCGTCGAAACGTAAATATCTACTGTAAGTGTCCTTCTTTTATGTTTCTGTGTGTTTAATATTTATTAACCTAGTGTTTGTGTGTTTGTGCGTCGCCGGAGTGCGTCGTTTTCAAGATTATATATATATATATATATATATATATATATATATATATATATATATATATATATATTATTAGGTAATCTACCGGTTAAGGTAGGTTTTTGGATGGACAGAACTATCAAATAAACATTTTGTGACTCCCCACCTAGCAAACTAATCTATATCAGGTCCCTCTTCATCTCGGTGTACTTCTTTCCTCCCTTCATCCCGTCCAACATCCCTATCCTGTTTCTATCCTTACCTCGCTTGCCCAACATTCTCCCCTCTATTACCCTCTTCAACAATCCCACTGCAGCTCAATACGCCTTTCATCCATTTTTCCTGCCTCCATAGGATTTCTCTCAACAAACCCCTCTCCTCCCCCACCATTTCTAGTACTTCCTCATTTGTTTTCCTTTCGGTCCATTTCACCTTCTCCATTCTTCTCCACACCCACATTTCAAAAGCCTCCAATCTACGTCTATCCTCCTGCTTCAGCGACCACGTTTCCGCGCCGTACATAGCTACGCTCCATATCAGAGTTTTTACGAGTCTTGTCTTAACATCCCTACTCAACGTCCCCGTCATCAACTCCCTCCTCCTTGAGAAAGCCTCTTTGCCTAGCGCAATTCTTCTCCTTACGTCCCTACCACTTTGACCGTGTTGGTCCAAAACACTTCCGAGATATGTAAACTGTTCTACCTGCTCTATTTTTTCCCCGCCTATTTTAATATTTAGCTTAGCCTTTTTCTTTCTGGAAAATCGCATAACCTTTGTTTTATTAATATTGATTCTCATCCCATATTTATCGCACTGAACCTCCAATTCACTCAACAATGCTTGCAACCCCTTGGCTGACTGAGCAACTAATGCTTGGTCATCAGCAAACCTAACCGATTTTACGAATTCCCCTCCGACTTTCATTCCTACCTTCAGTTCTTCCCATGCCTCTTTAATCATTTCCTCTACATATACGTTGAACAGTACCGGTTACAATGGGCAACCCTACCTTACACCTCTTCCTAACACTGCCCATCCGGACTCTCCGTTCCCCACTCGCACCTGAGTAGTCTAAGACGTGCACAGGTTGCGGATCAGTCTCCTGTCCCTCCAATCTATTCCTATTTTCTGCAATACACGCATTAATTTTTCCCAATTCACTCTATCAAACGCTTTTTCGAAATCTACAAAACAGGCAAAAACGTCCTGATTGTATTCTATATTCTTCTCGACTAGTGATCTCATTACTGCAATGGCATCACGCGTACCTCTTCCTTTCCTGAACCCAAACTGATCATCCCCTAAGTAATCATTTGCCTTACTCTCTATCCTTTTGTTGATGATCCTGAGAATAACTTTAGCTGCGTGGGATATCAAACTTATATATATATATATATATATATATATATATATATATATATATTTAAGAGTATACTAATGTTAAGCTTTCCTCATAAGTGCAACATATCCAGATTGTAATGTGATCAGCAATGAATGCTCATCCGTCGTGGACTAATCCAAGTGTTAGCTTCCCCAAATCAAGCTTTCCTAACCTGCTCTCTGCCATCTTTCATGGCTGATGCCAGCCATTCCCATGCCATTTCGCGCTATCCTTCTCATGTAAATTAAAAATCACAAGCATTCGTTACGAAATTGACTCGTGTCGCTTCACTCTGCTCGTACAATGCAATAATTTACTTCATTTCGTTCAATATACTCTGCCTGAAACACCGAAGTAGCAAACGAAAACCGCCCTAAATTCCTTTTACCGGTACGTAATATGCTGACTACAATTCCAAACTTGCGATACCTTATGGATGAGCCTAAGCGTAAGGTTGTCATGTTTGCCATCCTTCGTAGAAAGATTCTCAGTAGGTTCTTTGCTGGTTGTGAAATCTGAGTGCTCCAGTCCTCATTTGCTTTTGCTTTACACTTATTCAGGATGAAGATTAATAAGACCCAGTGATGTCTTTTGTCCAAATTCCTATATAGTAAAGGCTATCAAGTATACTGAATTTTTACCCCGAGGTCTCAGGTTCGAATCTCCTAAGTGGCAGGATTTTTGTCAGTGGTATTTTGGATCCTTTTTTGGGATGCTATTTAAGATCCATTCAAATGGAATACGAAGTCTGTCGGATGTAGCTTTAAATTGTTTGACCCTTTGGCACCTATCGTTAAAAGGAGGCAAATGCCTGCGCCGGGATTCTCTCCACCATTCCCCATTCCCTAAGCATCCTATCAATGCCTAACTACCCACGTATCCCTAATGGCGCAAATTAGCTTAGCATTCAGTCGCCTACCCGAATAATTACTACTATTATTATCTATTTCACCTTTCCTGCTCGCCTTCAGTTTCCTCCGAAAACTTTCCCTCACTATTCCTGGTCAACGGTTACCTTCACATACGCTGGTGTGTAGCTCTCCATTTTATTTCTCCTAAAGCGTATAGCACTATTCTTTCCACCTTCTAAGATTCTTATTTCAGCAGTTCCCGTTATACCTGAAATCAATACGTCCCTTTACTTGTTGCGTGAGTCACCTTTACCTAGCGTCTAAAATAGTTCCTTAATCTTCTTCATGTTGCATTGTTGAAATTATTCCTACCGATTCATCTACATCTGCAGTATACCCTGTAAGTCACCGCTAAGGCGTGTGGCAGTGGATGATTCCACAATAGGTATGCAACATAAACATTATGTGATGCTTAAATGTAACTTATCAACAAATGTTTAATCATTAAAATATTAAAACAATTTTGAATACAGCCACATGCACTACAGTGCCTAATTGTATATATTCCTCAATGCATGCTAGATGTGGTGCTATTAGGAGGATTGATAAATATAAGCTAGGTGAAATAATGACTACGCACTCGGTCACTTAGAGTTTTCCTACTTGGCGACGCCACTTGCAATTATTTTTATCCCTTATCGTTCGCGGATGTAGTGACCATTTAAATACGTCTGTTCTACACTTCATCTTTCTAATCTAATCTTATTTTCATATATCTTACCTTAGTATTATAGATATATTAATGCATGTGATACATCATCGCTAAATAGACCTGTATCTAATTATTTGAGGAATATAATCTATAATATAACCATTGCTTCGTGAATGTTTCTAAATTTTGTTCCTCTAGTAATCTAGATACGCTATTAGATTGATAGCAACGTTTTACAAATCGAGGCTTTCTTCGCAGCACACGATCTAATTCAACATTCAAACCGACTTCGTGAGGAACCAGGTAGCAGTATATCCTAAATGGTCTAATAAGTGAAAGATAGAGTCTTTCTATCTTATGAACATAACCGACGTATAGGTATGGTTCTCTCAGGTGAGATCGTAAGGTGGAGTATCACGAAAGTATTTTCTCAATCTACAGTATAGCATCAGCGGCAGCCCTTGCAAGTTGAAACTTGTTACAATTGAAGCTCACACATGCTTCTGGTGATGAAAAACGCTCTCCACGAAGGTGTTTCTTTACAGAAAGTCACATAAAAAAAGAAAAAAAGTCACATGTTACTAGCTCTACATTATAGGGAGGGTGAGGAACACTCTTCACGTTGATTTTCGAGATAGAATCCCGAATTCTCAATGTAGTTCGCCAAATCCGACGCGCGCATACGTCTCATGTGCAATCATCCTACTATCAGCGTGTGGGTGCCACCCAATTAAATTGTCAATATTTCTGGTAGTACTCTTTGAGAAGCTTCTCTCACATTAGCAGCAGCAGTATTTATGTTTAATTCCGCAAGAGCCGTAAATAATATCTAAGTAAGAGAGGGCAATTACTGGAGCTTGAGGGATCTACCTTATTTTCAGATTTTTCAATCATCTACATCTACTCAATACCCCGCAAGCCGCCGCAAGGACGTGTGGCGGGGGGTGTTAGGACACCACCCGTAAATTGGAAAAAAACCGCATACAGAAGCCACAAATTAATAGCCCACAAACCAAACATAGAAAACATTCATGCAAGAACCCTTTCGTCCCAACCCTATCACAAACATGCAAACCCACAAACTGCCAACAAACACACATGTACAATCTTTGAATTTTTAATTTTGTTCCGACTTGTAACTTAAATATTTTTAATATTTCTAAATGGGCTTCGGATTCTTACTATTATGATTTCTGATTGTTCTGGGGAAGAATGAGTATTTGAAACTATCTGTATTGGAATCTATCTCCCGTATTTTATCTTTGTGGTCTGATCTGTCTAAGTAGTGTGGGGCCATTATAATTCCTTTTGTGTCATCGCTAAACTCGCTGGTTCTGTATCTTTCTAAAAGTCCAAGTCTCGCTTGTTCTCTTCGTATTTCAAGGGGCTCCCAGCCTGCATCCCCTAAGAGACCAGTTACACTTGTGTGTTGTGTGTTACATTTCAATTTCCCATTTCATCCCTTGTCCCTCTCCGTGGGGGCACCCTCCCGCTACCTGCGGCGTTGGGTATCATTCCCTACCTGTGTCCTTGGGGAGGAGAGCGTTTTACTTTGCATGTTCATGTGGTAGTGGAATTCCGCCTTCTTACTTTTCATATCATGGCTTTCGCGTCGTTGGATTGATTTCATACTGCGTCCTAGGGTGCAATTGCTTGTTGGATGATAGTGCGTATGTTTGCTAGCGAGTGGGATGAAGGGAGTTTTGCATGAGTGTATACACCACTGTGGGTTTAGTTTTGCATGTGGTTTTGTTCCTTTTTACGGGTGATGGCCTAACACCCCCCGCCACGTGGCCGTGTCGCGGCTTGCGGGGTATTATGTTGATGCAGATGTAGATTTTTATCTTACACTACCCCACAAGCCACCTCGAGGACGTGTGGCAGGGGATGTTAGGTCACTAGCCAATCTACTTCCACTTCACCATTTCGACGCACGAAGGACACCCTGCGATCCACCGAACATCACTCATGCAGCATCTGTTTTACACATTACTAATAGTATCCTGTTAGTAAGTACACCAATGACTAAACTAAGAAGACAAATAACGAAGCTCATCAAAAAGAGTGAGCTCACATGCATTGCAGTCACTAATTCCCAGGTGGTATTCTACTCATGTAGGACGGAAAATCATGAACTACGTTAAATCTACACCTTAATTACGCGACATCCCACCACCCGACCCAAAGGTACGTGGCCAATAGCGATGGGATGCCAGCAATTGAAGTGAGTTGATGGGGAATGTAACTTGTATGTTCCTAACTCTTTTCGCTAGTGCCTACCCATTTCTCTCTCAGTGTTTCCATGAGTTACCGTCGCAAATACTGCTCAGGAAAGGTAAATGCTTGATTCTATCCATTCTGTAGTCTATCTCTCTCATTTTGTGACAATTGCCTGCCCAGACTACGTAACTGGGGGTTAAATTATTTTTCTTTTTCACCCTTCTTTTTAAATTGATTGTCTCTTCTCGTTCGGCATTTTTGATCATCCTAGTTGTGGCAAAAGGAAGAACATACTCTTCAAAATCCTCCTGTAGGATAAAATTGGCCTCGGTTGATGAGAAGTTTAAGTGAAAGTAACGTAACCTTGTATTGCAGCGTCGCGTGTTAAACTCCATCGTTGCCATAGGAGAATTGCACATGTTTCAACATGCAGCGGTTGCCGCTGACGTAATACGGGACTCAAGTTACTGCAACTTTCCAAGTAAACATTACTCATTATGCTAAATAGATAATATAAAATCAAAATGCGGGATAATCTACTTGAATTATAAAATATATGACCCTTCTTTATTGATTCTAATATTTAGCTGTTAGATAGATAGAGGTCTTTATTAGGGCGAAATTAAGACAAAATGGTCCCTTCTTCCATCTAAACCATACGTTTAACTCATAAATTAGTTGGGGAGGTGTCCGACACCTGAGGCTAATTCCGCCGTTGGAAAAAAGTGGTTAGGTACTTCACTTTTAGTTCTCACTCTACATGGTGCTCTGCAAGCCTATGGTAGGGTGTGTCGCAGGGAGTGCTTCCACACCAGACTTGCATTAACACGGTTGTTTTGCGTATTTTTTTAGTTATTTATAAATATTTGAAGTGTTTCAAATAATGGAAATAGGATCAATTAATATCACTTGTACTGCGGCATCTAAGTGTAAAATACTTGCCCACACATGCGGGATGAGCTGCTGGTAAAAGTAATAATGTTGAAATGAGGGTTATAGATATAATAATGACGGTATACTAGGCTACTTAAAATTTAAAATGGTTTTCTCTTGGTTCGCTAGTTTTCGTGGAAATGACGACGTCTTAAACCTATAATTTCTAAACGTGATCTCTCTATTCTTATTTTCATGATCTCTCCTATCAAAGTACAAAAGAGGCGAAGAATACAAATTCAAAGAACTGCGGGAGGTACCGTGATAGTAACTTAAACGGAGCACTCCACTAATACGCATTTAAATGCGGTATTTTCAAAAGGTAAAAATAATTCGCATTGACCGGGATACGAACCCGGATCCCTTGATGTCTGACCAAGTATTCCAGCCAGTTATGCTCTCTTACACTCCAAAATACATCCCGATCAAAGTGAATGACTTTTATACATTGAAATTCTTGCCTTTTGATTCAAATAATACATTTTTAACCTTATCATCAAAGAGATCTGTTACCATTTTCAGCAAGAGATTTGATATTTAATTTATTTTCTCTCTGTGAGTGAATCCGTACCTAGTTCCTCCAATGATCTAGGTTCGCTGCGAAACTCATCATAGCAACTCCGAATGAGCACTTAAAGCGGAGTGCTCTCACCAAATAGCATCCAGTTGGGATCAGGAGACATCTGAATATATTTAACACCGCCGGAATCCGAACCTAGGTTCCCGGGGCGTGAGACCAGCACACAAATCACCGCACCAATACGATCCCTGATATATGTCGAACTAATTGACTCGAACTGACCGCTCCGCTTCCGTCCGATTTTTCCCTCACCCAATCCGCCGTGAGAGAAAACAAACAGTGCTCCATGAATTCGTTAATTAAACAGTATCCCGTCTTTCTGGTTACTCGTATGCTATTCGAGTAAATACGTCTCTGTGGGTGCGAATTGACATGAATTTGTTATTTTTGCATGTGGTCTTATTCTCGAATGATGAGGTCTCAGGCGTGATGTGGTGGAAGCGTAACATATTAAAATCACAGGTATTGCAATTTTCCACTAGATATTTTATTTCGACACTACCGGTTTCGATGTTTTCACATCATCATCAGATACGCACTTGTGCTCACACCTGATGATGATGTGAAAACATCGAAACCGGTAGTGTCGAAATAAAATATCTAGTGGAAAATTGCAATACCTGTGGTTTTAATATGGTCTTATTCTGTTTAAGGGTGGTGACCTAACACCCCCCGCCACACGTCCTTGCGGCGGTTTGCGAGCTATTATGTTGATGTAGATATAATCTCTTGGGTGGCTTCCTAACATCCCCTGCCACACGCCGCCGCAGGAGGGGCTCTTCAGATGTAGGAGAACCAGTAAAACAGCGGGACAGAATCACCTGCAAATTCCCCGAGGTGAACAGGACAGCGTGGCCTCGTCACAGGGGGCGTATTCCGGGCAGGTGATTGTGACGTTTTCCATCAATCCGCCCCAATAGTCCAGGGCGCAGTTAACCAAAGTGCGGCAGTCCTTACACATAATGCCTTCTCGTGTGCATTCTCTTTCCGGGAATTCCACTTGCCGAGGATGGATGAGCCTTTTTTCGCCGTGGGTTTTTATCGTGCTGGACAATACTGCACCGCTCAGGGTGGCGACCTGTGGTGACATGAGCGTACCGTTAGAAATAACATGGGAGCGAGCAAGACGAGACGAAGCAGCAACATGAACCGAGACCAGTTAGGGCTCCGAAACATGACTCGTTGCTAGCGCAACATTCCCGTTTCCTCCGGGTTACACTTAGTTTACAAACAGAATTATATTTATTTATTAAAAAGTAGGGACTCACTGTGATTAAACAAGATAACTTAAAATTCATCTTGAAAATGGAATTGAGATCTCTGGAGATTGAACGCCGTCTAAATGTGTAGGTCTTCGTGTAGGGCTGCTTATTTATGTGGATTGTGTCGGCGCGCGTCACGTTTGATAACGGCTAATGGAGAAGTGCACCGCCTGGTTTCCAAATCTCCTTTGGTGCGAATTGATGAAATAATATTAATGTCCTGAGTGTGCGATTATCGACTAGGTATATCGGTGAAACGATTGATCTACCTGATAAAATGCTTGATGAAGTGTCTGCGATGACGCGGTGACGCAAGTAAAGCTAACGAAATGGAAGGATATCTTAAGTGGAATATAATGCGTCAACAGATGAAATGATGCGATGTCTTTTGAGTAATTCTCGATACCTGGATACATAATGCAACATTGCTGACGGAAGAATATATGACCATTTGCCATTGTACAATAATCAATATTATTATTTGGTACTCTATCTTTTGAGGTAAGTTTTAGATGAACACATTCTGTACGTACACTTACATTTCTTACCTTCACATAACAAGACAAAACCTGACAACCCACGCTCCAACAAACTGTTATTTAATTACGCTAACATTACATATCCATTCCGGACAAAATTCTATTCTTTTCCTCCCCTGACCATGCCTTGCTTGCCTAATGGCCTCCATCACACTCTTCGGCATTCCATCGCCAGTCAGTATGTTCTGTAACCATCTTTCCTGCCTTCTTTGAATTTCTCCCAACGATCCCCTCTCCTCCATCACCGTGCCAAGTACTTCTTCGTGTGATTACCTTTCCGCCCACTTTACCATCTTCAAGGTCTGTACCAAATATAAGTAAAATATATCTGGGGAAAAAAATTATTGCAGATCAAAGTACAAATTACTAGAATTCTTCATAGTGCACCCTTATGTATCGACACACCAATGGCAGTGCCTCCGTCAGTTGCGGTATGATTTCTGTAAGGCATCAGCTGGACCCTCGTTCAGGTACCTGGTCATGGCCCCTCTGAAATAATTCAATGGTTCAAAATGGTACTCAAAGGGGTTAAAATGGAAAGGATAAATTGAGCTTCTTACGGCCTCTTCCTGGTCTGACTATGCCAAATAATATTTCCTTAAGCCGTGAAAGGCTTAAGGAAATACTATTTAATGTATACTTGCGTCGTATTCAAAGATCCATGTCTCGTCACTAGTAACCACCTATTCTACAAAATTCGGTCACTTTCACCGTGGTCCAAGAGACCCAAGGCAAGATTGTCACACAAGCAGTCTTCTGATAGCCCCTTGGATACCATCTTGGCACACCTTTCTCGTGGCTAAATCTTCTGTAAGAATTCAATGCACTATGGTTATCTGAATATTGTACTATTTAGCTAAATTCCTGTCACTTGGGTGTCAATCAGAATTGAGCATGCTTCTCACTTATTGCACGTTTTCATCACACTGTGTTGTTGATGGATGTCCAGGGCGTTCTTCATCGTCAACCTCTTCTTTACCCTCCCAGAACATCCTGTGGAAGCAGAAAACATCACCACGGACATTTATCCATCTTTATAAGCATCCTTGACCATGGTCATTGTCTCCGAACCCAATTTTCCAAGCTGAATGCACAATTTTATCACATATGATTGCTCCACGGAAAGTGGCATCGTGATGTTGTGATGTGACCGTCGAACAGGGGTCCAGTCTAGCAGCAATCCGTAAACTGTAAATGCCTACAGTAAACCGGCGTGAGTGACGTTGCTTCATCAAAATCTCCCATTACCTTTCCCACCACAAATCACCCCACACCAACCATCTGCATAGGTGCCAAAAAATCATTCTACTTCTTTTGGGGACAGACCCTGTGTATCCTTCTTCTCACCCACATCTCAAAATCCTCTGACCTATGCTCATCATCTTGCTTCAACGACAAAGGTTCCGAGCTATGCAAAACCACACTCCATACCCAAGTTTTCCATATTCTTTTCTTTAAATACTTACTTAACGTGCCTGCCATCCGTTCTCTCTTTGTGAAAGCTTATTTGCCTAACGCAATTCTTCTTGCACGTGTCCCTGCCACTGTAACCGTCTCGGTCCAGAATAAATGTGAACCATCATCAATTTTCAGTCGTAATCATTGGCATAAATGGAGATATGCAGTAAAGAATATATTATTTTCATCTACATCTACTGAATACCCCGCAAGCCACCGCAAGGGCGTGTGATAGGAGGAGATTATTTTAAGAGATTAAAAGGAAATAATTTCAAGAAAAATACATACATTTATTCAGGTGACATCTGAAGATGACAAAAAGTACATTCAACAGATTCAGGTGACATGTAGTAGAATGGAAGTTCGTCATTATGAGGAAAACAAATTTGAACTTTTCCACAAATTTATTGGTAACGTACCACGCGTTTCGGTTCACATAACCTTCTTCAGGTACAAGAAATGCCGAATGATATTTATACGTACATGCTTCAGGAAGGGTGGAGGAAAAGAGTGGGGAGTAAGGTAGGTGGGGACATAGAGGATGATGGAAAAATCCAAAGATAACAGAGAAAACAGAGAAATGGAGAGGTAAAAGACGGGGGGGGAGGAAAAGCGCGTGTGGTCATTGCTGTGAAGAGGGTGGCATGCAGCGGGTACCCTGGCTGGAAAGGCTGGCTGGGGAGGAGGAAAGCATACAGATGGGTTAGGCGAGAAGGGGACATGGAAGGGATAGAGGCAGGTTGAGGGATGGAGTACGTATAATTGATTCGAAGAAGGACATTATCGGGGAAAGGTTGTTCAACTCAAAATTAAGAGTGGAGGGTAGGGGATGGGTGGTTGGCAAAATCCGCGGAAGGTGGGATCAGTTGGAGAGTGTCACTGTTTGCTGTGGAAACGGGATTCTGAGAAGAGGAGTGGTTTATTAAAATTTGGTTATTTAACAGAAAATTCAAATTTAACTGTACAATTTCAAGTTGTTCTAAAATATTAAGTCTTTTACCCTTATTTTCGTAGTGTGGAATCTCAGGATGAAATGTATATGAGTGGACCGAAACGCGTTGTACGTTACCAATAAACTTGTGGAAAAAGTGCACATTTAATGACACAAAGTGTCGAAACTCGAATCGTGTAAATAAAAATAGTAAGGTGGAAATCGTAAATTTTAAGTATATATTTTTTTGCATTTTAAATAACAATTATTTTTGCAATCCAACACAATAATAAGGCCCACCTATCAAATAATTACAATGCTAAATTCCTACTGGGGTCCTCCAGCATGGCTGATCATGTGCATGGACCATCATTCGCTCAATTTTGACAGATTCAAAGTGTATGTCCATACCACACTGATTCACAATACAGAGTTCACTCAGACTTTCAAAAAGCAGACCAAAATTTCTCTCCTATATGGAAAGTTTCCTCAAGGTTAAGCCTGAAACTAAACAACTCGTTACGTAAACTTACGTAATAACTAAAATACACAAATGCAAGGGTTGAAATTGGATGTTTTTCGTGGGAGGAAAAAAATCCATAGGAGAAGCCTTTTCTCCGACTCCTGTCCACAATTTCCTAAGCGTAGAATGTACAAATTTTTCTCCCTTAAGCCGTAAAGAGTTTTCCTCGAATTTTGCACTTACACACTCTCAACCAGAGACTCTCCCCATCATTCTACCCACTCCCCTCCTCAAATAGCTCTCCCCACCCAAATCTTCGTCTCACTAATCTCACGAAAGAATACTTCTGCAAATTTCCAGCCATGATTCCTCATAGAGTTAAACCGATCGAATTTTTTTTAAACTGCATATGAGAAACTACGGTCCAGAGCTTCTTCATAAGCATAGCCGTCGCCTCACTTCCGCTGAGCTACACCTGAAATAACGCATTTCGTAGGCTTATTGTGCGAATTTTGAGAGTAAAAAATTGTTTTGTAATTCAATAAGTTTTGCATTCATCGTCATTATTACGTTTTTAACAGAATTTCGCTCTGTAAGAATAGTTCGTCTTGACCGGGGTTCGAAACTGGAACACTCAATATCCGACAGAGTGCTTTACACAGCCAAGAGGACGTCTTAGTAGCTTAAGTAACTAGCTAAGGCACTCGGACGGATATCGAGGGATCCGGGGTCGAAATCCGGTCAAGACAAACGAGCTTTGCGAAAATATTATTGATATCGTCCACACATGACGTTAAAAGACTTTTTAGAATAGGAAACCAAAATGTCTACATCCTAGGCAGTGGACTTAAGTTGGTTTGTGAAATT
This sequence comes from Hetaerina titia, assembly GCA_037158775.1. Classification (NCBI taxonomy): domain Eukaryota; kingdom Metazoa; phylum Arthropoda; class Insecta; order Odonata; family Calopterygidae; genus Hetaerina; species Hetaerina titia. The sequence goes on along the minus strand of CM073773.1, from coordinate 94,846,652 downwards.
TTTATCACAAATTTAAAAAAGTGTTTAAAGGAGATAATGGTTATCGTCACGTTTAAATATGATAACTTAGTCTCCCAATTTCCTTAACTTCCAACTTAAGTTCCTCGGGAGAGTCTAGACTGAAATTTTAATTAAAAGATAAGATAAATGGGTTCCGCCTGTTAAAATGATATCTGAATGATACGTAGCATATACGCAAACATAGAGTAGCACGTGGAATTTGCGTCAAACTACGTGAAACCTAAAAAAAATCTCTTTGACAAATGTGAAATTCCGGAGAAAATGAGAAAGATTATACCACCGGCTAAGGAACTGCCAATAACATGAAGCGTCGCCACGTTCGATCCTTAGTACACCTTTTATTCAATGGAATATTGCATATAATTTTAGGTAACATAGCCTTAGCGAACTACAGGGTGAAGCAGAATGGACTCCTTAGTTTCAAAAAATCACTGTAGAGCGTACAGATAAATTGGCGGAATGGGATTGGTGGCAATAGCTGGAAAAAACAACGCCATTTTTAGTAGTGATCATGCGGTGGTCTGGTAAGGCTTTTTCATAGAAACGTCTTTAAAAACAATGATAGTGTGGTGGCGACGTAGAGGGCGCTGTGGTCTAGCGATGAAGCGCGTTTTCACCTTTCCAGCTCAGTAAATAAGCAAAATGTTCGTTACTGGGCGACTGAAAACACTCGCGAACTTCACTTCAGACATGTTCATAGCCCCAAAGTGACAGTTTGATGCGCTGTGTCCTCCATAGACATTTTTGAGCCTTATTTTTTAAATCTCGAAGTTAAACTGTTACTGTGAACTCTGTGCGCTATTGTGAGAATCTGAAGAAAGTTTTTCTCCCCAAAATGGAAGAGTATGGTGAGGAATATGACACAGAAACCTTTTGGTTTCAACAGGATGGTGCCACGGCTCATACCGCCCGTCGTTCACGCCAAATCCTGCAAGAACAATTTCCCTCCCACCCGGCGGTGATAAGCAGTTTCGTTATATAACAAATATATGAGGAAAATTTCAGCATAATCAGATATTATCGATATTTAATCGCAGTATGCAAGGGCGATAAGTTTGTTTTTGCACCTGGCAAAATAGTTACGCACGACCACACGATTAGGATGTAGGGGAGGAATGGTTTTTTAAGGGAAAGATCAGTTTGGATTTAAAAAATGAATGAACATTCCTGATATCTTAGCAGTAATGAGGTCAATGATAGAAAAATCAATCGTATTTCTTTGCTTCGTTTATTTCATTAAGGGGTCAGAGTAAACTGGGCACATTGATTAAATCCATGGCAGGATATTGGAGAATTAGCCATATCCTAAATATATGAAAGACACACGTAGGTTACTTTATACGGGTGTAATTTACACATCACATACTGTACAAGTGTGGGTAGCAGATGTAGAATAAGGATAGGCAGGAGAGGATATCCCAATGGAGACATGGGAAGGGCAGGAGGTGAGGAACTGATCAAAGCGTTTAGATTTATAATAGAGTATTGAGCTTTCGTTAGCCATTCAGTTTAGGAATTGGAAATTTTTCTGTTTGATGGATTTGGAATAAAAATTGATGTTAGTGAAACTACGGTAATGGGATTCTTAAGAAGTGGAAGACTAAGATAAATATTCAAGTGGGTATCATAAACTAGAGCAGTTAGAAGTAGTGTTAAGTAATCAGTATTTTTGTGAGTTATCTACACGCACGTATAGCGCATATATCTCTATTTTAAGTTCTTCGAGGGCATGTACAAAAACAGTTGGAAAAGAAGATTCTCGATCCCTTTCACTTGCCTGCGAAAAATATGCTTTTGCATGTTTGCAAATAGAATCTGTGTTTGAACTAGTCTTCGTCATTATATTATTATTTTTTCTTAATTCGAGTCATCAAGTTTATTTTTCTCTCTGATTTGTTGGCTGTGAGTTGAGCTTTTTCTTAGACCCATCATTTCTTTCTTTCTACTGAGAACGAAAAGTTGAGTCTTAAAAAACTCTCAATACGGCTGGATACATCGAAAAATTACTTCGAGAAAGAACTAAATCTTCCTTTAACCTTCAAATTATGAAATTGATGTTACAAATACGGTAGTAAAATGGTGATCAATAAAAAATAACGATTTTATCTCTAGTGTAAACCTGCAGAATTGCTACTGAAAAATCATATTTACAGAATGGAGAATTATGAGCAAATTAATGAATTCTTTGGGAAATTTATGGAAACGTAGACATTGGCAATACCTTGGAATTAGATTTTTGGGATTCAATCTTTTGTTACCTCATTATCAGATGGAAATGCAAAATTATTAGACGGTTATCCCTGTTAAGCAATAATTACTAAACAGTGGCGTGGTGGGGAAGGTAGTTTTTTAATGGGGCGTATTTTTATTTTTGTCGATTCATTTATTCCAAAGACTGCGATGTTTGTTATTTGGTTATCGGTCATAATAAAATTCCCGTCTATGATAATGTGAACACAGTAATATACTATGCAAATGATATCGGTGACTAATAAGGATGCTAAATTACTTTTCTAATACACGTTATTGTTTTTCTTCATCAGGGTTAATGCGATAAGAAATCTTTACTATCATAAGATTGATGTATAAATTTATTCATAAAACGGGTGTAATCTCCGTAGCAACCAATTTTGTTTCATGGCTAAGAAAAGATAGTGATGTTTTAATCTTCACGTTTCGGACCATTAAGCACCAGTTTTCTTCTGTTAAGGCAAATATAGTGTCCTTTTCGTACACTTCTGGGGAGGTTACATAGATTAGTCTGGAACAAGACGTGGAAAAAGAGGCGAGCAGCATCTGCAAGATCTTCAATATCCGTATTTTGTCTTTCTCAAATGCTAAAATGCCGGTCCCCAACATGCTCACAAAAGAGGCCATCATTAATATTTGGTGCAATGTTCTCTGCTTTTATGTCTTGTTAGAATCACAAGGAATCGAAGGACGGAAAATATTATTATTGCCAGATGCCAGAGGGAATGCACAACTCTGACATACTATACATCTAGTTTTTAAATACTATCAGTTGTTTAGTGCAGTCAGTGAATAAGGCGAAAACAGTTAAAAGTTTTGAGAAAATTGCTCCGTTAGTTCCATTGCTTTCTCTTGTAGGTATATATTGTTTCATAAATAAATATTCAGAGGCACATAAAATAAACTCAGCGTACCCACAAAAGGTATGAATATGAAGTCTAATTGAGAGTTGTGGATTTTTTTCAAGGCTCTTACCACAGGCCACACACAGGCCCTTGCATGGAGGATAACAGAAACTGTAATTCTGTGCTAGGAAATTTTGTGAAAGAGTAATTTAGAAAGTTCTCGGAATGGAATAGAAATAAACGACTTACCTCAGTGGAACTATTATATTTTTCAATGTAGTCTCCCTGTAAGTTAATTCACTTGGTCCAGCGATGTTCTATTGTCTTGATCCCATCTCGGAAATTAGTTTTTCTCAGGCCTGCAAAACATCCACCTACTTAAGCTGTTTGTTCTTTGTTTGAAGGGAATATCCGTCCACCGAGGAGAATTTTGAGCTTGGGGAAGAGATGGAAATCTGATGGAGCCAAATTAGGTGAATAAGCTGGGTTTGGCAACAGTTCGTATCTTAGTTCACGTATTTTTGCCATGGCAACGACACTTGTGCGACACCTGGGCGTGCATTGTCTTGATGAAAGAAGACTTTCTTCCTTGCCGAACCTGGCCTCTTTTCGTTTATCTTTTGCGGCAGTTGGTCAAGGATGTTAGTGTAATATTTTCCAGTAATTGTTTGACCAGTGGGAAGATAATCTATAAGCAGAATCCCTTTCGTATCCCAGAAAACTGAAGGTTTCACCTTTCCGGCCGACTGTATTGCCTTTGCTTTCATTGGTGGTGGTGAATGGACACTTTTCCACTGATTTGACTCTAGGGCATATTAGTGGACTCAAGTTTCATCTGTGGTCACAAACCAGCGCAAAAATCTTGTTGGTTGCTCTTAAAATGCGTCAAACATTATTGGGAAGTTTCCATTCTGATGCGTTTGTGATCCTGCGTCAAGATTTACGGCACTCATTTGGTAGATAACGTTCTCATACCAAATTCCACTGTTAAAATTTTGTACGAGTATGCCCGTTCGGATGATACCCTTTTAGTTTCAGCGGTTTCTAGTACTGTCATTCGGCAATCCTCCATGACGATATTATGCACTTTTGAAATAGTTATGGGGTAGTGGCTCATTTTGGCCGACCACTACGCGGATCATCATCTAAGCTATCCCGACCAAATTTAAACTCATTTGTTCACTCGGCAAACAGTTGAACATGAAGGAGTAGAGTCCCCCAGAGTGTTCTGAAAGTCGGCATGAATTTTCTATGATTTTCATACCTTTCTTTACGAACTATTTAATCACTGTTTGAATCTTCGTTTTTTTTCAACTTTACAAATCACTACACTGGAAGAACAACAGAGAGGCTTCCGCACCACAGATCTCTTCCCAGAGCACTGACGCGTAACGTGTTTACTTTCGAAGGATTACCTATTACTGCGCGGGAAACTCGTTTCGCTAGCGCTGATGTCTGGTGTTGATTCCGAGAACCATTCATACTATCCTCATATTTTGATCGCTAGTGTAGCAGTGCATGAATTTTTACATGTCACAGGGTCATATTGGAGAGCTTGTCAGTCTCGCGAAGTCTTCACAGGTTTTCCACCTTGTCAGGGATTAAAAATAAACGTAAATACTACACAGCATAAATGCTGATTCTTCTATATAACTTGGACAATAATTTTCAGTTTATTTAAGTTAATGAATGTGCTTTGATATATATTTGTACATGGAACCCTTAACTCACAGCTACATGATAGTTTACGAGTCCTTGTAATTTACACATATGGAATCTGCGGATGGTAATAAATGTTACAACTCTTGCTAATTACCTACATTGCACAGTGTGCAACTTTGGAAGCTTTATACTAGATTTAAGATTATTCAGTGCACTTGTTGGTTGAATTGTAGCTTTGAGAAATTAGATCCTGATTTCCATGGAAAATTAGAGATTATTTTCCCATCATCGGGATGTCTCCATTGAATACTGCAATGCTTATACATATACCAATTATTTTTCGGTTATGTGCTTAAAATCATTTACTTTCGTGAGATAATTTTTTGGATCTGAACAAATAGAGTTTCTTGATATAAAAATGCAGCAGAAGATCAAACACTTACTCTCAAACATTGTGGACATATTGCTCCTATGTTAATATACAAATGGAAATTTACTGGCTAATTAGATGTGAGTTCGTTTTATTTTTCTTAACTTTCAGTTCGGTTTTCCTGGATTTGTCCGTTACTCTTAACGGGAAAGCACATGCATGCATAAATGGATAATGACATGGCATTTTACGTGAATTTTAATGTTAAAACTAAAACTCAGGATAAAAATATGGTTAAACGTTACAATTACCTGATTACAGCCACTATCAACACCTTATGGGATTAATGTTTTCAAGAAAAAAGCGTATGATTGATTATAAGATACCTTTATTTAGCGCAAAAAATACTATGGAAGCTTTTTCGAGATATCAAGTATTTCACTTCTTGTTTTTGTTTCTCTACACTCCACTTTCACAACCTTCACGACCGTATTTTCTATAACTATATTTTCCTTGTGATGTAGCTCTATGACAAAGCATTATTAGTTTTATGTATGTAATTATGCATTTTTGCGGGTTAGGGGTTTTTAAAAAATAAGCCAAACGATGGAAATCATTTGGAACTCGGAAGCCATCTGTGACAGCCAAAGTATTAATTAAAGATCAATGAAACACAATACGGTCGTGAATGCAGATCCGGACAGGTCCACCATCCAGTAAAACGTAGTTATTATACAAATATGTAGCTCATTATGTGGAGGAAAGCTTTGGATGCCCTCTCCATACCATTTTCAAATTTTTCCGGGCGTCCAGAGCATTTTTTTAATGCATTAAAAATTTTGGCCCTGCAATCATTTCTTATTAAGGTTCCTCCTAGTTTCAATCACCATTCTTTGAATTCTGATTCAGCATTCCCGTTCTCCCCAACACCGTTAATTTTAGCATTATCTGCCTCATTTTTTCAATTTTTTTCATTGCTTTATTCTGGCATATCGGTGCGCACATTTTATCCGTCTGTTAAATCGGGGAATGTTTGGGAATGAGTTGAATTTCCTTCTTTTCATAAGGATGAAGCTCACTTATTGACAATATTTTTTTCGTTTTCTATCTTTTATCTAAAAACTTATTTTTGCGAAAGTGACGTAGTTACTGCTTTTGAGTTGGGCTTGAAGACACCGCAAGTTATCTGCGCCTCTGCCAATAAGGACTAAGATAACGATTATCCTTCAGCTTTGATTCATGTAATCCATTATTATGGCGCCAATTCTAAGTGATTTATTGCTATGTTGTCGTAAGTGTTCCCTCCAAGCATGCCCTAATTTCCTCTATTATGAAATGAGTTAAAACATTTGTTTGGTTGATTTAACCTCCTCTTAATAGTGTGAAATAATCATTTTTCATTCAACTTGCAATATCATCGATATCCATTTTGACCCATTACTCTTATATTTTAATATATATGCAAAAGGTTCACGGTAATAATTGAGAAAGTTATTTTAGTGCGACTGCCGAGTGCGAGTAATTCCCTGCACTTTACTTGTACCAATTTTTAGGCTGATGCATTTCACAGATCTCATAGTAGTTATCAAGCTTAAAAGTTGGTCATGCAATGCAGCTTGGAGGTTATTTAAAATAATTATGAAATTATTGAAAAGATTGCCATTAAGAAGGATAAAATGTATTTTTAAATATTCTCAGAAATTTATGTATAGCATAATGAAAATTTTGGATCTTGGAGTTGAGGTTTTCTTCCTAGAAGATGCATGTACGAGTATTTCTCCAAAAGAACGACGTGAGGACCGTTTCAATCTCACCTAAATATTGGAAAGCCAGACATAATACGAGTTATAAGCACTAGGAAACTTCATACTCAGTTATTGGCAAAAATTAATCATAGCTAAACATGGGCAGTAACATTTATTAGAATCGAACAACTATTAAGATGACGTGGATTTTCTTCTTAATACGACAAATGGAACCGTTCCGGTATATTTTAACGTTTTGATTCAAGATATATGTAAATTGACCCTACTCGAACCGTTTCAGTAGTACAATGTCAATTATTACGGGTGAATGGAACAAACAAATCTATTAATGTTCATGTTCGTTTGGGTTTTCATTGAGTGAATTTTTGGTTTTGAGAAATGCAGGTAATGTCACGCTGGATTTATTGCATTCTCAAATAGAGGGCGTACATTCGCCTGGTCAGTTCGCCATGAACTGTTGATTGCTATTGCTCTATATTGATTGCATTGCTCTACAGGTTGCACTGGTTGCATATATCTGATGGCTACAATGAAACATGCCTGTGTTGTGAAAAGTAATTTCAATGGGATACGTGCAACTGTAGAAGACATTCCTGTGTTCCCTAACAGTTATGACATTAGACACTGAAAACATGGCCAGCCTGACTTCTCTGGTAGACTACTGAACATTATAAACCCTCCAACAGTATCCGTAGGAACGGATAACTTGTAGACAAAGGTGTTATCTAAATCAAAATGGATGTTATTTAGCGAATGGAAGAATTGCAAAATAAATTTTTTCATTTAACAAATTTTCCTGATACATTTAATATCAAATTTTGTGAGCGTACTAACCTCAATCCTCTCCGATCGTTAATGCACAACGTGAAACCCTTGGCAAGAAATCAGTCTTTTAACTGATCTTTCCATCAAAGTAAGTTGCTTACTTACTTCTAGCACGACCCTATCTTTCGATTCCGATTCTTCCAACATCATCGACAGCTTCGAAGATATATGATTCAACATTCTCTCCTGCTGAACCATTTCGTCAATTTCGTCAAAGCCATCGCTGTCTGCTTCAGAATCCACCCTTCTACGCTTTCGAATGTTATTATGAAATGAAACTCCCCGTTTAAAGAAACACTTTCTTACTTCAGAATTCTTTTTCGGTCCTTTCACGCCATCACATTCCTTACCGCGACTCGTTCTCGTTGCTACGAGGTTATAAGCTGCGTCCAGGAGATGCCGAGGAACACGATTCTCTCTGGGATCATTAGGCCGCAAATGGATGGTCATATTGTAGGGCGCGGAGGATACCAAGAGTGCGCCGCTAAGGCACGGTTTGAGTATGGCAGTGGGAACGATTTTATAAAGGGATCTTGAGAACAGGATCTTCTCCAAATGAGCTATGTTTTCCGCTTCTCGCACCAGTCTGTTCAGCCTTGCTGTTTTCCGTAGACCTTGTATGTCGCTTACCGCCAATCCGACCAAAAGATTGGTCAAAATTACAGTCATTAGGAGCACGAAAACTAAGACCATTATGTGTGAGGTACCTTTGAATAGTATCTTCCTTTCGTTGTTAAAGAAAATTCCTTCATACTCTAGCTCTCCCGACATCATTATGACAGATGTTAGCAAGGCCAGGTAGGGCTTTTCGAACGCAGGAATATTCGGTAGCAACACACCAAGACCGAGACCAAAACCAACTAGCAGGCAAGAGTATGCGAGGAGGAGTTTCGAGAAATTTACGGACACTGTCGTGAACATCTGCACGTAGACACCGAATGTCGGGAAACGGCCAATTTGTATCATCAAATCTGCCCATATAAAGACAGTTGCCAATGCTGCAACGTGATGTTGAAAGGTGTAAAGCTCGCATATTGGTCCGTTGTTGCTGCGAAAGGCATGACTTAAGAATACGCTTAAAATTATTACCCATTGCAACCAGTTCTCCCAATTGTGCAAATAATTTTCCCAACCGTGAGCTATCTGAAAGCCTTCTTTAACCATTAAGGCAATGTTCATTATCATCACTATGTAACCCGCGGCAACTATGTGCGAGTCAATTCTTTGGTTAAATGGATCACCAACCGTCTTCGAAATGCAATTTCTCGTCCCGTCATTTGTTTTGTTTTGACCATAAACACCCGGATCTCTGGAAAACACTCCAATTATGTACGTGGTGTAAAAGGTTATAAAGATGAGGTGATAGCAGAGGCTTATCAGGAAAAATTTCCTGATCCTCCGCCATTTTAAGAAGAGGAAGGTCTCGCAGAGAGGATGCTCCAGAACCGATCTCATCCCCACCTCCACCAGGCCCAGTAGCAATGAACTCTCGTTATTTCTCTCATAATACCTGTCTTCAAATATAGAGGAGGGCGGAACGGGCGGTAGGAGAGGACGGAAATCCAAACGCAGCTCGCAGTCTGCATCTCCCAAGTCTCTCTCGAACAAGATCACGGACGAGTCCAGCCTCTCGAGGAAGATCGGCACCGTATCCGGTGTCCTTCTGACGATGAAGGTGAGGGCGGACACACCTCCTTTTGTTCTCGCCATGACGTCGGCTCCGGCCCTGATCAAAAGACCCACGCAGGTCGAGAACTCGTTGAGGGCCGCGAGGTGGAGGGGCGTGTAGCCGAAAATATCGGCGCAATTGACGTTGCAGCGGTTAGCCAGCAAAAGCTTGACGCACTCGGTGCACTTTGACTCCTTGACTATCGCACAGTGTAGGGGCGTGCGCAGGTCCACGTCGACGGCATTCAAGACTGACCCGCGACTTAGGAGAAGCTCGAGCGTCTTGGACGCTTGGGACAGGGCGGCGAGGTGAAGGGGAGTCTGCAGGCGCACGTTCGCAGCGTTGGGATCGGCTTTAAAGTCCAGTAGGATCCTCGTGCAGTCGGCACTTCCGTCTTTGGCTGCGAGGTGAATCGCCATGTTCCCCGAGCGGCCGGCCCTGCATTCCACGTCCGCGCCACCTTCCAGAAGGAGCTGTAGGCATCGGGAATATCCGGACGAGGCTGCCACGTGTAGGGGGGCCGCGGCGCCTTCTCTCGGTGAGCTGGTACTGGCGCCGGCGTCCAGGAGTGCCTTGACGCATTCTGGGGAGTCGACTTGAACAGCGTAGTACAAAGGAGTGGGTGTTTTATTGACGCTCAAGTTGACATCCGCTCCAGAGTCCACGAGGAGTTTAACACATTCTTGGGATCCTGAGCTGGCTGCACAGTGGACCGGGGTGGCTTTCTTCTCGTGATCCCATATTTCTGCTTGTGCTCCGTGTGAAATGAGTATCGTAACACTTTCCTCGTCTCCCAAGTAACAGGCCAGGTGAAGAGGTGTCCTGGAGATAAAAATAGATCTTTGGAAATTAAGTTTTTTATAACCGAAATTTTTCACGATGCCTAAAACATCATGAGATTCAGAGGACAAAAAACATCTGTTCCGCATTCACACTTATGTTTTTGTTTTCTGAATATCTCATAGGTCAAATTTCAACCTATGTGTGCCCTGAAACTCTTTGATATGCTTAAAACGTCATTTTGATTCTATGCATTGTAAAAGTTTGTGAGACCTGTTGATGTCACACAGGGGGGAAACCATTTTCGTGTGAGTGGAAAATATGAATGAATTTATGGAAATACTGTGTTTTCATTTGTTTGTACTTTAGAAGAATTTCTTCAAATAATGGCTAAAACAATTTCATACCAAAAATATCTACTTTTTCAAGTGAAGAAAAATTCATCGTCGTTGAAATACATATTATACAACTTGGCTTTAATGCTCGTAGGCACATAGCTCGACATATGGCGCCATATAGAGTTCAAATCTATGAGAGCATTTCCTTTAAGTATTGTGAGGGTACTTTTTGGATTCTTTGAAAACCCATACTATTTGTTAATTCCGAATTGAGAACACATATTTGTTAAAAGTAGGTGTGGAGAAGGATTGAAAAGCTGAAGTGAACTGTAAGAAAACCAAGCTATGAAGTGGTAGAGGAGAGAGAATTGTTGGGAGAAATCTAACAGGGTTAGGAAAGTTGAATGCCGAGAGTTTTGATTGGAACTAGAATGTTGAAGAGTGTGATATATGTAGGGGAGGACGTTAGGCAAGTGAGGTCGGAGTAGGAATAGGGTGGGACGGAATGAAGAGAGATAGAATGTTTGCGGGATGGAAGTACAGTTTATTGTAGTGTAGGGGGTCAGGTGAAGCCTTGCTAAGTGAGGCTAAGAAATTTCGGCGTGTTCAGAGTGTGTCCATCGAAAACCTCGCCTCAACTGTAAACTGGATTTCTCTCCTCTCTCCTTTCATTCCCTGTAAATCCTAACTCCACCATATTTACCACATATTATGAACAGCGCAAAGGACCTCAGCTGTTCGTCGCTTCCTGTCATGAATGTCTACGTAATGAATACACAATTTACCGTCCACAATCATCCATTGCACTCGGTCCAATTCCTTCTTCCAATAGTCTCCGGAGGAGATCCGGTTGCCCATTCCACGCAACGATCAGAAGCGCTGATTCTCCGTGCCCCTTGGATATTGCTCCATCAACGGTCACTTCCACTGCCTCCTGCAGAGATCCTCTATCTTCAGCTCTACCTTCTACTTCCGACAAAGACATGGCCTCAAATGCAGTCCACAATTCCTCCCCGCTGGGCAGGTTCCGCAAGCTTGTCGTGACATTTTGCGGCGACCAGATGTAACGTGTTTGTTCCGGGAAACATGAGTGTCGCCTATCGTAGATGGAGGACTTAGAAGTAGGAGTCGACGGCTGCAGGTACTGCACACAGTCTGAGATATTGCTGTCAAAGCAATCCTCACGGTCATTCTCACTCGAAACGCTTGATAGGGTCAACCTGCAGTCACTTCCCACCTGTAAAGAGAATGTTTATCTATACTATTCACAACCCTAGTAATAGGGATTATGAGGACAGATTATGCTACGTACCTTAAGATTTTCGACGAATGAGTGATTTTACCGGGATGTTTTACGCTTGAAATTTAAGGAACGCAAATTTTAGGATTTTCCGGAAACATTCAGAATGGTGAATTTTTCAGAAGAGTATTCTTGGATCGCAATATCTTCGATAGATAGATCGTCGTCTTTATTTTTGGGCGAGATTGAGACTATGGAGTGTCTTTTACCAACTAGAACTACCCCCAGATATATAACTTGTTTGGCCGTAGTTAGCACTGAACCCTCTATTTCGTAGTTTATGTCCTGTTCGCCACTTCCTTTGTTCCAAATTTTCAAAACTGCGCATTTATCCATATTAACCCCTAATTACTCCTTCTACCACCTAACACCGCCACAGGGAACATTTGATGAATGGGGCATTCCCCGTGACACCAGGTACTTGTTAGAAGCATTGTACGAGGGCTGTCAAGAAAGTAACTTACGTTTCGGCCTAGCGTGGCGGTGGGTAGGACTAGAGCCACCATCTTGGTGTCTGAACGTCCCTACATTTCTTTTTTCTTTTTAAAAAGATACAAAAGATCCAAAGAACACAGAACTGATTCAGTTTAAGTGCCTCAGGAGTAAGACTAAACAATCCATTAGAAATGCTAAGGTACGTTTTCTCCATTCCTCGAGGAGCTCCAAACTGACATCTTCTGAACTCTGGGGAAACCTTAGATCTTTCGGAATCGGAAAATCCAAAGATATATATATCCACCATCGTCACTTTGTCTTAACAAACTAAACGCAAAGTTTATTACCCCCCCCCCCAGCCCTCGAAGACTCAGGGAACAGAAGTGAATACGTCCAACAACTTTCTCAATTAACTCCGCGCCCATCACCTAATCCCTTCGATTTCTCACCAGTAATTACATTTCCCCACCGCCCATTTAATGAAGCCGAGTCTCGTTAAGGTGGATCCGCATGTTGTCCAGATATGTGCTCCCCATGAAAGGCGTGGCGTTAGAACTACCCCCAGATATATAACTTGTTTGGCCGTAGTTAGCACTGAACCCTCTATTTCGTAGTTTATGTCCTGTTCGCCACTTCCTTTGTTCCAAAATTTCAAAACTGCGCATTTATCCATATTAAGCATTAATCCCCATCCCTTTCACGAATTCGAGATTGTTTCTAAGCCTCTAGAGAGTAGCTCATGATCTAGTTGGCTCCTTATTTCCCTGTATACCACCGTGTCGGCAGCAATTAACCAGAGATTGCTACTGACGTGTGCGCTTAAGTCATTAACGAAAATTAAGAACAGAAGAGGCGCTCTTACACTTCCCTGGGGGACGCCCGACTTTTGAGACACTAAGTTACACTAAATTGAAATTAACATTCAATTTTTTTTGTGATTGTTTCATTTTTTTCTCCATATAAAGAGTTTGTTTACAGTGCATTGATATCTTGAACCCCTCTGATGTTTTTCTTCATCACATCCTCTTTCAAGTTCACGATAAGAGGATCCTTAAGGTTTGGCATTTGTTCCCATTTGTTCGTCAAAAGTTTGACGTTCTTCTTCCTCTCTCCAGACCCAAGAGAACACTCACTATCCCTGGTCAGACCCAGAATTTGTACGACCAAATTCTGCGAAGTATCTATGATACAGATTGGTAATTAAATATTTATTCACATAGTTATTTAAAAATAATAATAATCTTGTTACATTTGTAGCTTAATATGTAATGTATAAGTTTCATAAATTTTACTCCAGCATTTCATCAAGGCAGCAAGGTTGGGAGCTGTGCTGGAAAAATAATAGTCTTATAAATGTGATAATTAACAATATAAGAAACACTGGAAATAGACCATTATGATAAAATTAAGAAGCAATGGATAACAGATGACATAATTAGGACGTTGCTAGGGGAAACATAAAACTGAGTTGAGGAAAATAATGTGCAGATTAGACATGTATGATATAGATTTATGCTTATCTCGAGTGGCAAAAAAAAATCGATAATCTTTGGCTGATGTTATTTCTCTTGCAAATATGATTTTTTTTCTTTTTTACTTTTTTCTTAATGCCTTCTTTGACTCCATTTTAAAGGGTTGAAGGTTACCGTTTTTTCAAATGTCTTCTACTCTCATGATACAAGATAAAATAACTTGATGATGCTTTACGACTTTACGGGAAACTGAGTGGGAAAACATTAGTAATAGATTAGTTTGCTATTAGGGAATCAGGAACGCCAGCGATAGAAAATGTCAGGATGGTATTGTTACCACGATATATAGTAAGAAACCGGAAAGGGTTTCTACACGAAGAAACATATATTATCCCAGAAAAAAATTATGGGTGGAAATTAGAAAACACTGAATGAAGATGGATACAAAGAAGCGGGGTTCAATGAAAAGTGGTCATTAATTTTTATTAGCATGCTTTATTTTGCAAGCTTTTAATTTAGTGTTATATTTATTGCATAGCTAAATGTGTCATGCATATGCAATAAAGGTTTCATTGATTTGACAAGAGTATTCCGTCAGCGGAAGTCATTCCAAGTTGAAACAACAATACCAACGACAACATTTATTGTTAGTTGTTTGCACAGTAAATTATTGATTTGTTTTCCCGCAGAGTAAATTGCTCTTTGGCTCCTCTTTTTTTCTCCTAATCCATTTCCACCCGCCTGGAATAAACTATAATTTAAATATGTACGCACATATATGGAATGTGTGTGAATAAATATATAAATAAATAAATATATATATATATTTGAAATATGAATTATTTATGAAATTTATATATATGAAAAACTGTATGGTAAAGAACTTAGGCCAACAAGGTTATATACAGGAAAGGAACATGACGTAGAAGAAGATAGCTTTGGTCCAGGCATACTCGACAATGACATACAGGTAGATAGATATACATGTATAGGTAGAACCCTGTATAGGTAGATATTCAATACCTTTTTTCCGTTAAATTTTTAATTTTTTCAATTCAATTCATTCGAACGAACAATCACCGTTACTCCTGTAATTCTGCTTCACTCTCTTCTCTTCCTATCCCTTTACACGCAATTTCACACAACCTATCATTTGACGAATGCTTTTCCCTAACAATTCTAGAATCCCTACCCGATTCAGCCACCAACATAGAGGTGAGAACACGCGAATCAGCATATATCCTATGTTTTCGATCCTTTAAAATTCCCACCCTTAACCGCCATCTTTAATTACCTTCCCAGCAGTCCCTAAACCTTCCGCCCCCTTCTTCGCTCCCCAGACTCTCTCCCCTCAAGACTTCTCAGTCTGACCTGAAGAAGACCTCGGAGTAGGCCGAAAGCTCAAATAATCTACGATGTGAGTGTTCTTTTACGTGTTATCTGTTTTATTCTGTGTTCTATTGTGCCGTCCAAAAGTTATATATAAATAAATAAATACATACACACACATACACACACATATATATATATATATATATATCCAAGCATGTAATGATGGACACTATAGAGAATATGAGTCCTGGCAACTACGGGACTCGGCCCAAGCCGCCGTGTGTCGTGCCCGGCAGCGGGGGAGGCAAGGCTTCCACGGTCGTCATCCCACGAAACCCTTGCAGGGGAGAAATAACAGCAGCAGGACAGAAGACGCAGAAGAAGACGAAAGTAGTTAGAATAGGAACATGGAACGTCAGGACAATGTTGAGGACAGGCAAATTAGAAAATATAAAGCGAGAGATGGAAAGAGGTAATATAGATGTTTTAGGTCTCTGCGAGGTGAGATGGAAGGATAGCGGGGATTACTGGAGTGACAATTATAGAGTGATATACAGCGGTGGGGACGAGAGCCGACGAGGGGTTGCCGTAATATTAAATAAAGGGGTAGGAAGGAGCTTAATCAACATAGAGCAAGCAACTGCTAGAATTTTACTCGTAGAGATTAAAGCAGAGCCGGCGAACTTGGTCATTGTTCAGGTATACATGCCACTGAGCAACCACAAGGAGGAAGAAGTCGATAGGATGTATGATGAGTTAGAGGATATCATCGCGAGTGTTCCTGCAGGGAAACATTTGATAGTGATGGGGGATTGGAATGCGACGGTAGGCGAAGGAAGAGATGGTGGTGAGGTGGGGGACTATGGGTTAGGCACGAGGAATAAACGCGAGGAGAAA
This sequence comes from Hetaerina titia, assembly GCA_037158775.1. NCBI lineage: Eukaryota > Metazoa > Arthropoda > Insecta > Odonata > Calopterygidae > Hetaerina > Hetaerina titia. The sequence goes on along the minus strand of CM073773.1, from coordinate 94,830,690 downwards.
GCAATTGAATTGTGCAGGAGGCAGGGGTTAGTCATCACCAACACATGGTTTAGACACCACAAAAGGCGTAGGTATACATGGAAAATGCAAGGTGACTCAGAAAGGTATCAGTTAGATTATATTATGGTTAGGCACAGGTTTAGGAATAGTGTGATAAATTCACACAGTTTCCCAAGAGCGGATGCGGACTCTGACCACAATTTATTTGCAATGAAATGTAGCGTCCGTTTCAAAAAGATAAGGCATGGGCGGCGGGTAAGGAAATGGAATGTAGAAGCATTAAATAGATTAAAAAGGAAGGAGTATCAGCAGGTTATAAAGGAAATCATGGATTACGGTAAAGAGCTGGGTACTATCGAAGAAAAATGAGAATGTATCAAGAAAGTGATATCGAAAGCCGATGAAGACACTAGGAACCGTTAACGGGAAAAGGATAAGGAAACCATGGGTAACGGATGAAATGATTGCAAAGATGGAGGAGAGAAGAAGATGGAAGAATGTAAACACAGAGTTAGGCAAAATGAAGTCCAAAGAGTTAAATAATAAATTGAGAAGGGCCACAAATAAGGCGAAAGAAGACTGGTGGAAAAAGCAATGCGAGTATTTGGAAAAGTTAAAGATAAGTGGGGTAAGATAATAATTGAACCAGAAAAAATCCAAGAGAGATGGAAGGAATATATAGAAACACTGTATGGTAAAGAACTTAGGCCGACAAGGTTAGACATAGAAAAGGAACATGACGTAGGAGAAGATAGCTTAGGTCCAGGCATACTCGACGATGAAATAGAAAGGGCATTAAAGGAGATGAAAGCAAAAAGGCTGTGGGGGTGGACAATATTCCTGTAGAAATGTTGAAATAGTTAGGGAAAGGTGGGAGGAAGGCCATATATGGACTGATTCGTAGTATCTATGAGGAAGGAATCTGGCCGGAAGATTTTGTGAGATCGGTGTTAGTTCCTATTCCAAAAAAGGCAAAGGCTTCGTCATGTGAGGATTACAGAACAATAAGTTTGATATCCCACGCAGCTAAAGTTATTCTCAGGATCATCAACAAAAGGATAGAGAGTAAGGCAAATGATTACTTAGGGGATGATCAGTTTGGGTTCAGAAAAGGAAGAGGTACGCGTGATGCCATTGCAGTAATGAGATCACTAGTCGAGAGGAATATAGAATACAATCAGGACGTTTTTTCCTGTTTTGTAGATTTCGAAAAAGCGTTTGATAGAGTGAATTGGGAAAAATTAATGCGTGTATTGCAGAAAATAGGAATGGATTGGAGGGACAGGAGACTGATCCGCAACCTGTACATATCTCAGACTGCTCAGGTGCGAGTGGGAAACGGAGAGTCCGGATGGGCAGTGTTAGGAAGAGGGGTAAGGAAGGGTTGCCCATTGTCACCGGTGCTGTTCAACGTATATGAAAAGGAAATGATTAAAGAGGCATGGGAAGAATTGGAGGTAGGAATGAAAGTCGGAGGGGAATTCGTAAAATCGGTTAGGTTTGCTGATGACCAAGCATTAGTTGCTCAATCAGCCAAGGGATTGCAAGCATTGCTGGGTGAATTGGAGGTTCAGTGCGATAAATATGGGATGAGAATCAATATTAATAAAACAAAGGTTCTGCGATTTTCCAGTAATAAAAAGGCTAAACTAAATATTAAAATAGGCGGGGGAAAAATAGAGCAGGTAGAACAGTTTACATATCTCGGAAGTGTTTTGGACCAATGGGGTCAAAGATGTAGGGAGATAAGGAGAAGAATTGCGCTAGGCAAGGAGGCTTTCTCAAGGAGGAGGGAGTTAATGACGGGGACGTTGAGTAGGGATGTTAAGACAAAACTCGTAAAAATTCTGATATGGAGCGTAGCTATGTACGGTGCGGAAACGTGGTCCCTGAAGCAGGAGGATAGACGTAGATTGGAGGCTTTTGAAATGTAGGTGTGGAGAAGAATGCAGAAGGTGAAATGGACCGAAAGGAAAACAAATGAGGAAGTACTGGAGATGGTGGGGGAGGAGAGGGGTTTGCTGAGAGAAATTCTATGGAGGCAGGAAAAATGGATGAAAGGCGTATTGAGCGGTAGTGGAATGTTAAAGAAAGGTAATAGAGGGGAGAATGTTAGGCAAACGAGGAAAGGGGAGGAACAGGATGGGGATGTTGGACGGGATGAAGGGAAGAAATAAGTACACAGAGATGAAGAGGGACCTGATGTAGATTAGGTTGCTGGATTGGGTTTTGTTTGGAGTTACAAATCGTTTAGTTGATAGTTGTGTCCATCCAAAAACCTGCCTTAACCGGTATATTACCTAAAAAAAATATTATATATATATATATATATATGTGTGTGTTGTGTGTGTGTGTGTGTTTGTGTGCGTATGTGTCGCGATCTTGTAAGGACTTTTTACCTGACAATGCTGGACGGCAGCGAAACTATGCTCGTGCGATAAATAATTTGTTATTTATGGAATTTCTGAGTTTTTTCTTCCATTTCTTGGAGTTCGACTTAGTTAATCATGAGACAGTGTGCTGCACGTAAGACGCTAAAAAGTATAATCAGAGGTTCATTATTCCAAAACTAGCATGATTTCAAAAGTTTCCTGATTATTAGAATATTAATCTGATACTTTTACAGAATCAATGGTACTCGAACCTTTCAATTGAAGTTTATATTTTCACGATGACCATTGATTTTATTCTATCATAAATGATCTATTTTCTTGTTTAATGAAGCCTCGGTGGAGTGGCCATCTTTTGCTGGATTTTTTGCAATGCAGTATTAAATGGACTTCCACATCCACGTACCAGATTACTTCGCAGACATCAAGAATTAATAGAAAGGGGAAAAAATTAAAGCAAGTAATGCCTGAGAGCCTAAAAAAAGGGTCAACTCTGAACATTAAGTCGCTTTAGCTCATCGCGGAGGATCACTGTGGGTCTTAATTCATGTCGCCCCTCTTTGTAAAGCTACGGCTATTTGTCTAACAGCATTTCGACTGACACGGTTCCGCTTCTATCCTTTCTCTCCAATAGGAACGACGGATGGATTCCCAGTCGATGGCGGGTTGAATTTTCCGGGCCATCGAACGAGTATTGGGTCACGAAATTCCGGGAAGAGGCGGGTCAACGACTTTGAACTGTACCAACCTCGTGGTGACTGCTGCTCTCCTCGCCGAATGAACGCCAATCCCTCGGCTGACTGCCGTGCAATCTGCTTCTGTAACAAAATGTTTTCCGTCGGTTCCCGGCTGGCGTTGACATGATGGCTCCCGCGGTCCCAAGGCAACTGGTCAGAATTTTCCCTCTTCCTTCGGGGCCCCTGGGAAAATGCTACCTACGCACGCTCCTGCTCGTCATCGGTTCCCCTGGTCAGCGTCAAAGTAAGGAAAACATACTGCTGATCAATGCCTTTCCGTTCTATCCGCCCGAGATAACGTAAACGCCCCTGAGTTGAAGCAGCTGAGGGGGCTTGCAGTTCTGTCTATTATTAGAGCAGGGATAAAAAGGCATCTCTTTTGCTGCATTTTATCTTTATGTGCTTCTTTCCCGGAGCCGTAGGTAGTAATAGTATCCATGGTCAGATACGTGAAGGGAAAAATGTTTTTAATCAATCAACAAAAGCTTGTTTTGCGGATAATTGACTTGCGAATCAACAAATCGTCTAGTTCAGGATGCAAAGCAGGGCTTCGAATAATTTTAGTGTAGCTGGTGATCTAACACTCCTTGCCAAAGGTCTTTACAACAGCTTTCAAGGTAGTGTACAGTTGTAGTGAATCACACTTGTGCTTCGTACATGAGCTCTTTGGTGAGAATGAAATGAGTTTCGGCGCCTTAAAATACCATTTTAGGCTTTTTTAATTCCTTTCATTCGGAAGCGTTTGAATTGAGTGTACTCCATAAATGACAGGCATTCAGTAACTCGTATAGCCCTTCGAAAGTCATTCATCAAAAGCGAAATGGCTTGTTACTTCATCCCCTCAGAAATCAGAATCTGACCACAGTTGTCTTTGATGGCATCGTAATTGGTTTCGTCATTTAAAAAACCCGAGCTTTCAATTCAGAGGTCAGTTTGTTAGCCCGCCTGATACCAGGCCATGTGGGATTCTCACCCTCAATAGTAAAAACGCGTTTATTGCCTGTGTTGCCCGAGGTACCTCAGGAAGTTTTGCGTAGCTTGATTGTTTTAGTTATATATAGAGGCATATTTTAGAGGTTTGAAATTTTGACGCCGCATGAAATCGTGCTGGATTATTTTCTGTAATTTGCACAAAGTGTCCATGGAGTATAAAATTTCCCCACCATGCTCTTTCATCCTAGAGGTACCCTAAAAATGTTCGTAATATTCGCGATACAGAAATTTTACAAGAATCCACACTGCCATTAGGTTACGTTTGTCTAGGTCAGTGATGGAGAGAAAAAGAAAAACGGTTATATTTTAAGAATTTTGGTGGTAAAATATGCTAAGGCAATTGACAAATTAAGTTATTGCTGGGTTGTAAGAGATACCTGTGCTGTCTAATGATTTCGGCCTGAAGCTGCTAGTTTCATACATCGTCCGTCGTTTTCAGTTTAGCGAATGTATTAATTTAAACATAATAGGCCGCTTTTCATTATTTAGTATACACGTACAGCATAAATTTCACGGCAATTTAGAATTTTTCCAAGATATATTCCATTACGTATTAGAGTGGGTGTAGCGTATGTGTGTACATTTGAAAGAAAATTGAAAAGAAGTGTTGGTGAGTTAAAATTAAGTGAGATGTTTATTTAACTATAAGCTAATACCCCCAATGGAAAGGCAATAACTTATACACATTTTTCAAGATATGTTGATAAAAACATGGGAAACTTTATTTGAATATCTCCATTGTAGGAATTATCCAGCTTCTATATCAAATTCGAGGAACCCACTCGAATAATCGAAACCATTTTTTGGTGTAATATATCCCTTTTGTCCATTTGCTATTGCGGTAATTGTGATAAATGATTAAATCTCATTGGGATGGTTACATGTGCTTTTTCTCTGTTTATGAAAGTGGACTGCTATATAAAACGAGAGCATTTTCTGCTTCGGAGAACGTTGGGAGGAAAGATTGTAATCATTAACGCCTCATATACCCTCGGACATACGAGTATATTCATACACATTCGTCTGCGGATGCTAAGGATGAAAATGAAATGATAATTGAACTCATAAGATTCAAGATATAGTTCGTGCCTTTTTTCAGAGGAATGGAAGCCTATTGGCTGCCAATCCTCAAAATATCGTCGCTGATTTTACTTTCGAATGTTCACCGTGTAAAAATTAAACAGCAAGACATTTCACAACTACATAAGGTACAATGTACAATGAACGTAGCTGCGGTCCTGAATCAATGAAACCGAGATAGCCAAGACCGTAAACTTGAACTTCAAGTTTACGGTCTTAGCAATCTTGGTTTCATCAACTACATAAGGTTACACGAACGATATAGTCTTAATCTCTCACCGTGGTAAGCTACAATATGGCAACAAAATCCCAAATAAGTAATTCATTTTATAATTCCGCGAAACTAGAATTTCCCTTCGAAATTACTTCTAGGTCTAGGGGTACGGGTACTTTCACCAACAGATATAATTTATTGTTACTATTTCCAGCTTTCAATGCATTTTCACATAGTTTTTTTGCTTAGCGCTAAAACGCTCTTCGTAAAGTAAATGGCTACGAAGATATATGACATAAAATATAATAATGTAAGTTGAGTGTTTAAGCTTTTCGATCAATCATTAGTCCATGATCATTTCTGTCACTTCTTCATCGGACGAAATTCGCCGTCAATCATGCTGTTTAACTTAAAAAAAAACGATGGGAACTCTCGGTGAAAATCAAAACCCGGAGGCTGATGCCGTCGTACTTCGTGACTTGAATATTAACAGGGATGTTTGCATTACCGATGCTTTTTACTTTTAATACTTAAAGACCCTCTTTTCATTCTTCAATTCGTCACACATACCGACTTAACGTATTGTTGACGTTTTCGGGTCGAATTACCTGTAAACAACACCAACCGAATTTTCTTTAGGATTTAATTTCATTATTAGTTTCCTCTTTGGCCGGAGCAAACTTTGATTGCCACACGCGGCAACTTTCTCTTGAATCAAATTTACATTCCCACATCTCCGGCAAACTTTGGATGACTCAAGGAGCACAAATAGAACGTCCTCCTGTTGTCTTTACGAGCCCACGAGACTCAGTCCGAGTTGTTGTGGATATGGTGACACGCTCCCTCTCCTGGCATGCGGATAAACTAAATATAGGCTCCACTATGTATGTTTGCCACAGAATTATATCGAGTGGTTTATTTGATGAAATGCCTTGGGATTATAAGGAGTGGGTCCACACCAGCTGTTCAAGAAGGTGAGAGGAGTATCCTGGGAACACAAGTTAAATGCTGGGTGTTAAGTAATCGGATATCGTATATCCCTTTAGAGAGAATTTAGTGGAAGGGAAAATGATCGGACGCGCTTTTAGAATTCTCGCGAATATAGAACGACTGTAAAATTAACTTTTTTCTGGACGGCACTTTTGTATGAGACGGAGCGGCGTTAAAATAAAACTGAAGTTCGCGAAATTTACATACGTGGTTAAAGGACCGTGTGGCGGGCATTCAGAAGAATGGAAATAAATCTGGCAAGAGGCAAAGCGCTACGACAATGAATATTTTTAGATTATAAAAAATATTCAAAGGTTCATTAAAGATATCACTTTGAATTAGAAATCGTTCAAAGGGAAATGTTTTTGTTGCAGAGCTGCTTTAATTGAGCCAATATTAATCTTGTGACAATTATTGACATAAAAATCCAAATTCAGAATGTCAATTGAAGAACTTTCGAAGGCATTGAGTGAAGAGCCGCTGAATCATCTACTCTTAACCTCGGCTGAAATTTGGCTAGAGGACTTTTTTTTAAGTGATTTGAGAAAAACAACTCGAATTTACGTGCAAAACCTTGAAAGTCACTGCTTATGATGCATTTTACGTCGATGTAAATATTCATTATTAAGTTTTGTTTGGGTGCGAATGTATAATGTAGTGAATATTATATCTAACTAACTAACACTAACAAATAACAATGACATCGGAATAAATGTCCCGCAATCCACAAAAAAAGCTGTGTGGCAGGGGTGGGAAGGGTAAGCGATAAGGGAGAATATGGGAGAGGAAGGTGAAAATATTCAGTAAAAAAATATCAATTCAAGTGCAAATTCGTATTTGTGCTGGAGGAAGACTTTATTCGGAACAAGGGTTAATTCACCAAATAAATTCGTTGTTTGTTATATAAAAAAATTAAGTACAAATGAATCACAACCATTTATACGACAGGCCTCCACCATGACAGGAAAGGCTACGCAGAATTGAAAAGTAAGAAGGGAAAATTCTACTATTACATTGACGTGCAACTAAAAGTCTCCGCCCCTAAAGCCACAGATAGAGAATGTGTCACACCACTGTAGGCAGTGGACGGTGTGAACTGTTCCCCCTTCAGGAAAGGTCGAGGGACGGAAGGGGAAACTTGAAAACAACAAACAATGGCTGTGGATTTCAGCTTATGTCAATCTAAGATTTGTTAGCACAAGATTCCTGACCCCCTGTCCGTGTTTGTGCTACTTCATGCCAGTCTACGTACATATATGTCTTTTTGCAACAAGCTACATGGAGACCCCCGTTCCACGTCTTACCTTGAGCGGAAATATTTGCTGGTAATGCCAACAGGGAAAGAAAGCTCAACATCAGGTGACGGAATCGGGACCCTTGATTAACGAAGAGAGTGGGTTTTGTGGATAGATTCAGAACTCCGGTTTAGACAGATACAGAACTCCCAATGTCGCTGGGGACATGGAGGGAATTATTACGGGTTCAAATTATTTTATTTATTAATTTTAAAAATTTAATTTAGTGCCCTGCAAGCCACTGCTAGGGTGTTTGGCACAGGGTGAATGCACACCAGACTAATTTTGACCCGAATAAAACCCCTACCGCGGTCGGACAGTGCAATTCTGGCCCCATATCGTTCGTGGAAAAAATGACATCATAAATCTGTTCTACCTTTAATATCTATAATTTTATTGAAATGTTCTCATCTACCGTAATGCGTTGGTGGTAATAATACAATTTCTACATCATTGCCAAATAGACGTCCTTCTAATTTATGTGAGAGATTTAATCTGTAATTTAAACTTCGTTCCGAGAGTGATTCTTAACCTAGCTGCTTAAATATTTTGAATACGCTACTAAATTTATCATAATAACGTTTACAAATCTAGCTCCTCTACGCTGCACGCGATCCAATGCGGCAATTCAATCCAACTTTGTGAGGATCCTATACACTTGCAGCATATTCCAACCAGCGAAAGATAACACTTCTCTTTGACCTTTTCATCACATTTACCCAATACTCTTCAAATAAATCCTACTTTTTCTTTTAGCTTTCCACATTTTTCCCTCATGTGTTTCACCCAGAAGAGGTCGTGAGTGAGGATAACCCATAGGTATTTAATTGAGTCTACATATTCCATTCTGGTGTTCCCGATGCAGTAGGTGCTTGGGAAGGAATCGCTCTTTTTCCAAAAATTTATCACAACACACTTTTTTAAGTTTAATTCTAATTGCCAAGTGTCGCACCAGCATTGTTGAGCATTAAGGTCATCTGATAAAGCTGCTGTGTTCTCAGGATTACGGATATCACAGTTAACCACTGCATCGTCGGCAAATAAACGTATTTACTGGTAACTACGGAGTCATTGCCGTTAACGTAAACTAGGATTAAAAGAGAACCGATAACACTTCCCTCGAAAACATCTGAATTAACTTCCACTGCATTTGGGCTAACTCCATCTATTATTTCTCTTTGCACCCGACCACTTACAAAGTCTTTAATCCAACTCCGGATATTTTTATCGATGCCATATGGTTCTAGCATCTTGAGTAGTTTACTATGAGGTACTTTGTCGAAGGTTTTCTTAAAATCTAAAAAAATCGCGTCCACGGGAACAATGTTCTCTCTCAAAGTAAGAATATAATGAATAGAAACCGCAAGTTGTCTATCGCAGAATCTACCTTTTGGGAAACCATGCTGATTTTTCATTAATAACTCTTGATAATCGAGAGGTCTCACGATCTAACTTGCAACTATATGTTCCATAACCTTGCACGAAATGCATATGAGGAAAATAGGTCTGTGATTGCTCGGTTGCTCCTCGTCTCCATTTTTAAATATCGGTCTTACGTTAGCCGTTTTCCAATCTCTGGGAAACTTGTTATTTACCAGGGACTTCTTAAATATTATTGTTAGATATGGCCGAATTTCCGAATCTAGATCCTTAAATATATGAGCGGGTATTTCATCGGGCCCGGAAGATTTAATAGGCTTAATATTTTTCAGCAAACGTTCTATTCCATTATATGAGATTTCGATTTCGGGCATCAGTTGACCGGCATGATTTGGTAAGCTATCGGAGGTATTCTGTGAGACATTGGTGAAGACGCTTTGAAAGAAGGAATTTAATCATTTACCCTTTTCCAAACTGCTGGTCACTCTTTCTTCTTTGAGTGAATCAACAGTTGATTTTTTTCCCTCAACCTCTCTTACGAATGACCGAAATAAATTTTCCGCTAATCTTTTCCTTTTGAATTAGCTTAACGCTTTCCGTAATTCCTTCTTTAACATTCTCTTCTTTGGTCCTAGATATCTTGTAATTAAAAGTGAGCTTAATCCTTTTGTAGCCAGAGATGTAATCCCTGAAATTTTTCATGTTGCCGTGATAGCCTTTGACGTCTTAATGCTTTTCTAACATCAGCGTTGTACCATCTAGGTTCCGTGCTTTTTTAAATTTACTGGGAATGAACTTGTTGACTGCTGAGCGCGTAACCTCAAGGGAGTAATTCTACATGTCCTCAGTATTTCGATGATTACTATCTTTCTTAAAACTTGCAAATTGACTCTGTAGCAAATTGACTTTCGGCCATTGTAATCCCCTTCTTTAATAAAGTAAATTTACCTTTTAGGCTTCTTATTTCGGACCCCATGAAGCAAATACTTAGCATTTACTGCCCTGTGGTCACTGATTCCAAAATAGAAACTATATTTGAATAAATAAATAAAATTTCTTTACTTAAGACTTTTTCAGGAATATTCGTTGCTAACAAATCAAGAATATTACTGGGTGAAATGACAAGTTGATGCAAGGAGTTCAACCTAAAAGAATTCAATAGCTATTCGCAGATATCTTTGTCTTATCCCCCGTTTATCCCCTCTGTTTAATATGTGCTCCAGTCAATAAATAAAAAATCGAAATCTCCACCGATTATAACGTCGCGAGCAATGTGTTGGGATAACTCTTTGGATTACTGATCTAATTCTAGTATTGAATTATCTTTGTTGTCCGGCGCCCTGTAAAATGCGCATACGCTTTCCAAACCATTACCTGGAAGTACCTCAACCCTGCAGACGCAAGAATTTTTAACTACAATAAATACAACACCACCCGTTCTATATACTCTTCAGTCATTTCTGTAAACGGGAAAGGATTTTGGAAAAAATTCACAGTCGGCAATGTCCGTGGATAACTAGCTTTCTGTCCCAATAATTACTCGTATATCAGTGCCTGTGTTTTCAGTAAGGTATCAAATACGAGTAGATAAATTTGGCAACACGGAGGAAATAAAAGAGAGATAGACGCCTTCATAGACAGATTCAAGCACTCGTTCTTTCCTCACACGATACATAATCGATAACAAAACCTAACCCAAGAGCTCGAATATTTTTAAATAAAAGAAATAAAATTTAATTCATTATTCAAACACACATTACTGCATAATGTGGAGTTTTTAGAATTATATTTTATATTATTATTAGGTAATCTACCGGTTAAGGTAGGTTTTTGAATGGACACAACTATCAAATAAATATTTTTTGACTCCGAACATAACCCAATCTAGCAACCTAATCTACATCAGGTCCCTCTTCATCTCTGTGTACTTCTTTTCTCCATTAATCCCGTCCAACATCCCTATCCTGTTTCTGCCCTTTCCTCGCTTGCCCAACATTCTCCCCTCTATTACCTTCTTCAACATCCCACTACCGCTCAATATGCCTTTCATCCATCTTTCCTGCCTCCGTAGGATTTCTCTCAACAAACCCCTCTCCTCACCCACCATCTCCAGTACTTCCTAATTTGTTTTCCTTTCGGTCCATTTCTCCTTCTCCATTCTTCTCCACATCCACATTTGAAAAGCCTCCAATCTACGTCTATCCTCTTGCTTCAGCGACCACGTTTCCGTGCCGTACATAGCTACGCTCCATATCAGAGTTTTTACGAGTCTTATCTTAACCTCCCTACTCAACGTCCCCGTCATTAACTCCCTCCTTGAGAAAGCCTCCTTGCCTAGCGCAATTCTTCTCCTTACGTCCCTACTACTTTGACCGTGTTGGTCCAGAACACTTCCGAGATACGTTAACTGTTCCACCTGCTCTATTTTATACATATACATATATATATATATATATATATATATATATATATATATATAATTATATCAGCAATATTATAATTATGCAGCTCCACCCAAGCTAGTTGATTTTTCGGGTACCAGATCTTCCTGGGAAACCATAACCGGCACAGGGAAAGGAACTGGCCCCCCTACCCTGATGTGTGAATATTCACACACCGTCGGGCTTGGTACATGGGTGAGCTCTACCATCACCTACTAAACCGACCTTCGGGTTGATTACTGTGTTTATGGTTTATATATAATTATATATATGTATTATACATAATGATATATAATATATATATATTTATATATATGTATATATTATTATGTATAATAATATATAATATATATATATATAATAAAATTATATATATATAATAAAAGGATAGAGAGTAAGGCAAATGATTACTTAGGGGATGATCAGTTTGGGTTCAGGAAAGGAAGAGGTACGCGTGATGCCATTGCAGTAATGAGATCACTAGTCGAGAGGAATATAGAATACAATCAGGACGTTTTTGCCTGTTTTGTAGATTTCGAAAAAGCGTTTGATAGAGTGAATTGGGCAAAATTAATGCGTGTATTGCAGAAAATAGGAATGGATTGGAGGGACAGGAGACTGATCCGCAACCTGTACATGTCTCAGACTGCTCAGGTGCGAGTGGGGAACGGAGAGTCTGGATGGGCAGTGTTAGGAAGAGGTGTAAGGCAGGGTTGCCCATTGTCACCGGTACTGTTCAACGTATATGTAGAGGAAATGATTAAAGAGGCATGGGAAGAACTGGAGGTAGGAATGAAAGTCGGAGGGGAACTCGTGAAATCGGTTAGGTTTGCTGATGACCAAGCATTAGTTGCTCAGTCAGCCAAGGGGTTGCAAGCATTGTTGAGTGAATTGGAGGTTCAGTGCGATAAATATGGGATGAGAATCAATATTAATAAAACAAAGGTTATGCGATTTTCCAGAAAGAAAAAGGCTAAGCTAAATATTAAAATAGGCGGGGAAAGAATAGAGCAGTTAGAGCAGTTTACATATCTCGGAAGTGTTTTGGACCAATACGGTCAAAGTGGTAGGGACGTAAGGAGAAGAATTGCGCTAGGCAAGGAGGCTTTCTCAAGGAGGAGGGAGTTGATGACGGGGACGTTGAGTAGGGATATTAAGACAAGACTCGTAAAAACTCTGATATGGAGCGTAGCTATGTACGGCGCGGAAACGTGGTCGCTGAAGCAGGAGGATAGACGTAGATTGGAGGCTTTTGAAATGTGGGTGTGGAGAAGAATGGAGAAGGTGAAATGGACCGAAAGGAAAACAAATGAGGAAGTACTGGAAATGGTGGGTGAGGAGAGGGGTTTGTTGAGAGAAATCCTATGGAGGCAGGAAAAATGGATGAAAGGCGTATTGAGCGGTAGTGGAATGTTGAAGAGGGTAATAGAGGGGAGAATGTTGGGCAAGCGAGGTAAGGGTAGGAACAGGATAGGGATGTTGGACGGGATGAAGGGAGGAAAGAAGTACACCGAGATGAAGAGGGACCTGATATAGATTAGTTTGCTAGGAGGGGAGTCACAAAATGTTTATTTGATAGTTGTGTCCATCCAAAAACCTACCTTAACCGGTAGATTACCTAATAATAATATATATATTTATATATTATGAGAGCATGTATATGCACGTGTGCTTGTGTGTATGAGCTAACGTATATTCTTATTATGTATTAGCTCACACTTGTCGGGGTACTGAGTTGATGCAGACTTTGTTCAATTACTGTATGGAGCCACATAAAATTTAATATGTACCTGGTAGGCACTTCTTCGACCTCACGAGAATGTTATTCCTCGATGTGTCCGGGTAAGAAATCGTGTGGGGGAATCGGGAGTCCGGTACCGGAATGGGAGGGGTGTGTGGTAGGTTTTCCCCCGGGCGAGACTGACTTCGACTCGGACGGCCGTCGCATCGTGATCCGCCTCGCCGGCCACGCACGACCTCGACGGCGGGAAAGACCGCGCTCTTCCTCGAACGGGTTGGAATGCATTCCTTCTCACCTGAGCCCACTCATGCCAACCTTAGGGTCTGTCCGAGAGCCCAGACGGCGTGTCGCCTTGAGGAGGGGCCTGGGAGGACGGCGCCACGCCCATTCCGTGTTCACTCACTCACAAACACTCATCGCACCAGAATAAGCGCATGATACTTTTGGCAAACGGCAGCACCATCCTGACCAGTCGGTTAAAACGTTCGCTTCATCACGGGGCATGCCCACGTGGTTTAGTATTTGTTTTTTTCGGTAGCTAGCTCGACTTGACTCGTATAATCAGCATCGTATATCATAAGTACTTCATCACAACAAGGTTATCGGATTGCACCTGGGTCCGGGTGGCCCTATTTGGCTGAATAACGGTAAGCATCAATCGTAGCGGCAGCATACTATATGTGCGAAATTCGCTTCGGACCTGAAGATGCAGCCTGCAGCGCAAGCGAAACCGTCATTCAGTAGAATTTGCCAACAAGCGGTAAACCCGATAACCTTGGTGTCGTCAGCCAATTGCCCCGAGAGCTTTCATTATAACTGCTTCAATTTTTAGTTTCAAAAAGCACTTGTATACCGTAAATAGCTTTTTTCTTTGATGTAGAACAGCTTTAATTTGAGTTAGCATTTATAAATTGCTTAATTTATTCTTATTTTTAAATGTAAAATATATACGCTGATCTTTATTACTCCTCTAGATTGAATTTAATGTATTTACTCTCGTTTGAGTAATTCTTGTTGCATGCCTAAGGAGTGCTCGCTGTAGTCGAAAGATAATCCTTTGAAAAACTTTAATATTTTCCTGGGCATTACCTTCGGGACGTATGCTCTGGTCTCTAAGCGCCTCCAAGTAATCATAGAGTTGCTGTGGTTGCTTAGCGGCAACGCTCCACTCTTTTCTCATAATTTGGATTTTTATGTATTTATAACTACTTTAATGGCGACAAAGGAACATAAAACAAAAATATGCTTGGCATGGCAGCGGAAGAGAGGAGATTGTTCGAAGGAATCCGAATCAGGCTGGACTAATGGATTAGGGAACAGTGAGAGGTGATGGAGTGCTGAAGATGAAAATGGAGGGGAAAACTTTGGATAAGCATTGTAGAGGAAGAGAAAAAATAGGAATTTTGGATGGAATTAAAGAATACGATCGTATATAGCATGTGCAGAGCCAAAAAAATGAGTTACTGTACCATTTAACATAGGGTTTAAGGATATTCTGTGATATGTTAATAAGGGCTTAAGAAGTGCAGGAGTGTGTAGTGCCTCCGTATCCAAAAAGCCTACTCTAACCCAGTAGACTGCTGCTGGTAGTAATAACTTTATTTTTAAATCTCCCATAACCAGTTTTACATTTTTCATTCTAAGACGTCCTCTGCAGATTATTTCATGCATTCTAACTTCATATACTGATTGTCTACAGGAGGTCGTATTGCCTTAGAGCATGTGCGTGCCCCATGAAATGTTCTCTTTTTTTGTTGATTTTCAACCGACTTCTGTATACTTACGTATTACATAATACGAGGTTTGGGATGTGTGGTTGTAGCACAATTATGCCCTTCTATATAGTTAATTTCATAGGTATTGATATTTTTTCTTGCTACTGAAGTCCTTCCTCACCTTCCGATACAATTCTTAAAGGGTTAATTCACCTTGATTTTAACAGTTTCTCAGAACCGTTGTGAATAATAAGCGGAAAGTTGTCGCTTAATAAACTCTTCGGTATAATGCAATGCCTTTCCTATCCCTATTATATTCAGGTTCTTTCTCTGGAGTATCGTGCAGAGATGTAATGATTGTGAATGCATTGCTGGTGACCTGACACCTCCATCTTAGAGTCACTCTGATGGGAGAGAGTAGCAAGTCCTCAGGGCTTTTGCTTACCCATTGTTTGAAGGCAGTAAATGGTTGAGTAGATGCACCTCACAGGATTACGTAGTATTTTTAATTCATCTTCCTTCATTAAAATACATAAATGTGAACTGATTTCACTCGTTTTTGCTCTATACAGCGGTCAATACTCAAGCGTATCTTTATAGTTCCTCAGCGTGATGCGGCAAAGCTTTTCAAGAATGTGCCATTTCCCTTCCTTAGCGTTGCAAGGCAGCCGTTTCAATTTTGAAAGAGGTGGAAGAGTAGCAGTAGAAAATTTTGTCCAATGGACAAAATCTTCGCGTTCCAACTACCACCGTTTATTTGATTCACCGAATATACACACCGGCTCACTTTGCAGTTAACCTCTATATGCAGAGGTCCAAATTTGGATAATTTTTAGATTCTGAAGGGATCTCCAGGTGGACGAGATCTTATACCTCGGTCCACTTCTACGTTTCCAGGTCCTTCGCATGTATCTTTCTGATGTACATTTTAATTTCATGTCGTTCCCACAATTAACTTATTCTATTTCTCTTTTGCTGGGGAGAGAAGGTGTTAAGGATGTTATGTCTGCTCAGCTATCTGAGCTCCTCCATTTGCCAGGGTCTTCTTCTAGTCGGGGAAAGTCTCGAAATACTTATCTTACTTATTTCTTAACTTCTTATTTTTCAAACGAAATCATCATTTCTCCACGGTTTCGCCTCGAGCTTATGGCATGAATTTTTCTCTCACTTTTACGTCAAAGTATCGCATTTCAGCGAGTAGTGCTATGCATCCCTAAGAACGAATTGTCTATCCTTAGGCCAGTGGGGGGTCTAGAATAACTCAAAATGGGGGATGTACTATTATGGGAACAAATATAATCTTACGTCCGTTTTCCTGCAAATTAAATTGACAAATCTTATTAAATTGGAGACTGCCTCTCACCTTTCTGTAGATAATGATCGGCGAACATAAAATCCAAAAATATTTATCCAGGGTGGGGCAGAGGCCTCCCCCTCCCTTTTGACCCCCTCCTGCTTAAGTAGTTTATAAAATTAAAAAATCTATAACTGATCCTACCTAATACGTATCCGTCACGACCTTGTTTATTAATTTATTTAACGACTCTATTGGGGTGAGACTAGTGGGATAGTAGACCTTAGAGTAAGTTCTTCAGGTGGAATACTGAATTTTCTTTACCATACATGAATGCTTTCAACGATTAAGGTTCTACACAGTTCAAAATGTCATCTAACGATTTAGCTTTTAGCTCGACCACATAATGCAGCATTCACTTATTCTGTAACATCCATCAACAGCTTTCAAATATTATCTCCGTCCACTCAACCAAGTTTCCTCGATTAACATCCCACTCTAACTTCCTTGCTCTTTCCCAAACATGTATGGCACTTTTCGATGTCTTATAATCTACTGAGGTTTCTTTATCCACTCTACTCAATTGACCTAAAAACTCTTCAGTCTACGCTCGGCCTCCTTTCTTAAACCACAAATTTCTGAACCATGAAGCACCCTTGGTAGTAATAATGACTTGACGAATCCTCTCTTACTTAAAATTCCCACCCAATTGCAATTAAAATGGTGGATTAGTAAATCCCGCCATTTTAATTGCAGTTCTTTTGCTAACGGAATACTAAGTTCAATTTGGTTATTACAATGACCTTTTTTCTTCCGAAATGTGACCAAAATACCTAAGAAGGTTCAGCCTTAACAGCATGTGCCCTTTATTTTTACGTTTGGCTGATCCTCCGCTAAGCGTTTGAGAGAATAATAGTTTCGTTTTATCTTGCCAACACTTCTCATTCCTTGGCCGATGTCCAACTTAAGTTTTCGTCATTGTCATCTTCTGAGAATTAGTTGGTGCAGCAATCGCTGCCATCTGCAATTCTCTTTATTGCTCCATAGCTCCATCTGACGTTGTCTAATTCTCATAATTCATTGTTTAACTCAATCTGAATTTTTTTCTTCTATGTTTTCTTCATTTATGACGCTTAATAAACCAGCCTGTTTCAAGATGCTCGCAAGTTGTTCCATTGTTTGTATTTTTGATCTTATTTTTTAACACCTGCAAGTGCATGTTTTAGTTCCATGTCATGTTATTTTTTCCAAGGCAAGTTTGATTATAATACTTGGGACTTGTGTACCACCTGACATTGTCTATGAGTTTTAATAATATAAATGTTTTGGTGACATAGCAAGCAAATAATACTAACTTCGGCCTGCATTTTCCGGAGACATGCTTTCAAATTGAATATTTGAACATAAAAACTTCCTCTCTCTTATTTACTATGTAATATGAAGGTTTTTGTTGAAAAATTGTTGCATGTCAACGATTTTATAGAATTGTTTGGCATTTCTACACATCAAAGAAAACCATCGACTCTTGCCCATGACCTTAAGGCTTTCGTTGATACTATTTGGTGATTAGCTAACCAATTCCTTGGTCTGCATCTTATTTTTAGGTATGGAAGAATAGTTGCACAATTTGTTTATAATTGAAAGATATATATCGTCGATAAATATTTAAATTTAATTAAAAGAATTTACACTTACAAAAATAGTTTATATGAAATTCATTTTTGTACTTTCTGGCGTAATCCTGGTACACAGTCGTTTCAAAAGATGAAATTAGCCACATAAATATTGTATTTTATATGTTAAACTCACATTGAATGAAAATTGGAAAATATTCTTTCAGCCGGTGATTAGATCGCAGGAATTCAATGATGAAAGCTGTTCTTACCGAAATTCCCGGTCATTATATGAGAATATTATAAACCTTTGTCATCCTTTTCCGTAATGACCTCATAGTCCCCAAAATAACGATTCATGGGACTCGGAAAACTTATTAACACATTATTTGGTGCGTTTGCTGTGCCTGTGCTGAAGATGTTAGCTTCCCGACAAAGTAACGAGGAAAAGTTGCGAACCTACGCCTAAATTTGGGTGGTATATCATTCGGGATTTTTAGTCCATATTAAAATAGTTTGTAAATTTCCACAGACTTAGAAGTCATGGAAATCAAACAATTCAACGAAATGAAGCCTGAAATTGAAGTACATTCGGGATTTCAAAGCTTCAGTGACTTCTCATTGTAATTTATTATATCCTCATAATAGGGTATTAATTCTCAAAGGTATCTTCAAAAAAAGTAAAGGTATCTTCAAAAAGAGTATATCTTCAAAAAAATTTCACACGACTTCTTTAAAATTACATTATTACTCTTCTACTCGACAGTTGAGGGACTTAAGCCCGCATGTGCGGTATTAAGTTGATTAGAATAATGCACAGGAAGTTTAATGTAGTTCCTGTATGTATTAGGAAACAAATTGAAACCTGAGTTATAAGTGTGAAGTCATTCAAACCGTCACCTAAATAATCGTAAAAAAGTTGATTTCAATGGGCAAGGTGAAAGTTCATCACGCGGTGTGTCAAGTCAACGTTTGTCAAAGTAATTAGATAAGTTCCTTGCACTGAACAACTTGTGGTTACGCACAGTCTGGAGCTTGTGAAGTCACACAATTGAGTAGGTCTCGGAGTGGAGGGGAGAGAGAGTTTTGTAAGAATTTGAGCACAGGTCCAGGATTTGAATCTAGACATTCCGGTCGGAGTCCCATTTAATCATCTCGCTAGCACCGTTGTCATTTGAAGAGTGGCTACTTATATGTTTCCATTTTCGTACCTTGTATAAATAGCTGAAGCTATTTCCTTTAAGGTATCTTCTTACAGGAAATAATCTCTGCTCGAGAGGCTCTTATTGACTAACATTCCCAGAGTCACAAAATTATCTTTGAATTCTCATTCTCAGACAGTTATTTACCCCTGTCCAAAACGTTAGGAGCTGAACTCATCCTGACGACTTTCTTTTCTGAGTCATTCACATCTTTACTCGTATCTTGTTGGCCATTTATTACCAGGGTGAGTCGCTCAATTGAATTTCCCATGTGTTCCAGTTGCTTCCGGATTTCTTCTGTCACTGCCTCTCGCGCTTCTGTCTCGGCTGCCAGTAGTGATAATTGTGAGGACAGATACTCCATCAGTTGGTTCCTCTCCACCATTTCCTCCATTGCTGCATCTGAGTCAGCGTCGTCGTTGCTAAGGATCCCGGAGCTTCTAATGCTAAACTGCATTGCCCAATTCTTGTAGGCGTTTCTTCGCGACCCCGGACCCGTCTCGCTCCCCACTTTGGTCTTTCGCCCAGACCTGGAGGCGACGAGGTTGTAAGCGCCTTCTTGAAGGTGGCGAGGTAGCCTCTTCTCCCGCGGGTCGTTTGGCCTGATGTGTATAAACCTATTGTAAGGGGTCCAAGAAACTAAGAGAGCTCTGCTGAGATAAGGTTTCAAGAGCGCTTTGGGAAAGATTTTGAGGAAGATACGAGAGAACAAGACACTTTCGATATGAGCCACCAACTCGGCCTGACGCACTAATCTGTTGAGCCTCGCTGTTTTCTGTAGCCCTTGAATGTCACTCACCGCAAGACCGACCAACAAGTTGGTCAATATTACTGTTACAAGGATCACGAACGCTAAAAACATCACATGTGTGGTCCCGTAGTACAAAATATTTGATTCTTTGGAGAAGAAAATTTCCTCGTATTCCAGTTCTCCAGCCATCATAATGAAAGACTTCAGCAAGGCGAGGTATGGTGACATGAATGAAGAAACATTGGGAAGGAGAACACCGAGACCTAATCCGAAGCCTACCAGTAAGCAGCAGTAGGCTAACAGAAATTTGGCGAAATTGATGGACACTGTGGTAAACATTTGAACATACACGCCAAACGTCGGAAAACGTCCTATAAGAATCATAAGGTCAGCCCAAGTGAAAACAATTCCTATCGCGGCAGCGTGGTACTGTGGCCTAGTTATTTTGCTGTATTCAAAGTTGCCGAGACCGTGGAAGCAAAATACACTTATGACAATGAGACATTTAAACCAATTCTCCCACCGTTTCACGTACTTTTCCCAGTTGTGAGCTATACCAAACATTTCCTTCCCAATGAATCCCATATTTAAAGCCATTAGGATATAACCGGCCACGATAAACCCGAAAGGTATTTTGTCACCTTCTGTCCACTCATCACTAACGTACATTGATGAGGAGTCTGTGATATTATTTGACTCTGCATTAGTCGAATTCGATGGAATCACATTCATGGGTCTCGAGAATACACCCACTACGTATGCCGTGTAAAAGGCCACAAAGGTGATTTGGAAAGCAAGACTGATCAGAAAGTATTTCCTGATCCTCCTCCATTTCAGGTGTAGGAAAGACTCGCATAATGGGTGCTTCAGCAAATGCCGCATTCCCACCTCGATGAAACCCAAAAGGAGGGCGCTTTCCACCCTTCTCTCGTAATAACAGTCGTCGATCATGGTCGGGGGCGGGTTAGGGGGGAGTAGAGTGCGGAAGTCTAGACGGAGCTCGCAGTCAGCGTCCCCGAGGTCGTGGTCGTGAAGAGATACGGAGGAGTCCAGCCTCTCGAAGAAGCACGGCAGCGTCTCCGGCGTCCGTCTGACCACGAAGGTCAAGGCGGAGACGCCGCCGTTTGTGCGGGCCATCACGTCCGCCCCGGCGTTTATTAGGAGGCCGACGCAGGTGGAAAACTCGTGGAGGGCGGCTAGATGGAGGGGCGTGTAGCCGAAAGCGTCGGCGCAATTCACGTTGCCGCCGTGGCTGAGCAAAATCCTGACGCACTCTGTCGACCGCGACTCCTTGACGATAGAGCAGTGAAGTGGGGAGCGCTTGTCGATGTCCAAGGCGTTCGCGTCAGCCCCCCGGGACAGGAGAAGCTCCACGGTGTCCGTGGACTGGGACAAGGCCGCCAGGTGAAGTGGAGTCTGGCGGCGATGGTTGGTGGCTTTGATGTCCGCTTCGGCGTCCAGTAGGATCCTCGTGCACTCCACGTTTCCGTCCTGGGCCGCAAGGTGGAGGGCGGTGACCTTAGAGTTGTCGTAGCGGGCCCTGACGTCCGCACCGTGATCCAGCAGTGTGCGAATGCACTCCGAGAATCCAAAAGCCGTGGCGACGTGCAAGGGAGTTTCCATGAAGATCTGAGGAGTGTTTGCCTTGGCCCCCGCTTTCAGCAGCTCCTTGACACATTCGATTGCGTTGCGCTGTACGGCGTAGTGGAGTGCGGAGTACCCTTTGGTGATACCCGCGTTGATGTCGCTGCCGGCTTCGATGAGGAGCTTCAGGCAAGGCAGGCTTCCGGCGCACGCAGCGCAGTGCAGTGGGGTGGCCTTCTGCAAGTAATCCCACGCGTTGGGTTGCGCCCCATGCTGTAGCAACATGGCCACGATCTCCTCGTCCCCAGCACAAGATGCAAAGTGGAGAGCGGTTCTGCAGAGAAAACGCAGGGCACAGTATTATTCATTTATCATGAAGGAATGTGTTTTTTTACTGCTGCTGCAACGCCTATCATTCAAAAATGTTTTCTAGCTACATTAGTTAATAGTTGAAAGGTAAGGAATGTTTTTGAAAAAAAGCAGATTTTTTCCCCTCGACGAGAAAATTTAGAAAAGGGCTTAGATTCTCTTTCGTATTCTAAAAGAAATTTGGGATCCAAGAAAATGTTGGTGAGATGAAAAGGTTATAAAACTAAATTACGAATTTCTAGATGATTATTCATAATTTAAAGGATCTGCGCTATTAAGAATGACTTCTTCCTAGCTTCAGCGACAGTATTTTCAACCATTATCGATAGTAATGTTTGTAACTTTGTGGGAGAATTCTAGCAAACATTTGTTTTAGAAAACAAGGTAATGCAAGGTAAGACAATGTAAAACAACGTAAGGAAAATAAGGTAATGCTTGTAATAATAACTGCATATTAATTAGTTAATATTAAGGGCTACATTTTCCGTTTAACATAATGGATATCAATGATTGTTTAACACGGCAATAAAACGTAGAATAGAGCGTTTTTTCCAGGAAAATAATTTATTCTCCTGAAATAAGAGTTTGTTCGCGATAAGAGGTACGGGAACTTGTATCTAAGAGGTAAATGTTAATACTCGTAAGTACACATTTTCACGCCCAATTTTAAGATCCATAAACTAAATTCTAATCCTATACATTGTATTCCAATTTGATTAGGCCACTAATGGTTCTACAAACTCTACATGGCATAAGATTCTAATTTTTATTATTTCCATTTTATTTGAAAATACTATTTCTGCCTCGTCAACTATGTAATGAAAGAGTTATACTTGCTAGAATGTCAATGTTTATAACGATTTGTGCTTGAAGTACAATTGAATTAGTATTTAATTAAAAAAAGAAGAATTAGACTATTTTACCTTAACACAGATGTCAACTCGTAGGTCGGTTAGTTTGGTGAAGGTAGAGCTCTCCTAGTACTAAGCTCTATGCAGTCTGTGAAACTCACGCATTTGGGTAGGGGTACCAGTTCATTTACCTATGCCACCTTTCGTTTCCAAGGATTATGTGGAACCCGATAAATCAGACTTCTTGGGTGAAGCTGAGATTACCCAGAGACTAAATCGAACCCGGCCCCTTTAGGCATAGAATCCCAACGATCTACCCACTCAACTTCCACGTCCCCCATACTACATTAAAGCAAATTCCAAGAAAGTGCGAAAGATTCCGCGACGGGAATTTTAAACGGAGTCATCCGGCGTTGTAATACGTTAAAGCATATATTTAGTATGTTATTCCCAAGACTTCCCTCAAGGCGAATGAATTTGATTGCCAAATCAGATAGTTTTTAGCGAAGAGGAGTAAAATCTGCCATTACAAAATTAGTGGGGTATCTAGATGATTAGAGGGATCACTTTGAAAATGGGAACAGAGCGAAGGTTAAATTACAGATTAAACCTCTTGTATAAATTGGAAGGATGCCTCTGTATGTAAATGCATCATTAGCTCCATCATACTACAGTGGGAGAGAACGGTGGCGACAGTCGATATCCTGCCCGAATAGCAAACTCGGCCGTGATAAATGACTTACTCGTATAGAAGTGCCTACAATGAGCATAAGCGTCGACCTTCATAATAGAGTCAACTCCTGAGTGTGAAGCCCCAGTGATTCCTAGAAATTCCCAAAACCAGGGTCTTTAGTGCGCGTAAATTGAAATTAAGCCACCTACCAGTTAATATAAAGAGATGGAATGAATGGCATACCTCCCATCACAGTCAACACCGCCAGGATGGATTTTGTCCTTCTCCAACAATCTCTTCATAATCCGATGGAGGGCACACCATGCAGATATCAGCAGGGCCGTCGATCCGTGCCCCCGGGCAACTGCCTCAGTCAGCCCCTTCTCCACCTTCTCTTCATGGAGCTGCCTCTTAGTCTCCTCTTCATTGTGATCCAGCTCGACGCCGGCTTCCAACAAGTTCCACAGCGCCTCCCCGCTCGGGAGAGACCGCAAGGAGGCGGCAATGTCCGGTGGAGACCAAATATACCTGCAGGAGCCCACGATTCGGGAGAATCTCCTGGTCGTATTGGCTTCATGGGCATTGTAGCACCTGTAGTGGTGGCTGTGGTTCAACGTGCCGTGCTTCTCCATCGCTCAGACTGGGATCACCCCGGTCGGCTAGGCTGTAGTTCACAAACCGAACCGGCCGCTGTGGAGAAATACAATTTGCAACAGTTCATACTACTTCTAGAAACAGTAAAAAGTAATTGGAATTGTAGGAATTATGGAAGGTTCGAGAACTTTATGAAACCAAACCCATCAGAGTATTTAATAAGAAGGCTTGTTTGCTAAGCCAGAGTAGAGCTCGCCCCGCTCTAAGGCCTATGCGGCGTGTAAAATTCATGCAGGGTAAATGGAAGGTTGGTTCCCTGGGTTGATTTGGAACTCAACAGATCACACAGCTCGGGTGAAGCTAAGGGTGCCTAAAATCACCATCCAGAGTCGAACCGAGATAATTCAGTCAGTGGCCCAGCTCTCTACCATGCATGGAACATAACCCTATTACGCTCTGTAACTAACAGCAGGTTTGAATTTGTAGATGAGGATAGCGTTAACCTCCGTACTACTCAGCGTGTGAAATTCACGCATCAAAGGGCCTAGTTCCTTTCCCTGTGTGGCATCTTCTTTCACCTTAGCCGAAGTAAACTTCCAAAATATATGTCATATTTTAAAGCACTTTGAATGCTCATTATTTTTCATTTTTAAACTTTGGAGCTTACGCGCCCGCTTGTTAGAGTAATTCATACCAGATATATATATATATATATATATATATATATATATATATATATATATATATATATATACAGGTATATCTTTGCATGCGTGATGACACTAATTCGTCGAATATAATATCTTCTGAGTAACAAGTCCCAAGCCACTCAATTTGCTGAAAAGGGAAAATACTTTACAACACTCTACACCAAGACATCCAGGAAAGAGTGAGTAAACTGAAATTTCTCAATTATTGAAAGGAAGCCGTTTTGATAGAACTTTTTTCAAATCAGAAAGAAAAATATAACTTGGATTTAAACTCATTTAAGAAGTGGTCACATGTGAGTTTAAAAAATTCTTTTAGCATTGTTCCGAAAACAGCACTTTTTCGCATTATATAGGAATTTTAACAATAACATACGTGTATATCAATGAACAAAATTACAAACACCTGAGCTCTGGAGGGAGGAAAACCCATCTAGGCGGGAATCATACCCGCGGTCCCTGGGTTGGTAGGCAAAGATGTTACACCGCTGCCACGGGGGCCAAAACGATTTTCTGGTAACGATGGATTTAGAGAACGAAAGGAATTTTAAATCAATGTTTGTTAATTTTGTTAGTGTCTAAAAGGGAAAACTTTAAAATGTGCGAAGAAAAAAGTCCTGGAAAACAGCCTAGTGGAGAAGAAGGCAACGCAAATATAAAAGTGCACTAGAGAAAATCTAGAAGGAATGTAAGCATTTTTATTGGGCTTGGATAATTACTCCCAATTATGATTTAATATATCGGTGAACCTTTTGCACTGTTGCTTTCCCAAATTGTAATTTATAGAATCCCTCGCTGTCCCATGCAAGTATGAATTTCCGTCACTGATTTCCTTCAGCCATTCCTCGAATTGTGATAGAATTCGCGGGAAAAACAAAGCGTATTGCTTAAGACTCCATTTCCCCGATGTTTCGTTCGTGGAATTCTATATTACAAAACATTAAACAATGTAAAAGATTAAAAATGAAATAAATGAAAGATTGCTGACTGACTTCTAAACAACCGTCAACGATTACCTTTTCATAACCTAAACAATTCAGCGACCCGGTTGATTTATTTCCTTAACCTTTTCACGATTGAAGAAATGGTATGCATTCATGATACATGCTCGTAAATCCAAATAAATAATTAGATACACTCCGATTTCGAGAGAATGAATTCTTTTGTCTCCGTTTCCAAGTGAAGTAGTGACGGTCCTGTCGCGGCTCCATTTCTTTCCGTGGAGTTCTCTGCTCCGAGTTATTGCTGGGTGGTATCAGTGATCCCCTACGATTGCTACGACGCCTGTAGTAGCACAAAGAGACTATTTTACAGAAAAATGTAGAAACCAAGAATTTACCATTAAATTCCACCATTTAACTCCCATAGTTTGGATAGGTAAGCGGTGGTTCCTAAATTGATTATAATTGCTTTAATTTTTTATGGGGAAAGTAGTTTCTTGCATCAACAGTAAAATTTTGCTCGAGATACACACTATAGATATCAGGTTCTTGCAGCTCTTATTTTTTTGTAAAAAATAAATCATTACAATGCTTAGGTCATTTAGAATTTTTCTGTAATAGGAAAGGTCAAAGTGAATTGACATTTTTTTTCTCCCAAATGGACAACACGGTGACACGAAGTCACATTACAAACACAAGTCACAAAATAAAATTTCACACACGAAGCACTACGGCCACAAACGACATCATCACGATATTAACTCGAAGAGCTACGGGAGACGCCGCGACAGTAACGTTTACGGAGTCATACGCCAATGTCGTTAAAAATGCATGAAGTTCAAAGTGTAAAAATCATCCACCTTGATCGGGATGGAGGAATCCGGGTTCGACTCCCGGCAAAGTTGAATGATTTCATTTAGCGAAAATCACTTCCGTTTATTTCTCTCTTCTGAATCAATCCACGCGTCATGGAAGAAAGCACGGAACGGGGAGGTTACGGAAGTAGGATTGTAAAGACGATGGGAAAACGCGAAAATTGAGTAAATGCGTCCTTAAGGTCGAATATCAAAAAATTGGAATGGAACAGCGTGTTCGGAGGAAATTTTGTTTAGAATACGAATGAAATGAGCCTGGAAAGATACCAAGGGCAAGATCAAGACAATCACCCCCCCCCCCCCATGCCGATATGCCCCTGGGAGATATGGAGACGAGAAGGGTTCGGTCCTAATGTCAGTCGTGAGACCTTGGCTGGTAATAATGATGCCATTCACAAGGCCATTGCATATGCCCGCCTGCAGAAATTTGAAATTGGTAAAAACAGCCCCTTCCTTGCGTTGGCTAATATTCTTCCCTCTTCATTTTCCAACATCGCATTGCCAATCAAAACACTCTGAATCCATTTTTCCTGTCTTCTTATGATATCTCCCAACAATCCCCTCTCCTCCCTCACCTTACGTAGCACTTCCTTTTGTATATATATATGTGTATATATATATATATATATATATATATATATATAAATATATATATATACAAAAGGAAGTGCTACGTAAGGTGAGGGAGGAGAGGGGATTGTTGGGAGATATCATAAGAAGATATATGTATATATATATATGTGTATATATATATATAAATATATATATATATATATACAAAAGGAAGTGCTACGTAAGGTGAGGGAGGAGAGGGGATTGTTGGGAGATATCATAAGAAGACAGGATATATATATATAGCATATATATATGTATATATATATATGTATTATTTTATTATTAGGTAATCTACCGGTTAAGGTAGGTTTTTGGATGGACACAACTATCAAATAAATATTTTGTAACTCCGAACAAAACCCAATCTAGGAACCTAAACTACATCAGGTCCCTCTTCATCTCTGTAATATATGTATATATAATATATATATATATATATAACTTTTGGACGGCACAATATAATACAGAATAAAATAGATAACACGTACGTTACGTGTTATCTGTTTTATTCTGTGTTATATTGTGTCGTCCAAAAGTTATATTGCTCTCGTGAGTACTTCCGCGTCATCTATATATATATATATATATATATATATATATATATATATATATATATATAGATGATTTCTTCGAAGTAACAGGGAAGTTTTGAATAAAAAACTTAGACAGTAACACACAGCACGAGAACACATAAAAAGAACACTCACAATAATATCTTGATAATTTCGACGGACTCTAACTCCGTCGAAATTATCAAGATATTATTGTGAGTGTTCTTTTTATGTGTTCTCGTGCTGTGTATTACTGTCTAAGGTATTTATATATATATGTATAAAATAGGAACTAACACTGATAATATTTCTATTTGATACATATAATATATATATTATCAGTGTTAGTTCCTATTTCGAAAAAGGTAAAGGCAACATCATGTGAGGATTACAGAACAATAAGTTTGATATCCCACGCAGGTAAATGTATTCTCAGGATCATCAACAAAAGGATAGAAAGTAAGGCAAATGATTACTTAGGGGATGATCAGTTTGGGTTTAGAAAGGGGAGAGGTACGCGCGATGCCATTGCAGTAACGAGATCACTAATCGAGAGGAATATAGAATACAATCAGGACGTATTTGCCTGTTTCGTAGATTTCGAAAAAGCGTTTGATAGAGTGAATTGGGAAAAATTAATCCGTGTATTGCAGAAAATTGGAATGGATTGGAGGGACAGGAGACTGATCCGCAACCTGTATTTACTTGATTGAATTTATACGCGACATACACGCGGACGCCGGCACACCAACCGCTGGCTGGTTTTAAGTGTGCGTTCCGAAAATATTTTTCACGTTATCCTTGGAAGTGACCTTATGACTGACCACCTTGCTCGCGTGACTCCAAGGGCTCAAAAACCAACTTAGAAAGCCGTCCTCTTTATGGCCTTGCATATTCCTTTCGACAGTAAATATCTGTTAAAATATGACGCATATTTCGAAATATTGTTTCAATTAGGTTGTTCGTCATTTTTTTGGCAAATAAGCTCTTAAGTATTTTGGCAAATATAGTACGCTCACAATCAATGGGAATAAGGTAGGAATATTTACAAGGGTGGTAAATGATCCTCTGAATTTCCGTTCAAAATATTATTTATTTATATATGAAACTTTGATCTCACATATGTGGCCCACTACCCTCGCCCATGGATAGATAATATATTCCTCGAATGTTTTTTTGAGTGGCTCTCTCACAGTGTCTCCTTGAGATCATTCCCTCATACTACTCGTATATAAAATTAAAACTTTGTGAAATAGTTACTCTTCTCGTCTCCACATCTATCCAAGGGGTATCGAAATAGATATATACCGGAATAGATCGTCTTGCTATTACCCTTGGTACCTTCCCAGTTTAATTTGTTTCGGATGCTATGCAAAATGTCCTCCAAACACGCTGTTCCTGTCCATTTTTTTGACATTTGACTTTTAGGTCGCATTTACTCGATTTTCGCGTTGTTCCATCGTCTGTACGATCCTACTTCCGTCACCTCCCCTTCCCATGCTTCCATAAAATGTGCTTTCTTCCATAACGCGTGGATTGCTTCCTCAGCAGAAAACAAAAACAGAAGCGATTTCCGAAAAATAAAATCATTCGCCTTGGCTGGGATTCGATTCCTGCATCCCGGTTAAGGCGAAGGATTTTTACACTTTGAACTTGATGCATTTTTAACGACATTGCTGGATGATTCGATTAACGTTACTGTCGCGGCATCTTCCGCAGCTCTTCGGATTAATACGTAATGGTATCCTTTGTGGCCGTAGTGCTTTGTGTGTGGAATTTTATTTCGTCATTGAACTTGGAGTCACCGTGCCGTCCATTTAGATTAAAAGTTTCGCATGAAGAATATTAAGTATTTCGATTTTAAGAGGAAAGCACTAGTTACAGGAGACCAGTTCCTCATCTATCAAAGGATGAAAAGAAGACAAGGCATCATGTCACAAAAGTTAAAGATGCTTTTCAGGTACCCCTGTCGGTAGAAAAGACACCGTTGGATGTCTGCAATCATGAAAGGGTGTGCATTTGTTTGACGCATCAATGTGGTTTAAAGTGAGCTATTTCATCGCTAAACTGCGAACTGACGTCTTCAATTATTTTTTTGGTTTTTTTTCCTCCTCCAATCAAGTCACCGAGTCTTTATTTCTGATAGGGAATTTGTATTTTGAAATTAATCCTAGTGTAAGTGCCATGTCATCCCTGCCGTAGTTAGCACTTTTCAATCGTTTTGATTTTTATTCGGAAACTCTATTTTGTTGGATCTATCAGACTAAATGGTCGTGAATAACACATTCGATTTTCACTCATTTACGCCAGAGCTTTGAGCAAGGCAAAAAATCTTATATTTTCATTAATTTTAAAAATCCTGAAGTGCGCTGTGCGAAAGTAAAAAAACCTATTTTCAGGTTTTTAAAAAATCGATGAGTCTAATTGGATTCCCTGTTATGGTACTCCTTATTAAATTATTAAAAAGAACCGGGAGAACAACATTTTACGAACAGTCGATCGATATAAACATCATTGTCATATTTCAGTATTTATGAAGCTACTCTTACCTAAATAATGGTACATTGATGTTAGTGTTGTTTGGTATAACATTGTGTTACAATATTTCAAATGAAACTTCCTAAGTTTTAAATTTTCACTGAGTCGCGTAACCGCATACCAAGTAAAAAGGGTTAAAAATGGTGGATTTAATAAGGGAACAAGAGAGTTATCTGGGTGGAGAACGGATGGCTGCAGTGAGTTAATCTTCGGATTGAAATACGTACCGATGAAGAAGAATACACATTCTCCAACTTATTTAATCCTTATTTTATGGAACTAAATTCAGGAACAGTTGATGAGAAATCATTAATTGATATGAGCATGTCATACTGAATCGATGAAGGCAATTAATGATGAATCAACAACGATGCGTCCCAGGATGTTCCAGAACTCCGCGCATGTTCCTATACCTAAGTGAGCAAGCAATTCTCCCCTGACTAATTACATTTGTGAATCCTCATCAGAAGGTTTTCTCTTTCCACGAGAGTATTAGAGGAGCAACACTTCCTTTCACCAAGTGGAATGTCCCATTTCAGGATATTGGACGGTCCACTCCCTTAGATTGAAGGCTGTGGTTGTTTTATTAGCACCTATATTTTAACACCATGAACTCGGTCGACTGAATATTATAAAAGAAGAAACAATAAGCGAAATCACCCTTTCAATAGCAATACCAAGTTTCCTTCGGTGCTGTTACATGAATCACTGTTTTATTGGTGACGTATATCTTTTAAAGGTGGGTCATAATGAATCGAAATATTATAGCTTTTTTCAAAAAAATTTTCAGAAACAAAAGTCAAAGATAATTTTAATTTATGAAAAATCATTTACCAAACGATCAGATCAGAATTGGAGGTTGGAGGAGTAACTGCATAAACGTTGGAACGAGACAAAATATTTCCTGAGCGGTGAATTTCGGAGAAATTTAATTCGGAAAAACGATGAAATGCATCTTTTTAAACTTTAATACTGCACACAAAGTCATATTTTCATCTAGTTGTTTCTTGAATATTTTTTTTGAAGAACTAGAACTAGCACTAGAATTGTCGATGACGGCGTCTACAGGGTTCGTCCGGAAAATAAGTGTACTGAGCTCAGGAAAAAAAATTTATTACACTTTTACATATCTTAAGCTAATATTCCTCAAAATAGGACCCTTGTCAGTCGATACACTTGTTACAGCGGCGTTCCCATTCCTGGAACGCTCCCGCGAAGGCATCATCGGGAACCTCTCGAAGACACGTCGTCACGACCTCTTTGACGGCGTCCAAAGTCCCGTATCGCGTTCCTTTTAAACTCCTCTTTATCTTCAAGTCCGGTGGTGCCAAGTCCGGGCTGTAGGGCGGGTGCGGCAGCGTTGCCACGCCGTGCTTGGCCAAGAAGTCCGGCACGACAAGCGCCGTGTGAGACGGCGCATTGTCCTGATGCAGCCGCCAGATGTTTTTGATCGCTGGCCGGACGCGGGCGACTCGTTTTCGAAGCCTGTCGAGCCCTTGGACGTAAAATGCAGCATTTACAGTTTGTCGTTCAGGTACAAATTTTACCAAATACAAATTATAATACAGGTTACAATTTTTTTTATTTTTACACTTATTTTCCGGACTAACCCTGTATCTCTCTTATTTTATCACTTTTGTCGGATCTACCTACATAATTATATTAAAATAATCACTCGAGGTCTCATGATGGCCAAGAAAGACCATGTGTCACTTTCTCAGCTAACCGGTCTTCATTGCACCGTGACATTTACCCTCCCCCCGTCCAATGACAATACGCAGGCCCACGTCTTCCCCATACTCGGACTTCGGCTGTGGGAGCCATAAAATGTTTCCTTTTTCTCTCTATTGTATTTAATGCGTTTGAAGTATCCCAATCCCCGCCAGTTTCATTTACATAAATATAGCGCATGGTTCGTTAATTCCTATTTTACTCCTCAAAAAATCGTTTATGGACTCCCGAGTGAAGTTATAATGTATGCATAAAGAGTAAGGAGGATGTGGTTAATGTACACGCCTTGCGTATGCCAGTGTTTAAAAAAATATTCCAGTGGTTCCTGCCTTATATCACGTCCGCTGAGCTGGAGGGATTTCCTCTCCTGTCCACATTTGAAGCAAATAAGGCATGCTTTATTTAAAAGTCCCCATGAATTATATGCATAACACGTGTAGAATACACTCAAAAAGAAAAATTTCAGCAAATGCATATTCCTGTTCGATTTGACCGTTGGTATCACAAGTAATTTAATCATAAGGGAGGGTAAATTCAATTATTTCAAAAGCGCGACATGCTAATTTTCACAGCTTACGTAATTGCTTATTGAATTTTCAGTATAATAAGGTATAATGCATAATAAATGTATTATTTTGGCCTTAAGTTAATATAGGACGGTCGAAAGCAAATACCAAAACCATGTACATTTAGCGGAGAAGAGATATGTCAAAAACAATTCCACACGTTAAATGTTTAAGGTCACAAATCCTATATCCCAGATATTTGCATTACCAGATTAAGATATGAATAATTTTTCAAATGGAAAATATGTTTACACGATTCTTTCAACTATCTATTACTAATAATTAGTTTAATTCCAGAAATAATATCCCTTGTCAATTTAACTGCAATATATTCCGCGAAATGTTGCTACTGTAAATGTTCTCTCCATACTCAAATTGCTGCAATGAAAATCACCACTGTAATTCTTCTGAAGGGAAAAATATAAATACATATTTAGATAGAGATACAAGAGTTATAATAACCAAATTAAGCCACAAGAAAGAATACAGCGCTCGATTCACACATCAAAACTAGGGGTCAGTTTTTTTCCGTGAAAATTTCGGTTTCGCGTGAAGATTAGCACTCTTGCACTCTGAAAAGATCACACAGTTCCGGTATCACTGAGGGTATCCAGAATATTCAACCGAAATCCAACCCGAGCCCTCCGCTCAGTATCCCAGCGCTGTACCACTGGGCTGCTGCGGGTCTCCAACCCCAAATATGATATTCAGGGTCCACTATAAAAGTAACGCGAATTCTCTGGGAAAATTAGATTTATTGATCGTACTTGTAAAAATGCTTAACATTTTAAAAAATGCTCTCCCCCTGAATCAGTACACTTGGGGAGGTGTGTCTGCCACGACTGGAAGGCAACCTGAAACTCCACGGCGTCTCTCAGGAACATTGTGACATGCTTTTGGATGTTTTCCGCGGTCTCCCAATGCTTTCCGTTCATCTCTCTCTCTTCAGTTGAGGAAACAAAAAAAAGTCGCAAGAAGCCAAGTCGGGACTGTAAAGGGGCTAGGGGACCACCGGTCCAAGAAATTCGTAATGATGAACGGCGTGTGGCTGGGGGAAACACACTTAACGGGGAGGCACGTCTTTCCTCTGAGACTGCTCGAAGCAAACTGGTGAGCGGTCGCTTTGGAAGGGCAGACCCCCCACCACATTTCCCAACCGGTTTTACCGCTCTGCCATGGGTAGTCGCGTCACAATAAAAGTATTCACGTAACTTTCATTGATCCATGTGTATAATTTAAAGTAAGTGCACGCAGAAACCGTCAATAAACGTCTGCGTCTTCCAAATCAGTATGTCATGACAGTCTACATCGATATCTTACCCTAATGTCCACTCTGAAGACATGTGACAGGGGTTGTTAGATCAGTTGTTAATAGGTGACTAATTACATTTGGAAAGTTCAATCAGGTTTAAGTTAAGCAACATGCTATTGTGGTCTCCAACAATGTGATAGAAAAATGATTACTATATTGATCGATGCTGTAGTCAATGTTTTTAAACTGTTCAGTGTCAAAGTGTCATGAGCTCAATTAAGCGAAATGATTTCACGTAGGTATACTCATAGGGGCATAGTTATGTGTCACATGTCCTCTTACAGCTGATTTTACTCGCCTTCATCGCAAGCGTCTCGGACGATAACGTAATCGTTTAATGTTGACAAGCCCCCGCTTACGCAAGCACGAGCTGTGGGTCTTGAATCTAAAGCAGTCTCATGAGTAATCTGTAACGAGCTTGTCCCAAGGTCCATGCATGGGTTCACCCTTAACGGAAGGAATCCGCGAGGGGAATTCCTGACGTAAGATGCCTACGTAAATTTTTTAGGGTTCTCTACAGATCGTTTTCTTTTTTTTTTCAATGGTCTCATTCCAAACCAGTTTCCTTCGCTTACGCTCGAGCCCCCACGCGATACATGAAAACACTAGCGATCATCTTTAAAACCTGTTTTGGGGAATTCTCCCAATTTGACCTCTGTCCCCGAACTCCATTTTAGGTTTTTCGTTATTTCGGATTGGGTAGTGAAATAAAAATGGTCATACAGACTGTTCCGCAAAGGGAATGATCTGCCCACAATTAGTGTCGTTTGAACCCACGGGGAAGGTGTGTGGCAGGGGGTGTATACACACCTGGCAAGCACAACACACGAACCGTGTGACACACCATGCATGAGACACAACTACAGAAAAAAAGTTTCGACATGCAATGAACTTATCGGACTCGGGAGCAATGTACATTGTACCATGGCCATTTCTAGTAAAATCATACCGCAAGAGTGATAGATTGGTTGCTAAACGTAGTCTCGATACTTTAAATATATGTACGTACATACGTATATATACACATACACAAACAAATGCAAACATGCATATTAATACGCCAAGATATTATATACACACATGCATACACAAATTCATACTAACATACATATACGGTGTATACCTGATGATGATTCTATTTAATCCCTAGCTGGTTGTAGCTGTGGCTCTCTCTGATTGTTTCTGGAGAAAACGACATCTTGAACCTATCCGTTATACAGACTACCTCTTTAATCTTGAATGAATGATCGCTTCTTCAATTTCTATTTGAATTTTTTTTTAATGTGGTGAACGTCTTTAGAAAACTGATTGGTCTCAAATTTACCCAAGAGATTCAGTCTAAAATTTAATCTTCATTTTTAGATTAAAAGTTGCTGACCTATCTATCTACATTTATGCCAACATCTATGCTACGCCGCAATACGCCGCAAGAATGTGTGGCAGCAGGCGTTAGGTCACCAGCCGTTCTGCTTTTACACCACAACTTCCACATACACATGGCACCACGCAATCCATCTGAAGAGAAAGTGGAAGGAGGACCAATAAACACAACATATCCATCATACATATTACCATTGTTATGCTCTTAGTAATTAATCCACTGACTACCCTAAGCAGACAACAAATAAGGAAACCCTTAAAAAAGGGCGGTCTTACATGCAACGCAGTCAGCAATTTACAGGTGGAATTCTACTGATGTAGGGCGGGCAATTGATAAGCGCATCAAATCTTCAAATTTATCTATACAATACCCCCCACCCAGCCCAAGGCAAGTGGCGGGGGAGTTAAGACGCCAGCCATTTGGTGAGTTGAGGAGGAATGTAACTTATCGGTTCATAACTATTTTCGCCAGGAATTACCCATTTCCGTACTAGTGTTTCCCCCTCGAGTTGCTGTCGCGAATGATGCGAGGGAAAAATGAATGTTTCAATGCAGGGTGCGGCAACATAACTTCATTTTTTCCAATGAAAATTGAAGTGAAAAAAGGAAGTTTTGTTTCCGCACCCGTTGTATCCGTTCGGAAGTCTCTCTCTCTATTATATGGTGACAGTTGTCTTTCCCCTGGATGTATTGGGACGTTGAGATACACATGAATCGTAATGAACAGGGTCCAACTAGATCAGCATTACTTTCATCAACGTATTCAATTGACCCCTTTTTTATTGAAAATATCAATGGACTATCAGGTCGGTTTCTTATATAGTTGAAACGCGGTTGTAGGTTGGAAGGTACTTTGGCATTTGCGCTTATTGGGAGATAGAATGTTAAGAGAAATTCTGCGCGAAGTTCGTTATTCTCCAGGGTTAATTTTTCACGCATGTTAAAGTCTGAATAAAGGTGGCATTTTTTTCAGTACGCTATGCAAAGTCACAGTTGCTATACTAATGGACATATTCTACTACAGTGAAATATCATCGCTCATTTTGTACTGTAGCTACATACATTTCACATATCCACAGGCGGATGCAGGCATCAGACAGTGGTAGGGATTTCTTGAATATCAACCATTACAGCCGGGAGAAAAGGAATATTCAGTGTAGTGTTGTTATACGAAAGAGACTAAAAATGTAATCCATTCAATTTCTACTATTTACAATCAATGCACATTGATGTCTGTGAGTCTGATCCTATTTCTCTTAAGTTTAGGTAATGTGTGCCAAAGGAGAGTTTCTTTAATCTCATTAATTCCACATGTAGGTTTTGTCCGGTAGTATTCTTTATTTTGTGGAGGATGCTATCATGAATCAAGGCTCGTATTTTGTTACTAATGTCTATTGCATCGCTGAAAAAAAATTAATGGTAAAAGCTTAAAGCATTTAATAGTGTGTATGTTTATACTGATTTTTTAATTACACCGATAACCATACATTTAAAGCTTGTGCCATTGTACTTAGCTGACATTCTCACTCTTTTTTTCTTCCGCATCTTGTTATCTCTTGTCCAGAAGAACTCGTAAAGGACCTTCTCGTGCAAAGTCATCAATTAGCTCGTCTTCTCGTCTGAGCCATTTTACTTTCGGAGATGCCAACCGTGGAAAAATACTCATCAAAGTAGCTTTCGGGGGCAACGAACGTAATCCCACAAAGTTCACCAATAGCAAAGATATCGGGCCTTGGGATCACCCTCACGGTGGAAATGAAGGTTGTGGGAAGCGTCCCCATTGTTTTCCGGAAGGTTCCTGATCACCGGAAGTGCTTGCTGGTGAATTATCAAATGAAAACAAGGGATTTCCAGAACTAGAAGGAGAGTTTTAGGAGCGGTCCCCATGGACGTGTCTGTTGGAGGTTTGGGCCTTGCTTCCTGACCTCCCGAGGTAGGAGACGATTCTTACAATTATTAGAGCAGAGTGAATCCTGCGAATGGCGGATTCGCAGGCTCATTTTCTCCGGAATATGTAGGGTTTCCAACATAAATAAATTGAAGCAATGGAGGTGGGCGTGTATGGGCAGCCATGACCAAATGCATTCTAATTGAACCACTCACCTTTAAAAACAAAAGTCCAGAAAAAAATTTCGAGAAGAAGAGGAAATTTAAAAATCAAACGAGTTTCAACATCGGAATTAGTTTTTAAAAGTTAAACAAATCCACGCCCCTTTTAGGTGATACAATTGTCTGAATTTTTTTTCCGCCTTCAATGAATAATTCCAACGCATCGGATTCAAAGTTAGAATAAAATTTACATTACGCTTTTCGTCCGCGTTTAAAGGGTTCCATGCTTTACATGGCCGTATTTAAAAATAGAACGTTCCTTACCTCCGAGATTGGGCAAGTATTCTGCAGTTTCCACCTTGGTCATATTTCATTACAGGAACTATTTTGAGCCAATCTCTAATTGGCGATATAGTACGAGTATAATTCTGATGTCTACCGTTAAAATATTCTCATATTTCACTATCTTTAAGGGAAAAATATTATTTATTTATTTCAGCAATCCATGATAGTGATTATTCCGAAGGGTTTTTACCGTCCTCCTAAGTATCAATGTTAGCCAAGCCAAGTCAAGAAATGAAGAAGCAGCTACCTATGTTACATTTAGTCTAAAATACTATCTTGCTTCTCTGTACGAGGCTGGTGGAATATTTTAGTAACAATAGGAATCATTTATCGAAATTGAATGTTTACCAATTTAAACATCGATTGGTTGAGTGGAGAAAACAGCATAATTGAAAATTCTATTAAAGGTGAACGTTTAATCAAAATTTAAGAGAATAAAATAGTAAATCCTGAAAATTTACTCTTAATATTTCCGTATAATTTCTCTTTTTAAAGTTTAGACCCTTGTAGTTCGGAACCATTCGATTTTTCTGTTACTTAGAGCCACTTCGATCTCTAATTCAGTCGAAGAAAAATGATCTGCAAGGATAGAACCGCAAAAAATTGACTTATTTTGAAATTCGATTACGTACTTTAATAAATGTAACTGGAAGTTTCAATGTGAAAATTCCCTTGAATACCTTTTAATTAATTTAATAAATTTAATGATAATGTATCTTAAAAGCACTGAAATAATTGTCAATGCAAGATCCAGGGAATGACTGGTATAATTCAAAGTGACATGTTTGAATTTGCGTGTCTCTCAAGCAAATTTGCTAAGCTGATGTGAAATCGGAAGGACAGCTGTCCGTTGTTTTGTTAAAATTTTTGTTATTGCTACGTTAACTAAATGATAGGTTAATTTGACAGCATTATTATTTACACTCTGAGAACCTGCGGTTGACTAGATCAATTCAAAGCGCTACTGGTCTTTCTCTGAGAGTCGAAGCTAGCGGAATTGTGAACCGATTTCACCAATTGATGATCGGGTGTTCCAAGAGATAAACGGAGAAAACGTCGGAAAATGCAGGAATTTTCACTACGTGCGCCAATTTATAACGAAGACCGAAGCGAAGAATTTGAAAGCGACAAGCTTTAAGGAGACTTTCAACATACTTTCTTGTTTCCATTACTTAGCTCGATGGAAAGCGAACCAACTATATAAATTCCTTGTCATTCGTTTGGTATTCCACGATAAACATCATGATTTTATGCTGAGAAAAACATTACCTTCAATTTTTATGAATAAACCTTTCCTATCCTCTTATGCGATCGGGCGAAATCCTAACAAAGGCCTTAAGAGATGCTGAATCACTATTTCATTCCATCTAATGACTTACATGTTGTGAATATTCCCCTTGCTAAAGTTTATTTACTGTTTGTATCTGTGCATACATTCTCTGGAGTACTTTTGAGTGATATATAATAATTTCCAGCTGGCATCCCATTTACCTTAAAGTCAATCATTGCATCGGAATACAAATTGAACCTTCTCCGTTTCGCTACTTGCCCTTGTACGTAAAATGCATGGTTTTTTAATTGCCCATATCCATCTAAAACGCTATCGACACAAATTACCGCGTGGACGGTTTTGATTTACGGAGAAGGTCATTTTAGATTATTTGCTGAATGAGGAATCGGACGGTTGGCGCGATACTTGAATGGTACCTTAGAGAGGTCATTCGTTCTCCCCGGTATGCACGCTGCTACTAAACCAAGGGAACTGGCAGTTCGTGTGATATCTTCATTGGACTTCTTTAAGTGTCGATCCATGCACCTTCCGCGAATTCGTGGAAAATCACCACCTTCGGCGCTAACATAAAATCCTCGAGATGCCAATAACTGATTTCACGAAAAGAGAGACTAGGGAGTTTTCTTTTTAAGATTTGGACTCCAAAACAGGGGGTGCATACCCTTGGGGGCTTATGTTGGCGCCATCATTAACGAGATCCCTTCGTGCAGTGCATGCTCAGACGTATTGTAGCAGTCCTAACCACCCATCGCCCCATTTCTTGAGGCAACTTCAGGTTAAATATGAAATAGGTTACTTTCACCCAGCAGGTAGTGTGTGGAGCTGCATCGCAGATGAAATAGTGGTATTTATTTTCCTTGTGGGAAAGCCTCCATTACTCTCTCTCCCTTTCTGGTTATTTTTAGACATCTTGAATGACTGTCGATTCGGTATATAAGTAGTTACATTTAATTTTTCTTTGGCACGAAAGAATTTAGAACGATTCTTATTGGAAGCAATATATGCAAATTAACTCTTTTTTGCCTTATGCATTACGTAAAAACGGGAAGTTTATGCGTTCATCAAGGGAATCAGTTTCTATACATATAGCGGTCGCTTCACGTCCCTGAATAAGATGCAAATAAATTTGGGGGATTATATTTTACAAAAAAAAAGGTCATATATGAGCGCGTTTTTGAGTTCAGATCGTGGTTGGCGTTGAAATCTTCTGCGCCCACAAATGTATCCTTTGAAGACATTACAACGTGATTCGTTGAGGAATGCCTTTGAGAATTCAAAGAACAAATGCTCCGAAAAAAATATATTTTTAAATATACATGTTAATATGTATGTATATGTGT
This sequence comes from Hetaerina titia, assembly GCA_037158775.1. Taxonomy (NCBI): domain Eukaryota; kingdom Metazoa; phylum Arthropoda; class Insecta; order Odonata; family Calopterygidae; genus Hetaerina; species Hetaerina titia. The sequence goes on along the minus strand of CM073773.1, from coordinate 94,790,542 downwards.
GTGTGTATGAATTTATTAGCATAGCCGCCAAATCCAAATAATTTTCCATTTGTTTATTTTTGTGACGAAGGGAAAACTAAAAAATCATTCGAGCACAATTTTTGTACCCCCGATATGGAAGGTGGTTGTGCGCCAATGGGAATGATTCACATAAAAAATAAAGGCGAAACGAGTGAGAGATTCCCTTAACGTATTATGTGCACGAACTCCAACCGATTATGTGCACGTTAACCTTACGTAATTCGCGACTCGAAAGGAAGTATCGTCGTCCGGCGGACTTATCGCTTGCGGTTTTACTCGAGTGCGGACATCCGCCTCCACCGAATTCTCATCTTCTCGCAGAACTACGATCAACTCGCACACGCTGTTACGCTTGATCGCCGTCCTAAAGCGAAACCAATCACAGCATCACCAACTCCCTCCAACACACACGCAAAATTCATCCCCCGCAAATCGTTCAGATCGCGGTTCATCGTCTCGTGCGCACGTGCCTACTGTTTCTTCTGAGGGGGAAAAGAAAGAAAACACTGTTTACATGGGTTCCGGTGGAAGTGCACTCGCGAGCACAACACACACACACACATACACATGCACGCCCGCGACGCGCTTTGTCGCGGAAGGCGATGGAGAGAGGAGGGGCGTGGTTGTGCTACACCCCACCGTGACCACTGCATCCGACTTAGTGGAGTTTAACGCGTGGTGTAGGAGCACCACCACTTACCTCTGGTCGAAGTTGATCCTTGTCAGGCCAGCGTACCCAGCCGGATCGCTCGCACCGCGACGACCGTCATCTCTCGCCTCGGCAGAAACTCTGCCACTCCTCCCTCTCTCTCTCCCTGCCTCCGACGGCACATTCCTCCACCTCCCTCCGTCGCTTGTCCTCCGGTGGCACGCACTGAGCACTCCTTCTTCCCTACGGCCCAGTCGAACGAGGAGGCTGCGCGTCGGTTTCGATAACCTTGGGTCTCACCAGGGCCGAGCCTTGGGATCTCGGAGGTAGCCGGTGGAGGTCTCTAATGTCTCCCCCGGCGCGAAGAAGCGAACGAGAGCGTCGGGACAGAGTCGAGAACTTCCGCCGTACGAACGGCGCTGCCATCTTTTATATTTTCAATCCGGTTGCGGTTGCTGAAGCTTAGTTCTTTTTCCTTTGGTGCATCAGAGAATTAATTCCATCTCCTTCATGCATCAGAACAACGACGACATCGGTGTTGCCATCTTTCTCGCAATCCGCTTGATGGAGTTAATGTTTCAAATGTTTGTTATGTGCGCCAGATCATTGTGTTATTCCCACCGTTTTGATGAAAATAGCCATGTATGTGAAACATGTTAACGATATTTGTTAGCTTTGTTAATGCCGTTTGCACTAATCTGTACGTCCGACGCCAAAGGTCAAGGCTAGAAACTCTACTTGAATATGGGTGTTGTGTTACCTCGTAATGACCTTATTTCATGATGTGGTGCGGTTTATCGTCATCGGAGCGCACCATACAAATTAAATCCAAAATGTATGAAAGAGTAATTTTTAAAAAAGTTTGAAATTCAATGGCATTATAAATAAAAATGAGGTGAAATTAAAGCCCTTAATACAGGGCTTTTTGAAATATTTATAAGCCTTGTAAAAAATGCAAAAGTAATATTTAAGTGCTGTGTTGCAATAGAGCTTACTGCACTTTCGGACGTACTTATGTAATATCTTCTACGTGTTGTTAATTATAGAGACAGAACTTATGGTGTCGGCCTAGTAGACTCCCTAGATGATGCGTAAGTGTAACCCACTATAGCCACAAATATAACCCAATTTTTCCTTTCATACAATTTTCAAGATTATTCATCAGTCTATAGTCTCAGTAGTTAAAATTTAATTATGTTCGTCCAAAATTATTCCTTCTCGTGGCAGTAATATGATACATACATTGCATTTTTTCAGTATTCCAACTTCTTTGGGATAAAAAAAAACTTAAAGTGAAATGCCTATTTTGTACGTAAAACCATCTCCAAGAAACTACAGCTGGAAAAGGATATTCTCTTTCCCGATTATTTTTTGAATCGCATGCAGGCAATTAGAATAGTAATTAGTTTTGTTATTTTCAACAACCTAGTGAAGTATTTTAGACGTTTTAGATCGATTGTTAAATCATAAACAACTTGATAAAATAAATGAAATTGAACTGAGCTAACATTGTTCGATAGGTACATACTAAAATGGGAAATGTGGAGGCAGGTGTAGGAGAGAAGGAGGGGAGTGAATAGGGAAGAGGGTCAAGGAGGTGATAGGGAGGTTTTTGGGGGTAGCCGATACACTCTCTAGTGGGCAGGGTTCAGACCCGGGTTCGAGCAAGCTCCTAGGAGCCAAAAGTATACAATTCATATACGTACATTGGAGGCTTTCGAAATTTGGATGAAAAAGAAGGATAGAAAAGGACCGGGAAGGCAGAAAAAAGGAAGTGGACAGAACGGGAAACAAGCAAGGAAGTGCTTGGAACGATGAGATAGGAGAGCGGATTGTTAGGAGAAATTCAAAGGAGGCAGAAAACATGGATGGAGAACATTTTAGTTGGCAATGGGATGTTGGAGACTGTAATTGTGCGGAGAACACAGGGCAGGCGAGGAAGGATTAGTCAAAAAATAGGCATGTTGAAGGTTATGAAGGGAGAAAGGAAGTAAGCGAAATTAATTAGTTGTATGTCAGATGCCAAGTTTGGGTTTGTTAGGAGAAAGAAGGAAATGTATCCTTGTACCCTTGCATACGCTGTGTCCATGCAAAACCTACCCTAATCAGGAGAATACCAATGAAAATGATGGTGGACACTTGAGTTCTAACAACTAAGGAACTCGGCACGTAGGGCCGTGCCCGAGAGCAGGAGAGGTAAGGTGATCAAGGATCGCCCACTCCCGTGTTAAGACCTTTAACCCGTTTTCTTTGGGAAACCCGCTCGAAGAGGGAGCTGTTTTGCAAAATAACACTACGTTATTACATTCTTGGTTGATAGATGGTGCTAGCATCACATTACTGCGCCATGGTGCATTTCCGTCTTGTATAAATTCTTCGTATTTTCAATGCTGTCTTCCATATAATATTCATTTTTAAAATATCCATTATATATTATTACCAAAACGAAGCCCCAACGTTATTAAATTATTTAGGTGATGTTCGCAATAAAGAAAAACATCTGTGTTGGCCAATCATATGTTTTTTGAACGGAGAAACTCATACAAGTTCAATTCAACAACTACAAATTATCAATTGAAAAATATACCACATATTTAAATGGATATTTTACTAGACACCTTTACAAAATGCCTATTTTTGGTAGGTAGTACTAAAATCTTCCACAAATACTTCCTTATTTTCTAGTAACTCGCTCTGAAATAAAGAAAAAAATATATATTAGAATTATGGAGTTTTGCAAGGAATTGTGTACTTATGAGAATTGTATATGAAATTTAGTCAGTTAACAGTTGAAGGATAAGCTTTCATTTCACTAATTTATGACTATGACCGTTGCGATCACCATGAAATTAATTTAAGATAGCATCAGAAAAAGTTATAAAAAACAAATATTTTTTGTTACTACTACCCAAGAGGTTATCAGCTTGGTAGCATTTCACTTTTTGTATGGGAAAAACTCATTGGAAAAGAGATTCCCAGAAGATTAGAAGCAATGAAGTAGTGCCAATGCATTGTGCAGTACCTCAATTATGTGAAAGACACAGCAGAAGATTAAAAAAGACATCAACTGAAAAAAATATAGGCGAATATTATTCATGTGGTCTTTAGAATGTGTGAAAGTAATTAACTGAAGACGATCTGAAGAATCAGATATAAATAATTAATTAATTTTCAGGGTGGTTGAAGATAGGCCATATCAAAGTAATTAATTAGCTCATTTTATTCATCCTTATATAAAACTGATTTATGGATACTTCAGTGATAAATGAAAGAATAAAATTCTAGACATCAAGTCTATGAGAGTGACACCGGAAAAACCGAAACACAACTGCTTAAGAAAGTATTGGGGTTATTAAATTGGACAAATGCTTCCTGCGACCTAATTGTGACAATTCACGCCTAGCTGTACTGACGCCTTGGTCAATAGCAGATAGAAGTTCTTCAGCGGGACAGGTTTTGTTTTTTGGTCATCATCTAAAGGAAAATATTAAAAGGTATCTTATAATAAATTAGGTTATGTTGCAAGGGCTTCATAATCAGCAAACATAGCTATTTTACGAATTCACCTCCTACTTTCATTCCCAACTCCAGTTCTTCCCATGATCCTTTAATCATTTCCTCCACATATATGCTGAACAACACCGGTGATATGGACAACCTTGCCTTACACCTCTTCCTAACACTGCCCATCCGAACTCTCGGTCCCCCACTCACACCTGAGCATTCTGAGATATGTACAGGTAGCGAATTAGGCTCCTGTCCCTCAAAATACTCCTATTTTCGACGATACACTCATTAGTTTTTCATTCACTCATTCCATTTTCTAACCCACCCCCCCCTGCCTTATCCTTTTTAAGCGGACGCTACACTTCATGACTACTAAATTGTGATCAGAATCCAAATCCGCTCCGGGGAAATTGTGTGAATTGATCACGCTGTTCCCAAATCTGTGCCTAAACACAATCTAAATGATACTTTTGTGAGTCACCAAGTATTTTTCATATATACCTCTGCCTTTTTTGGTGTCTAAGCCAGATGCTGGTGATGACTAACCCCTGTCCCCTGCAGAATTCAATTACTTTCTACTTGCGGTGATTCCTATTAACTAAACCGTAGTCCCCCACCTCGTCACCATCTCTTCCTTCTCCTAGAATCGCATTCCAATCCCCCATTACTATCAGATGTTTCACACGCGCGAATGTGTCCTCTACTGTATCGACTTCTTTCTCCTTATGATTTCTTTTGGCATGTATACCCGAACAATGACCAAGTTCGTCGGTTATGCTTTCACCTCTCCTGGTAATATTCTATCCGTTTGTCTGGTCTATTTTGACTACGCCTCTTTCTACCTTTTCATTCAATATTACGGCAAACCCTCGCTTGCTCTCGTTCCCTCCACTGTTTATTACTCGTATAACTATCACTCCAGTAATCCCCTCTATCATTCCATCTCACCTCGTATAGCCTTAAAATATCTAAATTTTCTCTCTCATCTATCGCTTTATGTTTACCAATTATCATGATCTTAAAATTGTCCTTATATTCCATGTTACTATTCTAACTAACTCAATACTTTACTGCGTCTTCCGTGTTGTTCCCTGCTGTTGTCGTTTTCTCTTCGCAAGGATTTCGTGAGATGACACCGCTGAAGCCGTGCCTACCCGCTGCGGGCATGAGACAGGGTCGATTGGGCTGAGTCCAACATACTATACAACAACCAAGACTCCTTTTATCTATGGTAACCACTATACTATGCCATGGATAATTGATTGTGGTGATTGAATTATCACTTTGGCTTCCTCAATAGTGTTTTTAGCGTGACACCCACACTTAATGGCCGCCCCACTGGGGTCAGACGCCTTTGCAGCCGCCTCACTGAGGAACAGACGCTGCGTGGACTACCTTTCGTCTGGCTCCTAGCATTCGACCTATCTGGCATGGATGACCCTACCAGGAGCAATTATTATTACTCCTGCCAGCACAGCTCTAGGGGTCATCGGACAGCGCAAGCCTTTCCACGACGTCAATGTTTCAGTCCATGGCCAGGCCAGGCCATAGCCAGGTAGAATAGGGACCTGGAATTTTAGAACGGTGTTGAAATCAGGGAAATTAGTATACTACGATATAATACAGGAGAAGGATAGATGACATGCAGGCAGTTTAGGGTTGTGCGAGTTGAGGTGTAAGAGGCCGGGGATCTTTGGAGCAATAGTACGAGCTCATAATCCCATAATGAGGGAGAAAGGGCCAGCGAATGCTGGCAATTATATTTAACAAAAAGATAAGAAGAAACGTAATTGAAATAGAGCAGTTGCTTGATAGAATATTATTAGTAGAAGAAAGTCGAACCGAGTAATTTCTTCATTAAAGTTGGTTCTTAAGTTAACGCGGCGTTGTTCAATAGAATTTCTCCCCATTTTTCGGGTCTTCGCCGCGTTTGTTGACATTGTGACGACAATGAATCTGCTTCAAGCCATCTTACCGGGACCCAAAGCCAGATTTCCACATGACCTTCACGGAGGAGAGTACCGGGTGTCATGTTCATAAGGTAAATCATATATTGGAGAGACTTGAAGAACTATGAAAGTTCGACTGAAGGAACACAAGGGACCACATTGGAAAAAAGTGTTCCAACCTTTCGCCGTCGCAGATCACTCCTGCGATGAATACGGCCATGCCATTCTTTTGAAGAAGCAAAGCCATTGAAAAAGAGAAAAGATGCTATCTCAAGAGAATACAGGAATTCATTGAAATCACAATGATGCCAAAAATATCTTATGCGGTTCATATATTATGATTTTTTCGTGAAAAATGACCATCATATCTAACAAAGTTAATTCTTGAATTACCTCTGTGAAGGGGAAGATAAGACGTCCATGTTTACAATAATATGGATGCTGATATCATAGTTAATCTATGAAAATGAATGATAGGGACGAATTGACGATGCACAGACATTTACAGCTAATCAACTTAAGTGATCTCTGTGGGAAATCAAGATGAGTAAATATGAGGGTGTTTGAATTACTTCTTTAAGCGTAATTCGGAAAATATTGGCATTCATTGGCATAAACTTAAGGGCACTTATTTTAACCATTTTAATCAAATTCTCTAGTTCTTTGTTCAGCCACTGTGTTAGCAGAGATACGAGGTACATATTTTCTTATTGTCTACAGAGAGAAAACGAGAGGCGTTCGCCATTACCATTAACGTTGAGGGAGCTGGAATTGGAATAAGCATATATTCCAATTGATTTCGAATCTGGAAACCATTCGTCTAACATTAATGCATGACTCTTCTTTTAAACATGAAGATTTAATATTGCCTGAGGGTTAGATATAATAGTCTGAGGGTTTTATGGGGAATGCTCTCTTTTTCCTCATGCCACTGCAGGTAAAAATCGATGCAGAACGATGGGAAAATCCGCATCGCAACAGTCATGGATTTTAGTTCTCTTCGTTTATGAAGAATATTTGGGGTGTAGGACTGTCATAAATTGAAAATTGTATTCACAATGCCGATAAATTGGTTAACGATCCTTCCCCTCGAAATACTATATCAGTTCAAGTTATTGAACTGTCTCATTTGATCCATGAGAACTTGCTTTGCTTCCATATTCCAGGCATTTTTTCATCTTTCCCAAAAGTCTTCGAGCAATCACTGGCATTCTAATAGTTGGGACTAGGCAAAAACATGCTTTGCACTGGGATTCTATGGCTGGCGGGTGCTTTAGTTTTTCTGAGCAATGCAAAAAAACCACAGCTGAAGTGCCTGCTTGCCACTGAATGCAAATATAGCGACAGTTTTCACCTTTTCCTAAACCCCGGTACATCGTTGGCTGACTAAAGACTTATAGAAACGATATTATCTGGTGTGCACAACCGACGATAATGGCCAATTTTTCAGATTTTTGCGAATCAAAAATTATATTATACTAGTGGGTATTACATGTCATCCTGGTTTTGATCGTCTAGCCCACATTGCGGAGAGGGAAACCGTTATTCACAAAAGCTCCAGAGGCAAGCACTTGGAGCACTGTTATGAAATGCAGGCGTGTTATATCTAATATATTTCTCGTTGCGATGAGTTTTAATGTTCAAGGACTATACTATTATCCTTTTATTTCAAGGAATCCTCACGCATCAAGGAAGAGAGAAATTGTGAGGGATCACCAAGCACCAACTTAGGGATTGTTTTTCCTGTTCTTGTTTTCCGGAAACCATTACTGACGAGCGAAACGAAGCGTGAGATTGGTATAAAGCAATCACATTCCCATTTCCGTGGGTTTTGAATGCGAGCGACTAAATAAAGATAAGAAACGTGGCGTGTGCCAGAGAAAGGGAAAGGAATAGATAGCGGAGATAGGATGTGGTCGCTTTGAGATCGGCAGGAAGGAGCTTCGAAAGGTCGAGAGGGTTGAAGAAACTCGTTGAACCTTACAATCTGAGAGTTCCCCTCCGATGAACGTTGTCATTACATGCAAACGGAAAATTCTCTTTACCTAACAAAAACTTATGCAAATCCAGTCGAATTAAGTTTTGTGTTTTGCTCATTTTAAATTTGTAAATGAATGTAAAATTGTAAATATAAATGGCGTAAAGAAATCACTTGTTGAAACATAAACTGTAATTTATTGGTTCCCGTTGTTTCTTACCCGATACCATCATATCTGTTGTGCAGTTATTTAGAGAGGTTATTAGGTTGGGACCCCATCGATTTACGAAGACAGCAGACAAGGATTAGATTTTTGGAAAGGAACAGAGTATCTGAGTTTTCTTGCGATGCCATGAGAATTATTCTGGCCCCAAATTATATTGATAGATTCGACCATTGAGATAAAATAGAAGAGGTATAGATCTTCACCAACAGATTTAAGTACTATTCTTTCCTCGCACATTACGCAATAATAACAAAGTCAAACTCACACCTGATAATTTTTTTTTGAAGACCAAGAGTTGATGGTTAAATCTAACACGCCAATTTTTGCATAATGTATCTAGACAGACATGCATACGAGTGTCAAATTTATATTCATACGACTGAGCGCACTCACATTTGTGCATCAATAGTTGGTGCCCTAACACACCCCTACACACGCCCTTGAGGCGGCTTTTGAGGCATTGTGTAGATGTAGAGTGGTTATTCCTGTAGGGCGAAGGCTTTCACTAAGTAAGACTTTACTTAAGATTATTACGTATTTAATACATTACTATATTTCTCTTTACCAATCGAAAGTCAAACCCTATATCAATGTGTCAAAAGCCCAATTTGTAAATAATTATAAATATACGGGTGAATGATGAATTTACCAATCGGTTAGGTTGATAGTTAAGGGCTATCAAAGATGAGAAAAACATTTATGAATGAAAAATGGATATAAATTTTTATTTATTTATTTTTATTTTCATCTCGTTATTTCACAAAGGTTTAATATCAGATATGTTATATAGAAAAACGTAAAATGTAAACATACATTTTGAGAAATGGTTATAGTAAGAAATAAATGGTAACCAGCTTGCCACATCTTAACGAAAAATATTCATTTAAGTCGTGAAAACAACTCTTGATTAAAAATGATTTAAACCAGGATTTAAGCATTTGATATACGTTGCTATATGTTATGCCTGCTGATAAATGATTAATTTTAATGCTAGCATTAAGGAATCCTTTTTTAAACGAATAAGTGGAATGCTGTATTATTTGCACCTTATATCTTTGACTTGTGGCATTACAATGAATACTCTCAATTTTTTTTAAAAGGACACGTTTTCTCAAACATACACACAAGCCCCATGTATGTGCAAACATGTTACAGGTAAGGTTTCAGGATTTATAAAACGAGGTATACATGATTCTCTTTTTGGAATTTTGGCCAAATATCTAATAACTCTTTTTTGCATGATGAATACTCTGTTGACACACGTGGCAGGGCCGCAAAAGATAACTCCAAAACACGCTCGAGATTGGAAATTACCAAAGTAGGCTGTTTTTAAAACTGCTTGATCTACAACCTTTACCAGGTTTCTTAGGGCATAGGGAATTTGGAAAATTTACTGCACGAGTGCCTAGTATGTTCATTCCAGTTTCAGCTTTCATCAATTAAGTTGGAACTGCTAACTTTCTTCAGAAGATAATCTTTGATGTGAAGATCCATTTCAGGGATTTCTTTTTTGCAATTGTATATAACTTATTTTTTCAAAATTTATTGTTAGCTCATTTTTGTGAACCAGTCTCCTAAGTGCTGGGGAATTATTAACATTATACTTCAGTATTAAATTAAATACTTAGTATTAATTCGTCTCATCTGCATTGAGAAATATTTCATCACTCTTTACATCGGTTGTTTTATCATTGATATAAACTAAGGACAGTATGGGACCTAGTATACTTTCTTGTGGCGCGCTGAAGTTTACTGATTCTGTTGTGGATAAGTAACTGCGTCGAATATTATTGGAGTAGGTACTCTAACCTCCACTGCCTGCTTTCTGTTTTCGAAGTACGATTTGTTTGCTATTCCCCTTATTCCACAGAGTTCTAATTTTTCCAGCAACAAAGGGTCGTCAACACGGTCAAAGGCCCGAGAAATATCATTAAAAAATCCTCGCAGTAATTATTATACAGGCCTGTATAAGCCTGTCACAATTTTATTGATAAAACAAGCTGAAGCAGTTCTGGTGCTTCTTCCCTTTTGGAAACCATGTTGCACTGAATTTAAAAATTTAAAATATTTCAAAAAAGAGATCAGTCTATCTTTTATTAAATGTTTAATAATTTTTGAGAAATTAGGCAGTATCAATGTTGGCCGATAATTCCCAAGATGCTGACTACCTCCCTTTTTAAAAGGAGGCTTAGTTTTAGATATTTTTAGCAAATCTGGAAACTCTCCCTTTGTGAAAGACTCATTTATTATATATTTATGCATTGTCCGATCGATATAAGAGCTTGCAGAGTATGTATTTAAGAATGCGTCCCCATTTCCTGTCTTCGAAAACTTTTAGAGCAGATTACATAAAATTAATCAGAATAGATTTGCAGCAGTAATTAGACTTTATTCCACTCTACGTATTTTGTAATCAAAATTTGGCTCAGTGGACAAAGATATTAGCAAGAGGCAAGAAATTTTAAGGAAAGTTGTTAGAAAAGTGCTTAATCGAATGAAATCTCATATAAGAATCGTACGCAGACAATTCCCAATGATAATAATATTCAGTCGAAATATCACGTCACTCATTTCGTCACGGTCGAATACGTGTGGAATTGCATTTACGACTGTCACAAGAACGAGACAAAATGACTTAACATTCCCGTTTGAACAAATTGTTTAGAATATCGGGCGAAAAATGAGGACAAAGTTGGAATGACAACAATCTTCGATCTCCAAGTCGTAAAGCAGTGAATCGGTATTTGAATGAAGATAAGAGAATTGATATACTAAAGGCTGTGAATATTTTATTTGTTAAACAAATGAAATAAATATCGCAGATTGTTACGTTGTACCTCAGGCGTCTGTGTCAACGATCCCCTGAAATGTTTAAATCTGTATGTCTCATAGATTTCCACAGAATATCTTCAAAGCGTTTCTAGTGTTAATCAATCGGTTTACAAAGGAAATGTCGGAATTTTTAGCGTCGAACTCGGGAAACGTATGAGAAAGGTCACATTTTTCCTGTATTTGCTTTATTGAAAATTTCAATCCTTAAGTCCTTTTATGACTATTAGATTTTGGATCATGCAGTATTAATAGTAGTACCTATAATAAATAGTGATTGTAACATCTTATTTTGTTGGAATTTATCATCATCATTTTTCAGTGCAGTATTAAATATTCTCCAGTGATTGAACTCTGCCGCTGCTGGATTCAATGTATGAATGTTTATTGTTATTATTAGAAAGAAATACAGCATGGAGGAGATAAATTTATATACACCATTCAATTACGTGATATAGCCATTGAAATGATGTGAATATGCGCGGATTCACAACTAAATTATTTCCAATAAAATCAATTTATTAAAACACTCCTAAGCTCGTTAAATGTTCATTGACTGGCAGTCTACCGTTTAAAGTAAGTTTTGCGTCACACGATTTGATTTTGAATTCCGTTAAGTAGCGGAGCTCATTGCTTATTATTCCGGGCAATAAAGCAATTCTGGGTATACAAAGGAATTTGTGAATAGAGTAAAATTATTTTGACGTAGCGAAGTAGAATGAGCGCCGAGATGTATTGGTGATTGAAGAGGCGCACACAAATATAGGGGCAACGACCCCTGGCGCATGCCAAGGTAGGTGCCCTCGAAGTGTACGCGAGGCTTTTTTGGTAACAACAATTCTGCTGTAATATTAGTAGGTTTGGAATTCAAGACCTTCGTGCTCATCATGGGTTAACTCTATCGATCGGATCCCATAGACCTCTATATTTAGAGAAACGGCCATGAAAAATGGTTTCCAAAAATAGTTAATTCCCAAGGAATTCTTTTCCATGAAGTCAAGCCTGTGCGTCGAGCGATAAGTATACTGGCTCCAAAAATAGGAAGCCGATTTGTTTCGGTGATGGGGATGTAATAACGACTGAACTGCATCTGTTTTTCTGCCCAAAGCACTTCTACGACTTCCCTCACTCTTGTTTTTCAAATTGGCCCAGGATAGCTAGATTCATCTCCAAGAAAAAGTATTTAGTAAAAAGCCGTTAAAATGGTGCTGGTATATGAATAGCTAAGAGACTCAAGTATCATTATACCAGCGACAGTATGCCTTTTGAAATCAGTACGTGTGAAATGTTTTAAATGTCCGTTACCGTTCAACAGCGGAATGCTTCTATAGCCTTTTTCAAGATTATAATTTTAACGTGGGGAACAGAGCAAGGAAAGAAATTTGGTGGTGGAATTATAATGATTATTATCCATATTCTACCGGTTAAGATAGGTTTTTGTTGGACACAAACTAACAAACCACCAAACGGAACAGTGACAATTCCCTTGTCTCTTCTAACAAAACACTACCCAAAATCCAACACTACAGTAAGCCCATCTTCAATTCTGCATACTTCCTCCCACCCTTCATTCCATCCAACATCCCTATCCTATTCCTGCCCCTCCCTCGTTTGTCTAACATGCTATCCAAAATGACCCTAAGTAGTCACTAACCTTGCTTTCCATTCTCTCGTTAATGACCCTGAGAACCACTTTAGCTGAGTACGAAATCAAACTTATTGTTCTGTACTGGTCTCATATTGCAGCCTTTGCCATTTTTTAAATATGAACTAAAACTGATTTGACGAAGTCTTCCATCCAAATTCTTCTCTCATAAATGCTACGAGTTGTCCCATAAAGACTCTCCCTCCCACATTTTCCTAAAACTTTAACTAGTCTCGCGAGAATGTCTACTCCCACGGCCTTATTTGATTTAAATTTACTTAATTCCCTTTCTATCCCGCCATCCAGTAAGCTTGGACCTATGCTACCTTATGCTCATCTACGTCATTTTTTCTGTCTAATTTTGAGGACTTAATATTTTTACCATACAGCTCTTCTTTATTTTTCTTCCATCTCTCTTGGACCTTTTCTAGTTCAACGAATATTACTCCTGACTTATCTTTGATTTTTAACCCAGAGTTTATCTTCTTGCTTCTTGATAGTGTTTCAACCTTCCCATGTAGTGCACCAATTCCATCCTTCCTCTGTGAGCTTTCCATATCCTCTCACTGCGTCTTCCATCACACTTCTCTAGCTCTCGTTGTTACCCTCCTCAATTTACTATTCAGGTATTCATACTTCTTTCTGCCTAGTTATGAATTTACATTCTTCCATTTCCTTCTCTCGTCTGTGTTTTTAATCATCTCGTCATTATTCCATGGTTTCCTTGTCATTTTCCTATTTGCTGTTCCTGTAGTATCTTTGCGGTTTTCGATATCCCTTTTTGATATGATACCATTTTTCCTCTGTAGCACTCAGTTACCTTTCCTCACTCATAATTTTCTCTACAACTTGCTGGTACTCATTCTTTATCAATCCGACTAATATTTCTACGCTCCATCTATTAAGCTGATTTCCTGTTTTATCTTTTTGAATCGAACGCTACACTTTATTATTTCTAAATTGTGATTCGAGTGTGCATCTGCTCCCGAGAAACTGCGTGCATTGATCAAGATGTTCCTAAATCTGTACCTATCTATAGTATAGTCTAACTGATACCTATCTGAGCCCCCGAGCAATTTACATGCCTTTGATTGTGTCTGAACCAAGTGTTGGTGATTATTAGACCCTGTCTCCTGCGCGACTCTACCACTTTCTCCACACGGTCGTTTCTTCTTCCCAATCCTTAGTCCCCCACCTCGCTACTATCTCTTCCTTCGCCTTCCGTCGAGTTCCAATACCCCTTCACGATCAGATGTTTCCTTTCAGGAACATCAGCGATTATTTCCTCTAACTGATCGTATCGACTTCTTCCTCTCTAAGATTGCCTGGTGGCATCTATACCTGAACAATGATTGAGTTAAATGGTTTTACTCTTATTTTATCATGTTTACTACGCTTCTACTTCTCCTCTTTATTCACTATAATAGCCACCCCTCGCTGTCTTTCCCTCTGCTGTATATTACTCTATAGTTATCATTCCAAGTAATCCTTCCATCTCACCTCATATAGCCCTAAAACATCCACATTTCCTCTCTCGTCTCTCGCTTTATATTTTATAATTTTCCTGTTCTTAAAATCACCCGAACAATCCAATTTCATATTCTAAATAATTCAGTCATTTTCTGCGTCTTCCGTGCTGCTGTTGCTGCTTTCTCTTCGCAAGGATTTCGTGAGATGACAACTGCTGAAGCCGTGCCTCCCCGCTGCCGGGTATGACACACGGTCGACTGGGCCGAGTCCAATATACTCGAAGTAGTTACCAGGACTCAATTTATCTATGGTAACCACCATGCAATACGATGTATAATAATTGTGTTGGCATCACGTTGACTTCCTCAATAGTGTTTTTAACGTGACACCATCACTCAAGGACCTCCCCATTAGGTTCAGACACCTTTGCAGCCGCCTCACTGAGGAACAGACGCTGCGTGGACTTACCTTCCGTCTGACTCCTACCCTTCGATCTACCTGGTGTGGGTGACCCTACCAGGAGCAAATATCATTGTTCCCGCCAGCACAAATCTAGTGATCATTTAAGCACTTCCACTAAGTCAAGGTTGTCGTCCATGGGGAGGGGATGGAGGAGTAATTAAACTAAAATGAACATTTTAGCATATGATTTTACAAACTTGCGGACCTTGAAAAATAGCCCATGTCAACTGGAGAAGTGGGCAAAGAGAATTTGACAGTTAATCCTTTACTCGATCAGAAAAATGGATCAGATTCCGATGCCGTGTGTGGGAACTATTTTAATGAACTTCGCTACCCACTTACGCGTATTCTGAAACCTTCCACAAGTAAACGACCGTTACGTCGGATAGGACAATTTAAAGAGTGCTTTTCATAAAGAGACCAATTTGTCAGCAAACATTTTCTCTCCCCTTTCCTCTATTTTCAATATCCGTCTCCCTTGTCGCGCCATTTAACGCAACAATGTTCATTTATTGAAAAATTTGTACTGTACATCGACTTATTGATGAGTGACAGTGTTCTCGTGAGTGACAGTGTTCTCAGCGTCAGTGATTTCGTTCGTTTTAGAGTGAACGGGCAAATGCCAATGATGCTCGTGAACTGGCCATCCGTTTGGGCTTTCTGTAGCAGTTCCTTGTTCACAGACTTATCTATATACCATGGATATTAATTGTTATTCTCATTACTTGTATTAATAAAATCTAATGTCGCTTAAATCTATAATCGCTACCGAAAGTTAATGTTACCACTAACCGCGGTTTTAAGTTTCGCGCTGGGTGACTAAATGTCCAACCAAGTTCTCTGGTGCGCTACTAGATGTCGGCGCGCTCGATGGCAATCATTACTTGGCGAGATAATGTGTTACATGCGCAGTTAAATTTTCATTTTGGTTGATGCTTAAGCGGGGTGTTGCCGGAGCAGCTTATTGTCTGAGGGACCCCTGCGTGCGGATTTTCACTCTCGTCCATGTGACCTTTTTTCCCCGTGACTCCTAGCTTCTCGTCGTGACATAACTCCCCGGATATTTTCCCAGATATCTCGCAGTGATGTCATCACAGTAACATTCTTAAGGGGGCGTATACAAGTTCCACGCCGAGGAGATGGCGTAGGAGGGAAAGCAGTTGAAGACGATGAAGACTGTACTTCATGGATTTCATAATATCCTCGTGGGCTTTGTGACCGAACACCGCATTACTACTTCACAAATTTCTCGATTTTCCATTGGTAGGATCGATCAATCACGTGAATCCTCCTGTACCTTCGTCATTTATTCACAAGGGGCCTAAATGGGGAATTTTCAAAGTTGCGTCAAGCACAGGACGTATTACACACATGTATAGTATATGGATCGTAGATTTTCGCGGCGTTCAGATGAATGCGTTCTCGGGGTGAAAAACAACCTACGCGGTGACATCCCGAGAATGGAGAGTCATTCATGTGTAATATATATTTCTGAGTGCACTGCTTTCAAGAAAAATTTAGAAAAACTCCACGGTAATGTTGATTTCACAGATCAAATAACTACTTCATTCAGATCGTAAATTAATGCAAAATCCATTTCTGAAACTCCTTCCCGTGTCATTGCAGTGCTATCCGTATACAGTTCCTCGTTTAGCGCAATGCATTTGATGGATGTCCAATTTAGCATTTTTTACTTTTTTATAAATATTAGTGGTATTCAAAACTACTCCTCAGCCAAATGAATAATCTTTTCAAGGGTATTTTTCAATAAATTGTACAAAAGGACAGCACTTTTAATTATTATGAACGAATAGAGGAACTAAATGGCGAGCAATTATTTGCGTAAGGCTGATTTAATTAAGACCAAGAAAAGCGCGGAAAGACGTCATTGGGAGACAATGGAATTGCGGCACGTACTTCACAAGAGTGAATGATTTCTAAAAATACCTTAGTACATTTGATAAGCCAGAAGATATTGATGCTGAATATGAGCTGAGCATTGAGAAACTGCGCACAGCACATCCATGCCTTGCGCCTTGGTAGTTAATAAAACCCCCAAATGCCAACTGTGACAAAGATATGAGGAAATAATGCAAGCGAAAACAAGATTGCAAAAATAAAACAGTTATTTTGGTTATTAGAAATGGACAAGTAAATGAAAATGATGATATGCAATATCATCAATTGAACCAAAGACGTTTATGGCTCGCAACGTTGGCTAATGACGATTATAAAAAAAAAGATTTTAAGAATTAGAAATAGATTGTTAGGTTTCGTTTAAGGATGCCTTTCTATTTATTTTTATGTACTCTATCTGGAAAAAATGGCTTCTTAAATCTATCTGTTTTACACTCAATCTCTCTAATTTTACTGACATGATCTCTCCTGCCGTAGTAGGATGGGGGTTATAATACATTTTCAAAACTACTGCTAAATATATTCCCTTCCATTTTAGGCAAGCAATCTGTAATTAAGCCTTTACTGCGTGAGTCATTTCCAGCCTAGCTGCTCTAATATTTTGGATAAGCTTCTAAGTTTATCATAAGAACGTTTTCCAAACCTAGCTCTTCTAAGCTGCACACAATCCAATTCGGCAATCAATCTGACGTGAAGATCCCATATACTTGCATCATATTCTAAATGAGGCCTAACCAGCGGAAGATAGCACTTTTCTTTGACCTTTCATCACATTTACCAAGTACTCTTCTAATAAATCCTAATATTTTGTTGGCTTGTTTTCATATTCCCCGTATTTTTTTCATCCAGGAGGGGTCCTGAGTAAGGGTGACGCCTAGGTACGTGTGTTCAATTTAGTCTGCACACTCCATTCCGGTGTTCCCGATGCAGTAGGTGTTCCGGAGGGAATTGCTCTTTGTCCAAAATTTTATTACTTCGCACTTTTTTTGAGTTTAATTCTCATTGCCAAGTGTCCCACCAGCGCTGTATAGCATTAAGGTTATCTGATAAAGCTGTTGTGTCCTCAGGATCACGGATATCACGGTAAACTACTGCATCATCGGCAAATTAACGTATCTTAATCGTGACTACGGAGTCCATGTCATTACGTAGTGTAGGAATAAAAGAGGTCCGATAACACTTCCCCGGGGAACACCTGAAGTGACTTCGACTGCATTTACTTGTACTACTACTACTGCTTTTTGCGTGCCTATTTTGGATTTAAGATTGTTTGAACTTCCTGGCCCTAGCTATAAGATTCGACTGTTTTCAATACTGTCACCCCTTTTCTTTTTCGGCATGGGTACGATTATGCTCTTATTGAAGTCCATCGATATTACTCCTACATACTGGTTCGGTGGTGGAACTGCATCAAAGTTACACTAACTGGCTTCTTGTGTTGGTGGCCATTATAGCCGCTAGACTGCTTAGTGCATTGATTTTACTCGTTATTTTCTCTAGTCCGGAAGAAAGTTGTTTGCGTTAGTTGATAAAATTGAATCGGATTTATTAAATATTATTATGGTATTATTCCGTTTAATGTAGGTTTTGTAAGGATGCAGCTGCATACAACGATGCACTTCTTAGTTTCTTAGCTAGCTATAAAAAGACCCCTCATGACACCCTAAACTACGTACATAAAACTGTCTCTTGGAGGATTATTACCGATAATAAGTTATTCAATTTCAATTGTTCTCACTTCAATACGCCTTGATAATGTCGTCACAGAACTCTATGAACAGCGGATACCTAGAGAGGAACGGCGGTAAAACACTTGTTTAGATACTCGCTAGAACATCTGTTTAAGGATTGAAATCATTGCATATTGTTTCACCAATGAAATCTTTATTGGATATTTGAAATCGGATCAAATAATTAGTATAAAAGTCAATATGATAAAATATACTTTCACTAGAATAAGTATTCTGCCAAATAATACAACTGAGTTATTTTAATCTGCTTAAGTTGCAGTTATTATATTTAAATTATTATTAAAATTAAAATGACAAAATATTTAAATAAATATATTTATAATTTCCATAAAATTAGTGCACGACACGACATTAAAACCAGACACATATAACTTAATAACCAAACTAAATCTGGATCACTGAATTGATTTCTTAACTTAACTTCTGTCGAGACTCAGTACTCGGAAGTTAAGGCGAGATGATATGAGTACTTCATATATCCATAACATCAATGGTATGCCGAAAGGTAGTATTATTATGCATCAAAACCGACCAGAATTAAAGTACAAACACAAGTACACTCTAGAGCAAGAATATTTTCTTATTGATTTGTAATGGATGCGAATTTCGTTAAGGTGGGGCTGTGAGATACCTCGGTAGGTCCAGATGTTGACATTGATATTGATGGGGAGAGCGATATTAATGTCGGTATGCAATAGATTTTATGGAATATGGTATGTAATAGATTTTAAAGAGTACTCCTTCCCGTCGTTCTGTGGGAATAATTTCGGGATGTGTTCCGACAACTGCGTCATTTGAAGTTCCTATCCCAGTTCGGCGGTCATACCGGAGTAATAAGGCACTTTGAATCAGTCAGAATCATGTTTATTTCGTTCCTTGAAGGCACCTTCATTTCGGTAAGCTCCGATAGGGGAGGGTTGCGGCGGAGACGAAAACTTACTTTGTTGTTTCATGGAGGTCGGCCGTCACAAACATCTCCCTCTTGCGTATCCGTGGGCCCAATTCGAACTACCACACTCCGCCCCTCCTCGCCTCCGATTTATAAAGCCGTATCCCGCGCGATCCATCTCCCGCGTTTGTTTGCTTTGAGGTTTTCACACTCTTTCAGTCGAAAGGATTATTTTAAGCGCGGGAATGGGAGTGCCCCAATGATGTCATGCTCGGAACGCATCTTTTCCTAGGAATTTGTGTTCAGCTCCCCTAGAAAATAATTTCGTACCATCTTTTTCTAGTCAGGATATTTGTCGCACTGGATCCCGGTGGTCATTCGATCAACACCCTCCACGGGTGAGCCATTTTTGCGCTTTCGATTAGATACCTGACAAAAATGATATTACGAATTACCATTCGATCTTTAATCGATAGAGCATTTTATTTGAAGAAGGGTATACCTTTCAGGATCATCCCACATTATTTTTGTGTCTGTTTACGATTAGAAATAAATTAATCGAAGACATTATATGGTTCACGTCAGGTATGTGCTGTAGTTGGAATATGATGGTCGTTTTATATTTCTATATGACCTGAAACTAAATTACGATGTATATAAATAAAACCTCGTCTTCAGCTTTTGTTTGAAGCATTTAAAATTACATTATAATAGTCTCTTCGATTATTACAGACATATTTGTCACACATTTATCTCTTAATAATAAATACATATTTGTATTTAGTTTTGATGAAAAATTATATTTTTTACCTTTGATAAAAGTTTCCGTTTGGCTTGCTTCAGAGCCACTCAAGTATTCGACATCTTAAAAATTGTTAAAACTATTATTTTTTTGAACTGCGTAGTTTTTTCTCAAATCTGAAAAGCAGAATATATATTTTTGCATGCGCTGTCTACCAAATGCATTTATTTCAACATGCCTCTTCCTAAAAATGGCAGTTATAAAAATGAACGCAGTAAATTATAAGATTTCACTTCACCTTAGGTCTTCCCCGGTAAAATGTTTCATCCGATCGAACTTATATTTCCGGCTAATATTCGGGCATTTTTGCATTTCCATTGTTTTTGTTGGTTGAACGTATTATGTAATCATTAGATTTCGTCACTATCAATTGCAAAAAAATGATGGTAATGTCTATGAGGTTTCCAGCCTGATTCATTTAGGAAAATATGTAGAAATATTTGGAGAATTTTCAAAAAATCTTTTAAAAAATGAGATCACACGAATCCTGTGGTGAATGTGCACTTTGTTTGCGGTAAAATAACTGACAACCTGCGTAGCCATGTGTTTGTGTCATGCGATTAAAGGTCGATATTTCTCTCTCAGAAAATTTTTTACGAAACTACTTTTTTGCTTGCTTTTAAAGTCGTGCGATTCTCCTCCGAGAAGTGCTCTATCATGGTTTGCCACAAAAATACATTGGTGTGAAAAATATTTCGGGGCGGTCAAAATAATCTGTGGTCTTCTGCGTGTCGAAAATTAAGAGGCCCTTTGGCTCTTGCCGAAGAAAAATAGATGTTTCGCTCTGTAGGAAACGCTTCTGATCCAAACGGGAATATTCATGATGCGAATATTTTGCCGTTTGCGTCAAGGGTGTTTCTTGAAACGATTCTTCTCCAGCAGCCTCAGCCCGGTACGCCATATCCAATAATAGAACAAAGCCGCGAGAAAGGCGGGAGAAAACATCTTTAGCGTTTACTCAGCATAAATCTCGCTTCATTTCGCTATCCGTCTCCCTTTCTGTGTTAATCCAATCATATATTGATCATGCTAGGACAGTACCATAAAATTAGATATACTTTCGCAAGTATATGATGGACAGAAACGTTTTGCATCTGTAATACTAGATAATGGGCTGTAACAATAGTAACACCATTATCGGTGGCAGAAAATGACAAATTCAATAAAGCGCTAATGTAAGGTGAATAACGCATATGCAATTGCATAACAACGAATATCCAGGCAGTATACTAGTTAAACCTCCTTCATTAAAAAAATGGTCATCAATTCACTAATTATAATGATCCGCGAGATGAGAAGCTGCCAGAAGATTGTAGAAGAACAATTCAGGAAAAATTCTGACGGTATCGATTTTAGATTTATTCTGAGAAAGAAAAGCGTGGCAATTAACTATGTTTTCAGAATTAATGCCATAAATATGACCGTGGAAAGTTAATAAAAACCGTTTCAATGATCTGCCACTGGGTCTATACCCAGATCCTGTCACGTTTTCAGGTGGTTGTCTTTTGGAAAGGGATGCATGTGTATAATGAAGAACAATCAATGGTTATTTAAAAAATTCGAAAAGAAAATTGTTGGTGTACATATCTCTCCCGGGAGAATCTTCGCTGAAATACGTAGTCCTAGTGTTGCATCTCAAAGATTTTTTCGATCAATCGATTTAGATCCATCTTTTTTGTCGGTTCGCCACGTTTCCTGAGAAACTCTAATTCATTCGAGGAAAATTCTTCCTCTTCATGCAAAAATGTATCTTGAAGTTGTCAAACAACGTCTATTTTGGATTTTGTTGGAAATCCAGAATTTTCATGATGAATAATTTGCAGTTGCCGTTTGAGTCTCTCTCAAGACCAGCCTTGCTATTCTGGTGGGTAACATGACTGCATTTATAGCCCGAGAGCCCATGATTATAGACCTGTCTTCTCGATGCGTTTTCCGTTAACCATTGTGGGTCAGCCCCTAGATTAGGGTGTTTGGGTGACCTGATTTTCCCGCACTTGTCTCGTATTATAATCATTCATACCAGTCTCACAAAAGTTCTCTGCTGGACGACTAAATGGTTATTCTGGGACCTTCTACAAGAGCTATTTTCAATATGAATAAACCTATTGATGCATTTGCTTTCTGGGTATGAATTGTGTGAAAAACCAATAGAATTTTGCATTGTAAATAATTTTATTAGATTTAAATGTTTTTTACTATGGTTACAATATCCTCATGTGTAAAATACGCTAATTTGATAATTTAATTTTAAGTTTTCAAATAAAAATAGCAAAATTTTTAAACATGAAATAATAAAAACCCATTTCATTATATTATGAGTAGAGGAACTGAAGGAAGGAGTAAATTATACATATTTCTATGCCCCGAAATATAGAAGTTACTGAAAATCATTTTCCAGGTTATTTACTGGTGATTTCCCATTCATGCCCCCAGTTATCTCAGATTTTTCCTCCTTGGACTAGTCAAGGCCTCGCATCTTTGGTCTCTGGGCTTCTACTTTAGTGGTAGGCACTAAATGTCTTATCGGGACACAATGACCAATAGAAACGTTCGAAAAAATGAAAAAGAACCTTTGTTAGGCGTATGCCTTTTTTATTATTTGGCACAACATCTAGTTCATCTCAGAGTTGAGTACCGATAGCTTCTGGGGGAATGATCGAATTTAATACCGCTCCAGTGCTGGTCTGAATTTAGGCCATGTTTCTTGGCATTATTCCCAAGGGCCATTCTCAAAGTTTTGAGTGAGAGTAATTCGTTTATTGATTGATTCGTTAATGTCCAAAATCACTGAAGACTCTGAGAGAGATCTGGAGGCAGGCCCCACACGCTCCAGGATTTCTCGAACGACTGTCCGCCTCAGGCTTCGTCCCACCTATACGATATATACTCGTATACCATGCCGGACGCTGGCGAATGGTAGGCCGACATGGCATAGGGAGGTAGGACGGTCCGTGGCGGATGGTCGGCCGGATTATCCAGCGTGGGGACATACCTCCAGGTTACATTTCGTAGCTGTTCTTTTATTAAATTTACAAACAGCATCTTGATTTCTAGGATGTACATAAGAAGGCCTCGGCCTTCGTTTAAGGCAAACATAACAGATTTATTGTCAGTATATACAATTAAATACAGAGATCAAGAGCCAAAACCCACATTTCCAATTCAGGTATTTTGAGTGGAGTATTAACATAGTTGTCCTTTGGGTCAATTAAAATCCAGCCTGTTCCAAAATCACTGAATTTGTACAAGACGAGCTAAGTATCAGATCCGGTTGAATTACACGAGCATAAAACTTTCGATCGTCATAAGTTCAGCATCACGATTTTTTTGATAAGGCATTTAAGTCCTTAAAACATGAAGAACCAGTTCTTCATCTTCAGACTCTTGTTCTAAAATTTCATTTAAAACATTTTCCCGAAAAACAAAAGAATAGATTCTTCCTCATTTTGTCTAGGTACGAAATCAGTTTTGTTCTTCTCTCAATTTTTAGAAACTAATGCTTATTCAAAATTCCACCGAACTAAACTTCAAGCAATTACTCGCTATCGGATGTCTTTTGGGTTGCGGTAATCCAGGGGGTAGAGCGTTGGACTACTGATCGGAGGGCAAGGCACTCTGGGCACCTGCAGCTCCACCCAAGCTATATGATTTTTCGGGTACCTGATCTTCCTGGGAAACCATAACCGGCACAGGGAAAGGAACTGGCCCCCATACCCTGATGTGTGAATATTCATACGCCGTCGGGCTTAGTACTGGGTGAACTCTACCATCACCTACCCAACCGACCTTCGGGTTGAATACTGTGTATATGGTTTTTTTTATGGATGACTTTTAAAGGTAACAATGAGAAGTGAAACTGCTATTTTGAATTAAAGGTGCTGATTGTGGAAGAGAAGAGTATAAGTTAGCAGAGAGTTGCAAGGAAAAATGTTTAATCCGCTGAGTCAACCGTCGAAGAGGAAGAATAATTGAATGCTTGTAAACTCTGCGTTTCTTTGCCCTCAAATGCGTACAAACATATTTATTTCTCAAAATAATCAATTAACAAATTTTGACATTTTAAAATGAAGAACAATTCAAATTAAACATTTAGTTACATTAGAGAGTCTAAAAAATAAGAAATCTCATAGTAAATGGCATCTGAGTAATGACGATCTTATATATTAAAACGTAATCCAATTCATCCTGATGTGAAAGAAATTTACGAATATTTCATCCATTCCGTCATGTATGTATGGTCATGTGGCGAAAGAAATTGTAGATTAGCTTTTTCTTTGTCACGACGTTTCCCAGAGTTCCAAAAATTCGAGCGACTGAGGTCGCTGGCCAGGAAGAATGACTAGATAATTGGCGGCGGATTCTAACCGTGACGTTTGATTGTTGAACACGATCCTTTGATATTCTGATTTTCAACGCTTAATTCACGGAGCGTAAACCTCGAGGAAGAGTAGATGTTTCATGCTATTAGCGACGCTGAATACAAAACTTAGGTCTATTTCGAAAGAGGACAGAAACAAGTCGATTGTGCGAACGCACAGAAAGCCTAAGGGTGATTAACGGGATTGTTTATTCCGTTCCCTAAGAAGTTTAAAAAGTTGCTGTGGGAAAGACCGTTTCCGCTTAAAAATCTTAGTAATTGCCCGAGGAAATAGTTTAGTCGACTTCCGCATTCGAGCGTGGTTTTTTTTTAAATGAGTCATGTGTTAAAGTCACCCGATACTCGAGAAAAATTTCCAAGCGCATGGTTCTTTCCACATTGTGGGTCTGTTGGGAGAAATTTAAGCACCGGCAAAATTGTATTCGTCACCTATTTAGTGTATTTTAAGTTGAAAGCTTTTAAAGCGGAACGCCACTCACCTCCATCACGTTTTTGACGCCTACAGATTTCGAATAAAGTTTATTTTGAATGGACAGGATTTCGAAAATTGTATTTCATAACTTCAATGATAGACGTTTATATATATTTTACGCGACAAGTTTCAAGCATTTCCATATTCCCATAAAACGTATTTCGTTAACTACTCCCCAGGAGAGGTGAAGTGATTAGTTTAAGAAAATTGTGGTTCTCAATCAGAAATATAAGTAAGAAAAATACTGTAAGAAGCGTGCGCCATGCCAATACTTAGGCCCTTGTTGTGAATAGAAAAAGTCCAAATATGGGTCTAATAAGGATGATAATAAGAGAGGAAGCGTGACGCGTATTTTGAAGGAATAAGATGGCTAGATTGGGATCCATTTGACTCACAAAGAGAGTAGACTAGACATTTAGAAACAGACAGGTGACACGAGTTTTCTTACAATACCAAAGCCATTATTAATACACCGAAATAATAGTAGTATATTCAATTACATGGATTAATAAAGAGACATGGATCCCCTGAGCGGCAGATTCAAATATTCGTTCTTCCCTCGGACGATACGCAATTATAAATAAATCGAAATTAATCACCCAAATATTGTTATTTAAAAATACAAATTCAGTGATTTAGTAAAATGCACCAATTATTGCATGATTCACGTTGAATTTTGTGTAATTCAGCACACGTATATGGATATATGAACTCATATTTGGGCATTTGTTAGTGGCGCCCTAACATCTCCCGCCACACCCCCTTACCGAGGCATGCGGGGCATTGCGTTGATGTAGATGAGTGATGGAGGAGATGACCCTCTATGATCGAGGATTGAAGTCTAATTGTTGGTTATCTAACCTCGACTGATTCCTTTGCTTCATTCAAAAGGATAGAAGTAATTAGCGGTGGCTTGTAGAGTAGTAAAATATCTATATCTATCTATAACTATTTGTTAGATAAAATACTATATCTATCTATAACTATTTGTCAGATATGTGTTCATAAAATGTTTTACATAATAATACATATAATGTATATATTAACGGGTTGATTACTGTGTTTATGGTTTTATATAAAACACAGTAATCAACCCAAACGTCGGTTTGATAGGTGATGATACAGTTCACCCAGTACTAAGCCCGACGGTGTGTGAAATTCACACATCAGGGTAGGGGGTCAGTTCCTTTCACTGTGCCGGTTATGGATTCCCAGGAAGATTTGGTACCCGAAAAATCCCATAGCTTGGGTGGAGCTGCAGGTGCCCAGAGAGGCTTGCCTGGGAATCGAACTCGGGCCCTCCGGTCAGTAGTCCAATTCCCTACTCCTGGACTACCGCAACCCATATATATACCTACATATATATATATATATATATATATATATATATATATATATATATATACACTTTTTTGGAAAACCCACAGACGTGTAATGTAAATTCACTGATAGTCATAACAAACACAGAAACCAAAACACACAAAAGAGGGACTCACTGGTTCTCGAATTTTCGGTGGCCCAACCACCTTTCTCAAGAGGAATTAGGAACAGAACTTCCTAATTCCTCTTGAGAAAGGTGGTTGGACCACCGAAAATTCGAGAACCAGTGAGTCCCTCTTTTGTGTGTTTTGGTTTCTGTGTTTGTTATGACTATCAGTGAATTTATATATATATATATATATATATATAAACCATAAACACAGTAATCAACCCGAAGGTCGGTTTAGTAGGTGATGGTAGAGCTCACCCATGTACAAAGCCCGACGGCGTGTGAATATTCACACATCAGGGTAGGGGGGCCAGTTCCTTTCCCTGTGCCGGTTATGGTTTCCCAGGAAGATCTGGTACCCGAAAAATCAACTAGCTTGGGTGGAGCTGCAGGTGCCCAGAGAGGTTTGCCTGGGAATCGAACTCGGGCCCTCCGGTCAGTAGTCAAATGCTCTACCCACTAGACCACCGCGACCCATATATATATATATATATATATATATATATATATATATATATATATATATATATGTATAATCTTGAAAATGACGCTCTCCGGCGACGCACAAACACACAAACACTAAATGTATATATATATATTTATGTATATACATATATATATATATACATATATATATATATTTATATATATAATCGGGAATTACTATTTTATTAACAACCACACTATGGATTTAAAAACAGTGCGGAGTAAAGATTGACTCTCGTCTCGTGCGGACTAATGCATTGACTCAAGTTACTTATCTGAGATGTTAAAGACATGCTACAGGCCCCGACTTACAATGGTAGATCAGATCACGTACATAAAATCAGGGAGATTTGTACCTGCAACGTTGGGTCAAATTATTAGTGGAATTTCGCCTTGCTACTTACGAAATTCTAGCTTGCAATTTCTTACTGCATCGTAAGGTGCAATTTGTCAGATGATAGCATATGTATTTGCATGCGTGTAGAATGAAAGGAGTAAGATATCTATTTGCATGCGTGTAAAATGATGGAATTTTAGCATGAATGTATGCACCACTGTGGGTATGGGTTTGCATGTATGTGTTGGTTTTGAATGCAGTTTTTCCCCCCCTTTTACGGGTGGTGACCTAACACCCCTCGCCACACGCCCTTGCGGCGGCTTGCGGGGTATTCTGTAGATGTAGGAGATAGAGAGTAGAACGGATAAATTTAAAATGTCGTTTTTTCCTCGTACTATTAGAAGTTAAAAGTGAAATGACAGCAATCGCGTAGGGGATAATTATGATTGGCAGTGAGTATATTTTGCCCTTATCCTGAATGCTATTTTTTTAAAATTTAATCGATCCATATATTTAACACATCTACAGCATGATTTGAAAATACGTATCGCGTTATTGATTATTGTTGCATGAGTAGTACTTTCTTTTGTGTGATTAACATTTTTCGAGTGCATGATCAAACTAATATTCGTGTAGACGTGACATGATTGGGATTGTACGTTGGTGACCTAACACCCCCGTCACACGCCCCAGCGGCGACTTGCGGGGTATTATGTATATAGGTAGAAGAGTTTATTATTAGGAAAAAAGGAAGTTTTTCTAGATAATACGATTATCGTATTATAGGAAACGGAAAAAAATGACATCAACTATGAATAAAACACAGAGTTCATAGTGCCCATGTATGAATCATGAGTGATGTGGCTCTCGGTTGTTCAAACGGAAATTCAATCCAAACTTTGGGCTTGCATTAGCTGTAATTCCAAGGGAATGCCATGAGAAGTCCAGTTTCGCGTTTCATGTTCAAGTTAACACGCTAATCTGTAGAAATCCCCCATTCAAAAATCACTTGACTTTACTCATCTTTGTTAAGTGAAATATATTTTTGAATGACAGTTTTTCTTAGGCTAGAGTTTTGTAAAGTAACAGGTTTTCAAAAAAGTTAAACTAGCTAATATTGTTCATGGAAAATAATAATGGTACTGATGTAACTAGAGGAATATTGTTTCAATTCCGGTCAAAAAACGACCTCAATTCGAGGAGTCTAAATGATGAATCCCTTTTCTTCTCCAGTAATCTCTT
This sequence comes from Hetaerina titia, assembly GCA_037158775.1. Taxonomy (NCBI): domain Eukaryota; kingdom Metazoa; phylum Arthropoda; class Insecta; order Odonata; family Calopterygidae; genus Hetaerina; species Hetaerina titia. The sequence goes on along the minus strand of CM073773.1, from coordinate 94,762,043 downwards.
GGAATGGTCGAGGAGAACCAGAAGCACAAGATGGCTTACGTTAGGTGTTAGTTTTTTCTCTATTTGCCAATATTATGGAGCACATGTAGATTATCACGCAACACAAATTAAGGTGTTAATTCACGCTTTAATTTTATTCATCAATAATGTATTTAACAGCTGTGTCCATCCAAAAACCTACCTTAACCGGTAGATTACCTAGTAATAATAATGTATTTAACACTCTCGGGTGTAACTTGGAGGAGATCATTAATAATGTTGAAAAGTATCGAATTTTTTACAATTTTTTTTGACATAACCAAACCAGGTTTCAGAATTTAAGATGTCATTATTCAGCTGTACCACTAGTGACGGTACGAAAAACGTCGCTTTTGGAATATTTTGACATTCATAATTGAATAATTTGGAATTATTAATCGATCTGTTCAATTTGAACTGTGGTAATTGTATAAATATGTATATCATATTTAATTTTACTAACTAAAGCACGTACCGAGAGTCATTCCAATGAAGCGAGCATTTACTAAGGTACTTGTGAGGAGGAAGGATTTATGTATGAGAATCGTAAAGCTCTCTTTTTCGAAATGAGTCTACTCGAAGAAAGCAAAGGTAAAAAAAGGCCGGCTCAGAGTTCCCTTCGTTTTAGCAGCTCAAACAAAGTAAGCCTTCAAACGCGAAGGGGGCTTTTTTTCCACTCTCGGTACGAAGTAGGCGCGATCACGGCAAACGATTGCGAAGGTAACCTAGATAGGCGACTCTCGGTACGGTTCAATATAAAATGCAAGTCTTTATTGCATGAATTCTATCATTATCGAAAGTTAGGGCTTCCAAGTTTGAGAGAAGAGATGATAACACTCAAGAGAACTCACTTCTCGATTCGCTACACTTGAACTCCCCAATGAAGCAAGTGCAATATAATAATAATGAAACATTGGGGCGACATTGAGAATAGATGACCCCTTTCTCCTCCAACCCATCGTCGTTTACATGCATAAATACGTCAACAATCATTTCAACAAAGAGTGCAGACAGTTTAACAGGATAACCTTTCCGCATAATGCATGATTTAAATTACTGTCTTAAATAATTATTTCAGTGAATCGGGGTTGGTGTAATGGATGCATAATAAAATATTTTAAATCTGTATTCAGAGTTATAAATCCGGTTCTTTGGCTTAATGGCTATGCACCAGGATGAAAAATGTGTACCAACTTGACTGGAAATATGCCAATTGTGGTATATTTATAGGCATTCAAGTATTTATCCATGTGCTACAATATATGATTCAAGTGATGTAAATTTTTTCTATGTAAAGCTGTGAAACATTAACCGAACTTCTTCTACCGTAGTGATACTGTCAGCCATTTGTTTCATTCTTTTCATCGATTTCATGTGGAGCATATCAAACTGACATTAGCCCATTCAAACAAGGTAGTATTTACTATTCATTGACTAGATCTTCTGGTGCGTGCAGAGCGTCTTACTTCATGTTATTACTTGATGGTTTGTGTATGACGGCATTTAGACATGTAACAGAGAATTATCTTATTCACATTTTGCAACCGGAAGTGAAAGGGTCAACCGGCGTTTTGCCGCTGCAACTGAAAATGCAAGCTCTTGAATCTTTGAAATCTTACTTCCCAAGGGGAAACAGTGCGAAACCGCGTTGGAAATAGAACCTCCGAAGCAATCGCTGCATGATGCTATATTAGCCCTCCTCCCCTCTTAAACAACCGCCCTGTCAAAACACTCGGCGCGCCCCACCCCCCGCCTCCCTCTACCATTCCGGTCCTCTCCCCTCCTCGAATCTAAACTTTCCGCGGGCGCAGGAAACAAACGTCCCACTAGTGTTCTGGATCGCAGCTTGGAAGGAGAAGGAAGCTAGACCACCACTACCTCGCTTGCTTTATTTTTTATTTCATTCGAGTTTTTATCTGGGAGACCGTGCGGTCGAGGGAGACCCTGCGGTCGAGGGAGACCCGAGTCTCTCAGTCCGAAGGGGAGACGGCGGCGAGGGAAGATGTGCCTTCGTCCTTCGGCGTCGCGGAGGAACGAAACCCCCCCGTGCAAGTCTAAGACGGGGTTCCCGGTTCCCAGAAAGCAGCGGAGGGGGTGTCCTCGCGGGGGGTCTGGTGACCGCACTCCGCCCGTGACGGGCGATAGCACCCGGAAGAGGAATTGACGCTCCTCGGCGAATCGGGAACTTCGAGGAGGAAGGGGTTCTGTGGGGTGAGATCATCGGGGCGATAACGGTAGGGAATGCTCGGACGGGTCTTGGAGGCGTACCTCATTACCTCGAGTACGCCACCGGAGAGTATGTGTACCAAGTGACTTGTGTGGAGAAGCCGAGGGAGACCCCGTGAGAGGGACTTGCTTGCTACCTGATGATCCCCCCGAAAGAGGCCGGAGAAGTGCTTTTACTCGGTTACTCCTCCAGTGTAATTGCGATTGCTTTGTTGTGTCCGAGTCTCGCAACCCTTCAGGAAGGGTCGTTTTCGGTGCTTGAGTGTGGGATGCCATTCCTACGGGAGGCGCGTGGGGGGAGGTGGATTAGGCCCAAGGGCGGGAGGGACACCCACGACGGAGCTCATCGGCACAAGAAGGTGTCCTACGCCCCGGAAAAAAGATTGGAGGAAGTTCCCGCAAAGAAGGTTGGTGGTGGTGGTGGGTGCAGGGGCTGAATCAAATGGTCTTCGAGGTGGTGAACCTCTGCGCAGGAAAATTCCAGTAACGTAGAATTCGAGAACAGTCCGCAATTATAACTATATACACACATGTAAACATGTGTATTTATGCACAGGGAATTTCGTGTTATAATGTGTGTGTTTAGTTAAGTACATTTATACTATACATTCGACCGCAATTACGGCGAAAACATACTCAAACGAATGTAGATATAGGGAAAAGGAATAGAAATACACGTAAAAGAGCATCGGTTCGGTAAACCCAAGTCCTTTCCCTTTCCTTTCCACTATATATATATATATATATATATATATATGTGTGTGTGTGTGTGTGTGTGTGTGTGTGTGTATAGATGATTTCTTCGAAGTAACACGGAAGTGTTGAATAAAAAACTTAGACAGTAACACACAGCACGAGAACACATGTGAGTGTTCTTTTTATGTGTTCTCGTGCTGTGTGTTACTGTCTATATATATATGTATATATATACATACATATGTATATGCGACATCCTCAGGATATCGCATATGTGACGTAATCGGGCACAGATGTGTAAAACTTTAATTTCAAAAATATCGTATAGTTGTGTGGTATAGTGTGCTGTTGTATGCTGTTGTGCTGGAACTGATGAATTCAGAATATAATAATTTTATGCCGTGGGTTCTGCGTCCCCTTCCTGAATAACTCTAACCATATATCTTAATTATAAGAGTAAGTAAAAGTGGTAGCCAAATTTTACTAGCGTTGACTTAGGTATCGTCTCAGAGCAGTATCATTAGTCGTTAAAACAGAAAATAGAATAATGATAAATTCAGCAATGCATTATCTGGAAGTCTGGAGGTTAACTGACTTACTACAACTACTTTATAAGACCTTATTTATTGAAATTTACCTCCTCAAATATTGCATTGCCAGTGGCCCGTTCTTCTAATCCCGTCTATCGTCATTTAATTAAGTAACGTAATTTCTCGTCAGCAAAACCGGAGAACTTCAAATTTCATGCAAACGAACGTTTTGAATTTATATACCAATCAGATGAGTGAATTTGAAATTGATGGTTTAGCAAACTCGTCCAATTAAAGAGGGAATGAAATGCTGTTGGCATTTAAGCTTCGGAGAGCGAACATAAACATATTTGTGTTGCATAATTCAAGATCGTGATTTGGTAAAATAAGAATTGCTTTAAGTCTACGAACGAATGTTTATAAAGTTATCAATTGATGAATTCAAAACGTTGATATGTTTGTAAAGTTTCAGTCAGTTTTCATTCGAAAGTGTTTGTGTAGATTGAGAACTCGATTTGGTGTGACTTAACTGGGCCATGATTTCGGTCGATGTAACTCAGGTCTACAAATCCATGGAATTCGATGTAACTGGATCGAAATTTGTAAGACTGGATATGTAAGAATTTTGAAACAAGTGTTGATAATTACATAGATAAATATTAGTTTGTTGATGCCAAGTATATTCCCATAAAGCCAATAAGTTATACATTTGAATACTTAGCTTAATAATTAAGTGCTGTTGGCGTCATCTATATTTTTATTGAAAGTCAGAATACTTATGGGATGAAGACCTCATTATATTCTCATAGGAAACTGATAAATGCATTTATTGAACAATCTAATGCTAAAAAATTACATTAATTATAAATAATATAGATATAATTGATGTAATATAAATATAATTATTTGTAAATTGAGTTTGTTGTTGAAAACCGTTGACCGAGATCTCAGTACAAACAGTAAAGCTCAGTGTGGCAATCTCCGGCTTCACCACCACCAAAAGCGGAAGTGGTGACTACTGCTGAGAAAATTGCGCTCCACTCATTTCTCTTTATTCAGGGATTTGAGTATCAGCCTCTCCTTCTCATACATGCAGGTGTAAAGTACTGGAAATTCTCCAAGACCATGTTCAATTCAATATTTTACATATTTTTAGAAATTAGATATAAATTCAATCGCAAAAGAGTGGCTGCACGTGGAAATCAATTTAAAGGATGATATTAACCCTCCCTATAGTCCAGAAATAGTCATATGTAACTTTTTCGGTTCTCCTTTGTGAAGAAATACCTTTCTGAAAAGCTTTTTTTACCATCAACAACAGAGCGAAGGCTGCTAAGACGATTGTGCAGGTCTTTTAAGAATTGCTTCCATCACGTCTTGGAAGACTAGAAAAAAGTTGGGATAAGGGAATTGTAGCAACTGGGGATCAATTTGAGAAGTACCATCAAAATTTGGAGGTTAAGTAAAGATATGTTGCTAAAAAAAGTATTATCATTCTTCATGGAACAGTCCTTGCATATTTGTTGAATAGTGACAAATGTTGTTGCAATAGTTGATCATTGGGGTACAAAGTCAAATAAAATTGGTCGTAATTGAAGGCAACAAAGAAATAATTCCAAAAAATATATTCCAAAGCATCTTTTTACAAAATGGAAGGAAAAAAGGAGGAATGGAAAAGGTACATTGAACGGAAAGGAAAAGAAACGGTGTACAATGTATACTATACATTTGATGGAGTAGAGAAGCGATTAATGAGAGAAATACAGATGAGGCGCATATGCCCATCAATATTCAAATTACTTACTTTACCCGGTATTATAATTTCAGGAGAAACAAAATATACTAGAAATAAGATTTATAAATAGAAATTAGATCAATTTTATAGCAGATCAATTGAAATGTCTATGCTGATGCGCTGGCAAGCATACGCCGCGTAGTTAAAAATTCATTTTATTCAGATTAATGAGTTCTCAGTTGAAAAATTAAATATTTCGAAATGTATCATTTGTTTTCTCACAAAACATTATTGAGGGAAAATGCTGTTGGAAGTAAAACGTTTTAGAACTTTTCGATTGGAACAGGTTAGGAACAGGCTTATCCCACAAATTTGTTTGTTCCTACAGGAATTATATTTTCGATATTTGATACCAATTGAATGCGAGTGATCAGTTTCCCATAAGAGCTGAACTAATGTAAAACCTAAGCATAGGGAATCCGTTTTGGAACTTTAGGGCAGTTAGTAGCTAATCCGCTTAGTGGAGATTCGATACAGTACATATATCTCGGAAGAATCGCTATCGCAACTCAATGAAAAGACAGCCTTCCCTGGCGCTTTGTAGAGCACCAGTCATAGTAGAAAGTTAATACCTATGGCTTCTATGAAACCCCCTGTGGTTCTTGTTTTCTTGACGTAGTAATTAGTAATTCTCACCAAATAGGGTTGGAACGGAGTCCTTGACAGCACTTGCAACTACATACATGTTGGTTTTATTTATGATTTAAGAAATTAGGATTTATGACAGTGTTACACAAATGGCATAAATGAAGTAAATAGTGTGATAACACTATTTAATTTATTGTGCACGATTTGAAATGCTGTCGTCAACCTGTATGATTTTGATGCCATCGTACCGTTGAGAATATTTCCCTTTGGAAACGTATTACACATCACGTATTAAAGCGGAATTCACATTCACCACCTATAAATAGGCGAAAGCTTTAATAATTAAAGGAATGTACCGTATTGCCTTAGGTATTCATCATAACTATGAATAGTTTAGAGGGATTTCTGAGCATGATTAAACTTTTAACTAAAATTAATAGCAAAATATATAATGAGAAAATTATGAAAATGAGGCTTGAAAATGGAACCCAGTTCAAAAAAATACTGCAAAATGTTCAAGTATCAATTTGCAGAGGATTAGGGCAATTCAGGCGAGCAATTTGGTGTCGTTGCTTTAGTATGCTTCGCAAAGTATCGATTACGCCTAGGATAAAAAGAAATTTGCCCTCACAGCTAATAGGTTTACCTACAGTTAGGAGCTCTAAGGTCAGATTTAAACCAAATGCTATGATAAATGCGAACTTGAGTTAAAGATAATCCTATCAGCAATTTTCCTAAAGAGAGACACTATGAGATTCCCGAACGTTTAGGTAAATTTTGTTTTGATTTACGAGTACTTTTAGGCATTGATTCTATTAATTTAAGGTTTAAATTAGTACTGTAAATAAAGAGGACAAATTATAGTAATGCAAAAATGGAAATGATAAACTAAAGGATGCATAATCTTACAATTTATATCCTTAACAAGCTTTTGTATCGATGTAAACCTTTATTTTATTAAATATTAACCATTCGCTTAAGTGAATTGGAAGAGGTTCTGCTGCTATTTTTTTAATTCACATAAAAATTCTATCACACCTTGCTGTTTAAGAAAGAAATATTTTAGAGTACCCTAAAAATAATTATTTATTTTAGACGCTGGATCCCTCGCGTCACTACGACAAGCATCATCACCATTCAACAGCTCGGCATTTACGTTTTACGAATTATTATCACTGATAAGAGGTATGCAAATAATAATATGTCTTCGTTATTTGACAAAGATATGAACAGTTGACTTTAAAGAACTTGTTGCCAAAGTCAACCATGCCAGCTGGACCCAAGTGCTACTGTAAATTTATAAAAATATTTTACCATTCTTAAGGCCATCAATAATATCATTTTTCTGCTGAGCATGTCTTAGCTCTCCGTGTCCAAGTACTATGCCCTTTTTTCATATCCACATAGCAGTACCAAAGCATGTAATTAGGGCGATCCAAATATTTTTTCTTTAATGATATGTTTAATTTTAGCTCCTCTGTACGAAAATGTGGACCGTTTGATCTGAATGATTTGAAGGATGACAGGAACGTAAGGGAAAAAAAAGGCTTTACCCATTTTGGCTCCTCTCACGACCAAGAGATAATATTTTCTTTGGTGCAAAGGCGAAGTTAGGAGCACGCGTGCTTTGGTGAGTTTTACTATGAGGTGACGTCTGGGTATAGGGAAGGCGTAATGTATTCCCATACCCTATGCCTCCCCTATAGACAGCCGAACTTATAAAGGGAAGGATATAAATAGTCAAATGAAAACTTTCCCATATAATGTTCAACTTTGGGTGGAATATGGGAAAATAATTTCACTAGTTTTCGTTTTAATTATTCATAAAGTTGGTGCTATAAATCTAATTAAGGGAAAGGTAATAATATTGAATGAGAAAGAAAAATTCGAGGCAAGACCTGAACCCACACAAGAATGAGTTGTCGACGAAATGTACGTAATATTACATTCTAATAATTTCATTCAATAGCTTTTTCTGCGCTGAACTTCGAATAATGAATGGGTGTGGATTTGTTAACGCTTTCATTTTCTTCTGTCGATGCCTGTAAATTTCACCTAGTATATAGGCATCTCCAATCATTTTTTCTGATTCTTCTGATTTTGGAAATGTTCACGTATCAGAGAGATTCGTCACTTCCTGAGCTTTTGTCTACTCCTAGATAGCTTCTTCTTCGACTTCTCTGATGAAGAAATTACCAAAGTGTAAAGAAACTCTAGGTTTAAATCAAAAGAAAAGGCACGGAGAATCTACAGTGATGGACACATTCGTTCATGTGACTGGGATAGGGCAGATAGTAATTAGGAATATTTTGATTCGCTCTGCGGTGCGCGCCTGAGCATTATACGTGGTTGAGTGTCGTTATGTTATGTCGTTGCTATGAAAAAAGAGGCTTCAGTGAAAAAGATCGACGATTGGCTGCCTTGGAAGAATTGATCCTTACAGTTTGAGTTAAAAAACCTTCCGTGGACAATGTATTCAATGAAACAGTGGCACGCAAAAATCAGTATTTCCCTCAGAACTCAAAGATATCTCACCAGTTTCTCTCTCCCCTCGCATTTTTATCTTCCGTTTCAAAAATTCCTTAACTCAAATGGCGATCCAGCCTGACTAGACTGATGGGTAATGGATTTTCCGGTCTTCCCAACGGTTTTGGACTGGAATTCCACCGAGGGCGTGAGAGAAGTGAGAATGATGTTTAAAACTATTTAGTCTCTGAATACGTATCTAAGTGGTTTTTATTGATATTCCATTCATGTTATCATTTCCAATATCTCGCTATAATCATTTTTCAAAACTTGCACCCTGTAATCGAATTTATGCTCGTGATAATTTCAGCAGTGGAAAAGTGTCGAGGTCAGCCTTCCAATTACAGATTTTTGTTTTGACTTTTCTGCGGTAATAGAGGGTATAAATCTGGTAAGGCCACGTAATGGGAGGAAAAGAATAAGCATTTTGGATTATATGAAAGGCGGTAGGAAGTATACAGAGCTAAAAATTAATTGTTGTAATACTAAGTATAGAATTTGAGGATATATTATCATGTTAGTTAGGACTTAGAAGTACAGTAGTTTGTATTGCTGGAGTCCATCAAAAACCCATCGTAAACCGGTAGGTTACTGTTAATTATAGTGAAAATCAAATGGAAAGTTATTAATCCACCCATTTAAAAAAATCTGTTTTTCGTTCTTTGTGACGCATGAGTAATAAATAACTTTGAGGTTCGAAACTTTTACGATCGTCATCTTCAAGTGAGACGAACAGAAAATAGCAAGCGATCGAAGTGTTTTGTTTGCGTATTCTTTCAGATTCTATCGTGTGCTACAGTTTAAGTATCAAAAATCGGGGGAATTTGGAATGTCGAGCCACTAATTTTGATGTATCGAAAAATAGGAGACATATTCGGAAAACGCACTTTTCGATAAAAAGACTTGCAATTGATACTTTAAGCGTGGGATATTTTTCAATCAATGCATCACTGACATCGTCACTCCATACCACTCGTACTTTTTTAAGTCAGAAATCCGTATTCAGCATCACCTTCGTCCCGTCGCTATTCCCACCCTCTTCTCTTCTCTCGGGCACGTTCGGCCGTCTCGTTTCTCTCCCTCCCTCTTCTCCTTTTCTCGCGTTTATCTTTAGAACCTCGCCTCATTCCCATTCAGTTGTCCACCTCATCTAATTCTCCATCTTCATCCATATCCCGTTTTCCACCCACTCAGTCACAGTCACTTCTCTTCTCGGGGGAGCCAAAGATATATCCCCAGAAGAAGGCCGTCGTATGATGTGACACGCGATGCAGGACCCACCATTTGGCCCAATTTATTATAAACTGACTTAGTTTAAGGAAACTGGTTTGATTTTTTTCTCACTCATTTGCTTCCCACTGCGAGTACTGAGCTTTTGTAGACATTTGGTAATGCACAAGCTCAACTGTATCTTCGAATCCGATAATCATCCAAAAATTCAACAGCATTCACTGCTAAGTTTTGTTTTTGATAATTTTCGGACGACTTCATTTTTATCTAGAAATATATTATATATATAGTGCCACTTAAGTTAGTCAGATACTACTGTAGTATCTTATTCCAAATTTTAACTCGGTATGAGATAACTCACAATTTATTTATTCGGGTAATTCATACGAATTAGATTAATTCACACTACATGTCGGTTCTATTAAATTAATGGATCGTATTGAGGCAAAAATGATTTCTCATTCATTTCTCATTTCAAAAAATGATCCAGAATATCCATTTATCTTTCGTTTTTGAATAATTAGGATGAGCAGTTGTAAGTGATGGGAAGAAGTAAAATATCTATTTACCTACCCATAGGTGGGAAATAAAAAAAAACTGGTTGATGGTGAAGCTAGCATTCGTAAAAATTAGGTGGAAGGAGGTGAAAGGTACATAAAATGAAAAAGATAAATTGTTTATAAGGTAATCTACCGGTTAAGGTAGGTTTAGGATGAACACAACTACCAAATAAATATTTTGTGACTCCTAACAATACACAATCCAACAACGTACTCTATATCAGGTCCCTCTTCATGTCTGTGTGATTCATTCCTCTCTTCATCCATAAAGATATTTTTTCTAGTTAAGTGATACTAACTAACTTATTTGACATTCATTTTCACGGAAGTTCAACATTTTTATGCATATACATTAGTTCTCAGGTGAGACACCTTTGACCATTTATCATTGTTCAAGAGCCGCTTGTTGCAAATTAATTACTGTTGCTAATTTGTTAGAAGTTGCTCCAAGCAGATTGAAGATCTCTGGATTTCCACTTTATCTACTGGGTTGACTTATGAGCTTTACCATGGAGATCTAATGATTTTATAACAGCCAATTGACATGGGTTCAAATCCCATCACAGTTTATGATTATGATATTGATAACTAAAGAAGGTCCATGTGGCCCTTAGCTTTACCCTCACCTAACATACCAACCTTTGCGTTAATTTTTGAGACAGCCTGCTGCTATAACATCAGGTAATCATTGTTGGTAATCAGGCACTTAGGCTTGGTGTAATAATTTCTCGTTAAATGTAACCATTTGTTAATGTTGACGTTAACTTAATATGGAGATTACCGTTAAAACCTATTTTATAAACAAATAAGATAACTCATTAGTGAATGTGAACGTCGTAACCGTTGTAGCATCTTAATTTTCCTCACAGTTTTTAATTTTCTGATCGAGTTCAACGTCTTAACTTACAATTAAAATGACTACGCAAAAGAAGTTCTTGTATTATTGTGAAATGTCTATGCATTGTTTTGGAATGAAAGGGGGAGAGAACAGGCGGTGGTTGGGAGCGGAAGAGGAGGATGTAAAGCGAAATCTGGCGTATTATTTTATTGACCCATCCGTTGCTGAAACATTTGTCTAATTAACAGACATAGATATCTCGTTATTCCACAAAGTTGAGAAGATTATTTATATTCTATCAGGTAACCTGCTTTTGTATACACACTCATTCTTCGGCATACAATGAAAACTGTCCAGCAACTGAAAAAGGTACACATTTAATTTCACGGAGGTATCGTGATGGTCAGAGCAGTAGGGATTGCGTTGGCAAAGGAACCTTTAAAAGAAGGAGGGAGATGAAGACAGGGACATTGATTAAGGATGTTAGGAAAAGGTTAGCGAAAATTTTGGGCAGGAGCGTAGTTTTGTGTAGCATGAGAACTTGGTCGTTGAGGCAAGATGATAGGCGTAGATTGGAGGCTTTTGAAATGTGGCGAAATGGACAGAATGGAAAAACCAACGAAAAGTACTTTGCATGATAGGGGAGGAGAGAGGGCTGTTGGGAGAAGTTTTCAAAGAAGGCAAGAAAAATGGATTCACAGCGTATTTATTGGAAGTGAAATGTTGTAGACTGTGATAGAGGGGAAGACGGTAGGCAAGCGAGCTAAGGAGAGGAAAAGAATAGGCATGTTGGACGGAATGAATGGAGAGAGAAAGTAACCGCAATTGGAGGTTTTATTTTACTTTAAGGTTGTTTCTTATTGAGCTGGACAGAAATGTAGCGGCAGTTATCCTGTTAATCCATCCAAAACTCATCTTTTTTGAAAAAGTACCATTTGCGATCCCTCTCAGTCAGAACCACCATTCTCAATTACTGTTCCCCCTTCTTTCACATGTTTAACCTTTCATTTTCTTCCAAAGCCTTTCTGGAGGAGAAGCTGGAAAGAGAGCGAGGCCAGCGAGGACTCAGAAAAGGATTTCGGCGTCCACGAGAGCAATGGAATCCAGCTCCAGGAGCTCTCTTCCGACGACCACATCGCGTCAAGCGTCGCGGCGGTGTTCGAGAGCAGGCGGCCGTCTCGCCTCGTCGAGTCGTGCAAATACATCTGGCCGGCCCACGAGGTGGCCAGCGCCCTGCGGGCCCTTCCTGGGGGCGAGGGCCTCTGGTCCGTCCTGGAGGCGGGCGTGGTGCTGAACGAGGGCGCCGAGCTGCAGGGAGAGGCTGAATCGTCCGAGGCAGATGTGCTAGTCGAGGCGATGGATGAGGCAGTGGCCCACCGGCACGGCGAGACGGCTATCCTCATCTCCGCTTGGTGCGGAAGGTCGGCGCTCATCCAGAGGCTCCTGGAGCGACACAAGATCAGCGCGTGCGCCGTGGATGGAGATGGCAGGTGAAATTCTTTGTCTCTCCTTCCGAAGGAGGCGATGATACCATCAGAGTTTTGTGTGGCTTAGAACAAAGTAACAGGTACTCTGTTACTACGCGTGTCCAAAACAAAGGTATCTAATGAAAAAACTGCAATGTCAGTATCGTCATAAACAGCAACACACGCTACATGATTTCTAACAACCGGGAACACGCCGGGAAACCGGGGAAATGTGATTTTGCACAGAATTTGCCAACCACCCTGGACAAAAAACGACCCATTGTAATGCGCATTCGCGAATGATCCCGTTAAAAGTCACTGTCAAGTCATCTCACGCAGTTTATTCGAAACATATTGTTCGTTTTCCAATAGTTTAGCTTAATTTCATCTGAAAATATATCGCTTCAACACAAAAGTTTATCTTCCCTCCCATTTTTACAATAAAGTCTGTTCCTTGCGTCAAAATTTCACCCTCTCCATGGAATGCAACCATAATGTCATAGGTAATGAGCTTGTGTGTTTTGATGACCCCGAGAGCTAATTTACAGATCAATATGCAGTGGAGAGGAAAATAGAAGTTAAAGGGCAGCAGCATTGATAAACAAAAGATAGGGAAAATAGTAGTAAAGATAGAGAAAGTGAGTGATAGATTAATGATGATAAAAAACAGAACCAATTAATGTAATTCTTATTTCAGATTTACATTTAAGCAGTAATTATAGCAATTAAGAAGTAAATAACATTTTCTCCAGTTAGTGGAAGTGAGTTATATTGTGAGTATTCCTGGAAGGAGACTCTTGATAATGATTGCAGCCCTGGAATTCTGTGTTGGGTGAATTGAAAGCTTGAAGAGAATAACACTTTAGGAATTTGAAATGACTATACGGAGAAAGCAATTAATATTTGCAGGATATGTGGCTTAATTATAATTACCCTGGCTTTAGATCCCAAAGTGGGCACACTAAAATCTTTTGGAAATATCAGATTGCATCATGGTTAGGTATAGGTTTAGGAATGACAACATCAATTTACACAGTGTTACTGTAGCATATCATTTTACACATCCTAGCGGTAGCTTGCAGGGTACTAAAAATCTCAAGTAAAAAATAATTTAGTGCTCCTGAAGTGTAAAATCAAATTTAAGATAATAGCAATGGGGAGAGATGCAAAAGTGAAATGTAGATGTATTATCTAGGAAGAGGAAGACATGGAGTATAGAATAATTATGAAAAAGATAGAGGAGAAAAAGAAATGATAAGACACCATGACAGAATTCAAAATAAGGAAGTAAAAATGTTTATAATGAGGAAAGTAGTTAGTATAAAAAGAGACGTTTCAGGCGTGATATGGTGGAATATCATAATTAATTAAAATTGCCAATTTTAATCAATAAAGAAAGTAGTTAGACTCTAAGAGAGTGAGAAAAATGTGATGGAAAGAGCATTGTGAGGGCATTGAGGATGAAATGGGTGCATTCTACAGGGATATGAATTTGCTGTCAAGGAGAAGGAAAAGAGAAAACTTCCACATTATCAGAATTGCATTAGGAAAATTATTGATCAGACCTGAAGATCCAGCAAGTTGGAAATAATACATAAAAGAATGATCTGATAAATATTTTATGTCAGTGATTTCAAATAAAGAAGGAAAAAATGAAGTCAATCAGAATACCTATTAGATAAATGTTAACATTCCTACAGGGAGAACAAGACATACCCCTCTCTTTTACAGTTGATTCAGGAGGTTGAAGGTTAAGAATTTTGAGCCATTGACATGGATGTAACAGTAAGAAGTGAGTTATTAGATTACAGTTCTTACCCTGACATCTAATAAATCATTAAAATGTTTTAAGAAAAAAACTATTTTCTCTTTTAGGAGGCAGTAATTGTTGTAGTATTTGCATTATATTACCTTTCTATTTAATTTTATATTTTGTTTTCATTATAACACATATAATTAGGATTGCCTGTAAATGTTAAATGAATTATTATTATAGCTAAGATGCACACATACTTGATGACGAGGTAGAGACATCATTTAAAGAAATGAAAAGGTAACAGTGTGTGGGGTTAGATAATATTTCTACAGATTGACTCTAAGGTTTTCCTAAAAGCAAAGTAATAAACACTTTCACCCTGAAATGAGTGCTTACATTGATTGGGCTTAAATGATTGATACAATTGATAACAAAATTGATACAAAAAAATGTGATCTAAAACATCATTTGGCATTTAAAAAAGGATCCTCTAATTATTTCCATTCATTGAGCTTAAGTATACTTTTGAAGTGGTCAATGAATATGCAGTAATTTTACCACATTTAAATCATGTTAATGAAACCAAATGGTTAATTTTGGTATAAAATGTAGGCACTTATATGTGTGTGTATATATATATATATATTGATGATGATGGTCATACCATCAAAGCTACAAATGTGGGTGTCCTTTCTTTGTGTTTCTATGTTTTAAAAAATCTACATCTGGGTTTATATTTTTATAATATGCTATATATTTTTTAAGAAAGTCAGCATTATTCATATTGATGAGTTCTGTTACATCCTGAAATTGGGACAGTTCTCTATGATTTGAAGGATGTGTACCATTTATATTTCACATTTGTTTGTCAGTAATGCAGACAACAAAAAGAAACATTCCACTTCCATGAAGTCATAGATTAACCAACCGGTTACCCAAAAATAAAACCTACCTGAACTATTACACAGTTAAAATTATGATAAATATCTTTGAACATCTGCATTGAAAAAATCATGAGTAAAACTTTTCATCTTAATGTAAGTTCCAGTTATTTCAATTATGATGAACAGTACACATTCTGAATCAAAAGTACTCAAAGTGTTTTCAATTAGCCCTTTCTATAGTTTCATTTCATGAGAATCAATGGGAATAGCAAGTGAATATTCCTCCCCCTCTGTATCCACCATTTTCTGAATGTCAAAATTTCAATGTAAATAGCTAATAATTCAAGTAACTCCATTTTCCAATATTTCATTGAGTAGATAATGGACAAATTTAGTGTACCTAAAAAGTTGCATTGTCTGAGCTCAATAACTTGAATATTATAATGAATATAAATGAATAATAAAATTAATATCTACATTTTTCATTGAATTTTCATGATTTAAAATGTTCTGAGATGGGAAATAATCATGTTTTGAAAATTTAAAAAAATCTCTATTCTTCTCCTTATTGTTTAAGCAGGACTCCAATGCACCTGGCCTGCTGTGCTGGAGATGAGGAGAGTGTGGCCATATTACTGCACCATGGAGGAAAGATTGACACATGGGACTGTGCACATAAAGCCACACCAATCCACTGTGCTGCCTGCTCTGGGTCCTCCAATTGTCTTGGTCTATTAGTGAGGACTGGTGTGAATGTCAATCTTGGAATACAGGAAGGGAAGACAGCTCTCTATTATGCAGTCCAAGTCAACTCTAAGGATTGCGTCAAAATGCTCCTTCAAGCTGGAGCGAACCCAAATACTCCCCAGGTTTACTCCGAAACTCCATTACATGTGGCAGCTGCATTTGGATTTTCGGACTGCATCAAATTACTCCTGGAGAGTGGAGCGGATGTGAGGGTTCAATTTGGACCCACAAAGGCAACAGCCCTGCATCTTTCGGCCCAGGATGGCAATGCCGATTGTGCCCGGCTGCTTCTTGATGCAGGGGCTGATATAGAATCCACCAATCACCGCCTGCAGACTCCATTGCATTTAGCAGCTTTAGCCCAGTCAACAGAAACATTGGAGCTATTAATTGAGAGGAGAGCTGACTTGAATGCAGTTGACATCGATAGGAGAACTCCCTTGCATTGTGCTATTGTCAAAGAGTCCCGGTCCAGCGACTGTGTGAGGTTGCTACTGATGAGACGTGCCAATGTCAACTGTGCAGATGCTTTTGGATACACACCGCTCCACCTAGCAGCCCTGCATGAGTTCTCCAGCTGTGTGGGACTGCTCATTAATTCAGGAGCTGATGTAATGGCCCGCACCAAAGGAGGTGTATCCGCTCTGACATTTGTGGTGAGGAGAACTCCGGATACCCTACCATGTTTTATCGAGAGACTGGACTCATCAGTGACTTTGCATGACCACGACATAGGGGATGCTGATTGTGAGATAAAAATCGACTTCCGTGCCCTTTTACCACCTGTTTGCCCTGTAGATGCTCCCAAAGGGTGGAGCCATGAATGCCAAGTGGAAAGTGGAATGCTTTTGGGATTTGTGGAAGTAGGAATGCGGCATCTTCTCAAGCACCCCCTGTGTGAAATATTCCTCTTTCTGAAATGGCGTCGAATCCGAAAGTTTTTCCTTGTAAGTCTCACTTTTCACCTAATTTTTGTGGCTCTCTACACTACTTATATAATCGGCGTTTTCTTCAGACCGCCTGGTGATACAGGAACGGACTCATCTAAAATAAATGTTTCAGGTGTGTGCGACAGGCTGACTGCTTCTGATATACAGTTTCTCTTCATCATAGTGGGATATGTTTTACTGGGGTTCAATAGTGTGTTTATGGTTAAAGAGATATTTCAGGTTGCTCATGGGTTCATCAAATATGTAAAACACTGGGAAAACTGGTTGCAGTGGCTCATCATTTTGTGTGTTTTTGCAAGTCATGGATTTGGACATGAGAATGTGTGTGACATTGCCACTTTTCAGCATCATGTAGCAGCTTTAGGTATTGTCTTCACGTGGACAGATCTCATGGTTTTGATTGGTCGTTTTCCTACTTTTGGGGTGTATGTTCAGATGTTCACCACAGTGTCCATTAATTTTTCCAAGTTTCTGCTAGCATACTGTTGTCTCCTCATTGGGTTTGGTCTTGGTTTTGGTGTTTTGTTCCCCATGTATCCCTCTTTCAAGATGCCATACCTCTCGCTCCTGAAGTCAGTCATAATGATGTCTGGAGAGCTTGAGTATGAGGATATTTTTTTTAATAGTTCATATAAGCTCCTCTATGAGGGCACTTCTCATGTCATGTTTCTGGCTTTTGTCATCCTTGTCACTGTTATCCTTACAAATTTACTGGTTGGACTTGCTGTCAGCGACATCCAAGGACTACAGAAAACTGCTAGGTTAAACCGCCTGGTGCGCCAGGCTGAATTGATTGCACACATGGAAAGCATAATGTTTTCACGGTTACTTCTATGTTTAATTCCTCTGGGGTTCATTAGGCCATGTCTCCGCAGGGCACTGCTGGTGTCATCTGCTCCATATAACAGGACCATCCATCTCCGCCCCAATGATCCACGGGAAAACCGTGTGCCTCGCCATCTCCTTGAAGCAGTTTATGACTTAATAGCATCTCGCTCTGAGAGAAAGAAGCATCATAACAGTAGAAACTCAGGATCAGGGTCAAGAAGGAATGCTTACAAATCGTGGGCTAATCAGTGCAGCTTTGGTAGTTATCGAAGAACATTATCCATCACAGATCAGGATGATGCCGAAGAAATGGAAATTGCAAAGCAACAGGGACAAGTATTAGATTATATATCTTCACAGATCAATTCACTAGTTGCTGATGCTGATGCGAGAGTTTCTGTGCTAGAGGAGATAAGGAAAAAACTTGGTTCATTGGAAAAATCACTTGAACTTTTATCTTCAAGTAAAGACAAGAAATGAGTGCATTAATGACTGTAACCAGTATATTCCATCTGAATGTCAATGAGAGTTAAAATGATTCAATAAATTTAATACTCTGGGCTGCTATCAAAATGATTAAATAGAAATGAAATAAAAAGTTTGCCAAAATAGATGTCTATATGATTTGTGGTGAAATATTTCCATTTTTCTCTGTGTGTTACATTTGGTTTGTTTGTGTATTTCAGGAAATTATCAGAGCCTTGGGTCCTCTTCCAGTAATTATTCAATGCTAACACATTTGGTGGCCTATCATGTACATTGCAGAAGTGAAGCTTTCAAATGATTTGAATATCACTAAATTTTTTTATATCTTTGCATTCCACTTTTCCTTTGTCTGTTTTGTTAAATCTTTCCATCTACTTCTCCGAAATCAACAGGATTGGTACAAAGAATATAATTTTTTACAAGCAATGGAAAATGTAAGTGATAACAGAAGTATCTACTTAATACAGTTGAACAAAATTGGAATATACATCATTGCCCTGATCAAGTTTGGATAATAACAAGCTTTTTTGTGATATCACAATATTTACAGTGAATATGGTTTTCAATATTGTATTATATTTTTAGAGATCAGTAGGTGAAATTCAAATTGGTACATGTGCTGTTTGTCTTTTACACTCTTGGCATGCCCTGAAACATCATAACCAGCAAGTACACTTGGAAAGAAAATCAATGCATTTTTTTATGTAACAGTATCAAAACTAGTCATGGTTAAGTTATAGGATGAAGTTTAAAAAAAATGTATTATTTCTGTTTTCTACTGCATGTAATTGAAATCAAATCTAAATTTGTTAGAGGTCATCCTTTGCATTTAATTTCACACATTTCCTGCAGCAATAATTTTTTTTAGCTATGGGGCACTTTTTAAGACATTCACATATTCGCCACTTGGAGTTTCACCAATTCATTGATTACTGTAATTTGCCATTTATCAGGTTTTAGTGCCAGATTCCAGTCCTCAGAAAGCTCCTGCTCAACATTTTTTTACAGTGTCTACAACTATATATTTTTATTTTAACCAAGTGCCTTTCTAACAACCTAAAAGCCATTCTTGCCTCCCCTGAAACCACTATTCATCTCAACCCTCTGCCCCAAATACTACTTTTGGCACAGTACAGCTGACATTGTGCCACTCTATGGCCAATTTGATTGTAGGCACTGTGAATCCTTGCTGCTCACTTTCTCATTTAGCATAATTCTTCTCCTCTTCTACTTTCTCATCAATTTTCAGCTAACTTTACTGCAATGGAACCTGGCATCTTCATTTAGTGTATGTAAGTCCCAGGCTACATCATTGCAGAATACACATCATGTCCACCCTGGAGAAATTGTGCATCAAAAGTGTGAGAATATTTATTGCTTCCAAATTAGACTTGAACTTTTATGTTCCCCAAGAGAAAAAAAAGGGAGTGCTGCTACTACAACAGTCTTATGGTCAAACGTCTACTGATGGTATGGATTAAAATTAAATTTGTGTTAGAGGTGGGAGCATTCACTGTATAATTTTGATTGGGGACCATTTTATCATATGTGTTAATATTTATGACCGTCATTGATTAAAGTAAGAACAAATCAGATTCAGTAAGATTGATAGAAGTCCCTTTATAAATGACCTCTTGACAGTCTGATAAGTTTGTTGCAGTCTGATCTGTTAAGTTTCTCTTCAGAGTAGTGGTGAGGATAACAAGGATGCCCATTGAATTTCATTCAAACATTGGCATTGTAAAAAAGTTGTGGAAAATTTACAATGAATTTGGTATTCACATAAAGTTTAGGGAAGACAAACTTAAAAATATAATGGCCAATTAGAATATGTTTCTACTAACATGTTTGGATCTCATAGTCTTCTTATATTTCTATAGATGAATAAATGTAGTTGAAGGTTTCATTTACATTAATTCTTATGATTTCTATAATTTTTTCCCAGTGTGAAGGATTCCATTGAAATAGAGTGCTTGAAATTTGGTCATTCATAAAATGAGATATGATAGGATTATGTGAATGTGCAGCCTTAGCAAGTAGGCCAGATGTCATGAGGTAGGGAGTAATTTAGGTATTCTTACTCTGCCAGACATCATATAGAAATACCTTCATCTGTCAAAATAATGCGTTCAGCTTGTGCTTAGCATCTAATCTGCAGGCCTTGCTTCACCACCATTAATTTCATTGGAGACATTTATGAAGAATTCTGAGTCACAGTAACAATGAATATACGTAATTATACCTGAGATGAAGTTAGATTTCAGACCACCAGATTTCTCAGGTTTTAAAATGAATAGTGTTGAGTTTCTTACAGAATTGCTAAGTTATGTATATAAGTTATAACCCAATCTTTAGTTGAAAAATTTTAAATGTACCATTGCCAACCATACAATGGTCTGTCTTGAGATCCACCTGCAAAACTCATTACATTGCTCGATTTCAGATTTTTCACGATTCACCTGTGGATAGTATCAGTTAAAGGATATTTTTAATATTTCACTTTCCAATAATTTCTTGATCTGACGATTTGACTATTCAATGATTACAAGTCATTTGATGAAATAGTTACATGAGAATATTCGTTGAAATACATATCCAAAAACATTTTAAGTAGGTACTACCAATTAATTCTTGTGACTCTGGTCTAATGCATATAATTTGCTGCAAAATGAAGTGTACTCTATTCATTTATGTGCTGCTATGGCTATATTGTCCCTGGTCATTTTGTCCACAAAAAAAGTATAAATTTCAAAACATACCATCACTACAGTTATAAACCTGAAGGTTGGTTTATTAGGACATGATAAAACTCACTTAGTGCTAAGTTCAAAGGTGTGTGAAATGAACACATCAGGATAAAGGTGTTAATTCTTTTCAATCCATATTGTATGAATTTCTTCAATCAGTTAATCAGAATGGCTAACCAAAATTTATAAGAAGAAAATCAAGTAATGCATGTGGGTTTACTATGTATCTTTGGGAGATAGAGTTGCTGACTAGTTGTTGACTGAAGATATTTTTGATACCAGAAGTATTTTACAAATTATGTAACTGCCCAGGACACTTTTGATGGCAGTAGTTTTTCATGATTTGGAAGTAATTATTGAGCACATTATTTAAACTTTAAAAAGAATTGAAAATAAAATGAATATGGTAGAATTTCCTTGAGTAAATAAAACTCCTAAATGAATAACAGTCAGGCGGAAGAAGAAGAAATGAGTGACAATGACAATTTCATTCTTTCTCATACACTCAGACTGTATAAATATTAAAAGGTATTTGATATCAATTATTTTGAGGAATCGCACATATTATAATAAGATCACTAGGTAGTACTTACGCACTACTCCATTTAAGGAAGACACCAAATTTATGCTATAAGAGGCCCACTGTAAACACTAAGTGCAAATTTATTGGCCTCCTATGTAGGCCTAACTTATAAAATAATTATCTCTTTTTCACCAAGTGATATGGTTTGCTAGGCTCTATTTGGCTTTAGGGCATAGTAGTCCAGTGGGAGAGTGTTGAGCTACTGACTGGCAGTCTTGAGTGATATCTCTGGGTGCCCTTAGTGGCTAACTCATCCAATTTGTGATTTTTCAGGTACCAGATCTTTCTGAGAAACCTCAAGTGTCACAGGGAAAGGAACCAGTTTTGATGAGTGAATTTCACGTGCCATATAGGACCTAGTATTTGACCTCTACCCTCACATATCAAACCAACCTTTTGGTTGAATGGTATGATTTATTAATTGCTTAGAGAAAAGCTAGCTGAGATTATTCAGAAACTGGCTAGAGAGATTTCTTATTAAATCTAGATGATTTCTCCAGCAAAACAAGCACATTGACAATAGAGTTATCTGGGAAATATGCATTAGTTAGTAAACAAAAAGGCCTTCAGTTTCTGAAATTTACAGTGTAATGCTTAGGTTCATACCAAGTGAGTTCTCCCATAACCTCTCCAATTTTGTAAGAGCAAATTTATTTGCAGTAGGAATATATGCATTGAGTTTTAAACATGGATATCAGTGCATTAATTTCACAAAGACTTAAATGTAGGATGTATATAATGGAGTGGTGGTTAAATGTTCTGGCACTACTACACATCTTGGCTCGATGTATACACACACACATATTAGCAGGGTACGTTTAATTGATAGCACCATAATTAGGTAGGTACCAAAATATATTTGCATACAGCACTCTTCGAGAATGCTGAAAACATTTTTCATTGTGCTATTCTGTTGTGCACCACAGGCTGAGGGAAGTTACAGATAGCGTACTTAACCTAAAACTTCCATAGTATATGACTAGTCGTATATTATTAGAACTATATCAGGTGTTGCAATACATGCCAGTTCGATACTAGCTAAATATACTGGAAGTATTTGGTCACAATAGAAAATATGCACTGCAAGGTGAACACAAACAAGTGCGCTTATTGGCCAAGTCTCTAAACAAGTTAGAGGAAGGTTGATGGATATTTACTGAAAAAGGATGGTAAAAACCACAGAGTGGAAGCTGACTTGAACAAGAAGATCATATTTGAAGTCCAGTCTAAAGGCCTCGGACTGTACCCAAGGAGATAATAATAATAATAATAATATGGTAATATAAAAGAAAAATTGATCGTCTGCAGTTCTTAATCTCAGGTACTTGGCTTGGTAAGTAAATACATCACAGTCAATAATAAATGCACGAATCTAAACTCTAAATCCTATTCCTACAAAGGTAAAATGAAAGGGTTTCAGAAATGGTATTTTTAAATAACCGGTTTATGCGGCACGTTAGGAAGTACCAACAGTGTGATATCATTTGATTCCATCTTCGTTACAGAATTCGAGGGCATACGAGTGATAGCTCTAGGTTTCATTTAAAAACTGAAATTAAAACAACATATTTACTCATTGTTAATATTTATACCACTTATCAAATGGTTGAAACGGTAGAAAACTTCTTGGACAATTAGGTTTCACGAGTTACCGCAGTGTTGCCTATCATGAAAGAGAAGATAAACTCTGCGCATTTACGCATATTTTGGTATTATGTTTAGGTAGTAGTATTATGTTTTAGTTCAAATTGAATCATGTCATTGTTTCTCTGGGATAAATATTAGAATGTGTGCTCCTGATTAAAGTAATAGTTAGCTTTTATAAAATAACAAAATCTACGTTTTTAATTAATTTTGAGTTATGTTTTGTTAGTTGTTATTTTTTTATGAATCAGTTGTTGCTTATAGAATGGCATCTTTTGAAGATGATGAAGCGTACTGGAATGAGACGAAAAGCAGACGTTTTAATTTCGATGATGAAGACGAGGTTAGTAAAAATTTTAATAGGTTTCAATTTTTTGTGTTTTCATTTTTTGAGATCTTAGCTATGCTTTTCGTTTCCCCGATCATATAACCCTATAGAATGCTGGAAGCCAGTTACTTGGAGTTTCACAAGCGGGAACTTCACGTTTATCTCGTCAAATACGTTCCGTGATTTCTAATGATGCAGCGGAGACCTCTCTTCTTGTTTCTGAAAGCAAGTCATTATTTCTTTTCATTTCTCTAAAATTTTTAGCTTAAAATGCGATCTTTTTTCTCTCTAAATTTTAACTGAGTTGTACAAAATATCTCTTATAATTGGCGATAACCGTCCTTATTCACTCTTGCTAACCTGATGTTTTTGTAGGCTCTCTGCTTAGTGAGTCGACGTTCAGCAACGACTCTAATAGATTGTTCTCTGCAAATACATCCCTTGCTTCGGCGACGTCGACAGATGGACTCCTGCCGTCTTCTGCCGTGTCTGACGCTACAATTCAAAGAAGTAAGTCAAAGTGTGATGGAATGAGTTCTTTTCAAAAGCGATTTTAAGCCGCGTTAATTTTCACTCAAACACCCCATATCGATTATGCTAATTATCTGAATAATGCGTTGTTTCCCCAGAGTATTCCAATGCTATCAAGTGACATATAACGTGAGGTTTGGTATAACTGAGTCATATGTTATGCATACTTCAGGATTCTCTTCTTTTTCTAACTTGGTTGACCTTTTTCCTTGTGAGTGATTGCCTTGTATTATCATAGCATGTACTTTTCATTTCATTTTCTCAGTAATCAATGCTGACATGAGCAAGGAATTAAAACCAAGAGGAAAACTTTTGCCTGAAGAGGAGCTCAAAATACTAAGAAGAAAAGACCAGGTATATTTTCACAGAGAGAATAAATCATTGTGCACCATTTATGGGACATTAATACTCCCTTTCTACTTAACAGATGATATTTTAATAATGACGACCTTGAACTAAAGTCTTGATTCAATACAGGTTGTCTATGAATACAGTAATTGTAATTGTAATTTATTCATTCACCATAAGCATAGAATTATGCATGGCTTTGTCAAAACATGTTTTACACTTCATTTCAGTAAAAATCAAAACAATATGCAAGTACAATACATACAATTTACAACTTTTTGGAATTAACACATTTCAGTTATACATTTGAAATGGTATGCATTAGAAAATCATCTACACTATAAAATAATTTACATGAAAGTAGTTTTTTCACGGCACACTTAAATTTAAAGGAACTTTTGATATTTTTAATATAAGCAGGCAATTTATTGTACATAAGTATTCCCTGATGATCTATCCCTTTAATCGTTTTATTTACTCTGTGCTGACTTACATGGAATGCATTTTGGCTTCTCGTATTATGACTATGAAGGTCACAGTTTTTAATAAACATGTTCTGATTTTTGTTAATAAGAGACACTGTTTCAAGAATGTATAGACAAGGAAGAGGTAAGATTTCTAGTTTTTCAAAAATAGGTTTACTGGGAGCTCTATTATTAGAATTAGTTATTATGCAAATAATCTTTTTTTGCATTTTAAATAATTTTGGAAGGAAGATAGAGGAGCCCCAAAAGGGAATACCATAATGGAGAAGTGACTGCACATAGCCAAAATATATAGTCCTCAATGTCTGAACGCAAATGATTTCCTTGAGTACACGGAATGCATAACAGATTTGTGCCAGTTTTTGAGATAAATTATTAATATGTTCCTCCCATGAAAGATTAGAGTCAATCCAAATACCTAAAAACTTTGTTACCTTTAGTTCTTTTATGGGGCAACTGTTAATTATTGGATATAAATTTATTAACTTCTTCTTGAGATTGAAGTTTAAATAATGGGTTTTACTAACATTTAAAGATAGCTTATTGTCAGTGAGCCAGTTCATCAAATTATGTGTAGTTTCTGTTACCTCGTTCATTAACTGAGTGGGATTATGGTTATTAAAAATTAAGTTAGTATCATCAGCAAATAGTATTGTATTGGAGAGTGGTAAATTTGCAGGTAAATCATTTATGAAGACTAAAAATAGTAGTGGTCCAAGAATGGAGCCCTGCGGAACTCCACAAATAACAGAAGTTGTACTTGATACAGATGAATTCATTTCAATATATTGTGACCTATCAGTTAAATATGATTTAAACCAGTCCTTTGCATTGCCTCTTATACCATATGTTTCTAATTTTTTTAAAAGAATTCCATGGTTAACTGTATCGAAAGCTTTTTTTGATTCAATAAAAAGCCCTGCAACATGAATATTACTATCTAAGGCATTCCATATATTCCTTGTCAATGAGAAAAGGGCATCATTAATGGACTTATTCCTTCTGAAGCCAAATTGATGATTATCAATGACAGAGAATTTATCAAAAAAGGAAATCAATCTCAGATACATGACCTTCTCCAAAATTTTGGAGAAACCTGAAAGTAAGGAAATTGGTCTATAATTCTCAGTGGTCTGTACATGTTGTATCATGAACTTACATTTCAGTAAATGCAACAGTAAAGTAATACATCTTCACTGACCTGAGCCTTGCGTTAATCATGAGTTTATTCATTCCTTTTGTGAATTCTACCACAAATATCAATGAAAGATCTCTGTTAAACTATGGTTTTTTTTATTCTTAAAATTTCTTAATGTAATCCCTTGATAATAAAGAATGGATAGTAGCAATTTTCGACTAGTAATCTGTCTAGTTGAAAATTGCTTCTCTCTGTTCTTTATTATGTTCGAATTAATACCACATCATGCCTGAAACTGCTCAGTTTGTTCAGTGACATGACATGGTGAGCAATAATGAGCAAAACAAATTGTTCATTATTAATGTTTGAGTGGATTTCTTGGTAAGATTTGCAGTGGTGCTTGATCGTATATGAACAGAAGATTATCCTTTTATCATCCATCAGTTCTAGTCTCTTGTATGTAAACCAGTCCATACATAATTTAATGATTTAAATGATATGATCCTACACAGAATTTCCTGTATTTACCCAAATGTGGATGCATATCAGTGTCAGAAAAGAAAATAGATGTTATTATTATTGCAGTAGATTTTGTCTTTGCTAAACATTAACACTATTTTCACTGTCTTGTCTTTAGACATTTTTTGCTGCTATAAACATGAAACATTCTAATCAATTTTCCTGGGCAATTTGTTCGGTATGTAATGTCAAAGTACTATCAGGATTCTCAGTAAACTTGAATGATAGTATTGCATTTTCCAATAGTTAGGCACTTATTTTAAATTGCCTTTAATGTGAATATAACTACCTTAATGTATTATTTAGTAATATGTGCAATATGCTCTGGTGTAAAGTAATGCAACCATTTCAGAGAGTAAAAATCATTCTTCTTGAAATTTGTCTCTGGTGTAAAAATAAATTAATTATGGCGTGGACAACTAAGTATACCTATTCCTATAATTTTGAATATTCAATTTAGTCTAAAAAACTCAGATAAAATAGCATTATTGGGAATTGAAGATGTGTGTAAACAAATCATTTTTATCAGAAAATGCACAGCTTATCTGAAAGATAAGTAAAAGTTAGGGGATGAGTAAATAACAAGGTTGGGGATTTCAGGTAAAACAACTTTGTTTTAATTTCACCAAAAAGACACAATTTATAGCATATAATCAGTTTACAGCTTGCTAATATAAATTTGCCTATCTCCTTTCTTCCATGCATTGTGTAAAAAGTATGCCGTGACATATATTTATAAATACTTGATGCTCTTTATGTGAATTGAAATTAGTTCCGTTCATTTCAATCGCTTAGCTGCGCTGGCAGCCTCCTCCTGTTGAAGAGACTCTTCGGCGAATTCTTCTGGGCCTCCCATTTTCTTTGGAATGTTATCGTTCTCTTGACGATAAAATAAAAATACTCGATGCAGCCCTGGATCAAGGAAATGGTGATGCCATTCTTTGTGTGAGTATACTTAAAAATTAGACTAAAGAATATGGTTATTCATCAATTTATTAATCACTTCGTCAGGGCTAATTATTTGTGGCTGCCACACCCTTTTATGTGGACCAATTATAGCATCCAAGAGGACCTCATAGTTATGCATTGCATCATCCAAAGAATGGATAAATAGAGTCAAATGCTCATTAGCTGTCAGTGTCAGTGAAAGGTAGGCACTTTGAACTTTCAACTTCCAGGTTGATTCATTCACATAAATGTTTTAATTTCTCTAACCCCTCAGACAGAATATGTTCATTGGTCTCCACGTCTATAAAGTACTATTTACTGTAGATATGATTGATTTAATCAGGGTTACATGTTGCTCAACTAGAGTAAGGAATTGAGAGTGTTTCTTCTCCAGCTGGTTAATCTAATTCATATAAAAGGAGGCATCAGCCTCATCTATCATCCTGTAAAACACCTTGTTCATTTCACCTATGAAATTGAAAATCCCCCTCCTCCTTCTAACCTTTCCCCCCCGGCAAGTTGAGTAATCTTTCATTGCATCATTTCTAGTTTATGAAGTTTAGACTTCACTCCAGGGACTATGGTACTGCAGCCCGTTAGATGAATCTGGCTTGCATTCTTATGTAAGTCACAGTATTCACCAGTTGTCCTTGCATTCATCTTAATGGTGTTAGTTAGCATTGTATTCTAATTGGGCTAGATATAGGTGACTCCCTTCCACTCACTACTGAAGAGCTCTACTTCACCAATAGCATCATAAAAATCCCTGGGGTCTTCTCGTATTTTTCTGGCAGATAGATTCTGACCAGGGCACCAGTCACCAACATGAAACAAAAAGACGCTAAAGGATTCATCTTTGGGCTGCCTTTGGAGAGTCAGAAGAACAATTTTAGGCAATTAGAGTGAACTTTTTCTTCTCTCTTTCACCTAACCTATTTAATAGTGACATTTACACCTTCCCTCGTGATTACTTGGTAGGGACCAGTCCATTGAGAAGGCATTTATTTTGTATCTCCCCTGTTGTACACTTTTGTCATGTAATAGCACCTTATCTCCTACTTCAAATAGCTGCAGGTCCGCTGCCTTCCCATAATGTTTCCTACCTTTTTCTTTGGCCCTTTATAGTGTTTCATTAGTCTTAGAATGGGTTTCATGCATTTTGTGTTAGTTCTTTCACATAAGCATCTTAAATGTAGATTGTTTCTGAGGATCTCCTTTGCAATGTCATGGGATGATTTGTCTTTCTTCTGATTATCATCTCAAAGGGAGTGAAACCCATGGACGAATGAAGTGTTGACACAAAAATGGCATACAGTATCCAATCATCCCAATTGTCCTGCTTGGAGGAAATGAAATGTTTGAGGTACTCCGTTAGCATTCTATGATATCTCAGGTGCCATTTGATTGCAGCTGTGAGGCCATCATCTGTAATCTTTTTTATTTCTAGCAGGTAACAGGTACTCTTAAACACTTCACTTAGAATATTACTCTCTTGATTGAATAGTATAAATCTTGGGACTCCCATGTTTCAATATTATTCCTCCCATCAATGCCTTGGCCTTTGTTGATGCCTCTTGATCTGGTAGTGGAATGGCCTCTGTATACTGGCACAAGTCATCCAGGGGAAG
Organism: Hetaerina titia; assembly: GCA_037158775.1. Taxonomy (NCBI): domain Eukaryota; kingdom Metazoa; phylum Arthropoda; class Insecta; order Odonata; family Calopterygidae; genus Hetaerina; species Hetaerina titia. The sequence continues at coordinate 94,733,020 of CM073773.1, read as the reverse complement.
TCAGCAGATACTTATTTACATTGGAGGTCTCGGGTAGGGGTCCCACAATTACATTTCTCAAATATGTACTCCAGAGTTGTGGTGATGACCAGTGGGATTAGAGTTATTTTATTTTTTTGACATGACTAACACAGGCAAATATTCCTCCTTGTCATATTTCATTCCCAGCCATTCATTATCAAGTTTCATTCTTTTATAAGTGCGGTTCATGCCTTAGTGTTCTCCCACAGGTGAATCATGAAATTTGTGTAATAATTTCCTCCTTTCCTCTGTGGAAATTTGCTTGCTTTTATTTCCTTCTTGCACCTTTTTGTGGCTGGAATCTATGATACATATTCTGCTGAGTGTATCGGCTCTTATAGACCACCTTGAATTCGTTTTCTACTAATTTAATCTGCCATCACATCAACCGTGAGCTGAGATTTTTGGCCATACAAATACGGTTTAAGTTTTGCGTTCCTCCACACAATTGCTAATAGCTCCTTTTCCAATGTTGATAATTCATCTCGGGCTTATTTAAAGCTTGGCTTGCAAAAGCGATGGGTAGTTCCTTTCCTGATGCACCTTGAGATAGGACGCCCCCAGAGCCTTGTTGCTGGCATCCATAGTGAGGGTGAAGGGATTCATGAAATCTGGATATTGGAGCCTCCTTCACCAAACTTTTATTTAGGCTTCAGAAAGCCTCTTCCTGTATATCTTCCCATTTGAAACTCATCACATTTTTTAGCAATCCATGCAAGGGCACGGCAATTCAAGAATACTTGGGAATGAATCTTCGATAGTAGCTGCATAGTTCCAAACAACTTTTCAACTCATTGGTGTTGGTAGGCCATGGGAAATCCTCCACCATTTTAGTCTTCCTTTGGTCCGGCTTTACACCTTCATCAGAGAACATGTGCCCTAGGTAGTTCACTTCTCTTTGTAAAAATTCACATTTTTCAGGATGCAATTTCAGTTGATACGTAATCCTCAAATACCTCCTTCAGTTTTGCATTGAGAAACTTAAAGTCATTTCCAGAAGCAATGATATCATAGAGGTAAAGAAAACATTGCAGCCCTTGTAGTCCAGTCAGAATGGTGTTCAGTAACTGCTGAAATGTAGCAGCAGTCCCCTTAAGGCCAAATGGCATTTTTAGAAATTCAAAATGGGAGTTTCCAGTACTGAAAGCCATCTTGCATCTTTCCTTTTCCTCTGTGGGTACCTGGTGGCAACCACTGGCCAAATCTAGCATACATTTTTCCTGGCACAGGGAAAGGCCCCCCTACCCTGATGTGTGAATTTCACACTCTGTCGGGCTTAGTACTGGGTGAACTCTACCATAACCTACCAAACTGACTTTAGGGTTGATTACTGTGTTTGACATTAGGAGTGTTATGCTTTATAAATATATGTATGCAATAAAAATTAAACTCTCATTGAATCTGAATAACCATGGAAAATAGTGGGCCACTTATCGTCATAAGCTATTAAATTTTGTGACATAGCGAGTCTTAGGTGCAGTAGACTTAATTATCTGGGATAAATGGGAAATAAATATGTATCCCAGATAATGAAAATTCTGGTTATCCACACTCCACATGAAAAAGTAGGCATTAGGCAGTGCATTATGGCAATTTTGTTGGCTACTGGAATGTAATTTTTCCATATAATTCTTGGTAAGTAACCACATATTTGCCATCTCAAAGCAGTTTTTACCTGGTGAACTCTTGGAGATATGAGCATCTATCAAAAATCATATACTTGTTAAATAATGAAAAGGCAAGAAGGCACATGCTGTACGCTTCCTTGCAATACAAGAACCTTGATTTGTTGGTGCTGTGGGAAACTTATTTTCCTGTACCTGAATTATAGGGCAAACGTACGGTAGCACCTGTGCTTGCATTTGTTCTGAGGAATAAGTTGACTAACCAAAATATCAAAATATTTTTAAAATTTTACTGGAAATATTGAAGTGAATATTTGCATGTTTAATTGAAAGGCTTGGAACAGAATTCTCTTAATTTTTTATAGGTGGTACAATTCCTATCAAGAACTTTGAAGAGGGCTCAGTTTACCCATTTGCTCTCTCACAGGCCTGTTGCTGTGAACCATTATGCTGCTCATCTCTCCACTCGCTTTCAATTAACCGAGCTCAACAACCTACTTGAGTAAGTTTCGTCTGCTTCATTAAAAAGTAGAATATACCTTTCATGATTTATATGTAATTGCAATTTATTTCACTGGCCATTAAAAATGTATGAAAAAATAACCCCAACTTATTACTCTCTGGGTGCAAAGAGATGGATTTGAATCCTTTGTATTGTAATGGAAGACTCAAATTTGGTGGTGGAGAGATGGTAAAACGCTTACCATCTAGGGCACTCAAGAAATTTCGGAATTGCCTAGCTGTCCGTTCTTATTCTTCTGCTGATGATGGAATATTTTAATATTTTTCCCCAAGGGATCTATAAATTGCCTGGTTTGTTGCTATAATTATTTTGGAAATGGAAATTTGGCTGACTCAGAAGTTAAACTCCATTGACTGGAATCTTTCCCCATTTTTCGAATGCCTTAATACAATAGCCAGCTTTTTGCCAGGTAATATAGCTTGGTGCATCACATTATATTTCTTGGTGATTTTGGGAACCACAAAAGGTGATAGTTCTGGGTATTGCTATTCTTTAAGGCGAAACCATGTTCTAAAATCACAAGGAGGCAATTTATTTTTAAGTGTTGAAACATGGGAATAAACTATCACAGTGAAAATAGATTCAGTTGTTTCACATTTACCTAAAGCCAATAAAATCGTCTCAGCTAATTTCCATAAGAAGTTACATGCCTGGTCATCTCATATCTTTATCCACTCAATGACCTGCTTCATCTTTGGCTTATCAGCTTCACACATTTTCATTAACTGAAAGAGTGATAGTTGCTTTTCTTTTTCCCATTTCTTTTGATATTCAAATATCAGACTACCTATATAAAAGAGTGAGTGTGTGATTAAGAAAGTTATAAGTTTAATTTAATAAGTTTAATAGGATCACAGAACAAACTTCATTTGAAACCCTAAAGATAACATTTCTTATAATAATTAATTGTAGTAATTAGATAAAAAGATGTATTAAATTTCTAGGATTTTTATCAGGAACACACACTTATCACCTTACAGGTAAAGTAAAATCTAACTTGAGGTAAATACTAACTTCATTTATTTATCAACCATTATCTGTTACAGTGACTCAACAAAAACATTGAGCATAAAAAATATTTCTGAAGTAATTAATTAATGTGTATGCGAACACTAACTTACCTGTTGGCTCAAATCATAAGAATCTTAGAAATGCCCTGCTATTGCAAATTTCTTCAGAGGCCAAGTGTAAAACTGACAAAGGCTTGTGATTGGCTGTGGATCTCGTGACTTATGTCCATTCTGTGCAACAAGGATGATGTTCAGTTGACCTAATTGGTAGGAGGTTGTCTTCTTTTATGGATGAATCTAAATCCCTATGAACAAGGTCACTAATGTGGTAATGCCTCTCTCACATATTGAAATGAATTCCATGGTCAATTCCGGGGGTTATTCTCTTAACAATGGTGCCCATTGTTGTTTGCTTAAGGATTTGGCATCAGCTAAATGAGATGCCATCAGTGGGTATTTCATAAAAGTCACCAATGTCATTTCTGGGTACTATCCGAGTATCAGGCTACTGAGGCAGTAAAATAATGCAATTTCTTAAATAGTGATGACGGGTTCATTGCTCAGTGGTCATAATTAGTCTTTACTGTTGTGCAACACATACTTGAAACATGAAAATGTACAAGAATGCTGGGAGGTGATATGGTTGATTTTTTTACTTTGCTACAGGATGTAAAATGATGGGCAGTAGTGATTCAAAAGGGAAGGCTATGGGATCAAATCAAACCATTTTTAGGTTTGTGATGAAGATTTAGTCCAATATTTTTTTATAAGGTATGCACATTGCTCTAAAAATTAAGGCTTAAGATTATAAAGGTATACATGGCACATGATAATATGTAACATTATCACTGAATACCATTATTATTTGACAAATGAAAGGAAATTAGATATTATTATTAGGTAATCTTCCGGTTAAGGTAGGTTTGTGGATGGACTTAACTATCAAATAAACATTTTGTAACTCCGAACATAACCCAATCTAGCAACCTAATCTACATCAGGTCCCTCTTCATCTCTGTGTACTTCTTTCCTCCCTTCATCCTGTCCAACATCCCTATCCTCTTCCTGCCCTTTTCTCGCTTGGCCAACATTCTCCTCTCTATTACTTTCTTCAAATTTTCACTACCGCTCAATACGCCTTTCATCCATTTTTCCTGCCTCCATAGGATTTCTCTCAACAAACCCCTCTCCTCACCCAACATCTCCAGTACTTCCTCATTTGTTTTCCTTTCGGTCCATTTCACCTTCTGCATTCTTCTCCACACCTACATTTCAAAAGCCTCCAATCTACGTCTATCCTCCTGCTTCAGGGACCACGTTTCCGCACCGTACATAGCTACGCTCCATATCAGAATTTTTACGAGTTTTGTCTTAACATCCCTACTCAACGTCCCCGTCATTAACTCCCTCCTCCTTGAGAAAGCCTCCTTGCCTAGCGCAATTCTTCTCCTTACATCCCTACATCTTTGACCCCATTGGTCCAAAACACTTCCGAGATATGTAAACTGTTCTACCTGCTCTATTTTTCCCCCGCCTATTTTAATATTTAGTTTAGCCTTTTTATTACTGGAAAATCGCAGAACCTTTGTTTTATTAATATTGATTCTCATCCCATATTTATCGCACTGAACCTCCAATTCACCCAGCAATGCTTGCAATCCCTTGGCTGACTGAGCAACTAATGCTTGGTCATCAGCAAACATAACCGATTTTACAAATTCCCCTCTGACTTTCATTCCTACCTCCAGTTCTTCCCATGCCTCTTTAATCATTTCCTCCACATATACGTTGAACAGCACCGGTGACAATGGGCAACCCTGCCTTACCCCTCTTCCTAACACTGCCCATCCGGACTCTCCGTTCCCCACTCACACCTGAGCAGTCTGAGACATGTACTGGTTGCAGATCAGTCTCCTGTCCCTCCAATCCATTCCTATTTTCTGCAATACATGCATTAATTTTTCCCAATTCACTCTATCAAACGCTTTTTCAAAATCTACAAAACAGGCAAAAACGTCCTGGTTATATTCTATATTCCTCTCAATTAGTGATCTGATTACTGCAATGGCATCACGCATACCTCTTCCCTTCCTAAACCCAAACTGATCATCCCCTAAGTAATCATTTGCCTTACTCTCTATCCTTTTGTTGATGATCCTGAGGATAACTTTAGCTGCGTGGGATATCAAACTTATTGTTCTGTAATCCTCACATGATGTAGCCTCTGCCTTTTTTGGAATAGGAACTAACACAGATCTCACAAAATCTTCCGGCCAGATTCCTTCCTCATAGATACTATGAATCAGTCCATATAGGGCCTTCTTTCCACATTTTCCTGAACATTTCAACAGTTCTACAGGAATGTTGTCCACCCCCATTGCCTTATTTGCTTTCATCTCCTTTAATGCCCTTTCTATTTCATCGCCGAGTATGCCTGGATCTAAGTTATCTTCTTCTACGTCATGTTCCTTTTCTATGTCTAACCTTGTCGGCCTAAGTTCTTTACCATACTGTGTTGTTATATATTCCTTCATCTCTCTTGGATTTTTCCTGGTTAAACTATTATCTTACCCCACTTATCTTTAACTGTTAGCACAGATCTTGCCTTCTTACTTCCCGATAATAATTTAACTTTGCTGTATAGAGCACCAACTTCACCCTTCTTATGTAAACTTTCCATATCCTCCCATTGCATTTTTTACCTTTCTTCTTTTGCTTTATTTGTGGCCCTTCTCAGTTTATTGTTTAACTCTTTGTACTTCATTTTGCCTAGCTCTGTGCTTACATTTTTCCATCTTCTTCTCTCATTTATCTTTGCAATCATCTCATCCGTTACCCATGGTTTCCTTATCCTTTTCCGGTTAACGGTTCCTATAGTGTCTTTTGCGGCTTCTGATATCCCTTGCTTGATACATTCCTATTTTTCTTCGATAGTACTCAGTTCTTTACTGTCATCCATGATTTCCTCTACAGCCTGCTGATACTCTTTCCTTGTTAATCCATTTAATGTTTCTACATTCCATTTCCTAACCCGCTGCCCTTGCCTTATCTTCTTGAAACGGACATTACATTTCATAACAACTCAATTGTGGTCAGAGTCCGCATCCACTTCTGGGAAACTGTGCGAATTTATCACACTGTTCCTAAACCTGTGCCTAACCATAATATAATCTAACTGATACTTTTTTGAATCACCTGGCATTTTCCGTGTATACCTACGCCTTTTGTGGTGTCTAAACCATGTGTTGGTGATGACTAACCCCTGTCTCCTGCAGAATTCAATTACTTTCTCTCCGCATTCATTCCTTGTGCCTAACCCATAGTCTCCCACATCACCACCCTCTCTTCTTTTGCCTACTGTCGCATTCCAATCCCCCATCACTATCAAATGTTTCCCTGCAGTAACACTCGCGATGATATCCTCTAACTCATCGTACTGTATATCCTATTGACTACTTCCTCCTTGTGGTTGCTTGGTGGCATATATACCTGAACAATGACCAAGTTCATCGGCTCTGCTTTAATCTCTATGAGTAAAATTCTATCAGTTGCTTGCTCTATTTTGACTACACTTCTTCCTACCCCTTTATGTAATATTATGGCAACCCCTTGATGGCTCTCGTCCCCGCTGCTGTATATCACTCTATAATTGTCACTCCAGTAATCCCTGCTATCCTTCCATCTCACCTCGCAGAGACCTAAAACATCTAAATTACCTCTTTACATCTCTCACTTAACATTTTGTAATTTGCCTGTCCTCAACAATGTCCTGATGTTCCATGTTCCTATTCTAACTACTTTTGTCTTCTGTCCTGCTGCTGTTATTTCTTCCCTGCAAGGGTTTCGTGGGATGACGACCGTGGAAGGAAATTAGACATATAGGTGATGAAATATAGCTCTGTAACATGAGTTCATTTTTTGGAACAGAATTTGAATTTCATCATTGTTTAACAAATTTGACAGAATTGCATTTAGCACAAAAGCAGCTTTTGATCATGCAAAAATTTGTAGATAAAAATAACTGGCACTAATCAGTGCCAGTTATCTTCATTCATAAATAAGTTGGTGCCAGCAAGCCCGAAAATTAGTTTTTAAAAACTTAGTAAAATAAATGACTAAAGTTTAAGGTTACCCTAAGTTAGAATTACTTTTTGATGTACTTCAAGTTATGCAGTATACCCTTGAACATAGAAAGCTCTCTATATTCATTCAATTAACATAAATAATCCATGCTTGCTATTTTTCAGCTGCTTGGAACTAATTTCAACCAATGACATTGATTGCAAGAAAACATTTTTCTTTTTTCAACCTTAAATCAACTCGACCAGACATACATTAGGTTTTTACTTCATTCTTCTCACTGGCTTCTATGGCACCATAAATGGCATTGGCCATCATGGAAGCCATTTGCCAATGCTGATGGCTTTTACAGAATAACTATTGATGTCATTTTCCAATAGAATTGGGAAACTAGAGAGCCATGGATTAACCCTAACCCCTCAGATAGGTCAATTTTAATGGTCATGTAATTAGTTCATCTATTCAGAATAAAAAGGTTAAATGTGAAATATTTTGCTCTTCAGGTAGTATTCTTTGAGTTATTGTGTCCATAGAAAACCATACTTACCCACAAATGGCATTGTTTGAAAAATGGTTAAAATATGTTTAAATTGTGTGTTTCCATTGAAATCTGAAGGTCAAAGCTTTTCATGTAAGCAATAGTTTCCCCGAATAACATATGGAGAGAGTTTAAAATTCCTGATTAACTTCCTATTGTGAACGAGAAATTCATGAAATAGCTTAATATCAGAGCTGCTTTTTAATGTGCTTATTAATAACAATTTGGTGGTTCTTATTATTTAAAAGGCTACAATAAATTTCTTATTTTATTTTTTCAGGAGTCTTGGAAGAAGCCGAGATGCCTCTGTAAGTTGCCATATTTTATCTTCATTGCGAGTCATTATGCTATTAAAATTATTTTAATTTTCATGGTGAAACAAGCGTAAACAAAATCAATCAGCAAAGTAAATGAGTAATGAACAAAGTTGTTTATTGACCATAGCTTGTTTTCAATCTATGTAATAATATTGCTGGTATGCTTAAATAAAAATTGTATAGTTTAAAGGAAATTAATTTTAAAAACATTCCAATTATGAAGACAAATAATGACAGCCACACTGTACCAGACACTTCTGTTAAGTGTGCAGTAGTACTTAAAGCTTTCAAGCTTACTGTTTGGAATCCTTAGATTATATCTCTAGAGATTATTTCTCCACATCTTCGGCACTTTTAGTAATCATTTCATAAAAACTCTCTCATTTCCACCAATGAAATATCTATCTGTTTAAAATAATCACCCTTTAAAAATAATTACCGTTAAACAGACCACATTATCACTTTCCAATTGTATGGGTACCACTTATATGAAGAGACAGTTTCAAACTAAATGAAAACCTCTGTAAGAAACATTGTAAATGAAAGCTTGCTAAATGAAAAGTAGGGAGGTAATGATCTATCAATCCCATTTATTTTTCACCTAAGGTAATTTATGTAAAATTGACTGCATTGTGATATGGAAGGATTCATTCTGAAATGGCCTGGCTTAACAATTTTATTGCTTGATAGTAATCTCACAAAATAATCTTTAGTTTGATTATTTTGGATCAGGTACCTTTGGCTGACTCAGGATTTATTACTGGTAAATATTTGGTCTCTTTTGAGTTACAAGGGAACGAGGCCGTATATTTCTTGAGTTTTTGTCTCACTCTCTCACAAGTCATTTTCATCTTTTCCCTCTTATTTTTCAGCATATAGACACAGGCATATTCCATCCTTTTGTATTCAGGAAGGGAAATTTAGGAAAAAAAACTCATTAATTATCTTATTAAAAAGCAATTCTATTAAATGTTCTTAAATTCATTGGTTAACAAAATATTTGGAGTGATAATATAGTGTGTAAAAGAAGGAATTTTTCAATATGAATGTAGATGAGGTAGAATGTAGAACATAGAAATGGAAAATGAATCTCCTTCAAAATAGTCATGGTCAACAGCTCACAACAACTACAATTGTACATTTTATCCACAGGAAAACTTTTTCTAATATTTGAAATTAAGAATCTCTTATGAGACATAAAATGTAATATCTGTAACATGTACAATAAGGACTTGATTTATAGTGTTAGTTAAATGTTGCGATCCCTTTATTCATTTGGAGAAATTTTAGGTGCATTGAATTAGCTTAGGTTTCCTTTTTTTAAAGATAAATAAAAACATCATTAAAGATAGAGCGTGAACAAATTTTGTTCACTTATGTGAATTTATGTGTGTCCTATTTATATAAAATATTTTAACACATAAAGGCTAATATATTTTGATGCATATAAAAATTCAAGGCTTGAATCTAACTCACATTGTAAACTTCGGTGCCTTTCTTGATTATTTGTATGTTTCATGCCATGATATTTTAGGCATTTTTTATTATTTTAGAATGAATTTAGTTGGAACTTCACAGTGTAAAAATAATTCACCCTGATTGGGGTTTTTAGATACTAGGGGATTGGGACCAGGATTGGGGAATGATTTTTGTGCTGTGAAATTTCTGCATTTTGGTACACATCAGCAGTTGACTCATAACATGAACTGTTGCTTCATCTCTGGAAATTCTTTGAATTTGTAAATTCAGTTACTCAGAAGCTCACAGAAGTTAAACCATTTCAGCGTTTGAAAAAATGCAGCTCATTAAAGTTTTGACAGTGCTATTATTTATTCGTCTTGGTCCGAAAACAGCACTTTTTGGCCTTTACATCGGACAAATTATTATTATGTTACATGTTAGGTTAGTTTGTAATTATTTTTGCTAAGGTTGTTGATAGTTGAAACAGTTTATTATAATTTTAGAAATTATTAATGTTTTGCAAAATTGAACTCCTTTGTCTGTGATTAAAAAAAATGGTTTTATCAAAATCAGAAGCATCATTTTTATGAAACTAATGCCTTCATCCTTGTTTGGCTTCAACAGATAAAGCAGTTTGGATTAGCGATTGGAAATATTGACAACCCCTCGAGATGTCAGCGAACTTTGCAAACACTCAGAAATTGCTTGGCTTCTCATTTCTCAAGTGGGGCTGCAGAAATGGACCGACCATTTGTAATACATGCAATTAAACTTCTTGGTAAGTGACTATGCACGGCCTTAATGTCAAAAACCACATCATTTAATGAATGAGACTTGGCAGCTAATTTTCGCCTTTATTGGCATACTGTAACCTGCTGTTATTCTCCGGTCATATAATCATTTGATTGTTGAATCATATTAGATATGATAAAATTTTGTATGGTATGAAAAGACTAAACTATAACAACAAACATGTAATACTGATGTGCTAGTTTGATATGGCAATGATGTTATTTCAGTTTATTCATCAAATTATGTACTCAACCTTTTTGATGAGCAATAAATGAATGGAGTCACTAATTTAAAAGGAGACTACCATAGGTGGCAACAGTTACTTTTAGTTCAAACTTTTATATCTGTTGCAAACTGCATCAGTAGTTTATTCAACAGGTTTATTTTCAAGGTAATGCATTTGAAAATTTGAATAAAGATGTACAGCAGCTTTAAAACATTTTGGAGATTCATTAATATGAAACATTTATGAAACACTGCAGTACAGGAAATTATGCCCTAATCTATATTTGCACTGAATTGGTAATTCAAATTTATTGGCTTTTTAAGTTAGTTTAGTCAGGGGTGTGTGAAATAGCACCATGTGAAATGTTGAAATCAGCATACATATTAACTCCATATGAGGGTTGCTATTTATATTTTCAACCTAATAATGAAAAGACAGTAATTTATTGTTGAAAATGGCTGTATTGTTTTTTGAAGTATACTCCTTGAAAATCAATACATTTTTTCGCCTGCACTCAAACCAATTTTCATAACACTTTTTCCACTCCGATTGAGGTACCTCCAAAACATAGTTTTCGAATGCATCAATACCTTCTTCAGTCGCCGAAAAACCTTGGCAATGCAATTTTTTGTTGATAAATGGTAATAAAAAGAAGTCATTTGGTGCTACATCAGGGCTGTATGGAGGATGAACCATCAATTTGACATTTTAGCCAGTCAAATAGGTAGTCGTTTCAGCTGATCTGTGAGAGCTTGCATTGTCCTGTGCGCTTCTTTTTCCGTATTTCACCAAGACTTCTGGAAAGCAAATGCTCATGTACCATTCAGAATTCACGGTTCTATATTGCTCTAATGGTACGGTGCCACAAGTCCAGTTATTCCAAAGAAACCGGCGATCATTTGCTTCAATGTGCTTCATACAGAAATCACTTTTGTAAGATTTGGCTCATCTTGGAAGACCCATACAGTGGAGTGCTGTTTTGTTTTGGCCTAAAATGCAAAGATCCAAGGTTTATCACCTGTGTAGATGTTATACACAGCTTTTGATGTACCGCGATTGTATTTCTTGAGCATTTCTTTGCACCAATTGGCACGAGCATCTTTTTGAGCTTTTGTCAAATTCTGCAGGATCCAACGCAAACAAATTTTTTTCCCTGCTAAATTTTCATGCAATATCGTATTGATGCTCATCGTACTAATCCCCAAGGATGCCTCAATCTCACTAAAAGTCACATGACGACCTTCCTTTACTAGTTCTTGCACAGCGTCAAAAATCATTACATGAAAGTGTTCAAGAGTTAACCCCATTTTTTTAATGAGACAAAATTTTTGAGTCATTGTAAACAGCACAAGTTATGATCAAATGGCAAAATGTTGTGAAGAAAGTTAGGGTTAAAAGGGTCAAATTTTCAGATGGGGCCTAAAGCACTCAGTGTGGTCAAGGCTCAAAATATAAATAGCACCCCTCATAATAATATTGATTAAATTTAGGTAGTGTTTTTCTTTTGAGCCCTGTTTTAAATGAGGTTTTGTAATGCATGGAAAGTATGTAAATGTTTTTGAAATATTTATTAATCTACTTCATTCGCTTCTATTTGAAAAATCAAATTTCCAGAGTAGTTGGATGAATAATGTATAAGGTTCCACTTTTCAGTCTTACAGTATCATTATCTTTCATTGTCAAATCATGCTGCACTGGCTGATCTAATCTAAATAATAGATTACAACACTTATTGAATATGATTTCAAACCTAACAGCTTCAGGTTTAACTTTATGGAACCCTTTCATGGTGAGGGTAAAAAAGAAAAACTTTACACTTCCACACACTTCTAGTACAATACCACCATTTTTGATGATGATGCGCAGCATCAAAACCATGGTCGTGTTATATTAAAAGTGTGTGGAAGTGCTAAGTTTTTCTTTTTTACCCTAACTATGATTTCAAACATTTGAAATGAAATATGTGTCAGTATTAATGCAAAATGAATTTGTTTGGTTTTTAGCTGGGATATTTTAATTTGGTCTAATTTATTGTGTTCTTGGTGCAGAATGGCAGATTGCTGCTGATGAGAAGTTTAGGTCACTGAACTCAGGGCAAGAAGTAGGTGAGAGCATTATTGGGACACCTGCATTGTTGTCCGTTGCTCATGCCTGTAGATACCACTGGGAAAATCCTAAATCCAAGAATACCATACCTGATCCACTGGCCCCTTCTGTACTCTGTCAAAGGTTAGTGAATAATATATTTGTGGTCATCCTTTAATAATGGACCTGGGGGATACAGTTTATCTTTAAATAAGGACTGTAAGTTTGAGAGAATTTCACCAAGCATCATTGATTGAATTCAGATTTCCAAATACTGCATGGCTGTGTGTTTTGAACATATTCAATGCAGTACCAATGAATTTAACCTTAATTTGTGTAAAAAAAGAAGTAGGAAAAAGATTTAATAGTAACAAAATGTATGTTAACACTTGGCATGCGGGTATAATTCAGCACTGAATTACACGTGCAGCGGGCGTGTTTTCGTGAATCACGCGGAAGTTTGGTCAGTCAGAAAAATCGCATTAAATCAAAAACTACTTCGTTTTTATGAGCGAAACCTTTTTTATTTTACACTTAAATATATACTGTATGATTATTTAACAAAAGAAACGATATTCTTAGGGAATCATATAAATAAACGGTTTTTAAAATTTGAAAAAGTATTTAAAAACATTTTTTCATTACAAGTACAAATAGAAATGATAATACATTAATAGTTTTTTACAGTTAGTACCATTCAAAACATTTTCTTCTGTGAAGAGGAACACGGCAGAAGCTACATATAAAACACGTTTCACTTTGTAGTTTTTTAGCTGCGCACACGCGACATTGTCTTTGTGGATTTTTCTTCTTCCCGGCACCAACAATTTTCTCCAATGTGTGTTTGCACATATCCATGGATAATCTTTGAGGAGGGTCACGTTTTGATATCATTTTCTCTGGTTCTGCAGTGCTGATTTCAGGTAGTTCATCAGTAACCCAATGCCGTGCGGTGTCGTCCAAAAATTTCTAATATCTTATTTTTTCCGTCCTTGTTGAATTATACACGTATACTACATATGCATTGAAAAATGCAAAATTCAACATGCACATAGCTAAGCGCTTTGTCCACTTCACTGTTTTCCGCAAAATGCTGTAATAGGACAAATACTGATCGGTCCTATCTACTCCTTTCATGTACTTGTTGTAGTCGATCAAAGCATTTGGCTTGATCATTTTTTGTCTCTTGATACGATCAACAATATTACTTTCTTTCATTTCTGTGGAATGGATTGAAGAGATGAGACTGATTTCTTTCTTGGATTGCCAAACTTGTACCAATATATCGATTTTTCTGCGAAAGATTGTTTCTCCTTTTTTCAAATTAGTTTTTCGCAGGCACTCTGGTAGACCTCTGCTCTTCCTAATTGTTCCGCAAATTCGTATTTTTTTTTATAAAAGGGCTTCCGTGTTATCGACGCTGTTGTAGTAATTATCCACATACAAATGGTGCCAGAGATCAGTAAATGGCGAAACTACTGTGCGTATCGTTTCGATCAATCGTGATCCTTGAGCTGCATAAACTTGAAAATTACAAATATACCCTGTGTCGCTTTCAGACAACATTCGTATCAGTATGCCGTATTTTATAATTTTTCCAGCATAATAAACTCTAAAAAACAATCGTCCTCTCCAAGGAATTATGCCCTCATCTAACGACACTTGTTGTTTCAGTTTGTAAATGTTATTGAATTTACAAGAAAGTAATTAGTAAGGCCTGACTTTGAATAATCGATCAGAATCATCTGTGATGCCTTCATTGTTATTGAAATGCCAAGCCTTCCATATTTGGCGAAATCTATCCCTTGGCATATTTGAAAAAAATGGAGTACTTGTGCAGACATCGATTGACCAATAATTGTCTCGGGCATCTTTACGAACTTGTCCCATGAAAATAATGAGCCCCAAAAATTTTTTCATCTCCAGAATCGTAATATCTCTCCAGTTTATGGTTTTGGGAGATGTTTTAAACTGATTTATATTCTGACAATAATATCTGTTTGATTTCGTGACTAAATACGCAAACAAGTCGTCGTCCATAAATAATTTCACTGCGTCAGCTGGGGATTCAGGAACATTAGCCATATTACTTATCCCAGGATCACCCAAAAATTCTTCAAGGTCTGGAGGGTTGTCAATCGATGACCATTCATCTGCTTCTTCATCAGAAGTTGTTTCAGAATTACTAGAAATTCTTCTTCCGATAAACACTCGAGGACGTGGAATAATGTCATCATCGTCGCTTTCTTTGATATCTTGACTTTCAGAATCACTATCATGCGAAAAGTCCGATAATCTGCATATTTCTTCACCACTATCTTTGTCACAACGGCTCATTTTATCAATTTTGTAATCAGTAATAAAAAACCAAGCTTCAAATTGGCAAAACACGACTTGTACGTTCTGGAGCAAGGAATTCGATCGAATACGAAATAACTCAGCAAATGACTGAGTCAATCGACAATGACAACTTGTCGGAAGAAAAAATGCAAATCGTTGCCCAGCAACGCAAACAAAACACATATAATGTCATGCATGCATGTAATTATACTTATGTAGTAGATTTGTGGTGGATACCTGCTGACAATTAATTGGTGGATACTCGCAAATCAAAATACGTATTTTTACATGACTCGCACTCCAGCGACAGACTACAAAAAACGTAAAAATACATTGCCTGCATGCCAAGTGTTAAATGCAGGCTTTAAATTGCTACTTTCATGCAGACATGGCTTTTTAGAAAATTTTTATTTATCAAGGTACCAGTGAATGGTAAAACATGGATTTTTTTTAAACTTTCAGTCTGGGTATCAACCAACGTGCTTACCAATGGACAGCACTTAGAACAAAAGCTCAGGAACAAGCCTGGGAGGCTGTGGATGGGCTTTTTATTTCTAAGGTGAGAGAAACACTTGTGGTGTAAGCTTGTCTCTAATGGGTCTTTGTCTGCCATGTTATTTTGAAAAGTGAATGCTTTTTTTGGAAAGTATTTTGGTGAAGAGATTATGTAGCAACTTAGACGAAACTTAAAATATGCTGATGAAATTCATCATTCATGCAGAGGAACCTTGTGTGACTCATTACCATGCATGGGAGTCTTGATGGCCATGTTCTGTCCTTTGACCCATCCTGGGATCCCTTATCAATCACCCCTTTATTAGGCCAATAGTTAATGCAAAACAACTGTGAGCATTCATTTTGGTGCTCCTATACTTCACTTCAGTGTTCTCCAAGACATTATGTGCATTTAATTTTCATCCAAATTTGGCATTGATTTGAACAAATATCAAATATACTTAATGTTTTGTAGAATGCTTAAAGGAGATATGGAAGTGAATGCCAACTCAACAGAGGGTTCCCTTCTGTGAGTGGTAATGAAAGAGAATCTTGCTCTGGCTCAAGAAGCAAAATAATCCACTTGACCCATTTCAGCAGGAGTGAGAGTAGCAGGAGAAAGAGGAAACTGAGAAAAGAGTGCCATTTCAGGATCTGCCTTAAAAACATCAGTTGCACTGATTTCATGGACTTAGGCCATTCGACAATAGCTCATTTTTGCTGAGGAACTTTGAATTTTTTTCATGAAAACATAAAGCAGTTTCTGATAAAGAGGGAACTTTTGCATGCTGCGATTTGCGAGCAGGAGCAAGTGATGAAGTTCTCTTTGCCATTTATGTTGACTCTTGACTGTCTGTTTTTAGTTGTAGATTGTGATTTGAAAAACTTTACATGCATTTACTTAAAGAATTGGAAGTTAAGCTATGCTAACGGTTTTTAATATGTATTTTCATTAAAATTATCAGGTGGCCCTAAATTCAAATTAACTTTTGCCTGAGAAACCTGTGAAAAATATACTGATGTGACATTGGTATGATAGCATTGATGCTTATTTCATTGTTGTGTGTTAGTGTTTTTGAGGCATCAATAAGCTGTTCATGTGATCATATATATAGAAATATATGTTTATTTTTTTAGTCTCAATGTATGAATCAACTTTAAGGTATTCAACCCTTAAACAGCTCTCAACCTTCTGACCAATTTCATTTGCAGGGCTGGTTCCAGGGAATACGCTTGATTGGCGGTTCAAATAGCATTCCAATGGCTGATGTGGCTGCAGAATTGCATGCTCTGGGTGCTCCTGAGGACATTGTTGTGAAGTACATTAAACTAGTGGAAGGCTTTGAGGAAAGAATATCCCTAGCCAACAGATTGCAATGCCACACAGCTGCTATTGATGTAAGTATCTCTACCATCAATTTTAAATGGTAACCCGACTCGATAAAAATTACTGTAATTTTATATGATATTGTTTTTGACATTAATGACTTTATGACTCTTTATTTTTGTTCATTGGTGTAGATAATGAAGTCGCAGGGTGATAGACTGGGAATATGCAGACTAAAAGACAGACTTCCTCCACGTTCCGAAGAGCAGTTGTATGCGGAAAATGCCCTTAAAAGTTCTGTGAGTTAATTTTGACAAAACCTTTTAGTATTTTGATAACAGTTGAAGAAGTTACTTGCAATGACCAGGGTGTTGAATTTAAAAAAATATTTTTTCCACCCAGGTGTAAGTTTTAATAGTAATAGGAAATGAGAACTTTCTTCATGGCATAAAATCCTCTCATTTATGATAAAAAGAGGATGATGAGTTTTTTTTTGTGTGACAGTATTGTGCATATATGTTGCATAAAAAAAGGTGACCATTAAAATGCCCACTGGATGTATGATGATTCTGCATCTGATTGATGACAACCCACTTTCTCTGGTGTCAATAATTACAGGCAATATTCAGCCTGTATTTACTAACAAGAGTTAAATGTTAAGGAAATAGAAGTAAGGAAAGATATTAATCTAAAGTAACTGTGGGTTTTTGTAATGGGTTACTTGTAGAGGTGCCAAAATATGTCCAGAAATAATTTGGGTCATTGGTATTGAATAGAATTCACAAAATAGATAGGTTAGATATTTTTGCAAGCTCTTGTTTTCCCTCCTCTTGAAATTAATTTTATGACTCTTTCCCATGGTCATAATTAAATGTATGGTCGTATTTTTTTTGAGAATTCTTACTGTATTCTATATTGTGGTGGGAGAAATAGTGATCTGAAGGAAGTTTTTGGGCCTGATCAGCTCTGAGTAAATTCTCTATATTAGGTAATCTACCGGTTAAGGTAGGTTTTTGGATGGATATAACTATCAAATAAATATTATGTAACTCCAAACAAAACCCAATCCAGCAACCTACTCTACATCAGGTCCCCCTTCATCTCTTAAATTCTGTAATGATATCCCAAATCGCTTCATAAAATCTACTCTTTGTATAGAGAGGATCATTATTATTAGTGTCATCTTATCACAAAGGGTTACCAATATAAAAGAAATGGTATAGAACAATGCATATTGGTAAATTAAAATAGGGTACAATATGATTTTTTTAATTGATCAAAATTTAAGATACCCTTTAAAATGCAAATTATTCGGATGCAGTTTGGAGTAGCCCTCAGCGTTAAATATAATAAATCAGGTGACTTAGAAAATTTTCATAAAATAAAATAATGTCTGAAATGATCAACCAAGTGGTTGAATAAAAGAAACTTGATTATTTCTATGCCATCAATGAGCCGCCAACCCTTGCAATTTTGGTTTATTAGATATTTTGCTAATTTTATTGCTGTCCTAATTGTTAATCAGTTGACATTGGTTCATTCATGTATACTTGTTATAACTGACATAGCCCTCATAAATTTACTTCCCTGTGGTCATAAATCACTGATACTTTTTCAATCTCTTGTTTCCATACCACTGTAAACCACATCAAGCAAAATCACCCAAGAAAAAGCACCTTCAGCCATTTCAGAGGAAATTAATTTTGATTAATAATGGCAAAAATTTTATGCATCAATATTTTGTTATATCTGTAAGCCATTGTGCCATTTTGTAGTAACCTTTTTCCAGGACAAAAATACTAAAAGTTTCATGTTTTAATTTCAGAGCATCAGATGGAAGAACTGATATTATATTGGCATAAAATATAATATTATTTTTGCTAGCAGGAATATTTGAGAAGAGAAAAATAAAGTAAAGACATTCTTGTACATATATACAACTGTAAGCATTTACTCATGTCGAGTAAATTGCCTTTCATATAATGGCTCGTATTTACAGATTATATACCATTTTGGATGTTGTGTTGTTCAGTGTGAATGAAGAAATAATAATTCCGTCTTATTGCAAAGGAAAAAAATCAGAGAATACATATATACATGGTCATCGGGTAATGCAATTGTGTGTACAGTTGATAATCTAGATCTATATTGCTGCATTTAACTGTGATCTTTTTTCTTCAGAATTTTTACTTATGAAGAATATTATTTGTTTTCTTGTATAATTTGATAAGTTTTTATTTTTTTACTTCCTCAGAATCATGCTCCATCATACTAATATGCTTGAAATCCATTGCAACGCCTACTTAGGACATTCCCGGGAAATCTAATATCATACTTGTGTCAAGTGTGAATTTTGGATATCTTATTATAAAGGAAATTACTATTGTTGTTGATTTTTGTTATTTGTTTACAAAATTAAAAATTGTATACGTATTCATGTTATATATCTGTGTTAAATTTATGAATATTTGTTATATTTACTATTTGTTAGCTGGTTTAAGAAAACTGGTTTTTTTGAGAACGATATTGAATTTTTTTTTTTGCGTGACCAGTCTTGGACGACTTGAAGGTTTTCAGCATTGAAAGCAGTATAGCATATGACCCTTTTTTATTGATTTTTATTTTAATGAGTGGTTTTGTAGAAATCTTATCTGTTCAAGAAAGGGAACAGTAATTTTAATGAAAAATCAACTTTCAAAAATTGTTAATTCATAAATTTATCCAAAATGTAGCTAATCAATGATAATAGTATCACATGAAGTATCGCAGTAAGAATCAGTGAAACTTAATATGATAACTGTTTCACCTTTCTTGATTAAGTTTCACAGTCTGTCATACTATATTTCTTCCTCTTCAGCTATCGTGTATTTGTATATAGTTCAACATTGTGATTGCAGTTCGTACTTTTTAAAATTTCATTTCTAATATCCAATTAGTATTAGTACTTTTAAAATATCACTATATCAGTGTATTTCATTATTATTAGTTTAAAAGTTAACTATCTTGGAAGTGTTTTGAACCAAGATGTTCAAAGTAGTCGTGACAAGAAGTGAGGGGTGGCAAGAATGTTAGGAGAGGGGGTAGGAGGGAGAAAAAGAATAGGCGTGATGGGTGGAATGAAGGGAGGTAGAAGGTATGTGGAATTGAGAAAGGGTTTATTGTTAAGTGTCAGATTATGTGAGGACAAGACATGGCTGTTTGTTGCCATCCATAAGCTACCTGTATCTTAAATGGCAGGCTGCCAAACATTTTTCGATTTTTATAAGCAACGGTATTGCTGTGAATTACTTTGTGGAGCTTGTTATTTAATTTTGAAAATATTCATAACCATAGTTCCTAAATTTTCTTTATTTTATGAGGTTTATTAATGTTTCTATGGTAGAAGGCTGTCCCAGTGAACAGAATCCAATATTTCTTGGGTCTCACACTAGCCACTTTCATGTTCCAATGGCTGATTCCACCATGAAACTTAGGATGAAATGAGTATCAGTTTGGTGCAGAAAAATACTTCTTTATTGTCTATAATCCACTACTGAGGATGACCCTTAGCAAATAGTTTAAACCTTCCTAGGAAACGTAACGTAATTGAATATCCAAAAGAGACTGTCCTCGTGAATAGGAAAATTGAATTAAAATACCTCTATAAAATTTAAGTGATATCAAAGATAAGTAATATTACCTCTAAATCAGAGAGGTTCATTATTATAAAATGAATTTTTTATCCTACCTTTTGTGGGCATGTTTAGATATAACATAGTTATTTAGTGACACTTAATAATTGTTGTTGCCAAAAAGAGCTAAACCAGTATCATAGAGACATTTCCACCTTTCTTTTCTTTATCACTTAAAAACTTCGAATGTTGACTTCAAAATATTAACCCCCTTTGAGGTTATTACAAGCCAAGCCACTTTTTGCATCATTTTCACCACTGGGGACAACTATTTGTGTAATTGAAGGACCTGGTGCAATTATGTATGAGAAAAATCATCCAGTCAGGGTAAGGTTTGTCTTAGACCACTTTTCATGCTTCACATAAAATATTTATTCCTCTACATACCTCTAACTATACTTCTGAATGATTTTAAGGCGAAGCATCGGACTTTGTTAAAACCTCCGAACGCGCAATGAAAAAAACCTTTTACTGTGTGTCTGTGTCCCTGTTAGTCCTAAACTCAACAATGTGCCCACCCCCATGTTGGAAGACCCCAGAACGGAAGATCCTGCCCCCGCGCTGTCGGATTTGGAACGGAGCAAGAAGGGAGTTGGGATAATGGGTCGGTCTGAGGGGTCGGGGGGGGATGGTTGGGACTTCGTCTTGCATCCCCTTTTGTTTGTTTGTTTACGTTCGCTTGGACAAGTGAAGGCTTTCGCTTTAGCGCTCACTCCCCCGTCCCCCTGTACTCCTCCCTCCCCCCCCCCACCGCTACTCGCACCCCTTCGGACCGGACGCAGTTGGTGCGACCCGCGAGTAGTCTCAGGCTTCCGAAAGGGTTAGTTGCCTCGGCTTGGTTCCCTGGGTGTCCAATCAGAACGGCGCGTTTAGACGACGGGGCGTTTAGAGGACGGAGAGGGTTTTGTGGGGCCAAGTGGACAGGGTTTAAATATTGACTCCTCGTCTCCGGACGCGGAGTCAATGTTTAGGGACGCTCTGGAGTCAGGGGCCTCGAAATCATTTTAAAAGAAAAACTCTGGAGGGAGGTTTGCCCTAGGATGACGGATTCTCTGCCATGTGTGAGTCCCCTTTGTCGATGCAAAGGGGAGCGGGGACGCGCTGTATCGTGAGAGGATTTTACTCAAGTGATTGGGACACTAAAGCTAACGGAGGGTTAACGAAAAGGAGTAAATCACGTTCGTCCGGAATTATAAAATAGGCCATGTTCAATGGAAATATCTTTCATTATTATTCGACTTCTACATCATAGTGATTTTTCACCCCAATTCTTAAGTGTGATTTTAATCTGATTTTGCGTAGTGATCTTGAGGGCAGAGCGTTTGGTTACTGACCTGAGGACACAGATTGAAATCCAAGAGACTGAGCGAACTCAGATCCACTTGAGCAGTGGGAATTTTCTGGTACCAGATCTTCCTGGGAAACCCCAGACGGCATAGGGAAAGATCTACTGCTACTCCCTACTATGCTTTGCACATGCCCTATAAGGGCTTATTACGAGTTTAGCTCTGTTCTCGCCCAATATTTTGGTTAATTATTTACTATATATTTAGCAGAGACCTTATCAAAATCATATTATCTCCCTATTATTTCTTTTTTTTCGATCACATTTTAAGGAAATTTGGATTTCGAAGGTCTAGCAACAGTTGGGATGTTTGAACCGCGCCAAAGAAGTATCTTATATATACGAGTACTTATATATCTCGTATGTATATATCATCATCTATTTCAATCCTAGGATTAGTTTATTGCAGCTTTCCTTTCGCCTCTATTTAATGTCAATTTCCTCAATCCCTGATAAGTTATCTGTTTTACGTCTTTCTTAACTTGTCCTATGTACATGTCTCTTGGTCTTCCTCGTGGAATCTTCCCTTCTATTTTTCCTTCGATTGTGTTCCTAATCAATCCATTGTGCCTCAATGTGTGGCCAATCCATCTATTTCTTCTTTGCCGTAGAGTATATGGTTGTTCTACCCTCTACTGCTCTTCAATATACTCCTCGTTCCTTACTTTGTCTGTCCATTTAATCTTCAGCATTCTACTCCAGCACCATGTTTCAAAGGCTTCTACTCTTTGCTGGTCCACTTTTCCAATGTTCCTAGTCTCGGAACCATAGAGCGTCATGCTACACACGAAAGTCTTGACGAATTGTTTCCTTGTTTCCAGCCTTAGGTTCTTTTAACATGGTAATTTCCTCTTCTTCATGAATGCGTTCTTAGCTTGGGCTATTCTTCGCTTGATGTTAGTCGAACTACTTCCATCCCATGTTATGGTGCTGCCCAGAAGATTACACTTGTATTACAAGATGAAGGATTACACTTGTTCTAGTTTCACCCCTCGAATTGTGATACCTGCATTCAGCTTCTCTCTTCCGCACACTAGGATTTTAGTTTTCTTCTTGCTGACTTTCATATTATATATCCCCAGTACTTGATCCTTAACATTTAGAATTGCTTTCAGGTCCTCACGCGTTTCCGCCACTACTGCGGTGTCATCTGCAAACCGGAGAATGTTGATTTCTTCTCCATTTACCTTTGATACCCAATTCTTGTTTCTTTTATTGCCTCTTCCAGGTATACGTTGGATACTGCTGGCGAGAGGTTGGATTCTTGTCTTACTCCTTTGTTTATTTTGGCTTCTATTTATCTTCCATTTCTCGTTTGCAGTGCTGTAACCTGATTCTTGTAGAGGTTATGAATAATTCTTCTGTCGTGGTCGTTCAATCCAAGCGCTTCTAGTATAAAGCTAACGAATAAAACAGTTTCTGGCGTAACTTGGTGGAAAATCTTCATACTGACTTTTAATAATCAAACCACTTTACTTCACTTTACTTTACTTTTTAAGAGTTTATGTGGAAAAGTAAAGTGGCTTGATTATTAAAAGTCAGTATAAAGCTAACAGTTTCAGGCTTAAGTTTGTGGAATTCCTTCATGGTGAGGGTGAAGGAAAGAGAAAAGAAAACTTTGCACTTCCACACACTTTTAACATAACACGACCATGGTTTCGATGCGGCGCATCATCATCAGGTGACCTGATGATGATGCACCGCATCGAAACCATGGTCGTGTTATGTTAAAAGTATGTGGAAGTGCAAAGTTTTCTTTTCTCTTTCTTTCACCCTCGTTTCTAGTATCTTGAACATCTTGTTCCATTTGACGTTGTCGAAGGTATTCTCCAAGTCCACGAATGCCACGCATAATGGCTTATTTGCTTGTCTCTTCCATATCCCTATCCTGCATTTATCCACCTTGGCTGATGTTCCCCTACCATTAGTCCCCACCCGGAGATTGGGGGACTATTTTACCTTCGGAATATTTAACCGGAAGGAAAGCCATCATGTCACATTTTGAATGTAAGGCTGCATATTCAGGGAGAATAATGTGGTGGTTTCCCGTTGCCTTCCGCATCGCAGTACTGCGGCCGGTACCGTGCCGACCCACTTAGTCAACGCCATCAATTGTCCAATGGTGAAACTGCTGCCTCTACCATTAATTTTTTCAGTAAATGTGTAGTTACCTCGTTCCGAAAAACCATTTAACCAAGTTTTTCTAAATTGAAAATGTTTCGTCGGCCCCGGGATTCGAACCAGCGACCTCCAGCTTCACAGCCAGACAAGCTACACCAACCCCAAGCCTTATTGCTTGGCGGTGGGATTAGCTTACACAAGCTAACTCCACCGCCTTTTTGTATATATATAAAAATATATTCATCCACATGAAAATAGATACGAAGAAAGGGGGATAGGAACACATATATCTATTTCCATGTGAATGAATACGTATTCGCCATATGGCGGGATTTCGTGTTTGAATGTGTGTATGTATGTGTATATATTAATATCAGTGTTTTTCCGGCGAAATTCCAGTGTATAGAAACAATGGATAATTGAAAATAAAGAGAGCTTTAATTAGATAGAGTAACTGTAGAATGCGATTTATGTTTAGGAGCTAATGCTTTTGTGAGAATTTGCTTTTTTTTGTGAATGAATATTTCAGCTCGCCCATTGGCTGAGCCGTATTTGAGGGGCAGGCTTTCAGAGGAAGGAGACCACTTTCCATTAATTTTCAACGGAATGTTGATTGCAGAAATCTTTTATACGATTTATTGATAGGGAATGTGAAGCGGAAGAGGGGACATTCAATCCAGGAAAGAAAAAAGATTCCGAGATTGAATAAGCAATAAGGGAAACGTGTGCGAGCAAAGTATGGGGGCAAAGAAGTTGAATAGAGGAAATGGAATTAAGACGTGGCAAGCATTTCCTTGGTTTGCCATTCAGGGTTTTCTTTGACAACGACAAGGAAGAAGGCTCCCTGCCTCACCAGGGGCACCCGTTCCACCGGAATCCCCATGGCATCAATGTCCTCTTTCAGTAGCTCGGCAGGGTAGGTGGACGGAAATCCAAGTAGCGCGTAGAAATTGGCTCGTTGCCATATCGGGCCCCAGGTCGAGAATTGTGCATTTGACTGCGCCAACAACTGATTTACGGCCGCATAATCAGCCGCAGTCTTCAACTGAAGTCTCGTCGAGTCGGTTGTGTGGAGCGCAGTGAAGGACTTTTCCGTTGCCTTAGTTCGGACAAGTTTCAGTTTGGCCGCGTGGTCCACTACATCGTATATGTGGTCCACTACATCGTATATGTAGTGGACCACGCGCCGGGGGACGCGGTTCTTTATGTCGGCTTGCCGGGCAGCCAGGTGGTGCAGATGCAGAAGTCTCAGCCTCCATCGCCACGGGAGCAGAAGAGATGTCCGGGTCCGTCGCGAGCGGTGAGTATTTATTACTCGTGCATACCGGGCACTTATTAGCTGCTTGATTTTGTTGGAGAGGCGTCCGAAAGCTAAAGTAATTTGCGCCATTAGGGATGGGTGGGAAAGGAAGGGTGGAGAGAATCCCGGTGTCGGCACTAGCCTACTCTTGTCGAAAGGCGCCGAGGGGTCCGCAGTTTAACGTCCCATCCGACGGACGTCGTACTCATTGAAAGTGATATTTACAAAGCGCCTCAATTAGGGATCGGGATACCACTGAAAAATGTGTAGTATCTCCAGGATTTGAACCCGGGCCTTCTCGGTGGGAAGCCTGTACGTTAGCCTCCGCACCATCCCGATCCTCCAATTAGCTGCTGCTTTATCCAAAGGGCGTAAGTATGAATTAGTCGCGAAGAGTTAATGTGAGAGGGAGGAGAGATGGATCTGTCGATCGATCGAGTCGTATGCAGTCAAATTCCAGCGTGCAGTGCTAGTGACGGAACGAACGAGCTAAAATATGCAAGGCGAGTGATTTTTACACTGAAATTTTTGCATTGTAATGCACACTGAGCGGATGACTCCGTTTAAAGTTGATGTTACGACATCTTAGTTTCTTGGAATTTGAGCAAAAATATAACAATTCAGATGTGAGAATCTATCTCCAATGGTTAAAATAACTAATTAAATACAACTTTTCTCAGTGATTAACTGGGATACAGAATGAATTTTGAACAAAATTTTCGAATAGAACGCAGAAAGTCGGTTCATCTAACTTTTCCTTGTTGTGGATGAAGACAATATTAATTCTTCTTATCACCGTAACAAATGGCTTTGTGGATATTCGTAAAAATTACAATCGCAATTGATTAGTTGTCTACTTTCCAATAATTCCACACAAGAGTGTCGACGAAGCAAATTGCAAGATAAATTTTCAGCGCCCTTATTCCATTGAAAGACACAATTATTTTTACCATGACTACTTCATTTTTATGATATAAGTTAAAAAGTTTAGCTGTGAAAATATGTCGCTTGTTGCATTGTGTTCTTAGCATTTTTTCGTAGTAAAATTCTAGAATCTAGTGACTTATTTAATTTTTTTTCAGCAATAATAGTTTAAATTTTTTATCCAACTTCCATTATTCGGCACTGTAAGAATTAATGCATAACTATGCATGGGTTTTTATATTTAGGTATAATTTTGTTCCTCTGGTACTCCTTTTCTGATACCAAACTTTCCAAATGGCGCCATCTGGTGGCTCTCGAAAAGATTTTATTATCAAACATACAATATACCATTTTCCCATTTCCAATTGCACACGGCGCATATTGCACTTCCCTAATTTTATTTCACTTTTTTTAGGCCTTCTAGTGACGAGGCGTTTATGGCTTACTTAGAGAGAAATAAAACTCGATAGGAACGGTTAGCATGTCGGCAGCTGGGTCTGAAGTTGAGTTACCCGAGTTTTGGCGTCAACGTTCCTACACAGCTGCAACACTTTTAAATGAAAGGCCCGATGTTTTGGAAAAAGCTACAATTCACATACAGGTCCTATGAGGGAAAAAAAGCTGTATCTTTCGACATTATCCGAAAGCGTGTCTTTCAATGCGTGGAAGGATCGTCACTCCTTGAATGGAGTGTCTCTCTTGGTTTTCGGCTCGGGCACAAAGAAAGGCTTGAAACGCGTAAACGTTTTCACCATGGTGCCATGACTTATTATCTCTTCCGGAGACATTAACGACCGCATAAGTGATGCCTTTATGATTCTGGGTGGGCTTTTTTCTTTAACTTCACATCTCTTACTCTTTCGCGGAGGCCGACGTGGGGGGGGGGGAGGGGTGGGAATCTATCAGAGAAGTTTCAAGTTACGGCGGGGAAATAGGTGGGGGAGGGTTGGTGGTTATCCCGGATGTTTATTATTGAACACTTTTTCTGGAGTCCGGTACGGCGGTGACCCTCGCAAGCCGAGCGAGGTTTCCTCTCTCCCAAGTTTCCCCTCTCTCGTCTTCTCCGCTCGAATTTTACTGCTAACCCTGACACTCGGCCAGAAAATGTGCGGTGGCCAGGCGCGGGAGGACGGAAATTTCACCCCAGGGAAATGGGAACGAATCACTATGTTTACACGAGTTACGTTATTTTGGTATCTCATCTAGGTATTACATTTTCGATTACGGTCACCTCTCATTACTATAGATTTTTAACTGTTTAAATAGGGACAATTTTACACAATTATAAATTATAATTAATGTAAGAAGAGGCCAAAATTATACTATAGTTTTAGGTAATCTACCGGTTAAGGTAGGTTTTTGGATGGACACTACTATAACATAAACATTTTGTAACTCCAAACAAAACCCAATCTAGCAACCTAATCTACATCAGGTCCCTCTTCATCTCTGTGTACTTCTTTCCTCCCTTCATCCCGTCCAACATCCCTATCCTGTTCCTGCCCTTTCCTCGCTTGCCCAACAATCTCCCCTCTATTACCTTCTTCAACATTCCTCTACCGCTCAATACACCTTTCATCTATTTTTCCTGCCTCTATAGGATTTCTCTCAACAAACCCCTCTCCTAACCCACCATCTCCAGTACTTCCTCATTTGTTTTCCTTTCGGTCCATTTCACCTTCTCCATTCTTCTCCACACCCACATTTCAAAAGCCTCCAATCTACGTCTATCCTCCTGCTCCAGCGACCACGTTTCCACGCCGTACATAGCTACGCTCCATATCAGTGTTTTTACGAGTCTTGTCTTAACCTTCCTACTCAACGCCCCCGTCATCAACTCCCTCCTCCTTGAGAAAGCCTCCTTCCCTAGCGCAATTCTTCTCCTTACGTCCCTACTACTTTGACCGTGTTGGTCCAGAACACTTCAGAGATACGTAAAATGTTCTACCTGCTCTATTTTTCCCCCTCCTATTTTAATGTGTATCTCAGCATTCTTTTTCCTGGCAAATCGCAAAACCTTTGTTTCATTAATATTAATTCTCATCCCATATCTATCGCACTGAACGTCCAATTCACTCAGCAATGCTTGCAACCCCTTGGCTGAATGAGCAACTAATGCTTGGTCATCAGCAAACCTAACCGATTTTACGAATTCCCCTTCGACTTTCATTCCCACCTCCAATTCTTCCCATGCCTCTTTAATCATTTCCTCCACATAAACGTAGAATAGCACCGGTTACAATGGGAAACCCTGCCTTACACCTCTTCCTAACACTGCCCATCCGGACTCTCCGTTCTCCACTCGCACCTGAGCAGTCTGAGACATGTACAGGTTGCGAATCAGTCTTCTGTCCCTCCAATCCATTCCTATTTTCTGCTAGACACGTATTAATTTTTCCCAATTCACTATCAACCGCTTTTTCGAAATCTACGAAACAGGCAAATACGTCCTGATTGTATTCTATATTCCTCTCGATTAGTGATCTCATTACTGCAATGGCATCACGCGTACCTCTTCCTTTCCTAAAGCCAAACTGATCATCCCCTAAGTAATCATTTGCCCTACTCTCTGCCCTTTTATTGATGATCCTGAGAATAACCTTAGCTGAGTGGGATATCAAACTTATTGTTCTGTAATCCTCACATGATGTAGCCTTTACCTTTTTCGGAATAGGAACTAACACTGATCTCACAAAATCTTCCGGCCAGATTCCTTCCTCATAGATTCTACGAATCAGTCCATATGGAGTCTCCTTCCCACATTTTCCTAAACATTTCAACAGTGCCACAGGAATGTTGTCTACCCCCACGGCCTTATTTGCTTTCATCTTCTTTAATGCCCTTTCTATTTCATCGTCGAATATGCCTGGACCTAAGCTATCTTCTTCTACGTCATGTTCCTTTTCTATGTCTAACCTTGTTGGCCTAAGTTCTCTACCATACAGTGTTTCTATACATTCCTCCCATTTCTCTTGGATTTTTTCTGGTTCAACTATTATCTTACCCCACTTATCTTTACCTGTTAGCACAGATCTTGTCTTCTTACTTCCCGATAATAACTTAACCTTGCTGTATAGAGCACCAACTTCACCCTTCTTCTGTAAACTTTCCATATCCTCGCATTGCATTTTTTACCTTTCTTCTTTTGCTTTATTTGTGGCCCTTCTCAATTTATTGTTTAACTCTTTGTACTTCATTTTTCCTAACTCTGTGCTTACATTCTTCCATCTTCTTCTCTCATCCATCTTTGCAATCATCTCATCCGTTACCCATGGTTTCCTTATCCTTTTACCGTTGACGGTTCCTTTAGTGACTATATATGACTATATATATTTATATATATATATATATAATATATATATATACATATATATATACATATATATACATATATAAATGACTATAAATAAAAAATATATGACTATTTAGACATATGGCTCTCTATATATGTACATATAAATATGTATATACATAATATATATACACACACACATATGCATTCTTGTGTGAATTCTTATATTTCTGGGCAAAGTAGTAGGGACCTAAGGAGAAGAATTGCGTTTCTCAAAGAAGCTTTAACAAGGAGGAGAGCGTTGATGACAGGGACATTGAGTAAGAATATTAAGAAAGGCTTGTTATTTTACTCTGATATGGAGCGTAGTTATGTACGGCGGGAAAACGTTCTCATTGAAGCGTATATTGGAACTTTTGAAATGCGGATGTGGAGAAGGATGGAATAGGTGGATTGGTCAGAATGGAAAACAAATGAGAAAGTACTAGGTACATCTACATAAATACCCTGCAAGCCACCAAAAAAGGTGTGTGGCGTATGGTGGGGAGGAGAGAGAATTTTTGGTAGAAATCATAAGGAGACAAGAAAAATTGATATAAAGCATAGTCATTGTAATGGGATATTTAAAAACATGAAAAATATTTGACAACGTATTTTATTATTCGGATAATGAACAAGGTTGTTTTATGTCACTTTTGGTGAAGCTTGTGTTTACCAGCAGAATTGATGACAAATATCTGATGTTTACTAAGCGCATACATATGCACCCTACATTTATTTAATACTAATTGATAACTTAAAACTAAACTACAAGGATTTCCACCAAGTACTAAAGAAATATTCATTGAGAATATTATTTAAAGAAACAATTTTTCATTCAGGAATTACCTTTTGAAAATGAACATAATGATAGTGATCAAGTTTTTGCCAACTGATGTTTTCTTAAAGATTATCATTGATATTTTCTGCATTAAGTAAAGTACGAGGTAAAAATTTCGAAGACAACTCTTCAGTTCATTCAGTACTCTTTAGTCTTTGCTTTACTTTATTTCGTGATGATGAATTGCATAAGTTTTTCAAAGGCAGGCCATTGAATACATTTTGATTTTTTTCTCATCACAGCGTCGCGAATTCGTTAAGCGTAAGATTTTGTCGGCAGCATTTGTCCACTTTTTATTTTATCAGTTCTTAGTCTCCCGAAATGTTTACATTCTTCTGTGACGCCCGTTTCTAAGCCAAAGCCCGTCGTCTCATGCCATAATACCTCTCGCAACAGCCTTGTAAAAATATATTCACCTCCAACCCTCTTCCTTTGACGTTTCTCCTTTTTTTTCGGGGGTTTCCAATATTTTTTCAGCGATCGCTTAGTGAGTCATTTTTCCTCGAAAGTCCTCGTCACAGGAAGCCGAAAGGGTTGTTCCGTCCTTCCTGGAAGTCGGAATCCTTTGATCGGCTTCATTCCCAAATGCTTCTTTAAGAAAACAATTTTCTAAAGACGGCGTCGTTCTTTTTTCCCAATAAAAAACAAGAAAACTAAGCAGTTACATTCAGGTTATGAGTCGTATGGTCGGAGTCCTATTTTCACTTCGTTAAATCACTTCTTTGAAATTCATCAAAGATTTTTCACATTTTGAACTCAGATCCTAAACTGAATTGGATATACATTATTTTGATGATACATGTGTAATCCTAATCGCAAATTTCATGAGCCAATGAAAGGGAGCA
Source organism: Hetaerina titia (assembly GCA_037158775.1). Lineage (NCBI taxonomy): Eukaryota > Metazoa > Arthropoda > Insecta > Odonata > Calopterygidae > Hetaerina > Hetaerina titia. The sequence continues at coordinate 94,701,802 of CM073773.1, read as the reverse complement.
CGTGAGTATTCAGTCAATAGGCTCAATTATTTCTATTTCTGTTAAATTTGGCTATACGAGCACGTAATGATAGCACAAAAGAAACCAACAAGAATAAATAATCAGTCTTTACTTTTTCACATAAAAACGTTTTGTGGAAAAGTAAAGTGTCTTCTTTCATCATAAAGGATTTCCACCAAGTCACTCCAGAAACTTTTATTTATTAAAAAGTCTATTAAAATATTGGAATCAGAAGTAATTGAAAGTAATTTCATGACGTAATGAACAGTGGCGAATCAAAAAACAGCATTTCTACGTTAAGAGGTCGATTGGACATATTTTCATTTTTTTCATGATTTCATTTCATCTTCACATTAAACATGATTTCATGTTGATATACGAGTGTGTGCGTAGTGTATTAATTCGCCGTGAATCGCTTTCACAAACCAGAAACCGCCCCGCCCCGTAGACTGCATGATAAACGGTAAAATTAAGGGAATTTGTGAACGGCAAAGAGCGAGAGAATATGAATGGAATGGATAAGGCAAAGCGAGCTCAAAATAGGTGCACGATGAAAATCCGGGGTTATCAAGCGTTGTGAAAGACATCAAAGCGGAAAATGAAGCATTTCACTGTCTTCTTCTATAAAAGTGGTTTTACAAATGACTTTCTTTGAATAGTGGAATGGTAATAATACCGATATTTGAGTGAAACGATGCTTGTCTTGTTGGAAAATTCCGTCGAATAATATGCGTAGAACATGGGAGTTGGACGATAATCTGAATTACGGTTTAGTAATTCAGATTATCGTCCAAATTGCTGTGTAATGGAATAGCTCATTCGATGGGCAAAATTAAAAGCTGGTGATTAATGGCTCTCGAAATGTTACCTTTTTCTTTGTCATGTTTTCTAAAGGTTAAATCTTGTCGCAGGCCACACAATACGATATCGTATGAGGACCGATGGCGTTGCAGTAAATGTAAATTTTCGCGGACAAATAGTTGCGGATCGGCGGGATTTTTCAGTAAAATTCCAGCCATTGATTATTGTGGTGTTGACGATACTTCGAGAGATGCACAAAATTCGATGGATGTGATGTCATGTCCCTCTGGTTGTCCTTTTTCGTCTTCTTCCACGCTATCCGCGCTGATACCTCTGGACAAAATATGGGCATCACTCTCACCAGGATTATTTTGACATTATTGCCGGCATATGCTCAGTGTCCTTGGTGTATGCAATGACGGGTGTTGTACTTGGCTTTTTTTATTTCACACATTAGTTCGTCTTCGAAAAGGTTTTGCCAGTTGTTTCGGTATATCATATTATTTAGTAGCGTACGGTTAAAAGTAGGTTTTGGCGTTGACACGCAGACAAACCACCTTTACCTTTCCAAACCTCCAAACTAACAAAACAAAAACTGACACTGTACACCACAAAACCCTTATTCAATTCCGCTGCATTACACCGTCTCTTCATTCCATTCAATGTGCCTATCCTTTTTCTTCCCCTACCTCTCCTGCCTAACGTTATCCCCTTTATCACGGTCTTCACAATTCCATCGCCAATCAATACGCTGTGCATCCACTTTTTCTGCCTCCTTTGGATTTCTCCGACAATCCTCTTTCCTCGCACATCATCCATACTACTTTTTCCCTTATTTTCCCTTCCGTCGATTATACTTTTTCTATCCCTATCTACACCCATATCTCAAAAGTATCCAACTCACGCCTCTCGTCTTGCCTCAACGATCAAGTTTCCGCGCCGTAAAAGCTATGCTTCATTTCAAAGTGTTCGCTAACTTTTTTTTAATATTCTTACTAAACGTCCCTAGATTACATAATTAACGTGAAATTGCATATAATAACAGAAATAATCTGCCATATCTCGCGCTATCACAACGGGAAGAGAGAGAAATGACTGAGCATAGATTTCCTTTGCAGATGCTTTCTCTTTATACGTAATTCATTATTGAGTTCTCAAACCCCTATGCTGTTCAAGTATGTCCCTGCGGTAGATTACTGGGTGTTTTGCAGATGACATGGGATGAAAAGTGAAAAGTTTACACATGAATATGATATCGGGCTTCTTAAATCTTAAATCTAAGATCAATGATTAAATCACTTTTTACCCGATGAATTTTTGTGCAGAAAAACCGTCAAGACTGCTTCGTGACTAATGGTTCAGAAAGTCGATAAGAAAGAAAAAAATCATATTTAAAAGGGATTTGTTTAATGATCTTAAGCTTATAAATCATGATTTCATGTTGGGTGAAGGATTAGATGGAGAAATAGTGTATCTGTTTCTGGTTTTTGTAATAGTTTGAAATGTTTTAGTTACTGAATAATCGAATTGCTTCTCATTTCACGTTGAAATATTGAAACCTTTCCTTCTGCAAAAGTATAATATGCATCTCTGCAAGTACTATTTGTGTTTATTGCTTAATGAAGGACTCACCAGAAGTCTTTATATTTGATACCCTAGTGAATATACGTGTAACTCCTATCAACTTACTGCATTTGGAATGATAAGCGAGGTTAGATATTGGTGAGAAAATGATTGTTAATAGCGTCTAGGCTTCATTTTTCCTCTTACCTCGCACATTTTATTTCATATGAAATCAGATATTTCCGGTACAGACTTTCTCCTCCCTATTTTATTGCTGGGTTCATAACATTCCCTACTAGACAGCCTAGTGGTAGACTGCTGGGTATAGAGTAGAATCAAATGCAATGGTATTCCAAGAAATTCATTAACTTGTGAGGAGTTTCATAGATTACATTAAAAACCTATCAATTCCCATTAAACTGCTATCACCTCTGCTAACATGCTAAATAGGTCGAATTAAATTTTAAGGACTGGGAGTGGTGACGAGTTTTAATTACTTCAGTAACTAAATACTTCATATTTTATAGACTACGGCTGTTTGTAACTTTTTTATGCATAAATTACACTTCAAATTTTTACATTTCGTTTATACGGATATAATTTGTGCTTATTATTTGAAAATGGGCTCGTGTGTTTACCCTAGTGAGCACACGTAATGATCTGTTATATTATAATTAAGCTCCTACGGATAATTATGAAGCTTTAACAACTCGCAACTAATAACGCAAAACTTCTCTAATTAATAATGATCAATTAGTTGCCGCTGACTGTATGAGAGTTAACGACCGCCGAAATTTATTTAATCGCTTAGCTCATTCAATGTTGGCACCATGTTATTCACTCGGATAATCTCTTGTCATTAGATTAATGCTGATTGGTGTTAATGAACGGTTACGGATAAAGGACCGTTATTGATTTTAATTGACGCTTGAACATTTATGTATTAATCTCTATATGGTTTCGAATTCTACGCTAACTGTATATTAATTCCCATTAAAAATATGAAATGTGAGCTGTTTTTGTCTTTTTTTCAACTAATTTATGTAATGTTTTATGTGGAGGAAGAATCATGTACTTATTCAACATATTTAACACTATTTTAATTCGGAGTTGGGTATGGGGGAGGATAGTTAAAGACAATTGTTTGATTATCGCTATTCTCCGCTGTCAGTCGTCAAAGAAAATGCGTTTCTCTTCAGATTCCCTTGCCCCCTTGTCCACGTGCATATTTCAAAAAGAACCCATTCGATGAAAGGTCACTTCTTTAAACGAGAAGAGGAATTGCGCGGCTATCCATCACACAGAGGGGTCACAGCTTGGACTTCCAGATTCCCAAAAGTTAATTGAGAGTTGCAGCGTCTTTCACACATGTGCTGGACACATTATCCTTCGTGTGAGTTCCCCCTTGGGTTTCCCCCTCTTTCTTATATGCCACGAGGAAAAAAACCTCCGACCCCCGGACCTTCACCCCCTCCAAACCTCCAGCCCACACCCCTCACCCTACTCCCACTAACCCTTCTATCTCTGCATCTTTCTTCATCTTACTCCTTCCCCTTTCATGTGCCAGTACCCTTCTCAGCAAGCCTCGGGCGTCTCCCTGTCCTCTCACTGTTTGTGGGACGGCGATAGAGTTGCGATGGTAACGTTTCGGAGGTTGCTTTCATCCGCATACGGATTGAATACAGAAATGTTTCAATATCGCATTTGGTATAATGATTTTTGGTGTTTCTTAATACCTTTGTTTGACAAAATTTCCATCAATAAGATTGGATTGACTTCGTCGCGGACGAAATGGCTTGGAAACACGAATTTCTGATCTTTTCTTGCTCCGAGATAGCAGGTAATTTGCGATGAAATAATTCAGAAAGATATTGAATCGATATGGTTTGAATAACAGAAGTACATAAGTAAGGGAAGGTATTCTATGTGATACTAAATTTCGATTACACTGAGCAAACATTTCACAGGTATTGCCGGAAAACCCCACGCCACACTCCGTTATTATGACATGCGCGTTGAGAGGTAGTTGTTTCCAATTCGATCTCCAGATTTCCTTCATTGTTCTCTTTTTTCCTTGCCAGCAATATTTTCCAGAGCCCACGCGGCCACAACTCTGGACCCCTGGGAAGACGACGTCACTGTTGACTGATCTTCTATTAGAGCCGGGCCGAGCCTCCGCCCACATCCATTTTCTCTTCCAAACTTCTTGTATGTCGGGTGACCCTCCAACCTTGAATGTTGAAATGTCTCCAGAAATCCCACAGCGGTTGATTTCGCCGCTTCGCAATCTGGTGCTATATTTTGCTTTCAGTGTCATCATTTCATTCAGAATTTCCAAAATCAATTTTTTTCAGTTGCTTGTATATGTAGAACGAGTATGTTTCCTTCTTTTGAATATATTTATGACGAATGGATATGGAAGTGAAATAATTATAATGGATCTTTAAATTTGCTTCTAGTATATTTTCATGGGCGGATGATTGACCCGCAAAAATTGAAATCTGTTCGATACAACGGATATATTTGAATGACACGGAAATAATTGTATTTACTATATTCATTAGTTGTGTTATTCGTAATTGTAAATCACCTCATCGAGAGCTTATAAACCGTGAATTGAAAGAGGTCAACTTCGTGGTGGGAAAGTTAGCAAAATTGGTGGTTGAAGGAGAAATGGAAGAAAATACATGATTTGATTGACGATTCATACAATGCATAAATAGTTTTAGTTTCTCCAGCGAACATTTGAAATGATTTTTAATTGCGTAGAGCTTTTTGCTTGGTCAGTTTGAGCAGGTACATCTGACTTTCATTGCAAAATCAGGAATTCGAATAATGACGCTCCCCTCGGGTCATTGGATCAGGAATTTATATATTTCCAAGATTACGACGCCCCAGTATTGCTGTTCGAATGGATTCTACGACTGAGAGAGGACGTTGCCTATCCCACTTCCCTACCCAGTATGTCAAGAGGACCAATCTTGGTGTGGTATGGCAGATCAAATAGCATTGAATGGGAGGGGGGAGGGTGCGTGACCCCATCCTACACCCATAACATCATAACTCCCTTGCCCACAGAACCCAGAATTGCTATTCTCACGCATGCAGGCAGAATTCATTTCCGTGTCGTGCGTCAGTAATGTTGGATTAGTTTTATGGCTGGACAAGTAAGCCTAAGGTATTTGGACTGAAGTAAGTTGTTTCCCGACAAGCAAAGTCGAACGAGAGAGTCGCAAAGAGAATCTTTGCAACATTTGGAAATAAATGTATTTCCATCGCTAAATGCCCACTATCTCTAGCATATCTTCCTCGTTGATATTTGCACCGAAAGCTAACGTAAGAGTTCTTTAATTCCGCTTACCATGCTACACACAATTTTGGTAAAAAACCTCGTCAATGAACGCTAATGGGAGGTATTGATTGGGCATTAATGCTTGTGGGAACTGACTGGCCGTGGCCGCTATTGAGAATGATTGTTATGAGTAGTGAATTCATTTCAGTTCTTGGTAGGCCCAGTTTGGGGAAAGTACGTACTTACTATATTTTATTTGATGGCGCACGTCAGTGAGAATGTCCCCTATATGAGGCACCAATGTACCCATGTGGCAGGTGCACATTCGACCCCCGGCAAGAATGGTAAGGACATGTCAACCCCACACTCCCCTTCCTCACCCTCGATGACATTCGGAGCTCCCCGAAGGGTATTTATTTCCCCAAATATCTCGAAGACACCGCTCAAAAGGGTCCACCTCCATCCCATTCCGTAACTCCCTCTCATTACTTAATCCCATTCGTCACCGCGCTCCGTTTAACATCCATTCCGAGGGGGGTGGGGAAACTTGCACTTCCAAAACAAGGGCCGGCGCGTGCCGAGGGTCGGTCGGTCCGGGGGGGGGGGTTGCGTTGGGGAATCAGCCGGCTTACACCCCTCCCGCCTTCACGGAACAGTCCTCCATTTCTCCGTCCTTCCTCCGTTCCAATTTAAATGGGGGCGGGGGAGGTGTTGTGGGGGAGGGAGAAGAGGAAAACCACCCCTATTGCAGTGGTGGACTAGATGCAAGTGCCCCGGAACAATGAGGGGTGGGCAAGGGTGGGTGAAATAGGGTTCGGAAAATGGGGCGAGGAGTCCTAAGGGGGAGAAGGGCGTCTCGAGGAGGGGAGCGCGGAACGGGTGAGGGGAGAAAGAAGATGAAAGGATGGATATTTGAATGACTCACCCCCCATTTATACATATGAGGGGCGGAAGAGATGGGGCCGGGCATCTTGTGCTGCGATGAAGATCCGAATTGATGGTCCGGTCGCAAGCTCCGACAGGGCTTCTCCTCTCCTCCCCCTCGACAGACTGGTACGAGGCCTGCTAGTCGGACGGGGGGTCCTCGCATCACTCTCCATTCCCCCCTCCTTGAGACCAGAACACGCGCTGAAATGGATATCATCTCTTCTTCGAGTTAGTGCCCGATTGAAGGAAGGGGAGCGCGAGCGTACGATAGTTTTCGGGATCGACGGGGGAAAAAATCAAATCAATCGGATTAACGTTCAGAGAGTGATCCGCAATCTTCGACTGTTCATTCCGCTTGATCCGACAGATATCTAAAGTTATGGCAGGAGGCTCTAATCCTCTCTCTTTGGAAGACCAGGGGGACCTTTTTAATTGTTATGAGTAGAGATTTATCAAGCTTAAGTCGATCAGATATTTAATATATTTACTTGATGCATAGTTCTAATCCAAAATTGTGCGTTGTTTTTTTAACGATGTTCACTATGATTCCACTTAGGATGAATTTCATAGATTTTAGTAAGTGATTAAAGTTCAGTTGATTTAAGCGCGTTTTGTGGCAATGAAACTGTCAATACATTTTTCCATGTTTTACAGAATTACTTCTGTTATTGTCAAACCACCATTAGCAGGTCTCTTTCCTATGTTCACATTACACAGTTAAAGGATAGGGATTCGGAATTCAAAATATACCTACATTTTTAAGTTGAAACAAATAAAAAAGTTGTAAATATATCCATTTTTAGGCAGAAAATAAGTTGAAATTAGCTTTCTTTGTCTTCGTGAAAGCTGTGAATCTTGCTCTCATCAATCAGATATGTACTATCTGTGGTACTCATTTTAAAAGTTTACTGAAATTATTAAGATTCGTTTTGTCATTTGGAAGTTAATAATTCCTAAAGTTTTCTTTTTATATTAGAACCTCATCAAAATTTTACTGTTAAAATCATTAAATCACCCGTCGGATAAATGGTATTGTACTTCATTTTTGAAAGTCATAATCGAAGTCTTCCATTAGTTTGAAGTTCAATACCATCTATTTTGCTATTTCACTATGGGCGTGGCAGTACTCTGGGTAGATTATTGCACCACTGACCTGAGGACCAGGGTTCGATTCAGGGTGAGATCTCTGGGCCCAGAGCTTCATTCAAGCCGTTTAATTTTTCATGCACCAGATCTTCCTGGAAAAACGAAGGCGGCAGAGAAAAATGAAGTGAGCTCCCCGTAACTTGTCCGAATGACCGAATTCGACACGCCGCTGCACTTAGTGCTGGGCAATCCTTGTCCTCATTTACAAATCAAACATTTGGGTTGGTTTCAGTGGTTGGTGCCATTGTACTTAACGGTTTCGCTTTTAGTCAGTTCAAAACTAAACCTTTCTGGAAGTAATAAAATAATAAAACAGCTAAAATTTGAATAGAGAATTACAATTTGCTTATAAAACTCGACATATTTGATAATTATATCTAAATAAATTTTATAAATGACAAAACATGGAGACGTAACTCATTGAGCAGTATTGAGCACTTCCATTTTCAATTAAAGCACGTACGACCTCGTAGGTAATCAGGATTCTAGTATTATCGTGGGGACGTATATTCTTTCATAAACAAGACCATAAATTACAGGGAAATGTCGCATTTGGAGAACGCCTGCGAGTACGTCTGGGCCCTGAAATTGCTCTTTTTATTATGCCACCCGTTGATCCCCCCTGAAACGGCTTCTTCTTGAAACATATTGTACACACGAATTGCAGGCGGAATAGATCCATTCCACTCCCATCCTACGTAGAAGCTGTTCCAATTTCAAATGCTCCGGGTGGAATCCTGCCGTGTCTAATCGTTTACTCTTGCCCCTTCTTGCATTTCAAAAATCCGAATCCCTAGTCCCCTCGTCACGGACATTCCAAGTCGGTTCTTCACGTTTCACTCCCTGCTGCAGTTGATATCTGACGCGTTCGGTACCTTTCTACTAGGGGCCGGCTGTTATGTTTCTGTTGACTTTAGACGAATGGCGGCCGTGAGCTGCCAGGATGAGGTGGCTAGGTGGTACCGACTAAGACGCCGAACCTCCACGGCACTGACATTTACTCTTATCTATGAGTAAAGATGCGTGAGATGAAGCGTTACAAATACGATGTGATCTCGTCGAAGAAATAAATTAATACATTCTCCAAAGGTCAAGGCATTACTCTCCGCAAGGGATTTCCACAATGTGTCTCTTAGTCAAAAATAAATGCACCTTCAAGGATACACGAACGCTTCACAGAAGCCAGAGGTTGGCATAATAATTTGGAAAGATGAAGATATATTATTAAATGTGCATGACCCATTTTTTAAATCCGAAGTGTTTTTGGCGAGATTGGGTGTGCTTAGGTCTATGGTTATTAATTTAACATCTAGGCCAAATAGAAATGGTAAGCTTATTGAATGTAGCGCATTCATTGAGAGTTAGAGAGTAGAATATTGGGGAAACACCGTAGGGACAGGAAAAAATTTGGCAGGTTGGAAGAAAGGAGTTATAAAGTATGAGGAGAAAAAGAATGGTTTACCGCAGGGCAGGAGATTGTTCAGTGTCGTTCAGCATTGAAAGGGAAATTTATCTGGAAAAGTTTCATGATGCAAGTCCGGGACATTCAGCGAATATGCAATATTCTAATTTCCGATCCTGTCTATGCTAAAGAATGAGAAGGCCTGATTATGTAAAATAACGACTATTTTCGCCAATGCCTTTTGCATAAATTATTTTTATAATAATGTTGGACGGCAAGCGGTGAATCCTGTGTCCGGTCTTTAGTCTTTGACAATGTGAAAATTTGCGGAGCAGCGAGGACAATAGAATAAACGTTGAATAATTTGGTGTCACGGGAAGTATTTTTCAAATATTTTATTCGATATGCCATCGTTTTTATTGCATTTTTCTCGCATTTCAATGAGCTATAGGAATCATTTAGAAGAAGAGAAACCGAGGAAGTGTATTTAGTCAGGATGTCAGAATTGGAATTCCCCGGGGAAAGTAACTTCCTCCAGTCTAACCAATACCATTGAGATGGAAAGCTATACCCGTCCTTTCATAAATGCTGTTCGTCAGTAATTCATAAAACCACGGAATATGGATACTTATGAAAAAATCAATGGTTTAACGAATGTGAGAGCATTTAAATATTATGCAATAATTGAAAATTAAATATTATGAGGAGCTCATTTTTTAGGGTAGGTAATTCATGAAAAAAAGGGGGCCTTCATTCATAGTTAAAGTCTATTTATAGGTCTTCATCTGGTTGCTCAAATATTGAGCGATTGAGCCACATCTCAAAATTAAGGTTGAATGGGCTCCAATATGTAAAAAATGCAAGCAAGATGATTGCAAGAATGGCTATTCAATACATTCATTTTTTAATCCTTTCGGAAACTAGAAAATCAATGGAATTTTTTATTTTGTCGGTAGGCTTATCTATTTTTATTATTAACAGCCTCTGACTCATGTTTTCTTTTTCGAGCGATCTTATCAAAGCACAAAGGAAATTTAAAGTGACCTTTACAGTGTTTTTTCTTCGCAATGCTTTCTCTAAAAACGGGAAATACCCTCCGGCCAGTTGGTGTTATCATTACGTTTACGATGCAATCATTTCTCATCGTGCTACAAGAAAATAAAATATTTCCCTATGATTGTGTTTCCTCTTCCAATAGCAGAATTTTAGAATACTAGAATCCTTTCGCTGACTGCCTTGGAGGATCCATTCACCTCTGCTGAACTTATCTATCATTTTCCCTTCGGTTATGCAGTCGACGGCTACTTGTTTTTATTAAAAAAAGGTAAACAGTCAATGCCTACGGCAAAAAAGTCGAGCATATTTATGTATGCAGCTAGCGTTCATTTATTGCTGTTGGAATACCTTTCGGCGGTGTGTTTTTAAGAGCGGGTTAGGAATGAAGGAAATATCTTTGGGAGTAAAAATATATTGGACAAATCTCCTGAATCAATTTCGTAGGGAATTTTATTTCCAACAAAACTGCTACTATGATCGCTGATATATTTACTAAGATCACTCAATTCGTGCTTAGGGTAAGTATTTGACATCAAGTCGAACAATATTGCGTGTGAGTAGTTTCGGAGATAAATTCGTGCATCAAAACATGTTGAATCATGGGTACCTATAATTTATTGATGTAGTGTTTTTCCAAAATTTAAAATTTTAGCCCTAAAAAAGAATAAATTAATTACCTGTCTTTAGTAAACAGTCATGTTCAGTGGGTTTTTTGCTCAACTTGCCCAATATGGTATGAGCCATTACGTTCTTAAATAGAACAAGTTAATACTTGTCATTTATATTGATTTTTCTACAAAACCCTAAACACACTCACGTACGAAATGACACCATGAAGAAAATGGTAAAAACATATTCAGTGGGTTTCAAAAACTGAATTACTGTAGTATGCACAATGACATTGAAAACTGAATACAGGTAATTTAGAATAATATTGAAATATTCATGAGAAATATTTGCATTCAGTCCAAAAAGTGTTTTCTTTCGATATTTGCTCTTTGAAAATATGGAGAATGACGATCTTACAGCAAATTCATTTCAATTCCACCAAACAAAGCCGGTGTCCCTGGCAGTGGTGATGAGAATCCGCTCTACTCCTCATGAGGCTAGGGGTTTTATTCCTGGATAGGGGTCACACTCGTTCATTCATGGTAGCCTACTTATTTAAACTTAATATCTAAATGGTCTCTCACGACTATTTTCCTTTAAGCGTCGTGTAAATTTCTTTTTTTTTCTACATCGTGTCCATCGTCACAGTTCTTTTACATTTCTTTGTACTGTCTAAAAAAATCTATTCTCTTTCTTCCTCTTACCCGCTAAACCCAACGTTTTACCTTCGAATACGAACTTCAAACATTCCACAACCCTTCAATATTTACTCCACCTCTTTCTCTCCCTTTTTGGATTTCCTCTGGTAACCTTAAATCTTTACACAACATTTTTAAATCTTCATTATTTGATCTCTTCTCAGTTCAACTTATTTTGTCCAGTATTCTCCATACATTCCGAAAGCCTCTTACATACGCTCATCTTCTTGCCTTAAATTCCAGGTTAGAGAGCCATACGATGCCACCGAGCTCTCAACATATGCATTATGGGTTAAAATAAAAAAGAAAGTCAAATTGTATTAAATTGTTCAAAAAAGCATTTGATATTGGAGAAAGAACGATAAAAATTCCCCAATGTTCGCGAGTCCTGTTAATACGTATAATCGAATATAATCCATACGTTGGTAATTGGAGGAAAGAAATCAGGCAGTAAGATTAGTTGCCGAGATTTGCCACAATGATAACAATTAGATTGCATCAATGTTGACCACTTGATGGAACGAGAGCCCAAAACAAGGAATCGATTCCTCTTATTGGTACTTAACATACTGAGTGTTTGATAAAAATCCATGTAAATAATTTGAATTTATTCCACTAGTGTTACAATTTTTCCATCTATTCCAGAAATTAACCGTAAAACTGTAGCAATCCGTCAAAGTATTCTTCGTGTCAATTATTTATCTTCAATGGAAGAGTCATTTCTTTTATTACGGCAAATACTGGTCATATCCTCTCTCGCGGTAAGCGCAATGCAAATTTTAAGATGTTCACAATTTTAATACCGAGTTCTTTTCCAGCTCCATCAATGTCACAGGCATCAAAAATCGTGTAAACCACATATATACTTTCGAATATGTGGTTTTAAAAATGGCATTTGAGGTATAAGTACGCAGGATATGTTATATGGTTGATGTTGATAGAAATTCCGCTTTGGAAAATGATGCAAATGATGAGGTATTGTGAAAACATTAACCTAATTGTTTTTGTAATGACATAAGGGGATTATTAAAATAGGATTTACCTCTAATTTCCTTAATGTATTTAGTAATTAGTGTGCCGATAGAAAAAGTAACTGTTTTTATACGTTATTCCATCTACTGTGATTAAAACTGTTGGCTATAATGTGACTAATACTGATTCCCGATGTTGTCAATTCCTGAGATTTTGCTAATATATTTCGCTTGAGAATCATATGAAATCTTTCGCTTGTATTCTCGCCTATTAGAGCGAACCATTTGTAAGATATTTTAAGAGTACTTCAAAAAATGTTTTTCTTTCCCAATTTCCCCTTTCCCCAATTTGACGCTACATTAATCAAAATTGTTCATTCTACCCCCCTGTGAGTTATAATATTAAATTATAGTGAATCTTTATCCAAACTAATTTGCAGGCAGGCTAGGGAGATAGGAAAAGGGTAGTCGTGTTGAGCGGAACATAGGGAGGAAGAAAGTATGTGGGGGTGAAGAAGGGTATACTATAGTTGCCAGATACCAGGATGCATTTTGTTTGGAGAGAAAAGGAATTTGTCGTTGTTCAGTCTGTGTTCCTCGAGAGCCTTCATAAAACGGTAAAATATCAATAGTAATAATCTTAAAAAGATTCCTGAGCCTTGGGGTCTGGAGGAATTGGAATAGAAATTTTATGTTGAAAATGTTCACATTTTTTAAAGTAATGTTATATCCTGTGGTTTACATAACACATGCAGTGTTTGCTCCCGCACAATTTGACTTTTTCTGAGTGATTCTGAATATTTTCCGCGCAACCTTAGCAGTACAGCTATTATGATTTGGAGTGCACTTGATTTTGTGGAACGCTAAGTCTCAGATTTCGCTTTCTTAGTTGGAGTTGTCGCCAACGAAGCAAAATAATAAATATAAATAAAAAATAATGCTTCACAATGGGAAACTTGACCATTTTTTGTTGCTTCCCGGTATCAAACTGGCGATGTGAAGCAATAACACCCTCGTCACCGTTGATCAACCTGTGCAACCCCTTGCCATACCTTCACTGCGCAGAGTGTTCCAGTAACAGCTTGTTACTCTAGCCACTGAAAAAAGAGGTCAGGGGTAGGGCAGTTGTTGGCCAGGGACTTGAACAAGGAGGTATCCGATGGAAAATAGATTTCGGAGAAATAAATAATGGAATTTTTGGTTGTGTAACTTAAGAGAATCCACAGTGAAAAGGAAAAGAGATCTTCTCGGTGGAAGAAAAAGTTCAATTGTTGGTGTATTTTGGCTATAGTTATGGTCTAGGTATACGTATAGGCACATTTATCCCGTACGCATAGTCTATTGCTTTACGTGACATATTGTCATTATTTTATCTAGCCTTTATTTTATTGTTTTTGTTGTTACCAACAGCTTGTCTCACAGGCATAGAAAAGTACTATATTTTACACTTGGATGCCTCGGATGCATGTAGCTGTAATTAGCACTATCGCCATTTGTTGAAATATTTTTCATGTTCATTGAAAACTAAGGAAAATTTAAATTTGATGTTGCATGCCTGGAGTAGAATCACTCCCTGCCACACATCCTAGCGTATATGCAGCTTAGGAATTAGAGGGCAAGCAGTGAAGAATTTTCGTGTCTGTCGACCCTCTAGATTTCAAATGCTCCCGTATTTTCTATCGCTCACGACTGAAGACTGCCACAGCCATCGTGACCATTCTCTCCAAATGGGAAATTTGTTTTAACGATGAGAATGAGTTCTTATTTCGCCTTTAGAACTGAGCATTGACACAGGTAGGAGCACACAGGTACATTATGAAACGCTGGCTAAGTGAGCGAGGCGATCTGTGTGCACAGTCAGTCAAATGGGTGCACGATTTTCAAACGAATGCGACGATGCCCCCTCATAAACAACATGGTTGACTTCGGCCCAACGATGTGGTCATCAGGGTGAAAACAAGCGGAAATACGGAACCTTTCCCGTGCTGGGCACAGAGTGGGCAATCTGAACGACCAGAGAAAACGTTTCCTGTCGCTTCAGTTTAATTTGTTTTCAGTTGTTGATTTGATCTCCGGCGCATTCTGTATTCCATTCCGCAATATTTCTATTTCCCTCGCTTTCTACCCGATTTTTACTCACAATGACCCAAGCGTAACTACTCTCTCCATGCTGAAAGTCGAAGGTAATAAGAAGTTATCTTTATCGAAGCCAGGATGCGGATGCACCCACAAATGTGACGTCATCGTTGGGTTGGAGCGCCCAATATTCGGGACAGTATAAGTGAAGATAGATTAAGGTGTATATGAACTCAACTACGCCCGAACTGCAATTTTTAAAGCCTAATAACTTATCATTTAGTTTTTTATTTGAATATTTTTATCCATAGGAAGGGGTAATTGAAAATAAAATAATTATGGCACTGAACGAGAACTGTCAGAGGGATACATATACGTACCTTTCCTTTTGGTACTACTCTCTAGCTCATACAGTTGACATTTTTTGAATGTCGGTTGTGTCATCTACATCTCTAAGAATTATAACTCGAAAGCAGCGGTGAGGACGTAAGGCGGAGGGTGTTATGGCACCTGTCTTGCATGTACAAATATTAGTTCACGCATGTCTTGGAACATATTTTTGCTCATGTACCCAAACACTCGTACACATGCATGCCTACACACATCATGCATTGATTGATGTTTGACTAAATCATTAAAATTTGATTTTTAAATAAAAATATTCGGGCGCTTGGATTTGATTTTGAAATGACTGCCTATCGCGCAAGGGCAGAGCGAGTACTTCAAGCTCTCTGTGGCGGCGCCTTTCTTTCTTATTTTATCTCAGTGGCCGAATCTACCCACATAATTGGTTCAATTTGCATCTGCAACATACCCGGCAAGCTGTTAACTTGCCCGGCAAGCTGCAAGCCCTAACTGTTAGGGTACCAGCCATGTATGGAGACATGCTAGTAAATGCATGCATTTGAATATACGTACATTATGAAAGAAGACACATTCCTTTCCTTTTCAACCTGCATACTGTAACGAAACCTAGGTCGTAATAAAAAAAATTCAATGTGGAAAAGCAAAGTGTCTTCTTTCATCATGAAGGATTTCCACCATGTTACACCTGAAACTGTCATTTATACGTACACTAGCTAATGTACAAAACACTCCTGCATATGAACACATACGAGTACATGTACATGCCTACATATATCATACAATGATTGGGGTGCTTGACTAAATAATCAAATATTGCTCTTGTAGAAAACATATTCGGATACTTTGGTTCGATTGTGTCATAATGGCGTATCGAGCGAGGGAAGAACGAATATTATAATCTATTTGTGATGGTATCTATCTCTTATTTTATCCCTGTAGTAGACTGTATCAATATAATTTGCGGAGATACAGTTACCTTGGTTTCGCAAGAAAACTTGCATGGGTGTCATGCACCTCTCTAAAAGTCGGTCATACCTCTCCTTTTCGAGCATAAAGGGTCTCCCAAACCCGTCACACACTCTTTGTATCAATCTAGGGGATTTTCCCCGTGTATTTTCCAATTCTCTACTTAACGCTTGCATGGCTCTTAATGATGTGGCCATTATCCAGCCGGTATTGCTGTCTGTTTAGTTAACGTTCTTCCACCACTGGAGCGAATCATACATGGAATGGGAAAAGTGGTGGGAAGGAACCTTGACCCAAGAGTGAAGGAACGGAGTTGGGGGGGGGGTGGAGAGATGCGGTGGTTTTAGCGAGACCTTTGAACCCAAACAACCCGTCACCCAACCACTGTGACTCACTTCGCCGGGCCGCCGAGTGACGTATCCGAGGACGATGGTGTGCCATTAGCCCTCGTCTCCCTCCCGTCTCCTCATGCAGATTCCCAATGTCTCTCCGATCCCCTCCGCCCCACTCCGGCTCCACCTCCCCCCTCTCTCCGTGCCCTCCAGCCCTTCCCTGCGGAACCCCTCCCGCAGCCACCGTGTCATACACGCCCCATTTTCCAGCGCATTCAGACCTCAGCCATTTACCGTCTCCCCTTGGGGAATGAGGCTGAAGTGGTTGATTCGCCGGCTCTCCTGCGCTCTTTCGAGGTTCAGCGCTCAGGACGGGCGCTCTTGTTGATGGCAGCGAGTGACCTCGCTCACCCTCAATGGTACGGTGCTTCTCCATTGGGAATGGCATTAGTGTGAAAAATATTGCCTCGGATATTTTTCACCAGAATGAGTGATTCATTGGCGTGGGAAGGCTTGTTTTTGTGCCAATATAGAACCCTACGGTCCTTATGGGGAGTACCTACTCCTCTAACGCATCCAATGAACTAGCTCCCAAGTGTCTCATTCAATAGCCACCCAGATACTATAAAATATTCGCATAATAATAGAACTAAAATGATAGAACAAAAAGATTATGAGAGACTGGCATAACTTCTGCACCTAAATCTCTATTTGGTTAGTGGTTATTTAAATAAGATATATGTAGTATTATTCTTTGGATGGTGTAACTGTTGTACGTGACATGGAGTGTTTTTTTTGGTATCGAGTACCATGAGGAAAAATCGTTTCCAATAATAATTTGACGCTTTCTGTTCGTTCATAACGATTCCTCAAGAAACGGATAGCTTTTCTCTGCTCCTTGTTCGATTGCGAAATTAGGTCCTTCTGTTCAGGATTCCAAGATTCCAAACGTTGAAGTGTATTCAAGGTTAGGTGTAACCAGGATGAAATAAAACCTCTTCTTTGTGTTTAAATTGAATGTTTCCCCAATGTTTGTTTAATGTAGAAAGATTTTTGTATGCAGCTCTGAGGCCATTCCTAACACGTTTTTCCAAATTAAAACCCGATAATAGTTAAATATCCAAGTGAATTACTTGGTGCTCACTGCTTATGTCTTTCACTCCAAGTTTCCAAGTGTAAAGGCGTATGGATTTACTTTCTCATTAATATATTGGGTAATACTCGTATTCTAAATAGACTCTCTCAGATTCAATTGGAGAGCTTACTCTTGACATCCATCTCTAATATCATTAAGATTACCCGAAAAAGCCATCTTGTTTTTCTTATACCTCGGTTGGTGATCTGGTGAATAATCTGGCGTTACTGGTTATTTTAGAATAAATTCCGCTGGTGAGAAATTACGTAAAAGAGAAAAGGTGGGGACCGATCATATTTCCCTGTGGAATTTATTAAAAAATCGATATTTTGCGCCTTATAATATGAAATAAATTATCGTTAATAAACGATAGTTTTTCCGCACCTACACTTGAGGAGATCTTCATTTCTTCTCTCTCTATCTTGATTAATTATGAAATGAATTGTTGAACTCATTTGAAACTTAAATTTCATTAATTTTAGTTGTACTCTTATTATTTCAATTTATTATCTCTGAAGTGACGAAACAGTTTCTTAGTTAATCCGTCATTTGAGTGCACACACATTCAATAATAGGGAATTGTACTTTGAATTAAATTGTACATTTGAATTAAATTAATTTGCATTGAAATTGAATTGCATTAAATAGTACATTTCAGAATAACGATGCGGAAACCTTTTGAGTTTCACCCAGTTCCAAATGGCGTATTTAGCAGAACTGTGCTTTCCTGGCTTGATAAATACCCTGAGAACGAGCGTTCGATAGATTATCCGCGAGATCCTCTCCGTGAGATAGGGAATGCAGAGCACAATTCACCTCTCGTTCTGTTGTTGCCAAAACCCTTCCCGCCTGACCGCATTAGAATGCCATTAAATAATGTAGTGCTCTTTACAGTGTTGTTTGCTCTCCTTTTGTTTGTTTTTGAAATTCCCCTTCCGACCCTTCTACCTGAAGTGTTGGGTCAAGTTCTTTACCTGTCCCCTTGGGGAGGAGAGCGTATTATGTTGCATGTTCTTGTGGTGGTGGAATTTCGCCTTGCTGCCTACCAAATTCTAGCTTGCACGATATTGAATAAATTGCTTACTGCATCCTAAGGTGCAATTATTTGTTAGATGATAGCATATGTAATGGCATGCGTGTAGAATGAAAGGAGGGAGATATATATTTGCAAGCGTGTAAAATGATAGGATTTTAGCATGAATGTATGGACCACTGTGGGTATGGGTTTGCATGCACGTATGTGTTGGTTTCGAATGCGGTATTTTTCCCTTTTATGGGTGGTGACCTGACACCCCTCGCCACACGCCCTTGTGGCGGCTTGCGGGGTATTATGTAGATGTAGATGTTCTTGTTGGACGCAAAACAGGGACCACCCATGCACAGAAGATCTACATTCAGAGCATGTGATTATTGGCAAAATCAACTCTTCGAGAATCTCACGAGCCATTTTGTGTGCGGGGGAAGGAGAAGAGGAAAGCATTAACCGCAACACCATCGAGCGGTTAACTAGTGCTTCCAAATTCTATCCACGGTTTCATATGCCAATGAGGAATCAAATTGGAATCTGATGAATTCTGCACTCAGCGGCCATCTTTAGAGAAAACGGATGTCGGGTTGACAGCACAATCTCACCTTCGATCGACGGAGGGGTGATGAGAATCTTGGAATTGAAAATCATAGATTTACCTAGCACGAGATAGTCTGTTCGGTAAGAAGTTCGCGTCCATAGACATGAAGTTCGGATGCTCTTTTTTGAGCGATTGCCTGTGTTATGATCGTTGGCCAGCAGTCCCGCAGCCTTGGGGTAAAGCCGTTTTCCCCCCGAATGTCTCTCTCCTCAGTATTTCATTTGGGAGCTTGTTCGTACGAGAGGGAGGAAGGCAGCAGTTTCGTCACCGGAGCGATCGGATTCGGAGGGGACGGAAGTCCCCCATTTATTTAGAGCACCGAACCAATCCAATTAACCCGTTCCTCGCTCACTTCCCGAAATCCACCAATTACCCGCTCCACGCACCCTGTCACACAATGGCTCCCCCCCTCGAGTTTTAACCCCCGCTAGCGTACGTATCCCGACTCGTGATTACCCTCACTCGCCCCAAACCGACGTAAGGAGAAGCTCTGAGGTGTCCGGAGCGTGTGATGCGCCTTTTCGCTGTCTAGTCTCTCGCCGGGAAGTCGATTGCTCGCGGAGGTGAGACGTTGCGAAGCTGTGATCGCCCGCCGAGATTTCCACTTTGGAAATGGGCTAGCGTTCCTTCGGTTCGGCAAACCCTTCTCTTTCGCTTCGTGGATGAACGTTTCGCTCCATCACTCCGAGTCATGCTGACTTGATTAGCAAGGTCTTAGCGAGGTCAGGAGCACAGTAGTATGTAATACTAGAGCACATTAAAAACTCACACTAAGCCGATGAGTTAGTACTATTTAAAGACATGTAATGGTTGTAGTCGTCTGGCACACTTCTAACAGATGCCGAAAATAGAAATCAAAGTACACATTTCCCATGCCATGTACTGGATGAAAGCCGGCTAACCATTGATTCTTGATTGATATTGATTATTTATCATAAAATCTATTCAGAACGCAATCTCAGCGTGTGTCACTGTCACGAGTAAATATTGTCTTCTATTCATTCATTAACCCCACGAACGGAGTATGATTTATTGCAGCTCTAAATTCTTTCCTACCTAATGATAATTTCCTTACGTCCCGAGGCATCTAGCATCCCTCTTTATTGGAGTACATATTTAATATTCCCCTTTTTAATCGAAATTACCCTCGAATACAAGCCATTGATCGAATGAACGCCAATAGTAGTCCGTAACTTAATACTTATCATCCTGTTGCTGGAAAAGCTTGATTATCTCAAGTCCCTTCTGACGACGAAATCATTACCTGTGGAACCATTATATAGAATTATGATAACGGTAGCTGCTTTTTCTGGATTTTAATGCTGTCAATGGTCACTTCATGTGCTCAGTTTTTGAGTGCCTAAATCACTGCGTACGTAGTGATCCGGTAGCTGTATCAAGCATCTTACTGAATTAGTTAATGTTATTCTTTCCCGATTAGATAATATCGTTCTATAGTGACAATTTAATATTTCGGCTTGTAATTATATTAATATCTGATTAAAAAACTTCCTCTTAATATTTGATTGTTAAAAAATCAATGATCATGCTATGAAGCTGATTATGAGGGCAAGAAAGAAATTGGCCGAATTTTCCAATACAAACCTCAACAACGGTTCTTGAGATTAAATGCTGATCTACCGGTAAAAAATGAACTTTTTCCCTGCCTGTTATGCTCGGTTAAAAAAGACAAATAAAAACTTTGCAATTTCACAAATAAATAATGTTTTCCCTTTCCTTGACCATACTTCTCACACTTCTGTGTGTCATCATCAGGTGGCGTAAGAAGTAAAAAATCCTCCAAGCAACGGCTCAAACAGTTTCATAATATAAATATGCTTTTACCATCAGACGTGAGAAGTTGAGAGTAATATTCCGTCATTTTTAAGAGCCGAAAGGGATAAATTATGATGCTTCGGTAAGAGATCCTCCAAGGCCAGCTATTTAGACCTTTTAAGGGGAGCTGTTCCCTCTAAGGAGTCGACATCAAAGTGTGCATTCCCATTATCCCTCCCTTGAGAGGACAACGAGATTCTAAACACCCCGGAGATGCTATATGCCCTGGAAACGCTTCGTCATACTGTAAATCATAGTTGCCAACCTTCTGAAAACATTTGCGGCATGATTGACCATTAGATATGAGAATTGTTAGGGACAGCTCAGTGTTGGCGCCATTCTGACAACATTAGCTGCATCCGTGTATTTGCAGTGAATTTTAACTAATAGCAAGTGCATTACAGAATTATGCCGAGGAGGATAAAATATATAGGTAGATGAAATTAACTGTCTCTAGTGACACTGCTTGATATTCCTTTATAGCCAAATGAAAAACAGAACTTTTTTGCCACATGACGCTTATTTTCACAACTTAATATTCGTTGAAGTTGAATATCATGCTAATGTTGACCCAGGACAATTGTTCATCTTTAAAGACACATAGTTTAGATGGAATAAATTACATGCACAAAAATAAAATAGCGCTTTTTATTTCATTAGAATGAAATACGGAGGAAAAGTGGAATGGAGTTAATGAATAAAATGATAGTAACAAGAACGGAAACTAACTATCGCTTACCAGAAATATTCGAAGAGAAAATAGAAGCCCAAAGAATGGGTTTCCCAGGCATTGAGATGAATGAGGGAAGATCAACATCCTTCGTTTGGGGTACGACATCGCAGTAATAGCAAATAATCCGGAAAACCTGCGGGTCTAATTGAACAAAATGGACCAAGCACTTCAGGGTTATAAAATGACAGTAAAAATGGATAACAGTAAAATACTGGCTTGTGGAAGAGAAGAGATGTTGTAGATATCGATCTGTGAGGACAAAAATTAGAACAAATGAAAGCTCTTACCATGGTCGGAAGTGCCATGACATGGGGTGGAAGCAGCGATAGGTGATGACCAAAGACAAGCTAAAGATTCGTTTAGGACAAATAGACTTCTTATGCCTTCACAGATAAGGAAATAATACGTGAAAGCATACCTGTGCCACTATGGATAAGCAACAGAGACCATTGGAAAACCAGACCCGAGAAAATTAGAATCCTTCGAAACCTAGTACTGTAGGAAGTTGCTGATTATGTAATGGACGGATAAACAAGAAATATGGAAGTGCCTATAAAGAAAAGCTTTGGAGGAAAGGCATAATGGAGCACTATTCCATTGTTCCAATGGACCTTGTTCCCTTAAGTACTCTTCTCGCTTACAGAGCGTTGTCTTTATCAAATACCGTCGCGCTTCTAAGTATGAATGGCGATTTTTCCGCGACTCCTCTCTCTGCCTTGGGTTTCCAGGACTTCCTTGCAATTCGATATTCGATTCGTTCGATTCCTTAGGGACGACGATTATATTGCGTACCCATATAGAAAAATACGAACGCAGTTTTGACAAAAACGATTATCTGGGAGTCGTACTAGCAATCTCTGGCAACGAGACGGATGAAGAGGAGGACATCGGACGCAAGTCGGGTTCGCGCCTTTGGCATCACTTATTTCATCCATCCCCCCTCCCACTCCGATGGTCGTGATGACGACGACAGACGCCCCATTGTTCGAAACCACCAAGCATATTTCCCCCGTCGCCCGTCCACTTTCCCTCTCCCCGCGAACCGGGCGCACTTTTGGCCCGGTCCGCCTTGGCTGTGGCCCGGCTCCCTCCCTATCCCTCTCCACCTTCCCAAAGAAGCCCGCCCGCCGGCGGAGCTCGACGTCTTCGCTCGGCAGTGGAATTCTGCGGACGGTTCTATCCCCTTGCACCCGCTATCCCATTATAATCCCCGCAACATCTTCCCCTCTCGTTCCCCCGCGTTCAATTTCCAACACCACCCGAATTCTCCCCCTCCGTCACTATATATCGTATTTTTCGTCGCACCCCTGGTGCAGTGCACTCGTTCCGCAGGGGCGGGCATGCAGCTCTCTCCTTCCCCATTCTTTTCGGGCGTCTCATAATTTTCGGCGAGGAAATGATTAAAGACGACTCGGGAGGAGGGATTGCCGGAGGTTGGGGGAGAGGAGGAGGCGGGCGGGAGGGGAATCTTTGGGACAGGGAGGTAGGGGCGAGGAAATAAATAGGTTGAGGCTCATTGAAAGACTAGCCGGGTGCCGGGGGTTCGTGGGGTGGGAAGGGTGTGCGAGGAAAGTACTTAATCACCGGGCACACGGGGCTTGCAGCAGTGCGTCAACGCGAAGAGTGTTGGCATTGCTTCACACGACATTCAAAGTTCGCACCACGTCTCTAACTTCTCTTTCTTCGCATCAAAATCCGCAGAGCACTTTTAGATTTGACGCTAGGCAGTCTACTGATCATGTATGATATACTGTAGACTTATGATTAGAAAATTCGAATTTCCGCAGATTTTACGTTATTTGATGATTCACAAACAAATGTGGCTTCCATTCAAAAGATCTTGAGAGGAGAGTCCTGCTTAAAACCAAGGACATGGGCACTATTTTTGCTGGAGACAAAGATTGGTAATATGAGGTAAAATCAAATGCATGAGCGTTTATTATTGAGGTTCGGAAAAAATGATTTCTTGAACTTTTTTGGAAACTGAATGCATATTTCGGTGATAGCAATAGGACGAGGCGTGATAAGTTACCTGTCGCTATAACAGTGATTTTGCAATCTCAGTAGATAACCTAACGGTACGCTCAAATACCGCTTGTAATGGTTAATTCGGCCTTCCCGTTTCATGTTTCAGGTACACGTAATGTTTCAGGTACTAACTAACCGTTGGATTCTCAAAAGTTCAAGTGCAGCTTTTAACTCCAAAATTTAGTAATACGTATCATGTATCTCATTTTTTCGACAAGTTAGAGGTCACAGGATATACCGAGAAGTTTATGTGATCGTAAGGTTTCCACCTCACGTAAACTCTCCCTTTACTCAATCATTTTGAATTTCCGCGCGTGAATTGAGTCCTGAAAACTCTTCGGACAACGGAAATATGCATTCAAAGCTCCGCGAATACAATGCAAAAAAATAGTACTCACGCGTGAATGAATGAAGCCGATATGGTTTTTGTTGATGTCCACATTGTCATATCTCTACGGCAGGGTATTTGAAAACCGATATAAGTGATACGAATGCCAGCCAGAGCGCGTTGAAAAGCTCGGTCAAAAACGATATGATTTTAAGCGGGTGAAAGTTGGATATTTCGCTTATAAATGATGCATGGGTCAGTGGGAATGAGAAAAATGTACACAGTCAAGAAACATTTTTTACCCATTGTGAATGTGAATATTTGATTTTTTTCAAATTGAGAACAAAACTTCATTTTATATACCATTGGATACATAATTTTAAAGAAAATTAACCTATGATATTCTAATAAAACAGTTTCTGGCGTAACTTGGTGGAAAATATTCATACTGACTTTTAATAATCAAACCACTTTACTTTTCCACATAAACTATTATTAGTTTATGTGGAAAAGTAAAGTGGTTTGATTATTAAAAGTCACTATGATATTCTGTAATCGAGGAATACGTATACTCGAATGTGTGATATTTCATTATTTAACGGAGACTAGACTATAATCTTTATTTCTAAGTATTCTCCTCTCGAAGTGACTTCATGCTCTAAGGTAAGCAATTCGGTTATAATTGGCAAAACAGATTCTGTCTCAATGCTCTCAAAATTATTTTGTGTCGAGAGTTCAGCACTGCTTCACATTTCCTGGTTTCTGAGGGCTTCTGTGAAATTCTTGCGTTCTATTGGTTTAACACAGCCTGTAATATGTGCCTTTAGAAGTGATGGTACATTGAGATCTTCTGTAATAGATAAATACTGATTGAGATTTAGAATAAAATCTATTGAAGTTGTGGAAAAATATTTCAATTAAGTAAAATTTCAGGTTAAAGTTTTTATTAGCAATAAACGTGTCTCAGAATTTAAAATGCTTGTTTAAAAGAAATACTGCGACAATCTCTTTAGTTGTAATATCTTTACACGCTTAAGATGGAATTTCACCAAGTCACGACTCTTTCGGTTTAATTCAAAGTTCATAATTTAGAAACCATTATCAGAACAGATTGTGCATAGGAAAATATTATAAAAAGTGGGAATTTATTGGAAGATTAAAATATTCATGCTCCTGAGAAGGTAGGTTTCGCTTTAATTTAAAATGGTTTGATTGAAAAACGTTTGAAATGTTTTGGGTAATCAGTTAATGGATTTAGGCTGATTTTGATTTTTTGGGCTTTATTCCATCATGGGAAAGGAAATGAATTGATGAACACTCTAATCTATTAATATAAAAAATTCAAATTTTAAAATAGGTTTTTATGTACGAGTATAATATCTTTCGAATTTTCCTGGAACTCTTAAAATATTTTGCAAGAATTATGCCCTCCCAGACGTGATTAATTTTTATTTCACAAAAGAATAAGGAAGAGTATGTAACCTGAAAGTTGTTGAAATAATTTCACGAAAGTCTTTACAACTTAAGCGAAGTTTTGTGCAGAAAAAATATTTTTGTTACTCTCCTTTCCAATCATTAGAGCATTATGAGCATTAAAGTTCATCGATGAGTACTCAAAAGATCATTTTCTCTCTTTCGCGTGGTCTACGGAGCGTCTTAAAATGAGAAATTCCACTTAGGAGCGTCGGTCTCACTCGAAAACTTTCCATAACGCAAGTCCAAAGGAAAAGACGAATCCCTCCCCCAAAAACGTCACCAGCTCCCATTTTCTTGATCAGGATTGGTTTTTGATTAATTCTAATAATTAAGTGTGGTAGTCTCAGCCGTCATTCTATGAAATTGATTGATATTCACATTGAAATACGTAATTAAAATCGGAGTAATGATTATTTTACTCTTAGTTCAATAAAATATTTGCCATGATTTTGATCCTCAGTGTTAATTTGCATGTCCTGTAGTAACGATTAAATCTTCCTCTCCAAGGATAAACCGAGATAAAGCTGTCTGTGACAAGAGAAAGGAAACAAATTGTCATCCCAGGATTACAATTTCCGCTTTTGCTATGAGGAACAATAGACAATGAGACTATGATGCAACCTTTGAGTAACTCTGTAAATTGAGTTCTACATTAAATTGACTTGAATGAGAAGTACGACATGAGTTTCTATATCATTTTTGTTTTGGTGAGTTGTAAGTTTATTCAGTGCCTGCTTATATTGATTGAATGAATCTCTGGCTCTGTTAATTGCGGAAGGACTTAGTGTTCTTCAACAATCATCACTGGCGTCTGAGTTTTTTATGGGCAAGCATCCCGCTTGTTAAGTCTTCCTTGTAGCACGGTCGAAACTCAAGGGGATGTTTTTGCGCTTCAAAGGACTCAATATGGATATTAGTTCTCTTTCATCTTACTTTCCTTGTCTTTCGTTTTACGATGGGGGCTTACATGACAAAGAGGAGCGGTACTTATGACTGCGAATGTATTTAGAATTTGCCTCCCATCAAGTTCACGAGAAATTGAAGATTTTATCTTCAAAGCGTTACTCTTCGTAGCGCACCGTGTTAAGGGGGCTTGATCAGATTTCGCCGGTAGTACTCAAATGCCCCTTTTGCTAAATAAAGGTTTAATCTTTCCACTGTTGAGTAGGGATACATTTCTCTTCTGCGCTTATTAACACACTTGGGCGCGTAGATATCTTATTGCTTTGCTTATTTATTTATCGCACTGGGTGCTTGCAGGACTTCCGATTAACAAAAGGCTTTTGAACGATTTTACCAACGAATTTTAGGAATTATTATTAATGGATTTCTTTAATGCTTATGTTGTATATTTTTCAAAATAAATTATAGAAAAGAAATGAAAAATATGTATCTGATCATTTACAAATAATCTTAGTGAAATAGCACCTAAGTGCCCAACATGGTCCCCCTGGTCAAAAATAGACTTTTCGGAAGGTGCCAGGCTGCCAGGTGCCAACTTGAGGGTTGTTGTGTATCTTAGGACTGATTTATGATATTTCCGCCGTCGATTAACTAAGATGTTCTTTTCAGTGTGTCGTAGTTGATGATTTTACTTACCTAGTACTTTGGGTAACTCATTGGAAGACATGAATAATATAATTTCTGACATTTGACTCCTGTCATTATTATTAAAATTGGTAGGCACTTAATATGTATTCTCTCAGTTCCATATGGTGTGAAACTTTGATTTCAATGACTATACTTTTCGAGGAGGTTTTCACGAAGATTCATGGTAGGGAAAGAGAGATGGCTGTTGGGAGAAATCCGAAGAAGGCAGAACGAAGGCGACGCTTAGAGGCAATCGGATGCTGCAAACGGTAATGAAGGGGAGAGTTATTATGGAAAACGAGATAAAGGGGGTAAAGGAATGGGAAAATTAAATGGAATCAAGGGAAATTGTAAGTGTGCAGGACTGCAAAATGAGCTATTGTGATATGTGGTATGGGGTTAAGGATATTATGTACCAGGTAGGCCTGTATAACGCTATGGTTAACGAGTATGGTAATTTGCAGCCCAGGATCAAGCAATAAATTACCTAAACCCGATAGACCAATGCTTATTATTATTATTAGGTAGCCTATCCTTTAAGGCTGGTTTTGAAAGGGTACTAAATGAACGACGATGCTTTTCTTTCGCCGCTTATCATTATCATTTATCGTGAAATGTCGTGTTCTTGTGACAGCGTAAAATAAAGACTATAAAAGAAAATACAAGCACCAATAGTTTTGGACATAACAAGAGAAACCAAAGAAAGGGCAATGCAAAGACGGTCGATAGCTCTTTTGCAGAATCCTGCTAGAAATATAAGATAAATAATGATCATAGCTGTAAAGAGCAGCAATCAATTGTAATGAGAGCAAATCTACATATTAGAGACTATCCGAATATCATATTATATGAAACCAAGAAAACTTCCTTCACTTTTTGGAAAACGCATCGAGTAAAGTAACATTTATGTAGCGGAGCATTGAGCAGTTGATTCGAACTTGTAAATGAGCAAAAATAAACGAACTCATGAATTGCCAATAAATATGTGGTTAATTTGTCTTCTTTGCACTTAATCTACAACAATAAACTCCAGATAAAAAAGTGGCCCTCATTTTTTAATTCATCGAAGAAATTTTACCTACACCGAAAATTATCTTCCTCGAGGAACAAACCACCGACTAAAATCAGAATGAATGAGAAAAATAGTGCCGGCAGAAGGCAGATGACTCTAAGACATTAGAGTGTAAGAATTGATAGTACCTACAGTTTAAATCCACGTGTAAGTATGCTTGAAAACTTTCTTCCATTTTCCTTTACCTGCGATGCTTTATCAGAACCCTTCTTCTATGAGCCGTTGGTGATTGATTATGAGTTTTGCGGGAGTCTTAAGTTTTTCTCATAATCATCATTAATGCTTTAGGACTCGGATGAATGATCATCGGTCGTTAAACTCATCTGTCCGTGAAGGAACTCAGGTATGCGGGTGGGCGGCAGATCAAGAAACGACTGACCAGGAGATCGGGCGGAGGAGCAGGTGGGCGTAGGGATACACACAGTGCCAAGGGTTTGGAAGGAGATCGAGGAACATTAATGACGATCAATGGGAGATTACGAACTAGCGCAAAAAGTGATACTGAGCTTCACCCATTAGATATGGAGCAAAACGTCCACTCGGGTGATGTGTCTGTGGCCAAGCCTCCGTTTATGACACCGACGCCCTCGATACCTTGGAAGGTTCATACTTTCCCGCGGCGGTTATTCTCTTGGCTCCGATGGGAACATCCATTTAGTTGTCTAAGGTCATCGATCTGATTCGAATCGAGTTTTAATTACAACGAAGAAGAACCGATTCGTTCGGGAAATCACTCTTCTTGTTACTCAATCGTGTATTCATTTTTTTATGCATCTTTCGCTCATTACACTGAATTACGCTGCAGGCTTCTGATATTCTCGAACAATTCATATTGCTGTATTGATTTAAAATAATTTCGAAAGTTGATAACGATCAATTCTAACTCAAACGGGGTAATAAAATCTTTTCCTAAACAACTGTCATCTCTTTTTCATGTCTTATAATACTTTGAGCTCCATATTTGGTTTTGTACGTAAAGGATTAAGAGCTAGGATATTACAGGAGATATGTTTGGGTAGACAGAAGAAAATGAAAGATCATGATTATATTATGAAATAACGGGACTAGAATAGATCGGTGACCAAGTCTGGGTAATATAGACGCGCAGTACGTGCAGATGAAAGTGCAATGAATAGAAAAATCGTTCATAACGAGAATATGGAATCAATGAAGATAGCTGGAATTTAGGAATGCTAGATGGTGAAATTAGGAAAGCACTACATGATGTGAAAACTATCAAGAATATTGGAACATATAATTTTCCCGCAGAATTGCTAAAGTGTTATAGAAAAAAATGGAAAGAAGAATTTGTAATAGCAAGATCATAATTTACGAGGAAATAATGTGTCATAAGAATTGGTGACGTCAAGATTAAATGCAATCCAGAAAACGAGAAAAACGGGAAGGCATGAAAACTAGTCGACCGTGCATTTAATTTAATGCGTGAAAAGTAGTTCGAAAAATCATAAAATACAGTTTGGAGATGTCGAACTGGTGTTTAGCTTATGAGCAGATTGGATTTAGGAATGGGAAATGAAGGCGCGGTGACATAAACGTCGTAAGAAAGTATATAAAACGACTATGGAATATAATTTTAATGTTTTTCGTGTTTAATCGTTATATTAGGTAGTGAAAGTAATGCAGAATCCAGGAAATAACTGAAGGAATGGGAAATTTTCAAAACATGCTCTTGCGCTGGACAGAATAATTAAGTATGGAGAATCGCAGTAGTCGGTGATATGTAGGTCAATGGGGCATGCTTATTACCACCGATGTTTCATTTAAGTATTTAGGGCGCGGCAAAGTTTGAAGAAGCATCTGGGAGAGTTATTAGAAATGAAAATATTCAGGCAGTAGATTTTGTCAGATATGTTTGTGGGTGTGCAAGATTTATTTAGTAAATGACCCAGTGAAAATGATTTAATTGATTGTAGAACGCGTGTGTGTGGATTATCGTAATTTAAATGTCTAAATTTTAATACACCATAGTAAAATTCGTAATTTCAAGCTTGATATTGTGGAAATTATCCATTACGGAAAGAAAAAAATGCAACTAGGTCAATTTCAATTAATACTTAAATATTACGACCCGGGTTTCAATGCAAAGTAAACTCAAAGAAGAATGACATGAAATTGAAGTATTGAACATGTCAATTATATTGAGGCCCGATCATTAGAAATTTCATCCCCACACCACACGCGCGGAGAAGAAATTAGTAATTAAATCAGTTTAATCTAAAATAATATGTGACACTTGGCTAGTTACTTAATTCGATTGGGTTAGGCATAAGCATAAACCACTTGGGGTATTGCCATTAGGAGAATTAACATTAGGGGATGAAAAATCACATTTAGATTTTCCGGGTTGACATCTTCTCCACTGGAAACCGAAGTTTCAGTGAAGAAACGAGAAACTTCGATTTTACATGCCCAACAGTGTATGTATTCTTCCGTAATCTTATCCAAAATGTGAAACGCGAGACGTGTTAAGTCCGACGCTATACATGTAAGATTAAGTACGAAATTTTCATAACGAATTAATCAATTTTAAAAATTCAAATAGTATTTGTTGATTTTGGACCAATACGGTCAAAGTGGTAGGGACGTAAGGAGAAGAATTGCGCTAGGCAAGGAGGCATTCTCAAGGAGGAGGGAGTTGATGACGGGGACGTTGAGTAGGAAGGTTAAGACAAGACTCGTAAAAACTCTGATATGGAGCGTAGCTATGTACGGCGCGGAAACGTGGTCACTGAAGCAGGAGGATAGACGTAGATTGGAGGTTTTTGAAATGTGGGTGTGGAGAAGAATGGAGAAGGTTAAATGGACCGAAAGGAAAACAAATGAGGAAGTACTAGAGATGGTGGGTTAGGAGAGGGGTTTGTTGAGAGAAATCCTATGGAGGCAGGAAAAATGGATGAAAGGCGTATTGAGCGGTAGTGGAATGTTGAAGAGGGTAATAGAGGGGAGAATGTTGGGCAAGCGAGGTAAGGGCAGGAACAGGATAGGGATGTTGGACGGGATGAAGGGAGGAAAGAAGTACACCGAGATGAAGAGGGACCTGATATAGATTAGTTTGCTAGGTGGGGAGTCACAAAATGTTTATTTGATCGTTGTGTCCATCCAAAAACCTACCTTAAACGGTAGATTACCTAATAAATAAATTTGTTGATTGATATAATAAAGTTTTCAGATTTGTCATCAGAGTTTCGCAGGAATTAGCATATTATTTCAGAATACAAAAACTTGCACAAAATAGAATTTTTTTACATTATTTATCTTTCTTAAATTTTTACTTCCTACTGTATATTCTCACATTTGCGAATATACAATTAAAATGAGTTTTAAAAAGCGTTCGGACAAAAAAAATATTGAAAAAGGTTTTATTTAAATTCAAGTAACGTTGCTTGTGACTTGATTTCTGAATCTTTAAAGTAAAGATATTGATGCATTCGGCTCATTGTTGGTCTTCATATTAATTTAGTATTACGTACTGACTCAGTAATTCTATAAAAAAGTACGCATATAGAATACACGAGACTCAGTACAAACAACTCTATTATTTTTAGATTAGTCTGTAATTCATATGGACTGTGCCAACGAAGTAAATGTCATAAATCGACTTAACCCTTAGCAAAAATACCTCGAACTCGGTGATTAGTCTGCCAGTTATCGAAAGGAACGAAAGGAGCATTGTAACGACCTTAGATTAATCATGAGAAGATGTAAAGCTTCCCTAGGCGGGTGTTAAGCAATCCATCAGTAATAGTCTTGGCGCCACGACAATTTTCCATCGGCTTAAGAATTAATTACTCGGTGGGGCAAGAGCCATCGCACAACACGAAGATTCACTTAAGACAATTTTCCAAGCCATTAATTTCCGACGATTTTATCATTGTCAATTCCATTAGGACATCTGGAAGACGCATAAAGAGGCCCTTGGGTTATATTCACACGAGAAGGAAACTCTCATTTCGGCGATTTGGTAATAAAGAAAAAGTCTCCTTAGGGGTGAGGAAAGAAAGGGAATGTTTAATGAGGAAAAAAGCCCAGGATCCTTCATAGACAGTACTTATTTGTACTTAGGCTATAGCGTCGCTGAAGTTTATTCGTTTTCCTACGGGTCCGACTGAAGGAATCATCAAAAGTAGTCATGAAAATAATGGATAATGAAAACAGCAGATTTGTTAGAAGAGGAAGGATTATGGAGGAAATGAGGATTAGGATGCGGAGATTGGGTCTCTATGTTTTTCAGCCTGGTCGTTAAAACGTAATTCGCTCGCGTGCTCTTCAGTGTCGATAAGCTGAATTTCTTTGACCCTACCGCACCGTGAACGATCTTGGCTGGACGACATGAAACTTAAACGCAAAATGCATAGAACTTGAGGAATTTGGAATTTCCTATGTTATGATTTCCGACTTACTACCCACCAGGATAACCAGAACTTTATTAAGATGAGGAGCAGAAGCATTTACTTATCAAAAATCACTTTTATTTGAGGGGAATATTGACGAGAGACTTTCCATGGGTTCTCGTTTCCACCGCAGTAATTTTATTTGCAACATTGACCAATCTAATAAACATGAAATAGGAGATATGTCAATTGACGAAAATTTGAGATTCAAAGCGAAGGAAACATATGCCAATGCATGCTATTGACAAATAGCTGTGGATGAATGACTGATGTCTTCACACCAACACGCCCTTTGAGTAGCTTTCTGCTAATTGGGTAAATGGTGATGTAACGTAGAGGAAAATTTCCGCGTGGTTCTACCATGAATGAAAACTTTGTGCTTTTTGGTCTTTCGTCTTATGGTCTTTTTCCTGATTGGACTTTTTTAATGTAATAAAAGTTTGCGACCCGCGATCATATTGGCAATTTATTGGTTAAAATGCCAATTCAATAATTTTTAGATTAATTCCTAAGAATGTAATGATTATTTTTTAATTTTAATATAGACTGAAGACAATGGAGTGTCGGGGGTCGCGGTGGTCTAGTGGGTAGAGCATTGGACTACTGACCGGAGGGTCCCGGGTTCGATTCCCGGGCAAGGCACTTTGGGCACCTGCAGCTCCACCCAAGCTAGTTGATTTTTCGGTTACCAGATCTTCCTGGAAAACCATAACCACAGGGAAAGGAACTGGCCCCCCTACCCTGATGTGTGAATATTCACACGCCGTCGGGCTTGGGGTCAGCTCTACCATCACCTACTAAACCGACCCGTTGGGGACCGGAGGGTCCCGGGTTCGATTCCCGGGCAAGGCACTTTGGGCACCTGCAGCTCCACCCAAGCTAGTTGATTTTTCGGGTACCAGATCTTCTTGGGAAACCATAACCGGCATAGGGAAAGGAACTGGCCCCCCTACCCTGATGTGTGAATATTCTCACGCCGTCGGGCTTAGTTCATGGGTGAGCTCTCATCACCTACTAAACCGACCTTCGGGTTGATTACTGTGTTTATGGTTTTATAATGGAGTGCTTTTATCCATCCATAATGTAATAATAATCCATGTTATAATCATAAAGAAATTCATAATTGGGGATGGTTGACCACCAAATGCTAGGAACTTAGCCAATTGTTATAGATCCAGGCCTATGTCGCCTCTTAAAATTTAGTAAAACTAACAGTGGACTCAAGGTGAAAGAGAATAAAAAAATCTGGGAAGTCTTGAGTTCGCTTACAGCAGTAAACTACCTAAATGAAAACAGTAATGATAATATTAGATGATCGTCAGTAAATTAATCTTCCAACTTTGTTCAGTGCATGTACTTTAAGAGGGATGATCAAAGTGCACACCTTTCAATTCGACGTATGTAACGTCCCTGCGTCTTCTCATTATAGTGTGGGGCGTGACCTTCACAACAAGAGAATGAACGTTTTTGTTCACAGTCTTGGCACCGTGGCCACAACCCGAACGCAAGTATGCGGGTGCACGATCCTAAACATCCCTCGATAGCTGGAGGAAATGCGCGAATAGGGGCGGATATCATACTCGTTTTGTAGTGCCCAATTTCCCCGACGAGTCTCGAATGCCTCGGCGGTGGTTTCCGAAAGAAAGTGTTATATATGAGTCCATTGGTGTGACCCTGACGTGCGGCCCTGGGGAAATATTTGGCCTCGGGGCGAGGCTGTACTCATGCAGGAATTGACCTTCATGTGTGGTCGTTGCGAATGGGAGGGGCGTGGGTGGGTTGGAATTGGGGGCGAGGGAGAGCGGCATCAGAGTTGAGGAGTCGTGTCGGTGAGGGAACCAGAACAGCCATGCTCGATCAAATCGGTGACTACACGGCCGAAAAAGACTCAGTGGAATGGTTACACGGGGGAAGGAAAAAATTATTTTTCGCGCAATATTTTCGTCCAAGTCTTATCATGCATATTTTTGGGTTGCAGCTATGATTTAAGTACACGAATAAGGACGAGTAATGAACTTCATCTCTTCAAGGCCTTCATCGTCAGGAAATTTAAAATTGGTACATAACTTTCGTCTAGAAATCAATTTCAACATATATAGTTCAACTCATATTTTCATGGTTTGGCATGATGGACTGGAACGTCTAGATTATTTCGCTTGTACAGCGAATGTAGATACGTGTATCTACAAATTCCTTTCTAAATTATTAACTAAAATACTGGAAGGTCGATTTTAAAGTTCTATATGCTTTTCATTTATCTATTTTTGGTAGCTTTCAAGCTATTTCAATTCAGCTATTTTTGTTACAAGTTATGTATGTTACATGTATCTTAGAAAAAAATAATAATTAATAGTTCTCATTAATTTCACAACGATTGCTGTAACGCATAGCTATATAATGTGTGCATCGTCAAGTGAAGGCAGGCTTTGAGAGAAAACTGGGAAAATCATTATATATCAAATGCTGAAAAACTCTAACCGAATTATTTCTAAAGAATTTGGTCAGAGTTTTATTTTAGTAGTTTGCACAAGAAGTTGTTTCATTGATAAAACCTGAATTCGAACTATTGCTCTTACGTTCGAGATTATACTTTTAAAAGCATGAAAAATGAATCAATATTTCGAGGTCTTTAAAAAAGATTGAGTTCAGTATTTTTGCGTGAAACTTAAAGAGTTGACTTATAGAGGTCGGACGTACATTGATCTTTTTTTGTTAGAATAAAACTTAAAAATAGTAGCAAATAAAACGCCAACATCTTTTTACGATTGGAAAAGGTCCTAAAGCTCGCTTTCTTAGAGCAGTTCTCGAAACTTTTCACGATTTTCACAATTCTTTATTAATTGTATCTGGTATTTATATGCCAAGAAGTACGTTGGTGTGAGGTCAGGTTAATCACTTTTTCATCGTATCATATATTATATTCCAACGGAGATTTTAAATTTCTACAAATTATAAATCAAGCATCTATTACGCGCTTGATTTATCCTAGATTTATTTTCTTCGAACAATAGAATCCTCTGGAATGAATGAAAATACATCGTGACCGTGATTTACTCAGAACGATTTCATTTCCAGAGTATTTCTCTTTTCCCACGCCAATTTCACATCGACAGTCGCCGATAGCTTTGCACGCCATGCCGCGCCGAAGACCCTCATCTCTTTCAAACTCCATTTGAGGACATTCAGGCCTGCCAACAGGTGTCATGGGATTACACTCTACATTCAGAAATCTCGGGAATCCGAATAATATGCATGCCGCGACCCCCAAACCTAAGGCATCTGTATACAAGCGATGTATAAATTATTTTAATTGTGCTATATAGAGATGGCTGTATTAACTGATGTCTATTCAAAACCTCTTAGACAGGAATGAGGGACGAAAAGATACGGAAATGTGAAATGGAGAAACATGGAGATTTGGGGTGGCCATTATGTGAGTTATTATGAAAACAGGATTACCTTTTTTTTTAACAGCATTCGAGTTGAACCTGGTCAATTGTGGGGGAGGAAGTGGTAACACACCATTTTCTCCAAATATTTTGACGAATAGCCTATTGCTTTACCTTCCATCTTTACTACAGAAGACAATTTTTTTCTACTCTCCATGGGAAGCGATAAACAGTTTTGGAAAGTCCTATGCTACTCAAATACAAGTGAGATCTAAGTATATAATTGATTTAATATATTTTCTTAGTGAAGAAATATTATTTCAATAATGGAGATGAAGGTTGAAGCAGTATGGGATTAGGGTACGTACGGTCAAATAACTGGCCTTAATGTTTTCGAAACCAGTGTATTAATCGCGACGATTCTCTCTGGTGTTGGTTGTGCATTGTGGATAACGGGTTTTTTGTAAAATTTTGCTGCCATCTTATATTTTACATGCAAATTTTTGTCGTGAACAATACAAAATGAAATAAAGAAACCAATCTTTAAAACAAAATTTATTTGAAACCTGTAATATTTGATCAGTTGGAAACAAAATATAATTCCACAGTTAATCCAATATAATATTTTGCCGAATTTCTTCCAAAGAGACGAAATACACCAAGAGTGGAGCTGAAGTCCAGTTACACCGTCAAGTGGTACCGTATCATATCGCGATGGTCATGAATGAATATCCATGGTAATCTATGATATCGGTAGTGCATTGCCATTTCTACATGATGAGACGTAATACTATATCACTAATGTCATGATTTATTTTTAATATTTAATCGGTGAATTAAAATAGTTGAAAGATTCACGCAGTCAAGTCCAAAGCCACCTTATGGTGAACACGGAAATCTATCGTGAATTTGGCGAAGAGAAGCACGGAAGAGTTGAGGGTGACGAGGAAGGGGGTAAAAAGTGCGGCAAACACGGACGGAGTTGGGCGGACAGGGTTTGGGGGGGGGATGATGAGGGAATTCGGGGGAGTTTCGGGTTCGGGAAAGACAATGGGACTTCTTCGTAAAGCAGCCACCCCTCCTCCCCCAGTCACCCTCTGCCCCCGTTGTTTGCTGCTGCGTCAGTCGGTGAGAGGGGCAGGGGAGGAGGTGGAACCGGGGGAAGCTTCCGAGAGCCGCCATATGAAGGGGGGAGAGTCCTTCGGTGAGTTCCGCGAGGGTGTTCCTTCCCTCCCCCCCGGAACAAAGTGCCAGAAGGGAGAGAAGGCTCGAGGGTGAAACTGAATGCTGGAGGAATGGGATGGGGTATCTGCTTTATGTTGATGGCGATATCACTCCAAATGTTCCGCTGGCGAGGAACAGAGATGCCGAGAATGCGTGGCTCTAGCGTGCCGAAATTGCGGAAGTGGTTTTAACGCTATTCCCGGAACATTGTGGGAGCATTTGATGGCGCTATCACCTTCCAGGTTTGCCCCGCTGGCGTTTGATCGGTGACGATTGCGTTGCCAGCTCTTCTTCCGCAATGTAAAATTCCACCCACGGGTTTAACCTTGGCCACTGAGAGTTTTTGTGACGCTATATAGTGTTAATGATTGCTCTCGAATTTCATCTAGGAACTTACTTATAGTATTTTTACTAATCTCGGATCGAAAAGTTAAAAGATGATCGAATTCTGGCTTCCTTTTGTGAAATTGACCCATAGGGAATTGAAAGAGAATGCAGAAAAAAGGGGATCGGGATGGTGCGGAGGCTAACGTACAGGCTTCCCACCGCGAAAGCCCAGTTCAAATCCCGGAGACAGCAAATATTTTTCAGTGGTATCCCAATCCCTACTTGAGGTGCTTTGTGGAGAGCACTTTCAGTGAGTACGCCGTCCGTCGGATGGATATCTGAAGCTGAATTAGGTACTTACATAGTTACTTTAAGAAACACGCATATTATAAGCAAGATATTAGTGTGCCTCTTATCTTTATAATAGTGCAAAACGTCATTTAATCCAAAGTTTTATATTTCGTCAAGACCTTTTTGCAACCTATAAAACATTCAAATACGAAATACGTCTTAAAGTACTTTTCATTTTGATATTATTTCTCATTGCCTATTCCATTTGACAAAGTGCAAAATAGGATCGAAAAAGCTAATCAATTCAATAAGAAAAGCTAAAACTAAAAGCTAAAAAATTCAATAAGAGTTCAATAAGACAACTGCAGCAACTCAGCAGACGACTATGGCGCTTAATGTGCCATCCTAATTGCTGTACTCCCTGGTTTAACCCAAAAGTGAAGTTCGGCTGTTATGGTCGTACTTATATTGACTTTCATTATATGAGGGGAATATATTGAGTGTATGATTAAACTTGAATTAATTTATTCATCGATGAGTAAACCACAGAATGAAATGAAAAATAATAAGTATACATAATTCAAGAATTGACTTCCATTGTCGTTATTTTATAATTACTTAATGCCATCACTAACCCTACTGTAACTCCTAAAATCATGCCAAAAATAATACGCCAAACACAACTATTTCAACCATACTTATAAATAAACCAAACACGACCATATACAAAAAGCATACAATAGGAACTGTAACTTCCCGTTGTGACCACGCCTATTAATGCAATGCAAGGCTGTAATTATTCCCTCAGCGGTGAGGATTTTCCAGATATCCATAATTGAAAATTCTTCGAGTTACCTTTTTCATAGCTCTAAGAATCAGCGATCATTTGATTATGTACTCAATCTTAGATTTGAATTTTGTGTACAGCTTATTACATTTGGGAAGTAGACCAGAGGTAGCGTCTATGCCTGTGGAGCCGATGGTCGCTGGTTTACCGTGATTCCAGTGATCGCTGAAAAATTTTCAGCTTAGAAAAAGTTTGTTGATGGTTTTTCGGAAGAATACTCCTACTAAATAGCTACCCTAAATCCATGGTGAACCATGGATTTAGGGTAGCACCAGAGGCAGCAGTTTCACCATTAGGCACTGGTGGCGCAGATCGAGTTGGTCGGCCTGGCATCGTTTGCCACAGCTGCGAACGAGAGTGAAGTTCACGGTACGGCCGCTGTACTGCGATGTGGAAGGCAGCGGGAAACCACCACATTAGTTTCCCTAGAGTATGCAGTCTTGCACTCAACGAGAGTAGCATGTAGTAGCTGCAGGAAACCAATTCCAGGATTAAAATACTGATGATAATGTATTACATTTGGGTAATAATTAAGTATGCGATCGAAAAATAAATTATCTGCCTTCACCTCGAGATTCTTTGGTTTAAAACCACTCGATTGAACTCCAGTACTCATCCAATCTATGATGAATTTTAATGGTGCTTGGTAGAGAATCTGGAAGGTAGTACTTGTAACGGCGACAAATGGAGTCTGACGCTTCCGGAATTAGATCCAAGGTGGGTGGGTGTGGAAAACGGTGGGGTCGGGGAAAACCTGAGGGAGCGAAAGGGAATCTGGAGAGGGCGTGGGTGGAAGGAGGGGAAATTCGGAGTTTTGAAACCTTCCCCTCCTCCCCCTCACCTCTCTCACAGGGTGAAGATGGTCCCCACGTGGATGGAGAATGGGGGTGTGGAGGGCGGAGGGAAGGGTGCGATTAAACATTTAAAAAGGACTGCGAGCCCAATGTAGTCCCCGAAGCTAGATCAGATATATTTTCACCACTGAGGGCTCAAAAATCCATGAAAAACTAATAAGTCTGCGATTTCTTCGTCGTCTCTCCATGTACTATCACCACTATCACAGAATTGGGTGAGGACGGCATGGGACTAAATATCCAATCATAGGAACAATGGAACGGTATATTTATCAGTGAAGCTAAATTTGACTTTGACAGTTAGCATTAACAATTGAGGTAAGGTTAGCATTAGAACAGATGTCGAGAGGGTTTTCGTGTAAAAATGATACGGTTTTGTGGCATGCTGAAGTCACTGATTACAAGAAAATATGTGTCGATGTTGTTTTCCAGGTCCGTTGTTTTACCTTTGATACTACAAGGTTCGATACTGCGATGGTTTACTACCAGGAAACCACGACTGAAATGAATGACTGACGTGGGATCAATGTATTGGCCGAAATGTGCGGATAAAAGCGGAGATTGATGGTTTTAGTTCCCAAAGAAATCAATAACGGCGTCCAGGAACACCTGAGTATGTCATGTTTCCACGAAGTCCTTTGAACCTTAATAAAACCTGTATTCTTTCTTCATTTAATTTAATTTTGAGTCAATGAAACTCCTCGAGTTCCCTTTTTGATCGGTCTAAGAGTCAACTATTTATTGATGATGGATATGAAAGCTCTTATATTTGATGTGAACATGTGTAGGAGTACGTAGGTACACTCTATGGAGTCTTTGGGTCGCTAATTGGGTTCCTTATCGAAATATAATTAGAGGGACCCAAGGGGAACTGGATGTGACACCAAAAGCGCGATGTCCCCTCCTCATTCCTGTCATGTTTTTTCTTTTCGACGGGCGTTGCCAGGGATTATTTATTTAATGACTTGTGACCAATTTGGAGGCGCGCAAGAGCGAGGGGGTAGTGGTGCACGGCGGGCGTGCCGGCTCGTTTCCTCAACGTCATTACTCGCGCACAACTGGTACACGGAAAAATTTTTCGCGACCCCTTCACGAGAGGGGTGGTCGCGAAAAGATGGAGCCCTGCCTTACGGATCGACCGACGCCGAGCTTTGGCGTACGTGAAATCAAGGACGCCATTTCGAGAGTGTTTCTGACTGACGCTCATTAATGACTCTTTTTTTATAACTACTTTGAATTGTAACCTGTTTCAGTTTTGATTTGCTATTTGATCCCATCGAATTCGATGTTATATATCAACCTCATACCTATACGATAGGGACTAAGGAGGAAAGGAACCAAAAATTCTTTCAACGGTGGTTCCATAGAAGAAGAATTTTCGAAATCGGTTGGGAAGACAAAATAACAAATGATGTTTGTCAGAGGGTAGGGGAAAGTAATTCCATGTGTAGAAATACGAGGTCTCTCCAGAAAGAATCTAGCCGTGTAATATATTGAGAAAAATAGCCTACATAGAACATTGAGATCATAGTTTCTTTCCAAGTACTCCTCTTGGGGCCCCATCCACTTATTCCAGCGCCTATTCCAATTTTAAAAACAATTGGCCAAGTCCTTTTTCGGAATGTTCATCAGATTCCTTGTCGTAGCCTCCTTATCTCGTCAACCGACCGTTGGGAAGACTGGGATTTTGTTTCAGGCGCAGGTCATAGGCGTTGACCCATGACTCATCTCCAGTTATGACCGTTTTAGAAAACCTGGGTTATCGTTTTCGGCTTGGAGCTAGTCTTCTACGACTGCAGCACGAAATTGTTGGTGTTGACGAGATAAAAGAGAATGCGACGAGGCAGCAGATTACCATTTATTTATTTAGTCTCTGTCCGAAAACAGCAATTTCGGTCTTTACATCGGACTGTTAACAGTGAACACAATGGAGACGATTACAAATATCCAAGCCCTAGGTTAAGGAAAACCCACCCAGGCGGGAATCGAAATCGCGACCCTTGGATTGGCAGACGAGGACGTTACCCCACCGCCACCGGGGTCGGCAAACCCGACCATATCGAAAAAGGACTGCCGATTGTTTTGAAAAGTGGAAGAGACGCTGGTATAAGTGTGTGAAGTCTCGAGGGACTCATTTTTCTAGGTAGGCTATTTTTCTAAAACTATTGCATGGCTAGATCCTTCCCGGACAGGCGTCGTCTCAGCAACAGAGGGACAAGATTGATAGAAAATATTCTGCGCCTCGATTGAGCTTGACTAAGACGCTATTGGAGGGAATGGGAGAGTAAAAGAGACACCGTTGAAGACCTTAGGTGTATGCAACAGACATTAAATGATACTAACTTGAAATAGAGCCGGCTGG
Organism: Hetaerina titia; assembly: GCA_037158775.1. Lineage (NCBI taxonomy): Eukaryota > Metazoa > Arthropoda > Insecta > Odonata > Calopterygidae > Hetaerina > Hetaerina titia. Next base: position 94,660,065 of record CM073773.1, on the reverse strand, counting down.
AAGACTGCTCCCGACCATTCTGATGACTGAGGACCTAAGAAGAAGAACAAATCATTGACCTTCAAAAATTAATGATGAATTAGCATTTTACCAGGTTCCGATTGAGTTTTCGTGTAACTATGATACGGTTTTGTGGCGTTCCGACAACAGTACATATCAAAAAATAAGTGATAATATTGTTTGTCCGGTCGATCGTATCACCTTGAATTAGAAAGGTTCGATACTGAGAAAAGTTTTAAATGATGCTTTCGTTCCGAATACGGAAACCTGATCGCATTTGCTGTCAACTAAACCTGGTTATAATAGATAATGTGTTTAAAAGGGTCTTTTGTAGGATTTTCGTTCGTCATATAAAAAAGGATACAAAGAAGAAAAATCTGTCAATATAATGGAAACTCTTCATGAATGAACAGAAAGTCTGACACGATTGATTGGAATACAAGGTGTTGGTATGATTAAAAGGTTGGAAGTGCATGAAAATACAGAGATTACATGACAGTAATTTAAACCACGAGTTAAATACAAACCGCATGTATTTGAGGGCGAAACGGGAAATAATTGTATTCCCTCAATATGATTAAATCGTTAAGCGAAACAACATTTAGAAGTCGAGGGTCCCAGACTCACTGCCCACAAATTGACTGTCAAACGGACCAATATATGAGTAGTCCTTCCCTCCTGCTCTATTTGTGACCAAACTAGTAGAAAAATAGAATAGTAATACCACATGCGGCAGCATTTTTTGTTACAAGTAATCTGGTTGTAGTCACCCTCTGCCACACACCCTAGCGGTAGCTTGCAGGGTACCTTGTAAATAAAAATCAATAAAACAGGCAAGGAAATTTAATTTTCTGGAAGGGGAAATAATGCAAGCTTAAGGTGCATTCTATATGTGACGAAGAGAGAGGTGACTATGTAGTCAGGTGGGGAATTAGGAAGATTAAGTAAGTAAATTTTGAGTTAGAATAAATCTTGAGCCCATATTTAAATGATGCAGGGCGTACAAATCCTGCATTCAAGCGTTTGCTACGGACAGAAATTGATTTCTAGGAAAGAAGCCCCAGTAATAATGTGCGAACGGTGAAGAGAAAAATTCCTCGTTCGGAATGGAGTCAATCATCTCAGTACAACTAGAGGGCTACCAAAATGGAGCTGTTAACTATTTCACCATTTCGACGCTGACATTTTCCCAAATTTGACTAGTGTTCGTGTCTACAGAACGGTTAATGAGTTTATGGGTTCATTTTTTAGATCATAGCTAGTCGGTCTATAGCGACATATTTAGGGAAGGAGACAATACGGAGCGAGCTAATGAAAGAATTAATAATCAATATTTTCAGTGTGAACGGTAGGTGATGCAAGGTTGGACTCTCACTCCAGGAAAGCCATACCGGAACCTGTGATCGGTGGATAAATTAAATGGATATCCTTTTAGAGCGAGGCGGGTCACTCAAGCAACCGCTTGGATGAATGACACTGTTGCGGTGTATAATTTTTTCTGCGCGTTGCCACTGTTCTGTTATTTTTTCTTTGGATATCAGTTGTGCCTGCCACCATTTTATTAATCACCCAAACAAAATAAAAACCTTCGCAAATTATACGATGGAGTCATTATCCAACTGCGCGCGATACCTACATCCACCCCAAGTGAAACAGTCACGAAAGAAAAAGCGTTCTGAGGCGACATGATACTATGCAATAACGGGAGTGGTTAATTTTTCGAACGTTTATTTCGACCTCACTGGTTGAAATCGGGTGACACTCGAGTAAATCCTGCGAACCATACGGAACCTACGTTGCACGCGCTCTATTTTTTTTGAACGTTTTAATTACTCCGAGAAATATTGCAACGAAAAAAAAACGTTATTCACGCCTAGATTCAAGATTTTTCTCCCTTCGCCACCATATCGCTGCCCGCTCAGATATTTTCCTGCGTCACTTAAGCGCTCCCAGTTTAATTACAGGCCCCTTAATCAGTCACTCGGAAGGCATCGACGGCGAGGGAGATGCTAGTAGCTTTGTCTCTCTCTTTTTCTCCCTTTGTACGTTTCCTCCTTCCCGTCCCAAATGCAAAGTGGGGCCCGTAAAGCGATTACGTGCGGTGGGATTTCGAGAATGGATGGAGTTATTGTGAACGGAGGACGTTCCGTCGAAGGAGATGACGATGTTGTCGGCGGTATTTCTCCACCCTCTCTTCCTCTCTCTTTAACGCGGGTGCGGAGAGATCGGACGGTAATCCGCCGCGCGCGGGCGAGAGGCGTCCGACAGGGCGGGGGAGTTGAGGCGTGGTAGCGGCAAAGGGAGGGGGAGGGGAGGATGGGTTTGGGGAGAGGAGGTCGGTTGAGTGTGAGCGAGGGTGCGAGTTGACACTCGAGAGGATCCTCATCCCAGCCGCAGGATTCCACGGCCCTTCTTTGAAACGGGAGAATGCCGAAACTCTCCATCTCTTTCTCTCTCTCTCTCCATCCCATACTCATTCACTCCTTCTACTCGGGGCAGTACGTAGGGGGAAGAAATGATCGTCGCATTTGCGAGATTCATATAGATCGCCGACGGTGAGCGTTTGGGGAGAGGGGAGTCTGGAAGAGCGCGGGGGCTATGTGTGTGGGCTTGAGGGTGGGAGGAGGAATGAAGGGAGGACGGGAGAGGTAATTGCCAGTAAGTCAACATTTGCATAAATGCCTACTCGAGTGCAATGGGGATGGGAGTTAATCCGAGCAGATGGCTCCTAATTCATTTACCATAAATTATCTCCTGGCATTTAAAGCCGTCTTCCTCATTCGGGAGATTACCGGAGATAATCCCATTCCGGAAGCATTTTAAGGGGTGTGGGGTGGGGGCGAAGGCTTGCGATTACTTTTGAATTCTATGGAGCGGCCCAGATTTCGAAAACGAAGGTTGGAGATTCCTGATGTGTTCTTTCTCTCTCCTCCGCCGCCCCTTCTCCGTTCTCCGCGTAGAGAGGCGAGAAAACTCTCCCGCGCGGTCTGTTTTCCAGATTTATCTTTGATGTAGCGTTTTATTTAGTCTCACAAAATACTTTAACACTCACAATTAAATTAAGATTGCCATTGTGCCATTGATTGACAAGGAATAATTTGTATTCAGATTATATGTACGTGTATTAAATTAAATTTTCCATCCTATCTTGAATTTTTTTAGCCACACAGTAAGGAACAGCTCGCATCCGAGAAGCTACGCTTTAAAATAATCTTGATTTACAATTCAATTATAAAAGACCCATCACATGTGAAAATTAAAGTTTGGTTGAAAGGCATATAAGTCCAATTTCTGTTGTCACAATCAGATAAACTTCAGCGGGTGCAAAATCAATGAAAGTGATGTTTAACTTTCAACTATGTCTTGATAAAGTGATATCAAACGTATAGTGTTATAGTTCTCGCAGAATTTGGTTCATTGGCTTAACTTATTCAGCATTGGAACTTGGAGTTAGGAATCTTAGGTCGTGTCAGAAAATATGGCCCTTTCGATTTTCTGACTTTCGCTTCAGTATTAATCGGATATGCCATTGTTTCCACTTCAAATGTATGACATTGATCAATGGATGCAGAATTGAGATTTTCTGGCAGTTCCTGCCCGTAAAAAAAATTCAGAAAACGCAGTTCACTTATCAGAGTTTCCCACGGCTAAATCATTGAACCAGGCATTGTGGTTAGGTGAATGAGGAACAACAGCAGAAATACTCTTAAACAGGGAAGTACATATTAGAAAGAGGTATTTGGTCGGAAAATGAATTTGCTTCCGACCCGAATTCTCTGTACTCGTCATTATCAAGTTTCGTTCCGAAATTTGAAAACGGTAGCTCTAACTTCCCTTTATCAAGGATTTATTTATGAGATATTTCAAACTCTCTCTCCAAGGATTTTTTCCTCTAAAATATATTCCTTGTTACAATTTTTATGATTTTTACTATTTTGTCTGCTACTCGCTGGACACAATATTTTTACAAGGATGATGGTACAGGTGTAGGTCAAAATAAACATTCTCAATTAGGAAAGTAATTTCAATATATACTGGAGCACGAATAGCTACCGTTTTAAGTCATTATATCTCAGTTATTTACATTTTTTAGAAAGTTCGGCTAAATAGCCTAAAAAAATAAAAACACTTGAAAAAGGTCTACTGTTCGCCATTAGCTCATCGTTTAAATGGTCCTATGAATTTTCTTGGCTTTGTGGACTTATATTTCCAATAGTTTGTTCATATTAATGCATTCAGAGTGGGGATTTTGAGACGAAGTTCCATTAACAATATTCTCATTTTCTTATGTACTGTTATTAAAAAACCGATGGCATTATGTAGTTGCACAGTAATTTTTATTATAAGTTACGAATAGTTTCAATCATAATCACGTGGGGAGGTCCTCTGTTGAGTGGACCATTTTTTTTTTAGTTTTACTTGATGACCTGTATAACCTGACTCACTCCGATTCCTATGTTCAGTTGGGAATGATCTCCTATGCCCTCCAAGGCAGCGTTTGGCATTTTGTCAGGTTCAAGCGGATATATTTGAAGAATCATTTTTTAGCATGTTGAAGGCATTAGCGTTAGGTGACCGTGAAGTAATAAATTTAATCATCTCTCATGTTTTTAGTTCAATGTTTTTGTATCTTGTAATCAGTCCACTCAAAAATCTATTTTCTGGGGAGAGCCCTTATTGCCTTGATAATTTATCTAATAGATCCCTTGTAGCGGAGAAGTAATGGCTTCCCCACCCTCTATAGATTTCCACGCAGTCAATCCCTCCAGGTTAATCTGAAGTGACTTTTAATTTAGTTTTTTTTACCTGTGTATGTTATATGAGCATCACTTGTGAACTTTGTCGTCATCGGGAGTGTGGAATTATTTTTTAAAAGGTCAACCATGCAACCGATCCTTAATCCTCGAAAACATTAAATTGACGAACATGTCACTTTTAGGGTTTCAAAAATGGCCTTCGCCCAAAGGCTGACATTCATCCATCGGATGACGGTGACAGGAAAAACCTGCCATCCAATCACAGTCGGCTTTGTAATATGCGGGGCGAGGTGCAAGCTCTTCGCCCTTACGTGCTTTGAGGTTCCTCCATGTTTTCTCGTAGACAATTATTTACTGTTAATATAAAATAATATTTTATCGTGTGACGTCTGCCGAATGACATTTTTATGGAAGCGAATTCAAGATTCGATGCTTATTTTTCACGCAATATTAATTATGACCCAATTAGTATTTTTTTGGTAGTCAACTGATAAAGGTAGGTTTTGGTTGGACACAAAGTTAGCACTCCTAAAGTTCTTAGTCTCACTTAACAAGACGCAATCTGTAACCTCTAACTGTATTTAACTGTTCTTCAACTCCGCATACTTTCTACCTCGCTTACATTCTATCCACAATGCTTCTCTATTTCCTACCACTACGTTACTTACCTAACTTTCTCTCCGTTTTCGCCGTCTCAGCATTCTGATGCCAATCATAATACTCTGCATTCACCTTTCCTGCGTCCTTTGAGGCCTCATTTTACCTCCTTTGTTCTCCCAAAAATCCTCTCTCCTCCCCTTCCATGCCTAGTACTTCTCCGTATTTTAAGCCATGTATCATTAAAGATTTTTTTAGTAAAAATGAAAGTTTCCGGTGCTAAAACATGTTATTATGTAATTTTGAAACTGAAATCTCTTTGAGATTCCAAAGGACTATATGTATAATATTTATTTTTAGTACAAATATTATATATATATTAAATATGACAAGTTAAGCGTAACTTTCTAATACCTCTACAAAATGAATGGTTGTGACTGGTCGGCCTTTGGGTTTATTTATTTCGAGTTGAAAATCAAATCAAGAGAGATGTGCGGAGAAGTGGAAATATTCTGAACCCCCTGCCCTGATATGTGAATTTCACATGTCGTTGGGTGAACTCTAATCCCCACCAATCAACCCAGCCTCGAGTTGAATTAATGTGGTTATATGACAAACTTCCTGCATACGTGTGGGGCGGAAAATGTTGGGATAATGGCATAACTCAGAGGAAAATGAATTCTAACTATACGAGATTCATGAGAAAAACCCAGGGAATATCATTACAAAGTATGTAATTTATAATGGATTGATAGAGGTGGATATGCAAATCAGGACGTTGGAATCTTGTATGGGTGTCACTGTTGCAATGAAATTTTGTAGGGAATCGAGGAAACCGTAAAACCTAATGTGTACATTAGGGTTGATAAATCGACAAAATGCTTTGGCTTTGTTAGATTAGCAATGGTATGTGATATTTTACCTAGATTTTTTGTTTCTCTTTTAAAACTAAATTGTTATCGCCTGTACTATGTAATAGATTTTAAGCGATTTTGGTCAGTGCTTGATTTCGAAGCACTTGGTCATTCAAGGTGTAAGAATGCTCGTATGTAATTTTCTTTTAACTGATAAACAGCACGATAGTCACAGGGAAGTCTCTGACTCAAATAATGAAGCAGTAAATTAGGAGTACATGAATTAGATAGACGGATTATTTGAGCGGTTTTTTTTGACGAAAAGGAGCATAAACGCACTGACATTAAGAGAAAAATTGTATTTAGCAATAGCACCATTTAACAACAGAGTTGTAATTGCGACTTACTCGTAAAAACGTCGTATTAGATGAAAGGGGCTGAGTGAGGGTTGGAAACTTGGAGAGTTAGCGCCAATGACGTGAACGGGTAACGATTTTGGATAACGAATGTTAGGTAGGGACAAGGAAGAGAGACATTTGGATTAGAATAAGAAAGTACATTGATAGTGTGACGAAATTTTAATATTAGGACAACATTAGGAAAAAGAGTAGTTAGGCGGAAGAAGAGAATTTATTAATATTTGAATGACCTGAGAATTAATAGAGCATGGGTATGAGAAGAAAGGCATAAAGTGGAGGAAATAAATTACAGGAGCAGTCTTAGATCACGAAACTTACATTAGTGTTCACTGACCAACCAAAAAGCTTCCCTGACACGTAGTATAACGAATCCAAAAATATCACTTGAAACATTAAATGTCGAATTGAAAAAAATCAGCACCAAAGAGCCCATCATAATTTCAAATTCAGGTCACGACTCAAAAGGAAGGGATTATTCATTGTTTATATTGTGCATAATGCGGCAAGATTTGATAAGGTGGACCTCCCATCGAACCTCATTTTATTTCAAACTTTAGACACTCCCAAGACCCTCGAGAATGCCAAGGGAGTTAAATGAGTTGAAAATCACTCAAGAAAGTGACTTCAGCCTGGAGCAGTACTTAAGGTCTATTAATCCAGGATCAAGTCGCTGTGAGCCAAGTGGCCTAATGGGAATGGCGTGTATGGTGTCTGGAGGGGTTTGTTCCAGCGGCGGCATTCGGAATTTTGAGAGCTGGAGGGATCTCGCCCCCTCTTATTTGATTGTTGGGTTCGGTAGGGCGGGGGAAGGGGTGCAGCCATGGCATCTCCGGCGAGTGATTGGGGTGCTTGATTTATCTCCGACAGCCTGCAGACTGAATCTTCCTCCGGCGCGGGAATTCCGAGTCTCCCGGCCTTTCGGGAAATTTTTCGCCGACCTGATTAATTACTCTTCTTAGGTGTTAAAAAAATGTATTAAAAATGTCGCTTGGAAAATTTTCTTGAAATATACTTCCCATATACTTATAATGAAAACATTCTCATAACGTGCATATTTTTTCTTCAAATTGTAACGGTTTTTTTATTTTTTGTTCTCGTCCTAGGTACCGTGCGGTTAACTGCGTGCCAATTATATTTGGAATGCCTACCCACGGCTATCTACTTGGAACACTGAATAAGTAAGTTGACCACCAAACCAGGACGGACTCCTCGTCACCTTTGTCTGATTTTCTTGTTGTTGTCTTTCATCATTAAAAAAAATAATATAGTTCCTTTGAACACTTTAATTATGCGTCAAGACGTAAATTTCAACACGACTGAAGTCACAGATTGAAGGGAAAGATGAGTCGAAGTGAATATACAATGTTTTTATTTCCCCAAACACGTCTCGTGTGGCCCTGGGATCCCGATGAGGGACCCATTATTGGTTCGTCATCAGTTGATTAATTAAAGTTGGCAATTTTCTACAAAATAAAATTTTAATACGACCGGTTTCGATGTAACTACATCATCTTCAGGTCCTGAAAATGATGTAGTTACATCGAAACCGGTCGTATTAAAATTTTATTTTGTGGAAAATTGCCAATTTTAATTAATAATGATATTCCACCATATCACGCGTGAAACGTCTCTTTTTAGTCATCAGTTGAGATCGAATTTCCAGAATTAAAAAATACGATTGAAAGGATTTATTTTAAGGATCCAATCTCCACAAAATATGTAGTTTGTGTATTTAAAAAACCCGAAAACAGGATTTCCGAAGTTCTGAACACGAATACTGAGTTTTGATGTTTCGTAAAAAAACTCATTTCGCGAAAAATAATTTAATACATTCCCATCGCAATAGATTTTGCCTAAATTAATTCATTAAGTTATAATTTAAATTGATATTTTAGAAGAATAATTCAAGAGCCATTGTATCAGAAGAACGGCGATTATAAGTAAAACGAGAGTTGATTCACATAGCTAATCGAGGCATATTTTTGTATCGTAATTTGATAATTTTCTCTGAACACGCCTATGCTCTACGTCGTTCCATCGCAAAAAAATGTTTAGAGTAATTCCCTGTCCCGGGCAGGGATTCCTTTCCTCGCATAAAACCATCTTTGAACTTTACCCATCGCATACCTACAGCAAACATGATTCTCGGAGGTGTGGCGAAGCTACACATTCTCTGCCTATACAGACATTCATCCTCAGAAACAAGCGCTTTACTGGAAAGACTATTTCGTCCATAAACCCTTTTCACTCAGCAATACCTGGCTTTAGTCCTCTTTCTTCCAAACCACGCATAGTCAGTTATCGCTTTGGGGGTAATTTCAGCCCTTGGAAGCTTTGTCCAGGGTGCCCAAAAGGAATCAAAAGTAGTGATAGGAGATAAAAATGAAGAGCCTTCCCCACTGTGTCGACTAAAGTTAGAATTTAGTAAGAATCCTTTAAATTTGGGTGGACACCGAAATGATGATTTTCCAGCTTAACCGGTATATTATTATTACCAGTGTTCCACCAGATTAGGTTGGTTTTTTGATGGATTTTTGCACTACTCACAGGTGTATTTGTAATCCCTAACTAAAATGACACAAATGTCTTAAATTACATGCCACATACAAGGTAACTCATTTTAAAAATTAATTATAAGGATACATATTTGTTTTATTCATAATCTAAATTATAACCACATACGGAAAAATGGGTACATGCATTGGAGAAAATGATGGTAACGTTTCCAAGCGGCTTCAAAATGGGTTTTTCTTAATCTCCGGAAGACGATTTTTTTCTTTTTTATAATATTTTTTATAATTCATTAAGGAGTATTCCACTGTCTTAGGGTACGTTTTTGATGAAAGTTGGATGTACCCACTACTGTACTTGTAAGCCCTAAATTACATTACATAAAATATCCTTAAACCCCATAGTTCATCGTACTATAGCTCATTTCTACCTCTGTATACTTTCTTACTCGCTTAATTACATCCAAAATGCCCTCTCTACCGATTTCTCGTCTTTTTTCTCAGTGAAAACTTTCTCAGCCTCCCACTCAGTATGTCGTGCATCCACTTACCCTGCTTTCTCCCAGCAGCCGTCTCTCCTCCTCTACCATATATAGAAATTCATCGTTTTTTCCTTCCCGTTTTTTAATTTTTTACATTCCTCTCTACACTAGAATCTCAAAATCCCCAAATTTACCCTTTTATCCTAATTCTTCAACGACCAAGTTTCCGAGTCTTAAAAACTGTGCTCCATTTTAAATATTTCATTAGTATTGTCTTTACATCATTGCTTTTGGTATCTCTCATCAATTTTCTCCACTTTGTAAAAGCTTCCTTTCCAATCGTAATTACTGTTTCTATGCCCATACTTCTTGGCTCACCCTCCAAAACACTTCCTAAACAGTTGAACGGTTTTACGTGTTTTAGTTTATTTTCTCCAGCTTTAATGCTTTTATCTTAGCCTCCCTATTTGTTGAGAATATCATTAACTTCGTTTTCTTATGATATTTTTTCGTCCCGTACCTGTCACACAGATTCTCCAGGGTACCATGTAATAATGGTTAGAAGGAGGATAGAGAGATGTCTGCAGAATTGTTACGAAAATAAAACAAAGTGATGTATCTCATTGTACCGTAGCTTTCCAGTAAGCATGACTGAAATCTTAATTTCGTACAACGAGGGGCAAGAAGATTTCTACGATATGGTGGATGGATATTTGAACCATCAGCCCCTGTCAAAATCCCTCTTATTTCCGAAATGCTCCCCTCAGAGAAAATGTCTGCCTCCATTTTAAGATTATATGATTAGCCACTGCTTGGACTTCCCCCACATTGGCCTCCTTTGTGGCAGGTTGCCTCACTTGCTTACCACCTGGAGGCCGGCCGGCCCTGCTCCTAGGCCTCGTTCAAGCGCCAAGAGCCGCCCCTCGTCTCCCTTTCCAAAATTCGCGTCGTTGCACCCAATTAGAACGGAATGTGCAAAACGTTTCCCACGATCGACAGACGTCAATTCATTCATAAATGTGCGCTGATACGCTTTGTGACCGCAACATGTGTAAATATGATGGCGGTTGAATTTCAGTTTTTGATCCAAGGAACCAGAGTTGTTAGTCATCATCATCACGAGTTATCAATTCAAGAACTACTCTTCCATAATTAATCTTTCCCCACCATGTATTATTCGAAGATGGTCTCCAGGAAACCATCGGATGACAGTCGATAATACCGTGTTATCAGCGGTTATGCTCAACGTTAGATTTTACTACCCATACTTATTTCTCTGGACAGACCCAACTACACTCAATTACTTGTTTTAACCCTTGTATATGCATGTGTGAATTAATATTTCTGCATATATGGTTGATTATATTGACGTATACTACAATGAGATCTGTCTGGTGACGATTTTTTAATACATATTCCAAAACCCTAACTACAATGGGAGGGACGGTGAATATGAAATTAGAAGTTTTAAAACGTAGGTATAAGTGCTTTAACATCCTACTTAGTCCTAGATATTCTCCGATCCCTTATATTCCTTAATACAAGGGATCGGATAACGTACCTGTAATTTTCATGGAGTTATCATCCACGATAGTTACTTAGGCTAACAACAAGTAAACTCGTTTGTAGTCAATATTACATTTGGAATTCTTATTGCATTATAAACACATTAGATTGTAGACTGTCATCATCCACCTCGTTGGCGACGATTCTTATCTTCACTTCGGCCACTGGCCTTTTTAACTCGCGCGTGTCGGCGCACGTCGTAGCCACGTGTTCAGAATTCACGGGAGAGACACCGTAATCCACTCGCGGAGTCGCAGTATTTCCATTCACAATCGCACGCGTGCTTCTGAGTCTCCGGTAAGAAAGGGAGAGGCGGGGAGGCGGTAAAGAAGGAGAGAGAGAGGGAGAGATGACGCATTTTCTGTTTCCCCCGTCGTCGATAAGATCTCGCCTTCTCCATTGCCCTCTGCAATCTCCCCTCCAACCCTCCCTTCTTCCTTCCCTCATCCACTCCCTGCTTCTCTCTACTCTCTCACCCCAACTTCCTCTCCCTCCTTGCACACAAACCCTCAAAAGTGTCACCCTCGCTGCTTTCCAACACTACCTCTTCAGCTTTCGTCGAGCCCAATCAACCCCAGAGCTGCCAACAGAAGTAACTTGACGGACAGTCCGGAAAAGGCGTGACGCACTAGTCAACGGTACTTGGGCAGATTTGAATGGCTGCACCTTATTTATTTATCATTGAGGGTAGTATATCGGTAAAGATAATTCTTTGATGGATCCTGTAACTAAGCACCGATACAATTATACGCCTCGCCTAACAAGACATTCCTCTAAAACAAGTGCATTATCACAAACTATTCGGGTACATATTCCTTTCGCCTCCCTTCATTCGCTTCCTAAAGTGACAATCTTTTCCTTCCTTGCCTCAACTACCAAATATTCTACCCTCTATCGCAGTCTTCCACATCCCATTGTCACATAATAAGCCCCGCATCCACTTTTACTGCCTTCTTTGAATTTATCCCATCAACCCTAGAGTAAACTCCTTCAGGGCAAACGTCCATCTGTACATTCTTTAAATATAGATAACGGTGAAATTATTACAGACAGCGCGAAAAAGGCAAATATTTTAAACAAGGTTTTCCAGAGCGTCTACAATAAAGACACAAACGCACAAAACGATCCTCCACATCCACCCGGGGAACATGTGAGCGATATGGAATAGAACTACAGGTTCGCACCCAAAAGTGGAAGGACTGATTTTCTCTGGCGCGAACGGAGCGGTGGAGGGGGGTCTGCCTGGCAGGGTAAGGTGGAGGGGGCTCTTAGCAACAGACCGACACCAACCTCAGTCACCTGCGGGCTGTCGTTGAATGAGGACACCGTTTAAAGTGAAGAAAGTTTTTTGTCCGCGTCGAAAAACAAAATGAATCTGAATTTAGAGCAACGTTATTCCCTGAAGTTTTGTGCGAAACTCGGGAAGACGGCAACTGAGACACTCGATATAATCAAGCAGGCTTATGTGGACACTGCCTTAAGCCGTTCCACAGTATTTGAGTGGCACAAGCTGTTTAAAGAGGGTAGGGAGCTCGTTAAAGACGACCATCGCTCCGGACGGCCGTCGACGGCAAGAACCGACACGAATGTGGACAGAGTAAGGACACTGCTGAACACAGACGGGCGCTTAACCAGTGAAGAAATTGCAGACCAGTTGGGTCTGTCTTCATCCAACGTCCAACGCATTATTTCACAGGATTTGGCCATGCGCAAGGTGTGCGCCAAGATGGTGCCGAAAAATCTGAGTGTCGACCAACATGTACATGTGCGTGTGTGCATTTCCGAAGAAGTGTTAACCAATGTGCCCGAGATGAAAATTGTTTGGACAATGTGATAACTGGTGATGAAACATGGGTTTTTCAATATGACCCCGAAACGAAAAGACAATCCGTAGAAAGGCACACTTTCGCGTCCCCACGTCCCAAAAAGGCTCGCATGAGCAAATCAAAAATCAAAACGATGTTGATTGTGTTTTTCGACCGCCATGGAGTGGTTCACAAGGAGTTTGTCCCATCAGGAGAGACAGTGAATGCGAACTTTTACCTGCAGGTGCTCACCCGCCTCCGAGAACGCGTGAAAAGAGTCCGACCGGCCATCGCAAACTGCTGGGTGCTTCATCATGACAACGTGCCGTGCCATGGCGCGCTCGTCGTCAGACAGCTCCTGGCCAAATACGGTGTTGCCACGTTGCCGCACCCGCCTTATTCTCCCGATCTGGCACCACCGGACTTCTTCTTCTTCCCCCCGATGAAAAGACAGCTCAATGGAGGACGTTTTGACTCGATAAAGGCCGTTCAAGGGGCTTCGACGAGGGTCATCAGCGGCATCCCCAAAGAAAATTTCCAGCGGGCGTACGGGGAATGGGTGAGTAGCAGCTAAGTGTGTAGCAGCTCAAGGAGCATACTTTGAAGATTATTACGTCGATATAAGTATATCGTCAATAAAATTCTTGTAAAAAAATCAGTCCTACCACTTTTGGGTGCAATCCTGTATATAGAATAGAATAAGGGAATAGAACATATGATCCGTAGTATCAAAGCAAACAAAGCACCTGGTTCGGAAGAAATACCCGACAGAATATTAAAGGAGTTAACCGAAGACATTGCCTCATTTTTAGAAATTGTTTTTCTAAAATCGATAGAACATGGCTCAGTACCTCGAGACTGGAGGCTAGACCGTAAAACTCCCATTTATAAAGGCGGCGATAGCGATAAACCAACTAATTGCCGACCCATTCCCTCAACATCGATTGTACCATGTACAACACTTTGAACTCAATGATTTGTTTGTGGACTGTATAAATTTGTGGCTTTTGTATGCGGTTTTTTTTCTTAATTACGGGTGGTGCCCTAACACCCTCACACCACACGCCCTTGCGGTGCTTGCGGGGTATCATGCAGATGTACAAGGTGTGTTAAAGAAAAGACGGGACTGATTTTATAACTTCTTTATTTCGACGGATACAGATTAATCGAACTTGACGTCCTCAAAGTACATACCTTGGCTGACGACACACCTTTGCCAACATTACTTCCAGCTCTCGAACACTGCCTGGGAAGCCGGCTTAGGGATTCTCTTCAGGTCCGCCGTACAATTAGTTTTAATGTCCGCATTAGAGTCGAATCGGCGCCCGTTTAAGGTTGACTTTAACTTTGAAAACAAAAAGAAGTCTGATGGAGCCACGTCTGGAGAGTAGGGTGGCTGCGGGATCACGGAAGTTCCGGTTCTGGCGAAAACTCATGTTCATCAGTCAGCACCCGCGGGACGAATTTTGATGCGACGCGCGTCATGCCCAAAATGTCTGTCAAAATTGTCTAACAGGATCCAAAACTAATGTTCACGTCCTCGGCTATCTCCCAAGACGGTTAATCGGCGATTTTCCCGAACCAAATCGTTCACCAATTTGACATGGTTGGGGTCTGTCGAAGTGGAAGGCGACGAATCTTCATCTGTCGAGGTTCTGCCCGATTTAAAATGACTGTACCCCTCAAAACACTGGCTTCGACTCATAGCTTCATTAACAAAGGCTTGTTGAATAATTCTAAATGTATCCGTAGGACTTTTGCCAAGTTTGAAAGGAAATTTCACGCACACACCCTGTTCCTCTAGCTACTTCATTGCTGCTGTTGCACGCGGCGACGAACAGGTTAAGACACGAACCACTGCTGCTGCGTAACGACTAGACGTAAAAAAACACAACACCTCTCGTTTTAATCTTCAGATGTGTCGCTATATGGCGCAATGTGTCTCGTTTAGATCCATTGAACAGTTTGCGCTGAAAAAATAAGGCCGGTCTTGTAGATCCCACAACCTTTCATTCGACCGGTGTTTCACCCTAACCATCCTAGAATCCCTACCTGATTCAGCCACCAATATGGAGGTGAGAACTCGCGAATCCGCACATATACTAGATTTCCGATCTTTCAAAATTCCCACCATTAACCGCCATCTATAAT
Source organism: Hetaerina titia (assembly GCA_037158775.1). Classification (NCBI taxonomy): domain Eukaryota; kingdom Metazoa; phylum Arthropoda; class Insecta; order Odonata; family Calopterygidae; genus Hetaerina; species Hetaerina titia. The sequence goes on along the minus strand of CM073773.1, from coordinate 94,644,924 downwards.
TCCCCTCCCAGCATTCCCTGAACCTTCGCCCTTTTTATCCCCCAGACACCATGTTTCTCTCCGAGAACTTTCCGTCTGACCTGAAGAAGGCCTCGGAGTAGGCCGAAAGTTTAAACAATCTCCAATGTAAGTGTCCTTTTACGTATTATCTGTTTTATTTTGTGTTCTATTGTGCCGTTATATTGCTTTCGAGAGAGCTTCTCTATCATCGATATATATATATATATATATATATCGTATACTATATATCGATATCGTATATTTGAGGGTCATAGGTCCATCTATTGCATACTTATATCGTTGGAAATGATCAAAAATTACTTTTAGATTTATTTTTATTTATGGAGCAATATTCAAGGCTTCCTTCTCTACCCTCGCGTATTTAATTTCATAAATACCTCTATGGTTGTACCTTTTATTTACTCTTCAATCTCTCCCTACCAAGCCAGTATCGCCCTATATCGCGAATGTATTCTTAAGGCCCAATATCTCAGCCCCGAAACTTTTTATTTGTATTACATTCATTGTAAACAGTTAATAGTCTGCGGGGGAGGAATTGCCCGTCTCGATCTCACGTTGAGTATTGAAGGCATTAATTTACATCTAAATCTCTGTGTTCGTTCTTTTTACGTGCCCCTATCCATTTTCTTTATATCTATTTCCTTGTGAATGAATATATATGTGTGCGTGTGTGTGTATATATATATATATATATATATATATATATATATATATATATATATATATAAATTCACTGATAGTCATAACAAACACAGAAACCAAAACACAAAAGAGGAAAAACTCATATATATACTATATCAAACACAAAGATCAATCATTTGGCGAACACTATTTATTCACATGGAAATATAGATATAAGGGATCGGAACTCATACAGAGTGCGTTCCAAAATTAATGCAATTGAATTTCCCGCGCTGCTCCTATTGGTCGGAGAGGGTTAGAAGCACTTGGAGTGGGTAGGAGGGACGCCAAGTTAAGAAAGGGCTGAACCTGCTGCCCATGGCACAACCCTTGATATGCAAGTAGAATTTATTGTTAAAGGATATCATGGGCAGCAGGTTCAGCCCTTCCTATGTATACCTCTTTCTTAATCTCGCAGAGAAAACATTCCTGTTAAACAACCCCTGAAACCTCTACACCAAACACTCTATTCCTTATTCCATTTCCATAAGACGACACAGAATCTGCAATGAACCCAAGACCCTTGATAAATTTCTCTCAAATCTACACCATTCCCTCGTCAAACGGGGTAATCCTGAATCCCTCCAAAACAAAAGAATCAGAAGACATGCCTTCACTCTCAAACCTTCCACCACCACAGAAACCCACCGTCTTTCAATTTTCACCACATGGCCTAGATTAATCCTAAAAAAACTTCTACACTATCCTCAAAAGCCATTATTGCACCACCAACCTTTTTCCCAAATGCACCTCCGTTACTTTCAAACACCCCGCTCCGCCAACTTATCATGCATCCTCATATCAACCAATTCACTCCTTAAATCCCCACCCCGTCCCAAAACCATTCTCATACCTTGCAATAGACCCAGATGCAAAATATGTCCTATTTTCAATACCCGACCCCGATGGCGCGGGAAATTCACAAATCAGGGTACGGGAGCCAGTTCCTTTCCCTGTGCCAGTTATGGTTTCCGATATAGGAAAAGACATTGATTATGTATGCATATCACCCACATATATGATACACATACATACATACAGACATACATATATGTATGTAGGTATATACTATATGTATGCTCTTGCCATTTAAAATGCATCAATATGGAAAAAGACATTGATTATGTGTACATATATCACCCACATATACACATACATATATGTATGTGTGTATATATGTATGCATTTATGTATGTATATGTGTGGGTGATATAAGCATACCTAATTAATATCTTTTTCTCAATCGATGCTTTTTAAATGGCCAGAGCATCGATTCCTCTATCCCGAGTGGATAAAACCTCGTAGGAAGTCGTATTCGAGCAGTCGAACACTCTCTCTTTCAATGCTAATTACTTAGCCCGTATTTGCCAACTTGAATTCCGAGTCGTAAAAACAATTATTTTCCCGCAATTTGTCCCGTCGGCCGTCAACAGTTGGCAGCCCTGGTTCCCTCACTCCCCCACATCGGTACTCCCGATACCACCCACCGACCCCTTCTGTACTTCCGACTCGCGTTTTCGCTCCCATCCGGCAAAAATCTCATTCCTTCCAACCTCCTTCCCCAACATCCTCCCTCCCGCTCTCACTCCCCCGCCTCCAACCCCTCCTCCCTTCTTTCCCCCTTCAACCTCTTCACGACGTCGAGGAGAGGTTCTTAGGGATCGGTTAAGAGGGGGTTCGGGTGGTGTAAGGGGGACGGAGTGGTGAGGGAAGAGAGAGAGGAGGTGGAAGGGAGAGGCAGGGACGAGGAGAAGCCGTTACGAGAAGGTAGGTGATACGAGTTGTGCGTACGCTGGGGTTCTTATAAATAGAGCCGCGCGGTAATTGCTGATGAATTTGAACTTCGCTACGGTGACGGAAGGTGGGATGGGATGGTTTGTGTGGCTGGTATATGGCGTGGAAATGGAGTTTTTAGCGGTCAATATTAGGACTTGAGAAACGATGAAGATGATCGTGTCCGTGTGGATAGGTTGAAGGTGATGATGCCATAGGAGAAAACGTTGAAAATGAAAAAAAATCTTCGTACCCTCTTTCATTGATGTGAGACGACGTTACCTGTATTCTAAAAACCCTCGCAAATCGTTCCTATCGCGAGCACGGAGGAATACAAGCCCACATATTGTCATTTTCGAACTGAATGGATCAAACGAGTGCCCACTTAAAGATAAGACCGTGTTCCATTGAAAATAATTTCACGAGTAATACACCTGCGGCAGATGGAGAAGAATGGTAGCTGGAGGAGAGTCTTAGTGGTGCTGAAAAAAACGAAACGAGTGGAAAATACGACTTTAACTGCCAAGCCCCCACTGTTTACTAGTAGGAGAGGACGGAGATTTGTATCCGTTACCGCAAAATTTTTGCGCAACGCTGAAATTGGAATTTATAATGAGATTTTCGATTGGTGAATAGAACTCATTTTTTTCATTTATCTAGCGTTACTCTTGGACGCTAAATCATCATTTATCATTACATAATGATGTAAAGGAACTCTCAAGCAAAACATCAGCTTGTTGTAGATTAAAAGTGCCATGCCAATTTAAGACTTCTCTCTTAGCGTCGTCTTATTTCCCTTTCGAAAGGATATAAATGTGCCATTCTTTATTATATATCTCCTATGATACATAGATAGATTTCCGGAAGGAAAATATTCAATTTTCCCGGACAGAGTTTTTTTTGTCTTTAGCTAAATGATGATTCTATTGGAAATACTTTGGATACATATGCGGGAAATATTAATTTGCAGGCATCTTTTTTTTTTAATATTTCTGAGAGGCCAGAGGTTACAGAGATTACAAAAGGTTTTTTTCCCATAGAAGAAGAGTAAATGAGAGAATGATGTTCGCTTAGGTGTGCGGAGACCTTTCGAGCACAATGGGGCTTGTCGTTAGCAAAGACAATGGTTCCTTGTTCCAGGAGTCAATCTACTGAATTATATGCTCAAAGAACTCTTTTCAGTCTACCTTAGGACATTTTTAAATCTCTCCATTCATTTATCCGTCAAAAGTTACGCACCAAAGAGTTTAAAATGTAACGAAGAGCGCGAAATGTTGGAGTGGCTAATGAAAACATGTAATTTTAATATGAACCATTCATATTCTCTTCTTTTGTCTTTAGGAAAGACTTCTGTTCATTATATTGCTTACGAAGCCACCAGGTGAATTCAAATGAGGGTCAAGAGGGTGAATTACACACCGAGGCCAGTTTCGTTATGTATTAAGCAAAGTTAACTTAAGTTAGCAAAGTTTTATCATATGCCTATGTGGCGTGATTATGGATGATTTAATTGTTGGCAAATAAAATTCTGGTGACATTTGAAATGGTGTACACAGATAAGATTTCAACATTTTCTCTTACACCAATCTCTAATAAGTCTAATAAGTGTTATAAGCGATCAACCCCCGGAGATTATAGCATATCTTTAGCTAAATGGTTCATTTTATTCAAAACAAAAGATTTTTTGATTAAATCTTTAAAAAATGAGCGTATATAGAGAAGTGCTATTTGAAACGTTAATGTTCCAAAAGTAATTGATTGACTGAATGAATTATAATAATATTTGAAAACAAAGTTAATGATTGTCCTGGATAGTTTACTGAACTCGGTGAAGAGCGTGACTTTGGGCATCATCAGTGGTGCAATCTTAATTATTTTCTAGGCTGTCAAGGTAATGCATTCGTATTTTCAATGTTTTCGTGAAAATCAGCTACAAATCATCTTCTCCTTGATTATGAATCGCCACGAATTAGGTTTAAATGTCAAAATTCAAATTACATACACGTTAAAGTTTACAAAAGGTGAAACTGAAGGTTGTTACATTGAATGTATTTTGATGCCGAGGAAATGATCAGTGTTTATCTTCATGATGAGGTCAGGAATGATTACAGCGAATTTTGGATTTATTAGTAAACTTTTCTCCACTTAAACTTTTAAGGACTCCACTGCTTTAGGAGTCGCACCAAAACCAGAGACATTTCACAATTTAAACATTTCCTTGAACAAATATGGCCAATCAAAAAGTAATTCCACTACTCCTCCTTAACCTTAAGTATAGCAACATTAGGATTGATCCCATGCTGTGAGTTATCGCGCAGAGGTTTTTATATTTTAGTAAAACAAACTCTCATTTAATTTTCTGCTTCATTTGTGACCATTGATGAGGTTGTAGTTCCACTTAAATACGTGACGAATTCATTTCAAAGTATTACTTGAGAAAGAAACGTTTAATTCTAAAAGTGTATTCAGCAGTTCATTCAATTTTTCTGGGCCTTGGAGCAAACCACTTTCGGCATTTCCAAAACTGTCGAGAATTGAAATGAGGCCGTGTAGTCGCACTGCTCCTTTCATAAAGGGGAAGCATTTTTTATGGGGGATTCGTTATTGTTAACATGCCTCACAAACTGTTATAATTATGGTATATATTTCCATGTTATTTGAGTGGGAATCTTTATTTTATTCCCAAAACGAACGACTTTCGTTGATTAAAACCAATTGTGACTATTTAATTACGTCCCACGAACCACCCTTAGAAATGGGGTCGCTTCTTTTCTTCCAAAGAAGGCCAATAGCCGTTCGAGTGGAACGGACACGAGGCTTTCAGCTTCGATTCGCGGCTTTTAATGCGAGAATGCGGGGAGCGAAAAAAATGTGAAATAATAACTTCATCGGGGAAAAGTAGTGATTTAGTGTTGTGTGTGTGTGTGTTGAATTGATTTCGGAGGGTGGAAGGGGCATAAAGAGGGTAAAGGGACGAAATGTGGGGGCGAGTTTGAGAGAGAAAGATGGCGTGGGAGTAAGTTGATGATGGATTGAGGAAATGGATGAGGTGTTTGGGGGAGGGTGAAGAGGGCATGCGTTGGATGACGATGTGGAAGGAATGGGGGAGGGGGGGCTGAAGCATCGACTATAAAAGCGGGGTGTGCTAGGCGAAGAAATCACTCAGTTTCATCATAATGCTCTTTTAGGCATGCATATTTCTTTGTTTTGACAACATCTCATGTAGCACATAAAGTGGAGACGGAATTAAACAAGAAAGTTTGGTTGTGCAACCCAAGACTAACGTGATAAAAGAGTAGGTTCTAGGGCTCGGGTACGACGACACCAAAAAAATCCTAGTTTGCGGGATACAGATGGGGGCTCTTCTGCTGATGCCAACTAACAGTAAGAAAATTAACTTCTTGTGATGCATTTGTGAGGAGTTAAAGTGTGTGTCATGAATATTAACCCCAAAAGTAAGAATGAATGACAATAAGTCTTGGAATTGGAATCCTTATCCTTGGTTTTCATGTGATTGCAAACTATTCGTGGAAAAATGGCGTTTAAATTTACTAATGTGGGTGACATCTATGATAGATGGAACATTTTTGTTTTTCCCTCTCATCCTTCGCAAATGTATGTCTCAACGCCACATGAAGACCCAAATCGGGCAATCTGGACGCGTGTAATTTCCAAAAACCTAAGAGACTTACTTGTATTTGCTGGTGTGCATCATGTTATTGTTACTCCACTACTTTCACGTTCAAAGTTAATATTTTTAAATAAAAAAATGTGTATCCCATCGGTATGGATTCGCTGTATTCGCTCTCCTTCATTCGAGTGAACTGATGTCGTTTGAAAATAGAAAACTATCTCTGTTACCTTAGCCGCATCGAAATTGTTGAGCATGTTAGTCGAAATAATTTTGTAAAGAGAGACAGCAGAGTTGATATCCATCTATCCCGATTGAAATTGAGCTCAAGTTTGCTGATGTTTTGTCAAATATTTGCTTTAGCTTAAGCATGGACCATGTATTTCGTTGTTCGGATAGGTAGTCTTTGCAGAAGTGGAAAATCGGGCAAGATCGCCCGTGTGATTCTTATACGAGTATCTCGTACAGTTATACTCGTCTTTGGTTTGCTATATGTGTACCTCAATGTCTTTCAAAGTTGGACGCACACTGCTCTTCAATTAATTCTCGGGATCACTAACAGTGTCATGATAACTTATTTCCCCGTTTTCAAGTATTCCATTGATTCTTTTAACTATGTAATTCAAGATCTTCTTTGGAATATTTCTATACATTTTACTCCTGTAAGTTTTTTTTACCTATAGTGCTTCATGGCAGGTAGATCAAAATAATATTTTTTAAAGTGGATCAAAAATGGAAAACGCTAAAGTAAAAGCCTAGTAATACGAAATATCCAGCCAGAAATAATTTCGCGGATTGTCTTCGTTCCGGGAGAAAGGAAATCATTCAGTATTCCCGCTAAAGTAGTTGTATCATTAATTATTAATATCATAAAATATTAATAAATGTGAGTTTGGCGAAGAATGGAAGAGGTGAAACGGACAGAAAGGAAAACTAGCGGGGAAGTCTGGGTATGGTGGGTGAGGAGAGAGGATTTTTGGGGAAAATGCCAAGAAGTCATGAAAGATGGAAGAGCATTTTGATTGTCAATGGAATGTTGATGGCTGTGATTGAGGGGAAACGTTTTGCAGGCGAGGAAGGGAGAGGAAAAGGGTAGGCATGATGGACGGAATGAAGAGGAGGAGTAAGTATTGATGAACGGAATGCAGCGGAATTAAGGGACATTTTAAAGTGGTTTGGTGTGTGAATAATCAAACTAAGAGGAGTATAGGAGCTAAGGATTGTAGAGATGTTGTCTATGCCCATTAAAAATCTACCTAAAACTGCCCTGCTTGGTAGGCTGCCAAATAATAATTAAATTAATAAATATCCTTCCTAAAATCTCTTAAAAGCATTATAAACTAATGAAAATTATATTGCAGACTACTAAGATACATGTTTTCACAATAGGAGAAGTTAAATTATCTACATCTACTTAATACCCCGCAAGCCTCCGCCAGGGCGTGTGGCGGGGGGTGGTAGGGCACCACCCGTATTATTAAAAAAATCGCATGCAAAAGCCACAAATTTATACAATCCACAAATGAACATTACATAAATTCATGCCAAAACCCTTACAACCCATACACATGCAAACACACAAACTACCAACTAACATACACATGCACCTACAAATATGCCTAATATCTTTGCAACGTTTAATTTTGTTCCGACTTGAAAATTAAATGTTTTGAATATTTCTAAAGTGACTTCGGTTTCTTACTTTATTATGATTTCTCATTGTTCTGGAAAAGAATGAGTATTTGAATATATCTGTATTGGAATCTATATCCCTTATTGTATCTTTGTGGTCTGATCTATCTAAATGGTTTGGGGGATTATAAAGTGATAGAATCGTGCGTGGAGACCTATGTGCTCTGGCTAAGGCGTTACCCTCACTCATCATCTCTCCTGGGTGAAACGCATGCGGGGAATATGTGGACAAGCTAACGAAAAAGTAGGATTTATTAGAGGAGTACTGGGTAAATGTGTTGAGAACATTAAAAAGAAAAAAAATTATCTTTCGCTGTTTAGGTCTCATTTATAATATGCTGAGATTTTTAAAAGATTTGAAAAACGTTTTAATGATAAACTGAGCAGCGTATCAAAATTATTAGAGGAGTTAGGCTGAGAATCACTCGCGGAGCGAAGGTTAAATTAGAGATTAAATCTCTTTCATAAATTGGAAGGGTGTCTCTTTAGTAATGACGTTGGAGATGTATTATTACCGCCTTCGTACTACGGTAGAGAAGATCATGTCGAACAGCATTAGATATATTAATGTAGAACAGTTGAGATGTCTTTTTTCCCCAGGAAGATTAGGGATCAGAATAACGATATCCGATCCCAGTAGGGGTTAAAAATATTCTGGTCAAAATTAGTCTGGTATGTATTCACCCCCTGCCACACACCCCAGTGATGCCTTTGCACGGTACTAAAAATACTAATACTATATACATGTGGTTACAGTTCCATCACCTTGCTAAAAGCTAATTTCCTTGTGGTGAGTACCATCGTGAATGAGTCGGTCTCGCGAACGAAGAATAAGAAGGAGGGAACGAATGAGAGGCAATGGAGAATGGAGGCTTCTAGGGAAGAAGAAAAGGAAGGCAGGGGATGACGAGGGGAAAGGACAAGGAGAGAGCTCGTCGAAGGAGTGGAGAGGAGGAAGCGAACGGACAAAGGGATCAGGAGGAGAAACGAGGCGCGAGGGTGGCAAGGAGCACAAAGAAAACGTGGAGAGGCAGAAAAGGGAACGAAGGAAACATCTCGGAGAGGGGGTCGAAGCGTAGACGAGTGCGGAGGAAACGGGCCTAAAGAAATGAAACAATCAGCTTCTCCTGAACTCTATATTCGACATGAGGCGGGAAAAATAATGGGAATTTTTGAACGGATGACTGCGTCAAATTCCCTCATCTTGGGAAGAAAGCTCACTTTAGTTTTACGAATACATTTGATCTGAGATGAAATTTCCAAAGCCTTCACTTGAATGCTCCTGCTGAAGTGACGAGAGTTGACGGTCGTTAGTCTTTAACCAAATTGTGGTAAATCATTCCGGGAGAGTCTTCTATCAAAAGAGACGCATTCGTGGAATTTCAGATTTTGAGGCGTTGCTGAGGAGCTCACCTGCCAACAGTCGGCAGTAGCTAAAACGTGATTGAAGCGTTGCATTTATGTGGCAAAACGCCACTTGCTGTTAATTTGATCATTTTATCCTAGGTTATCTACGAACAGGCTAGAGAAGAGAGTAAGATCAGTTTGGATTTAGAAAGAAGATGAGAACGCGTGATGCCGACAAAAAAATGTCACAGATAGGAATATAGAGTATAACCAGGATTTATTTATATGTATGCTTCGTGGATTTTAAGGTGTTCAACAGAGTAAACTGGACACAATTACTGAAAATCTTGCGGAGAATGGGAGTAGACAAGGGAGATAGACGATTTATCCCGAGTGTTTCAGATTGAGCAGGAGCGGATAATGATTGGAGCGTCGGAATGGGTAATGCTTGGCAGAGTACAGGGATGCTAATGATGTCACCTGTTCTTTTCAATGTATTTTATGAGGAAATGGTGAGAGATACATAGGAAGAGATAGAATGAAAGTAGGTCGGGAATCCTTCAAATTAGATTTGCGGGTGATGAACCGTTAGTTGCCCAGATAGCCAAAGGTTCACAGGTATTACTTATCGTATTTCAAGAATTAGTTTGATAGGTATAGGATTAGAAGTAATGTAATAAAATGAAAGTAATGAGAGTTGCAAGAAATGGGGCACTTTAATTAACAGTAAATTTTGGTAGCATAAACTAGAAGAGTTATAACAATTCACCTTTTCGAGAAGTGTTTTGGATGAGCGTGGGAAGACCGGTGAGGACATTAGAGAAGAATTACGTTAGGTAAATAAGCGTTAGCAAAGAGGTGGGAATTGATGATAGGCGCCTCAAGTAAGGGTGCAAAAAGATGTTCAATGGAAACTTTCATATGAAGCGTAATTTTATATGGTTCAGAAATTGGGTCGTTGAAGAAGGAAGATAAACATAAATTGAACTCTTTCGAGATGTGGTGGTGGAGAAGAATGGAAAATAAAATGGGCGGAAGAGAGTTCAAACGATAAAGTTGTACGCATGGTAAAGTAAGAGACATGGTTGCTGGGAGAAATTCGAAGAAGGCAGGACAATTGGTTGTAGGATATACTGGCCTGTTGGAGGAGATGGCAATAGAAGGAATAATGATGGGTAAGCGAGGCAAAGGGAAGAAAGGAATAGGCATTTAGGATGAAATTTAGGGAGGTTGAAGATGTAGGATTAAAGAATAATTTAGTTCGTATGTAGAATGGGGCCAAGGATATTTTTATGTCACGTTAGATTGGGATCAGGAATACATTTGTGTACACGGATTTATAGATAATATACGTCGCCATAAGCTGGTAGGTCACTACTGCTATTAAAAATAATTAGCAAACTTTTAATTTTGTAAAATTGATACTTTCAAAATTGAATCCAAACGCCATCGTTCATGTCTTGTAAAATCTATAATATAAAAATATAAAATAATATTGCATAGTTTTGAAGTTAAATGCCTCCAAGTTTGCTTTTTCCCCGTGGAACCAATAAAAATTGTCTCTTTTTTCAATATAAATGCTTAAACAATCTCAAGAGAGTTGGCTACAGAAATATTTGATTTCTGCCTATTACTTTTTAGCAGTAGTCTAACGGGTTATTTTAGGTTAGTGATGGACTCTAGCACTACACAGTACAAAACTCCATAGTTTTAACTAATGCGACACAAAGTATCGTTAAACCCCATACTGTATATTAAATTAACTCATTCTCTACCTCTTCTTACTCGTAATTTCTACCTACCCTATTTTTATCCAAAATTCCCATTCTTTTCCTCCTTCCGCTGGCACTTTCCCAGTTTTCTTCCCTCTATTACCATCTTAAGCATTTCTGATGCTTGATTTACCGTGAAAAACACTATATCGACGTACTTGTGTGTTCTTTTTCCATGCAATTATTCGTTACTTTGATACGTATGTTCAAATTCGGATCGCTATAGTTTTGAAACAGAAAGTAGGGAACTTTACGCAAAAGTTGAACGAATGACCGATGACAAAACGGAAATGTGCCATGTTACTCTCGGCTCTAACTCACACTTAACTCGATAAAACCTGAAGACAGGACCCGACAGGTAATACCGTGATGACATTTCTTATCGAGTGCGTGTCCTTGGTGAATTGTTTCTAATCGGACTCCAGATTAACGGCAGTAGGCTGCCGTAGCTCTGGTGGGACGACGCGACGACTCGGGTTGGAATGTTTTTCGAAATTCCTCCTCATCGCATCGCTTTCCTGAGTCCTGGGGGAGTAAGCGGGTGGAAAGAGGGGGAGGAGGAGTAACGGAGAGGAATTTTGAAGAATAGAGATATTTTTCGGGAGGGGGATGGAGTTTGACGAGGGGGAGGATTGTGTGGGATGAAGTGGAGTGGGAATTTCTGGAAGGGTGGGCTGTGGGTCTCGGAGGCAGCGGGAAGGTCTGCGAGGGAGTCAATTGCGTGGGTGGGTTACGGGGGCGGGGAAGAGAGAGAGAGAGGAGCAGGAGTAGGAGGAGGAGGAAGGTGATGGGGGAAGGGTTTTTTTCGTGGAGATATACGCGCGAAGGGTTGGAATGAACGGGACGGGGAGGAAGCTTGATTATTTCATCTTATTCATTTTTTTTCTCTCTCTGTCTCACTCTCACGAGGGGCTTTTTTCCCTCGGTTCGCAGGGAAGTGGAGGGAAGGCAAGGGGTTTGGAGGAGGAGGGTGTCGGGCGAGTGCCAAGGGGGCGCCACCGAGGCAGAGGGTGCGGTGAACAATGGAGCGTGGGGAGGAGAGGAAGATGGAGGAGGAGGGGGAAAAATAAGAATAAAACGGAACAAGGGGTGAGGGGAAGGGTGAGGGGAGGGGTGAGGGGAGGAGTGAGGGGGAGGGTTGTTGATGGTGAAAGAGAGTGACGAGGAAGATTCGGGCCTTCGTTAGGAGGAGCGTTTGCGAGGGGGGAAGTCTTTTGGGTACAACCCGTGTTATCTCTTTCTTGACCGCGGATCTTACAGTGAGTACGTTGCGATATGTTCGTCTCAGAGTGAGTGAGCGTCAGTGATCAGGTGACACAACACACTCGGTGTTTCGTGCTTATCTCGATATTGCACGGTGGGAATCACTTGAGGGCCATCGAGCGAAAAAAGAATGACCGAACACTTAGTGGGCTCTGAATTTACTGGAGAAGGAATTTCCAGAAGTTAATTTAAAATCCAAAATATTGTAACGAAAGGGAAATGAGGAACTTCATCGATTAAGGATGAAACGTATTGGGAACTTTCAGCTTCAAGATAACATTCCGGACATTAAACGCATGCCCATAACTTAACCTCAACATAAAGTCATCGATATCGACTGAATGAGACTCCACTGATGCGATGTGCTTTTCTCTGGAAACAGACGCGCCGTAAATTCGAGAATGGTGCAGCAGAAGTTTCAAGAAACGTACAAAAATGTATATTTGAAAAATATTTCAATCTATAGAACGTAACTAGGAACTATTTTTACGGGTTATCTTCTCAGTTAAGTCCTTAGAAAACAGTCTTAAATTTTAACGACATTTTCAAATGCTCAAACTTTGCAAAATTGATTTAAAAAGAGTGCCGTATCATTTATTGCCGCCAAACAAACAGTATCTGAAAATTAAAAGGACTGAAAAATTTGTTAATTAAGGAATGAGAACTTGTTCAGAAAAAAATCGCTAGTTTTGTCAAAATATTCTACGTGGGAAGAGTAAACGTGACGTGTATACCGGTTAGGGGCCTCTGGAGTAACCAAAATTGTATTAAAAACTAATTGTAAGACTTTTAAAAATGTAAATATAACCCATGTTTAATACTGACAGCGAGGGAATAAATACCACCCCACATAATAATGGCGGGCTGTATCGCCAGAATAAAATACGAGAGACAATCACCACCAATAACAGTTTGAAGTACTCGTTCTTCCCACGCACGTTGTGTCATCATAAAAAAAACAGACATAACCACTTCTGTATTCTTGATTTAAAATGAAAAATTCAAATATTACTCTAGCACACTCATTATTTGTATCGGTGCATATGTTGATATAAAAGAATGTCACCCCAACACCCACGACACACGCCCTTACGTTAACTTACAGATTATTGTGCGGGTGTAGATGCATAAACGACCCCCTTTGATGGGTGGTTGTCTGTAAACTCATTTTCACTGTAAAACATTATTTCACTCACTAATCAATGCGGTTATAAAATTTAACAAGTGTTCGGTGAAGTCTAAACAAATAAGAAATTTTGCAACGATAAAGAATATAGTGTAAATTAAAAAAATAAAAAATGATTCGTCACGATCGTCTCCAGATGCCCCAGCCCTTGGTCGTCATTGTCGTGAAAGTTGGATGGGAGTTGGAGAGGGCGGACGTCACACGGAAGTAGGTTTGGACCATTTTCAGAGACGTGGGAGGTTGATGACTGCCTGACGCGAAGCAAGTAAAAGGAGGGCTGGATGGAAATAACGCAATCGGAAATCAAAAACTCCTTTCCACGTATGTGAGGATGCGTTTCGTATCTTTTTATTGAGACTACCCGCGTGGAATTCCCGCGTAAGATTAATAATCTTTCTTTTAAGGCGACAGAGTCTTGGGTATGGCCTTCCGCCGATATTAACCATATCACCCAACTCCATTCATACGCAACTCGGGGAAGAAGATTTTGATGTATTATCCCCTGGTGGATGCAGTGCATAACGGCTTTTCCTGCAGCGATGCTAGGGCCATGGAATTCTCTATCAACTCACTGGTATCGCAAGGAATTTTATTTTTATTATTCTCTCCCAGTTTTTTATAGTTTGCAACAATGTCAACAGTATCGAGACATTTCGAGGCTAGCGAAGTTAAAATCTTAAATCACACGTGAGAGGTTTTCCGCGTGAAACTTCGAGACATTTAATAAATGGGTGCAACTCTAGGCGTCTTCGAGTTCATGGAAATCTTCTAAACAGTTTGTCCTTAAAAAATAAAGTTACATCAATAACGTGCAATCATCATATTTGATTTGAACTCTTTGAAGGTCGCTAGAAATATGACATCGAGCATAATGTAGAGTAGAAATTGCACATTTTTTTAGCAGTTAGATACTATAGTTTAATGGAATCCGGCGTGATGTACTTCTGGCAAGCATGTTGTCTTTGCCGTGATGCGATACCGGAATGGCAATCCATTTTATTAAAATCGGTGATGGACTGATTCCGTAGCCCACGAGAAATTTCATGTTTGTACAGCGTCATTTCGTGTAATTTTAATTCGTGGATCACGAAAATTGGTATTGATTTTGGTATAAAATCAGACAAAAACAAGGTTTCCCTGAATTCCTGCATTTTTTAGCATATTCCATTAAAATTAAACCGCCATCGTTACTCTTTAATGCACTTCGTTTATTGCACCTCACGGGGTGCAAACAAGATGTCGAAGAATGAAATAATAAATACATATAATACATTTTAGTAAATTACACTGGAACAATAAATTTTAGTAAACTATTTACTAAAATTAATTGTATATTTTCAATGTCCACAAGCAGACATTATTACTAATTTTTCCATAACATTCCAGAGCTTGCTAAGTTAATGCCTTTCTGTCAATTAAATGGGTTCGATTTATTAAAAAAAACAAATGTAATATTAATATCTCTCGTTGAGATATGTTTTGGAGATGGTTTCAATATAATTGACCAGACGCATGGAATTGATTTGGAAATTACAGCAATTTGGTAATTGATAATGGTCAGTATCTGTAGATTTAATTTGAATTTTTATCAACTTGACAGATGAATGAGAATATTACACTTTTATTTAAATCAGTTGGAGAGGAAAGGATACTGAACACAGGAAAATACATTTTATTTAACTCAAATCAATTAAATTTGAAATGATAGATGGAATTATATTTTTAATAGATTATAATTGTAGATTATTTGGAAAAAAATTATATGCTGACCATTCGTCGTTAATAGCCACCTGTCCTACGGTTGAAATTTATGCAACGATTCAATTGATCTCTTTCAATTATAGCAGCTTTACGTTTCTTCCAGAACTTCTTAGAAAGCTTTCCGATGTAGTTATCATAAAACTAGATAGGTTAGTGTTTCTTCTTCTTTATAGTATGCTCCTTTGTTTAAGCAAAAATTCAGGAACGCGATATCATAAATGATAATGAAAATTAAAGGATATGCATAAAAATAATTGTAATCGGAAGTTTATAAGGGTCAATATGCTTGGAAGTATGTTGGCCGTTGAGCTTAATAGTACTCGTAGTTCAGGGTTTTGTAAACTTATTGAAACAAGGATCGTAAATTCATTTCATTCATTCATGATATTCTACCGGTTAAATGTTGGATTTTTTCTTTTAAATGCCGCGAGAACGTCTTTTGCTTGGCATACGGGGTCTAGGGTCTACCAACCCTATTAATACGAGGGCAACTTTTACTTTTCCGTATGGTTAATAGGGCATACATTTAGATTTTATAAAATATAAGTAAAAACATATAATATACGATATATAATGATTATTAAGTTCTAATTGTTATTTAAATTATAAATCTCTCTTTTATTACTTTTATTGTTTCTGGTTCTATAGAATATCATGTCAAACTCTTGTAGTGGCAACAACATTTGAAAGCATAACATACCACATGTACAAAGAACCGCACGGCATATCTATCGTAATCGTGACTTATTGGTTCTCAGAGAATCAAGCAATCGGGAATTAATAGCCAAATCAAACTGTTTGTTTAACCATGAAATACCAAAATGAATTCCATCTGAATGAAAATTGACATCCCTATTGATACTTAGCTTTTTTATTCCATGAAATACCAGTTATTCTTACGTCTCGTATTAAAACGTTACATGCAATTTGTCGGAATCTTTGCACTCCCTTCGATCTTCTTACCTTTCTTTCGATATAGGGAGCAACTACAGGCCTGTATCAGTGTGTATGAAAAATTTTGGCAACAATGGATCCAATTTCGCTCTATACTTATCGGTTGATAAGATCCCTAACACGCATCCCTAGGTGATCCTATGAGTTTTTTGTAAAAAAAGACACATTTTGATGGCCCCTCAAGGCTTTTGCTCGAGGGGTGGAAAAGTGTCAACGTGAAAATTTCGCAATAATGGACGCAATTTCACGTGATAACTGTGCGAGGAAAAATTACATTATAAACACCGTTTTATCACACTCTTAAAAGTGCTTTCCTCTGATATGGTAGTTATTTGGCGCATGTTATGCCCTTATAAGACTTAGAACGTCAGCCCCAGGCCCGGCCCAGGAACCGCACTTCGTAGGTTCTATGTTATTGAATTATGCGTGTATTTACGCTAAATCGATATGCCGACGAAAAGGACGACCACCAAATCTTATGTTTCACGACATACCCGATTTCGGCGACGTTACTCGATATGTCCATTATCATCGATGACGCTCGATATTCACGATAATATAATCAGATCGGCATATCTTTGCCATGGTTATTTCTTTCCTGTCGATGGCCAATATTGGAAAGGCTCATAGTAGCCTAGTGTGTGGAGGGCTCAGCAGTTAACCTGAAAAGATTTTGGGCGTACTCGACTTCACCCAAGCCGTATGTACCAGATTTTCTTGGGCAACCGCGGCCCTGGTGCATGGGAGTAAACTGCTGCTTCTCCACCCTCCTCCACGATAATGCACGAATTTCACCCGCCATATAGGTATAAAGCTTGGCATAAAGCTCACTCTACCCTCACCTATTAAACCATCCTTTGGGTTGATTTCTTTGGGATATCCGAAAAGGAATATTACACAGCCCTGGGTATGGGTCGGGTTGGGGAGTTGCGGGGGTGGTAGTGGAAGAGTTAGGCGGGCGGAAGGGGATGGTTGGGGAGAGGGAGTGGGCGTCGGGAGCACTTAAGCATTGGAGGAAGAGGGCCCCACGCTGCATTATGCATGCGCTTTTGAGCGGGAGGGGTCCTTTACCTGGCTGCGAGCGAGTTCGCCACCCGACGTTCCTTCGCTCCAAGACCCCGAGGGGGGTAGGTTGGGTGCACACGGAGGAGGGAAGGGGGGGAGGGAGGCAGCGGTGGTGTGGTGGCTGGAAACTGAAAGATAAAACAGGGGGGGATGGATGGAAGGGGAAGGAGGGATGATGTGGAACGGATAACAGTTTGCTGCACTTTCCGAGCTAAGGAAATTGGCCCAATGCACCGGATACGGATAACCTTCCATGGACTGAGAAGGCATCAACGAAGTTCTATTTTTCTTATGCCCTTGACCTCAGTATCCAGTGAAAGAGAATACACATATCCCCAAAAGATTTGCGGTCCTAATGTGGGGTTTTTCAGCTTGAGCACTCGACAGTTTTTTTAAAGATCTTCGGAATTGGCACTGTTGCTGATTCTGTAGACCAGTCGGTCAAGAAATTTCAAATGCTTATCGGCCAGAACTAGAGAAAGTTGCTGGTAGGCGCAATTCAGGATTATTTCTCGATCATGAGTGAGGTTTTCACATGGGGAGAGTGAGCGCATTATTCCTTGGGTTGTTTTTCACCGAAAGAAATACCTATGCCTGCATCTCCAGTGGAAAAATTCTGTCTCCTCAACGCAGATTTATTTTTAATGCCTGTTGATTATCTTTCAGAATAGAAGGGATAAATCATATTTTAATATATACACAAGTGTAAATGTATTTAAAACTCAGAAAAAACTGTTTACTTATCCCATGAAGTATATTTTCACTCAGTACGTGTTCTAACGTACTTTCATTCATTAACTCAAGTAACATGAGTGATGTGGTAGTTCAGTGGGGAAACCCTGGGCTACTGACTGGAGGGCCCAGGTTCGATTCCCGTGGACGTCTCTGAGTACCCCCAGCTAGGCCCAGGTAGTGTGATTTTTTTCTGGTACCAGATATCCCTGGGAAACCACAGGCGGCGCAAGGAAGGGAATTGGCCCTTAGGTGTAAATTTTACACGTCGTCGCGTTGAGTTTAGTATTAAGGGTGCTTACCATTACATATCAACCTTCATGTTGATAAGTATGATTTTATTCCAAGTAATTTATGTGACAATAGTAATCAGAGTCCAAAAGAAACATGTATCTATGATGGTCTGCGGAGTAGGTTGTCTCAGACTACCGTTGCGGCCATACACTCAAGTCCCAATCCTGTTTCTTGGTGTCTCATGATTTCGCCTCTCTTTACGTTACCCAACACTTCCAGTCTCTTCCTTCCTCTTGTTTTTTCCATTAAAATCCGTCGTTAAATTCTTTCCTTCTCAACACTGACCGTTCCAATTTCATTTTCTGTTATGCTTAACATTCAGCAGTATCGCGTTTTCCCTAACCCTGTTTGGCACCCCCTCGTTTTTTTCTTTTCACCTTCCTCCATCTTAAAAATTCAAAGGCCTCAAATTGGGTTCTTCTGTCACTTCCCCAAGGTCTTTCCTTCACAACAGTAAACCTTAACGCTCCGGGCATTTCATTTGATCAGTCTCTTCTTAAGCTCCAATTCAAGGAATCATCAAGTTCAAATCGAATTGATTATATGTAAACATAATGTACGCACTCTCCAACTCATTATAAATTTATCGCGTGCTTCAATTAAGGTCGATTTCGTGGAAAAGAAGTAAAACATTTTTGCTCTGGAAAAGTTTTTGATAAATCTAAGGTTTACAGGCTTGCTACGAGCGAAATGACATGCGAGCTAACGTAAAGCATTATTTGAGTATCAATAGGTACATAACACTAATTGATTCTCGTGAATGATGCGGACTAGTATCTAGTAAAGTTAGTAGGAAGGGTGGGGTAGTGAGGGATGGGGATGGACCTCTGGAAAAATACATGGCATCAAAAATAATTCTGCAGGAGAGGTAATTTTCTGGAAAAACAAGGATTCTGACGTAATATAAAGCATGTTGACTTGCTCCGAGCGAAATGCCATACGAGGAACCGCATAGTATTATTTGACCATTGACACCCAATAGTTGTTGTCGCCAATGACGCGGACTAGTAGGTATGTAGGAAAGCCGGATAGAAATACGTAATTGCCTCGAGGGTGGGATGAACCCCTGGCGGCGTGCATCTTATCCCGAGGAATGGGGCCGTCGCTTACATACACTCAGATAACCCCTTTCGAGCGAGTGGAGACAGGCGTAAGGGAAGGAGGGTGTGCTTGGAGGCGGCCTGAAGGTGTCCCGGCCTGGGCAAGCGATGGATGGCGTGCACTCACACCTCCCACAGCTCGCGGCTTCTTCTCCGCCGGGTGCCTCGAATGCCATCCCCCGGGAATGGGGAGGGGAGGTGAGGGCGGGCGCGGTAGCATTTCATTCAACGACTTCCTCCTTCGTTTCGGATAGCTCGGAGGGGAATTCGTTCCCCTTAGGAGAGGGAGACCTAGGGAGGGAGGGGGGCGAAGAAGAAAGGGCGGCCTTTTGTGCGGGTGGCGCCGCGCCCGGAGGCCTCCAGAAATGGCGCCTTCCCCATATTTCCCTCCACTTTTCGATGCGCTTCTTTTTTTTATTTCTTTCTCTCTCTCTCTCACTATCCGGGCCAATGGAACCCATCGTCGTTGATGCGGTTCGTCTCAAATCTCTCGAGAGATGGGGTAGTTTTGCCATACTTCGATGGGAGTCGTTGCCCCCGCATCTCCTCACTCCTCCTCCGTGCCCTCTGCTGACGCCCCTTTCGTCCGCGTATTCCCGTCCTAGGGATGGGTAGCCGTTCACTTCGATCGAGAACTATTAGGGGATTTAAAGAGCTCTTACGGGATGACAGTGGTAAGCTAAGCGTGTGCTAAGATGCGGGAAGTTTATGTTTAAAAAAGAAAGCGAGAGTGGTCTAATGAATAGTGGAGATTGGTCCAGGGTAAGACATTTTTGTATTCCTTGTGATGTGGGGACAACATGGCTGGCGCCAAAATCATTAGTACGCAAATGCTCGAAACCTACCTAAAACCGTAAGGTCTGGCGTAAGTAATGCCTCGATGCAGTCACCAACAGTGACTCCATCACTCACGAGGAAATGTGACATCATGTACAATTTTGAATTTTCTTTTTTTAAGAACATCTACAACAAATAGGTAAAAAAGCAACAAAAAGTGAATAGGTTCCACTTCCCATTTTGTTACTGGCATTTTAATTTGGATTTGGAAATCAACTCAAATTAGATGAGTTTCTCTTTCCCATTTTCCACGATTTGGGAAATCTGATTAATTCGTGGTTTTATGATAATGAGTGGATACATATTAAAAAGCAACTCTAATATTGGCCAAATGGGAATATATCATATATTTATCGGGGGTTTTCAACGGTCATAGACAAATGGATATCATTTCGATATATTATGATGAATTAGTATTGGTCATTGAAATCCCTCCAAAAATGTTAATTACAAAAATGTGTCAGTAAAAACCGTCGAAAAATAAAGGAAGAAAAAAGTGGATATGGAATTACACCGAAAATGGAAATTAAAAATGCTAAAAGAAAACTCTTATGAGAATGATTGCTTTAATTATTTCTAATTAAATACCCACTAGCATTAAAATTTGTTCTCTAATTTAATAATCACAATGCTAATTAATATTAATATAGTATGTATTGTGATTCGCTTATTTAATAATATTTTAATAATTACGAATGTACGCACACAGAGATATAAACGTATATATAAACCATAAACAGGGTAATCAACCCGAAGGTCTGCTTAGTCGGTGACGGTAGAGTTCACCCAGTACTAAGCCCGACGGCGTGTGAATATTCACACATCAAGGTAGGGGGCCAGTTGCTTTCCCTGTGTCGTGTTTAACGCACCAATTTCACCCTTCCTCTTCCTCCAACTTTTTATATCCTCGAACTGCGTCCTCCATCACGCTTGTTTTGCTCTATTTATTACCCGTCTCAATTTATTATTAAACTCTTTGTACTTCTTTTACCTATTTCCGTACTTTCAATCTTCCAATTCCTTTCCTCATTTATCTTTCTAAACATGTCATCCGTATCCCATGGTTTCCATTTCTTTTTCTGTTTAGACTTCCTATGGTTCTTTTGCGGCTTTCGAGTACCCTATTTTCATATGTTCTGATTTTTCCTCTAGAGCACCCTGCTCCTTGACTTCACTCATAGTATTTTCTAAAGCCTGCTGATAATTCTTTCCTGTCGTTCAAGTGAATACTTCCAACTTCCATTTCCTAAACCGTCGTCATTGTATTATCTTTTTAAAGCTTACGCTAGATTTCATATCTACTAAATTGAGATCAAAGTTTATATCCATTCGCGGGAAAAGGTGCGAATTAATCCCGATGTTCGTAAATCTGTACCTAACCATGATATACCAATAGTATCGCATCTTCCTGAACCCACATTAATTTTTCAAGTGTACCTAGGCATTTTATGATGTACAAGCCATGCATACGTAACAATTAAACCCGACTCCTGCTGAGCCCTATTGCTTTTTCCACGCAGGCATTTATTGTTCCTAAACCGTACTTCCCCACCTCATCACCTTCCTTCGCTTTCCGTCGCGCTCCAATCTACCATCACTCATCTATTTCTATATGATTGAATATATAAAGAAAAAAAATATAATATATATACATATATAGTAATTCATATAGAAATAGATATAAAGAAGGGGGATAGGAACATACACAAAAGACGGACGGAGGAAAGGTGGGGAAGCCGGATTTGAGCAGATCACGAGCGTAAAAATATTTCCTTAACCGAGATTTGAACACTGGACCTTCCACTTGCCGGGCGGATGCTCTACCAATTAAGCTATAAAGGGAATATAATTTACAATGAGATCTGTGATGCATTAAAGCGACCAGGTGCTCCGATTCCTTGGCCAAGAGATGGCGTTAGGGAGCTGTTTCAACCATCAAAGGAGAGATAGATAACACACGCAAGAAGAAAGGACTGTAGGTTAGCAAGCATACACCATCATAGAGGATAGGAACAGTGAAACATGGATCTGTTTCACTGATATTAGGTTTCCTTAATATCTTAATTGTTAGAGCATCCGCCCGGCAAGTGGAAGGTGCGGTGTTCAAATCCCGGTTAAGGACGAGTTAAGAGGAAAATTAGAGAATATTAAGCGAGAGATGGATAGAGGTAATATAGATGTTTTAGGTCTCTGCGAGGTGAGATGGAAGGATAGCGGGGATTACTGGAGTGATAATTATAGAATAATATAGAGCGGCGGGGACGAGAGCCAACGAGAGGTTGCCGTAGTATTAAATAAAGGGGTAGGAAGGAGCGTAGTCAACATAGAGCAAGCAACTGATAGAATCTTACTCGTAGAGATTAAAGCAGAGCCGACGAACTTGGTCTTCGTTCAGGTATATATGCCACCGAGCAACCACAAAGAGGAAGAAGTCGATAGGATATACGATGAGTTAGAGGATATAGTCGCGTGTGTAAGGAAGAGATGGTGGTGAGGTGGGGGACTATGGGTTAGGCACGAGGAATGAACGCGGGGAGAAAGCGATTGAATTCTGCAGGAGACAGCTGTTAGTTGTCACCAACACATGGTTTAGACATCACAAAAGGCGTAGGTATACATGGAAAATGCCAGGGGACTCAGAAAGGTATCAGTTAGATTATATTATGGTTAGGCACAGGTTTAGGAACAGTGTGATAAATTTCCCACAGCACAGTTTCCCAGGAGCGGATGCGAACTCTGCCCACAATTTAGTTGTTATGAAATGTAACGTTCGTTTCAAGAAGATAAGGCAAGGGCGGCGGGTTAGGAAATGGAATTTAGAGGCATTAAATGGATTAACAAGAAAGAAATATCAGCAGACTGTAGAGAAAATGATGTATGACGGTAGGGAACTGAGCACTATCGAAGAAAAATGGGAATGTATCAAGCAAGGGATATCGGAAGCCACAAAAGACACTATAGGAACCGTTAACGGGAAAAGGATAAGGAAACCATGGGTAACGGATGAGATGATTGCAAAGATGGACGAGAGAAGAAGATGGAAAAATATAAACACAGAGTTAGGCAAAACGAAGTACAAAGAGTTAAACAATAAATTGAGAAGAACCACAAATAAAGCAAAAGAAGAATGGTGGAAAACGCAATGCGAGGATATGGAAAGTTTACCGAAGAAGGGTGAAATTGGTGCTCTATACAGCAAGGTTAAGTTATTATCGGGAAGTAAGAAGGCAAGATCTGTGCTAACAGTTAAAGATAAGTGGGGTAAGATAATAGTTGAACCAGGAAAAATTCAAGAGAGATGGAAGGAATATATAGAAACACTGTATGGTAAAGAACTTAGGCCGACAAGGTTAGACATAGGAAAGGAACATGACGTAGAAGAAGATAGCTTAGCTCCAGGCATACTCGACGATGAAGTAGAAAGGGCGTTAAAGGAGATGAAAGAAAATAAGGCCGTGGGGGTGGACAAAATCCCTGTAGAACTGTTGAAATGTTTAGGAAAATGCGGGAAGAAGGCCCTATATGGACTGATTCGTAGTATCTATGAAGAAGGAATATGGTCGGAAGATTTTGTGAGATCGGTGTTAGTTCCTATTCCAAAAAAGGCAAAGTCTATATCATGTGAGGATTACAGAACAATAAGTTTGATATCCCACGCAGCTAAAGTTATTCTCAGGATCATCAACAAAAGGATAGAGAGTAAGGCAAATGATTACTTAGGGGATGATCAGTTTGGGTTTAGGAAAGGAAGAGGTACGCGTGATGCCATTGCAGTAATGAGATCACTAATCGAGATGAATATATAATACAATCAGGACGTTTTTGCCTGTTTTGTAGATTTCGAAAAAGCGTTTGATAGAGTGAATTGGGAAAAATTAATGTGTGTATTGCAGGAATGGATTGGAGGGAAAGGAGACTGATCCGCAACCTGTACATGTCTCAGACTGCTCAGGTGCGAGTGGGGAACGGAGAGTGCGGATGGACAGTGTTAGGAAGAGGTGTAAGGCAGGGTTGCCCATTGTCACCGGTGCTGTTCAACGTATATGTGGAGGAAATGATTAAAGAGGCATGGGGAGAACTGGAGGTAGGAATGAAAGTTGGAGGGGAATTGGTAAAATCGGTTAGGTTTGCTGATGACCAAGCATTAGTTGCTCAGTCAGCCAAGGGGTTGCAAGCATTGCTGAGTGAATTGGAGGCTCAGTGTGATATATATGGGATGAGAATCAATATTAATAAAACAAACGTAATGCGGTTTTCCAGAAAGAAAAAGGCTAAGCTAAATATTAAAATAGGCGGGGAAAAATAGAGCAGATAGAGCAGTTTACATATCTCGGAGTGTTTTGGACCAATACGGTCAAAGTGGTAGGGACGTAAGGAGAAGAATTGCGCTAGGCAAGGAGGCTTTCTCAAGGAGGAGGGAGTTGATGACGGGGACGTTGAGTAGGGATGTTAAGACAAGACTCGTAAAAACTCTGATATGGAGCGTAGCTATGTACGGCGCGGAAACGTTGTCACTGAAGCAGGAGGATAGACGTAGATTGGAGGCCTTTGAAATGTGGGTGTGGAGAAGAATGGAGGTGAAATGGACCGAAAGGAAAGCAAATGAGGAAGTATTAGAGATGGTGGGTGAGGATAGGGGTTTTTTGAGAGAAATCCTATGGAGACAGGAAAAATGGATGAAAGGGGTATTGAGCGGTAGTGGAATGTTGAAGAAGGTAATAGAGGGGAGAATGTTGGGCAAGCGAGGTAAGGGTAGGAAGAGGATAGGTTTGTTGGACGGGATGAAGGGAGGAAAGAAGTACACCGAGATGAAGAGGGACCTGATATAGATTAGTTTGCTAAGTGGGGAGTCACAAAATGTTTATTTGATAGTTGTGTCCATCCAAAAACCTACCTTAACCGGTAGATAACCTTATAATTATATAAAAATATATATATGTATAAATTTATATATATGAGTTTCCCTCCAGCAGAAGAGCGACGTATAATGAGAGTTTCGTTACATTCTTTGCTAAATGGGAAACTAATCCTTAAAAATTATCATGGCCATTTTGCTTCTCTGAATTATTGAAAAGCAACGCTGTTCCTTTGTCTCTCACTTTCAGCCATGCACGAACTCGATTTCCTCTGATTAAGAGTTACGATCTGTGGAAAAATGGGATGCTTTAGGAACTAAGACTTGCTTCCTACAACCTCATGAAGAAACTTCGATTCTTGCATACGATGATGTCCAATTCCTCCCGCGAAGCGTCCTCTCTCACACGGGATGCGACATTTAAGTCTCCTACCCCGCATCGAAGGAACCACTTACCAGAGCAAACGAAGCAATTGAGGAGGAGGAAGAGAACACTGTGTTCGGGTTAACCAGGACCCTGCTACACCCCTTCATCCCACCTTCTCCCAACCACCCCTCACGCTCTTTTCCAACTTAGGCAGCGTCATTCATTTCCTTCCTCTCTTTCTCTCCCTTTTCTCCTGACCATCGAATATCGAAAAATCCAGCAGACTTAGTTTCTACGTTGGTACGTACTTGATAAAAAAAACATTCCATGCCACGGTGGAGGGCGGAGGACGTCTCTCTCGTCAGAAGAGAATACGTACCCACCGATAAATTCGTTGATGAGTCACCCTCGCGTGAATTTGGCATTTATCCCCGAGCCGACTCGGTCCGTCCGTTTTCGCACACATGACACGTCCTTCACCAATCCCCCACATTTCTCTACCCCAAATATGTTTTTGTTTCGCAGTAGGTACCAAGCATCGGTGCGTGAGGGAGGGGGAAAAGAGAAGGAAGGTTGTTGGATAGGGATACTAATTGGTCCCGAGACACCATCGTCCCCTCCCACTCCTCTCTGTTGACGCATGCAGGTAGGTATTAAGGAAAGCACGGCAGACTGTCTACCAGGAAATACGTACTATAGAGTGGTGCGCTCGCAGGCTGGTGGAAATTTTATTTCTCCATCTTTTTTTTCCTCCCTCTCTCTCAAAGGCTTTGGTTGGCGTTTATTGCAGCGGGTGTGGATTTCGGAGGGAATTGCGACCGTGGGGTTGGTTTCTGGTTGCAACGGGGGTGGGATGGTAGCAGTAGAGTAGTGTGGGTGGGAAGGGAGGGAGGATGGGTAAGAGGGGATGGTGGGATATGAGAGGGGTCTGAGAGTTGGGCACCCTTTTCTTTTCGAGGATTGTGGGGCGAAAGGGGTGGTGGGAAACGTGCTGGTATCCGCGCCCTGGAGTTTGTATGCACCGCGTTTCACGCAAGGGAATTCCAGTGCGTGAGACACAGATCGTTACTCTCCAGCGTTTGTATTTTTTTCACATCCCACCCCCTTCATATCCTCTCCGCACCCCCAGTTCTCCATCTCCGTCCCTCTCTCTTTCTCCCTCCGCCCCTCTTTCCCTCCATCGCTCGACGTATTTCGTTCCACCCTTACCCGGCTAACATTTTTTTCCGGGGCTTTTCTCCGCGCCGGTGTATTCATTTGACGAAAGTAGTGGTGGTCGGCACGGCGAGGGTTGGAGCACGAGGGTTGTTAAGAGAAAAAGAGTGAGGGAAAAAATATGGAATGCTGCACACGCGTATGGGAGACTTGAGGTAATGATGAAAGTAACAGCATTTCTTCCTTGTCCGTGGTGGTTTATTTTTCCCTTGCCTGAGAGGAGGAGGGAAAGGAGGGGGGTGTCAAAGTGGCGAGATGTTGGGTCAATCCCTCCTGCCCTGTATATCTGCGTTGTCTCACTCACTCCTGGTCTCTTCATTGCGATGAACGAAAGGAATGATTTTCATTTTTTGATTACTCCTGCGCATTTTTTTCCTACCAGTATATCTTTCTCCACTTTATGGCAAAAGCGTATCGTAGAATTCGCCCTTCATCAGTATTAAAAAGGAATTCGTGGAGAGGAGGGCGGGTATGACTTCCAGGTCTTTCATATTATATTTGTTTTTATTACGAGTCTGATCGAGTGAATCGAAAAAAATATATCAGAAACCGTTGATAGGATGGAAAACAACTCTGAATTCAATTGTCTATTTTATTTCTCTACGACGTTTGGAGAGTTACGGAAAGTTGACTCGGGAAGTTGTTTGAAATCATTTGATGAATTTTTATCTCACCATTACTCCATGAACCGTGGTTACATTTCATGGAACGCATTTACCGAAATCGTTTCAAATTTGTGCTTGCCTTAAAATGCGGCACGGAACAATTGGGATGTAAAAAGAGCTCTAAGCGTTAATGAAAACTAGGGACTTTTATCTACAGCATAAAGTGACATGAATGTAAGGTTTTACCTTATCTTTTAGTTTATTACTTACGCGGAAGTCGTGTTCGCAAACACTAGTAATTAAAAACAATTGATTGTGTTTTCTCACCTGCGGAACATGCCCCACATTGGTATCTCCGGTGATTTCATGGCAATTTGAAATTTTTAATGTAATTTTATTTTAATCCTAATTATCTCCAGATTTGATGTGCCATCTCAAACTTTTTTTGGTAGAAGGACGTGTAATCGCATATTCTCGGGGAGTTTCGGCGATCATTCTCCACCCACCTATTTACTATCCCCTCTTGTCTAGTTAAACGCACTGCAAATTTATCCACTAGTTCTTTATCAATATTGGAGATTATTAATCCATATTTAGTGCCTCTGCTCGACGATTTTGTTAAAAACTGCCGAAAGCATCATTGTTTTATATCAAAGCAATGTGCTTCCGCGAGCGCCATTATTCATAACTCCTGGCGCTGCGCCGGTGCAAACTGGAACGGATTCAAATTGCCAATATTTTCCAAAATACGCAATCCACGCAATATCTCCAACTGGGCGGAAAGCAGTTTTTCTTGTAAAAAAAGGAGTAATTCTGTTTCCTGTACATCAGTCCAATATATCTTACATCATCTGTCCTCAAATTTTTGTTGAATCTAATAAATTGGCATAACCCTGAAACATGCAAACTGCTCGCATGCCCATGACAGTTGTTTTCGCAGAAGTTGTACATTGTCCCCGAAGTCTAAAATAGATGAAAAAATGTCCGGTTTCACTTTGGGACAATTTAATATAAAACTCGTGATTTTAAACTATATTTTTTGGATTTCTCGGAGCAGCTACTCCCAATCTTCATCCAATAAATACTTAAGTAGTAACCCATTGCTTACGTATGGACGGTATATCCTCGCCATGAGAATCAATCTTATCTATGTCTAATAAATTCTCTGCTCTGTTGTCAGTAGGGACAAATAGCTAAGGGAAATATGTGAAAACGATGATTAATGATCATCATCATTGGTCGTTCAATCCTAAGATTGGTTGACTGCAGCCCTCCGTCGTACCCTAGCTGATACTAATTGGCTTACTTCCTGGTATTTGTTGCAATGTACTTTCTTCTTCATTTGTCCCATGGCCTTCCTTTTGGGGCTTTTCCCTCTGTTTTTCCTTCTATCATATTCTTCACGAATCCATTGTCCCACAGGGTGTGACCAATCCATCTGGCTCTTCTTTTCTCTATGGTGTTCCATAAGGTCCGCTCTTTGTCTATTCTTCTGTATACTTCTTCATTTCTTATTTAATCCCACCATTTGATCTTAAGCATCCTCCTCCAGCATCAGGTTTCGAAGGTTTCTAGTCTTTTCTGGTCTACTTTTCCGATGGTTCATTCTTCTGATCCATAGAGTGCCACGCTCAATACGAATTTTTTCACGTATTTTTTCCTCGTCTGTAGTTTCCTCGTCTTTGAACACAGCAGTTGTCTTTTAATTGTGAATGCTCTCTTAGCTTGAGCTATTCTTCGCTTGTGATTAATGGTCATGCTAATTTTTAATAAGAAAGGCCTTTTTGTTGGGTAATTGTGAAGTTATTGTTTGGTTTTAGAGACTCAATTACACTATTACAAGACAGTAAATTAGATATAATGTTCTAAGTTGATATATGAAGACTTAGACGCTCCTTTTAACAAATAAATGTTATTCTATTGAGGGAGAAAAACTTTATTAACATATCTAGAGGTTGTTTAAATAACCGATTTTTCGTAAGTAATAAGTTTCATTCCATGGATAGGATTGTCTAGTGCTATATGAAGCGAGGTATTCAGAATATTTTTCTTAATAAAATTATACTAACTTTGATTGAAATTCCTGAATCTATATTCAGAAATTCATAAGAAAATGATTCTAGAATTAATGATGTGAATAGGTGCCATCAGCTTGTAACAATTTTCGTAAATTGATTCAAATGCTTTTTTAATATTTACTCTACAAGGAATATTTATAAAACAACAGCAGTTCCCCATTAATTCCCTTAGGGTTTGGCATATAGTTTCCGTAAGGAAATTTATTTACGTGACTCTTCGGGGCTTATTCCTAAGAGATACAAGAAAAGTTAATTTTATTAACGGTGACAAGCATTCAAGGGTTTGGGTGTTTCTGAAATGGGTGCCAAGCAATCCTCCAACGATTACGTCTTTCAATTACTCTTTCCGTCTCACCATCCGTTTAAAAAGCTCCCCTTCTCCTGGTCGATTGCTCTGCAGTAATTTTTGGTGGAGCCAAAGAATACTTTGCACGCTATTTCTACTACGTGGCGATATGAAATCGCGACCACGGAGCGAAAGCTTTTAAAGGAGCGTGAAAGTAATTAAAATCTCACTCGAGTGAGTTTTATTTGCGAGACAACCCCCTCCCTCCGAAAGTAATTCTATTCTCCGGCGACGTTTCGAATTATTTTTAAGGAAAGGATTTATTGAACGAGAGAGTTTCCTCCGCGTCAGTTCAAGGAGGGAGGGGGCCGGGGTGCTGTTAAGATGGAATACGGAAGAGGAATAACGAAGGACCATCGCGAGAGATTTCGTATCGCTCCCGAGTCTTTTGTTTTTCACGGGACGCTGAATTGGCGGATGCGGATTATATTTAAGCTGCAAGGTGTGTGATTTTTTGGTCCGAGAATGCATTTCAATTGGAGCGGGGTGGTGTGAGAATCCCAGGCGCGCGTGTAAATCTTTTAGTTCTCCACGAATGCACTCCGTGAATTCATCTCGTTCAACCTCATATGCTTCCCGCATTCTGATTACTAAGAGAGTTTTGAAAACTCACGGTCTGAATCGCTCATCGGTAACAAACAGCTTGTTGTGTTTTGTTCTGTTTTATTTGGTGGACGGAGCAAGAAATCCCATAACAGTCGAAATTGAGATGCTCGTTGGGGTGTGGAGTTTGAGTTCTCTCAATCCAGACAAATCCCTCCGAAGGCTAACAATTCCTCGCGTGGTTATTTCTGGTGAAATGTGAGGGATTATTAACGATGAAACATCACGACGACGTGATTTATGAGAGATGAGAAAATATGCTCGTGAAAATTTTTCCGAGGGCAAGAATCTTTTTTGCGGAGATAATTTTTATTTGCCGTTTCCAATTTTGGCGCATTTGGTGGTGGGATGTCTTCTCAGTATAGAAGGGAGATATTTGTCGAGTACGAAAAAGGGGTGACGACGTAATGTCTGTGTCTTCAAGAGAATGTCGTGCCGTCGAGAAAAGGACAATGCTGGTATCCCTGCACAAATTAGCGAAAAGGTACTGGCGTAAGGGGGAGGCGATCTTCCATAAAAATAACGTTGTACCCAGGCACATGAGACGGATATAATTATTCTCATTGCAATCGCTTGAACGATATCATTTCAGTTCCAGCATTATTATGGAAATTTTAATTTAATGATCCCCGAAGTGATTTTATGAAAGAGAATATGATGATAATTCAATTGAATCTCAATAAACTATTAACATACTCTTTGAGTTTTACATGTAAACATGAATGTGTATTCTGATAATAATTCTCATTTAAAATGTACATTCTGAAAATTCACCGAGTGCTTATGCAGACAACGTTTCCTCGTGCGAAATTTATGACGTCCGTGGGTCGATTTGGTGCGTAACTTACTGCATTCATTTCGACGAGACGGAATAAATTAAAAAGTTATATTTAGAGTGCTAAGAAACACTTCAAATTCGAAAGTGTTAGTGTACTGTTTTATAATAGTCTTTCAGAAGGAAATTCTAGAAATGTTCATCGTTTCTTATTGCTAAAACTGTAGATTCATTATATATGCACTCAAATTTGTCCATAGCACGTTTGCTAGTGAATAAAGAAAAGATATTTACTTTAAAACATACTTTTTTGGTCAATATCGTTGTTTTTCATCTACTTGTCCTTCAAATTACTGTTAATTATTAAGTGTCTTCTCACTATTTTCAAAAAACCATTATTTTTTTCAATGGATTTTGCTTTAAATACTGTATTAAGTCCCTCCCATGGACTACAACCTTGTCGTGGTGGAAGGGCTTGTGTGTTCCGATGACCCCTAGAGCTGTGCTGGCGGGAGTAATAATAATTACTCCTGGAAGGGTCACCCATGCCAGATAGGTCGAAGGTTAGGAGCCAGACGAAAGGTAGTCCACGCAGCGTCTGTTCCTCAGTGAGGCGGCTGCAATGGCGTCTGACCCCAGTGGGGCGGCCATTAAGTGATGGTGTCACGTTAAAAACACTATTGAGGATGGCAACGGGAAACCACCTCAATTATGATTCCCAAGAATATTATGATGGGCACTATAGATAATATGAGTCCTGGCAACTACGGGACTCGGCCCAAGAGGCCGTGTGTCGTGCCCGGCAGCGGGAGAGGCAAGGCTTCCGCGGTCGTCATCCCACGAAACCCTTGCAGGGAAGAAATAACTTCAGCAGGACAGAAGACTCAGAAGAAGGCGAAAGTAGTAAGAATAGGAACCTGGAACGTCAGGACAATGTTGAGGAGAGGCAAATTAGAAAATATTAAGCGAGAGATGGAAAGAGGTAACATAGATGTTTTAGGCCTCTGCGAGGTGAGATGGAAGGATAGCGGGGATTACTGGAGTGACAATTATAGAGTAATATACAGCGGCGGGGACGAGAGCCAACGAGGGGTTGCCGTAATTTTAAATAAAGGGGTAGGAAGAAGCGTAGTCAACATAGAGCAAGCGACAGATAGAATTTTACTCGTAGAGATTAAAGCAGAGCCGACGAACTTGGTCATTATTCAGGTATACATGCCACCGAGCAACCACAAGGAGGAAGAAGTCGATAGGATGTATGATGAGTTAGAGGATATCATCGCGAGTGTTCCTGCAGGGAAACATTTAATAGCAATGGGGGATTGAAATGCGACGGTAGGCGAAGGAAGAGATGGTGGTGAGGTGGGGGACTATGGGTTAGGCACGAGGAATGAACGCGGAGAGAAAGCAATTGAATTCTGCAGGAGACAGGGGTTAGTCATCACCAACGCATGGTTTAGACACCACAAAAGGCGTAGGTATACATGGAAAATGCCAGGTGACTCAGAAAGGTATCAGTTAGATTATATTATGGTTAGGCACAGGTTTAGGAACAGTGTGATAAATTCGCACAGTTTCCCAGGAGCGGACGCGGACTCTGACCACAATTTAGTTGTTATGAAATGTAACGTTCGTTTCAAGAAGATAAGGCAAGGGCGGCGGGTTAGGAAATGGAATTTAGAAGCAGTAAATGAATTAACGAAGAAGGAGTATCAGGAGGCTGTAGAGAAAATGATGGATGACGGGTAAGAACTGAGTGCTATCGAAGAAAAATGGGAATGTATCAAGAAAGGGATATTGGAAGCCGCTAAAGACACTATAGGAACCGTTAACGGGAAAAGGATAAGGAAACCATGGGTAACGGATGAGATGATTGCAAAGATGGATGAGAGAAGAAGATGGAAAAATGTAAACACAGAGTTAGGCAAAATGAAGTACAAAGAGTTAAACAATAAATTGAGAAGGGCCACAAATAAAGCAAAAGAAGAATGGTGGAAAACGCAATGCGAGGATATGGAAAGTTTACAGAAGAAGGGTGAAGTTGGTGCTCTATACAGCAAGGTTAAGTTATTATCGGGAAGTAAGAAGACAAGATCTGTGCTAACAGGTAAAGATAAGTGGGGTAAGATAATAGTTGAACCAGAAAAAATCCAAGAGAGATGGGAGGAATATATAGAAACACTATATGGTAAAGAACTTAGGCCGACAAGGTTAGACATAGAAAAGGAACATGACGTAGAAGAAGATAGCTTAGGTCCAGGCATACTCGACGATGAAATAGAAAGGGCATTAAAGGAGATGAAAGCAAACAAGGCTGTAAGGGTGGACAATATTCCTGTAGAAATGTTGAAATGGTTAGGGAAAGGTGGGAAGAAGGCCATATATGGACTGATTCGTAGTATCTATGAGGAAGGAATCTGGCCGGAAGATTTTGTGAGATCGGTGTTAGTTCCTATTCCAAAAAAGGCAAAGGCTTCGTCATGTGATGATTACAGAACAATAAGTTTGATATCCCACGCAGCTAAAGTTATTCTCAGGATCATCAACAAAAGGATAGAGAGTAAGGCAAATGATTACTTAGGGGATGATCAGTTTGGGTTCAGGAAAGGAAGAGGTACGCGTGATGCCATTGCAGTAATGAGATCACTAGTCGAGAGAAATATAGAATACAATCAGGACGTTTTTGCCTGTTTTGTAGATTTCGAAAAAGCGTTTGATAGAGTGAATTGGGAAAAATTAATGCGTGTATTTCAGAAAATAGGAATGGATTGGAGGGACAGGAGACTGATCCGCAACCTGTACATGTCTCAGACTGCTCAGGTGCGAGTGGGGAACGGAGAGTCCGGATGGGCAGTGTTAGGAAGAGGTGTAAGGCAGGGTTGCCCATTGTCACCGGTACTGTTCAACGTATATGTAGAGGAAATGATTAAAGAGGCATGGGAAGAACTGGAGGTAGGAATGAAAGTCGGAGGGGAATTCGTAAAATCGGTTAGGTTTGCTGATGACCAAGCATTAGTTGCTCAGTCAGCCAAGGAGTTGCAAGCATTGTTGAGTGAATTGGAGGTTCAGTGCGATAAATATGGGATGAGAATAAATATTAATAAAACAAAGGTTATGCGATTTTCTAGAAAGAAAAAGGCTAAGCTAAATATTAAAATAGGCGGGGAAAGAATAGAGCAGGTGGAGCAGTTTACATATCTCGGAAGTGTTTTGGACCAACACGGTCAAAGTGGTAGGGACGTAAGGAGAAGAATTGCGCTAGGCAAGGAGGCTTTCTCAAAGGGGAGGGAGTTGATGACGGGGACGTTGAGTAGGGATGTTAAGACAAGACTCGTAAAAACTCTGATATGGAGCGTAGCTATGTACGGCGCGGAAACGTGGTCGCTGAAGCAGGAGGATAGACGTAGATTGGAGGCTTTTGAAATGTGGGTATGGAGAAGAATGGA
This sequence comes from Hetaerina titia, assembly GCA_037158775.1. Classification (NCBI taxonomy): domain Eukaryota; kingdom Metazoa; phylum Arthropoda; class Insecta; order Odonata; family Calopterygidae; genus Hetaerina; species Hetaerina titia. The sequence goes on along the minus strand of CM073773.1, from coordinate 94,610,525 downwards.
GAAGGTGAAATGGACCGAAAGGAAAACAAATGAGGAAGTACTAGAAATGGTGGGGGAGGAGAGGGGTTTGTTGAGAGAAATCCTATGGAGGCAGGAAAAATGGATGAAAGGCGTATTGAGCGGTAGTGGAATGTTGAAGAGGGTAATAGAGGGGAGAATGTTGGGCAAGCGTGGTAAGGGTAGGAACAGGATAGGGATGTTGGACGGGATGAAGGGAGGAAAGAAGTACACCGAGATGAAGAGGGACCTGATATAGATTAGTTTGCTAGGTGGGGAGTTACAAAATGTTTATTTGATAGTTGTGTCCATCCAAAAACCTACCTTAACCGGTAGATTACCTAATAATAATAATATATATATATATATATATATATTATTATTAAAACTCTGATATGGAGCGTAGCTATGTACGGCGCGGAAACGTGGTCACTGAAGCAGGAGGATAGACGTAGATTGGAGGCTTTTGAAATATGGGTGTGGAGAAGAATGGAGAAGGTGAAATGGACCGAAAGGAAAACAAATGAGGAAGTACTGGAGATGTAGGTGTGGAGAGGGGTTTGTTGAGAGAAGTCCTATGGAGGCAGGCAAAATGGTTGAAGGGCGTATTGAGCGGTAGTGGAATGTTGAAGAAGGTAATAGAGGGGAGAATGTTGGGCAAGCGAGAAAAGGGCAGGAACAGGATAGGGATGTTGGACGGGATGAAGGGAGGAAGGAGGTACACAGAGATGAAGAGGGACCTGATGTAGAGTAGGCTGCTGGATTAGGTTTTGTTTGGAGTTACAAAATGTTTATTTTATAGTTGTGTCATCCAAAAAACCTACCTTAACCGGTAGATTACCTAATAATAACTGTATTAAGTGACAGTTATAGTTTATATATACATATTTTAGTTCATCGGGCGGTTATTTTTACTTCGTGAAAGAGGCAACATTAGCCCGTCCATGCAGTGCTCAATTGTTACTAAAAGTTGCGAATTTTGAGTTCTGCTTTCTATTGCTCTGACCTCTCGCCGCCGATTACTCTGAATTTTATGTTGTATGCGATCACCTCACCCAAATACAAGTATTCACAACTGACATTACCACAAAAGAACACTAATGCAAGTGCACTAATACTTGTACAATCTACATCCATGTACGATATTTACCTGCAAGCCTATGCAAGGACATCTTACACGGGGTGTTAGGTAACTAGCCATATAATTATGCAACAAACCGAACAACTCATAACAACTGCAGATATCAAAGCAATGAGACTAATGAGAACACGAACCCATAAAGCAATCGAATGGAACCATACACTGAGCCTGCAATGCCCAATCTATTCATAAAAATGTATGTTTTTTGTTTCCTTTACAGCCATTTAATAAGTTTTTTCAGAAATGTATTACAGTTTAATAGATATAATTTCAATGGATAATAAATTGTGCATCTGTTTTTTAATATCTGCTAATCAGCTTTGGCTCTAGGTGCACAAAAGATGGTTTATAGCGTGTAAGGCTGGCTTTGGCGTATCTAATAAAATATTTACCTAACTTATTGTCTAGTTTCTGCAAATTTTATTTCAAACCGATCTATGGTTAATCAATAAATTGAATAAAAATTATATTAATTATTTATTGATGGACATATGCACTAGACGAAGCAACTTTAAACTAACAAACAGTGAAAATGTACGTATACTCGTATCGCGATTTTAGACTTAGGCTCTAATGATTCACTTTTGCAAAATAGTAGTATTGAAAGAGTTTTAATAACCCCCTGTAAAGAAAATCAGTCCATAGCGCATATAATTGATTTTATCAGATTTGCAGGAAAATATAAATAAATAAAATGCCCTTTTGTAAAACGTTTTGACGGCTAATAAGATACGCGAGGACAGCCGGATATAGACGAAGGGACACTTCAACCAATCTCGCAAAATAATATGATTGTGTCACTGTGTCTGTGGGTGCTACAACAAAATCGGCTCCTCCGCCTTTTCTGTGGAACGCGTAACAAAAGTCGCCCTCGAAAGCCTCACCTCCCAAACACTCTGCCCCTGGAATCAAGGGGAGTCGATGGGGTCTTAAGAACGTTTACGCGTACCCTTTCTTGAGATTGAATCGCTCCCCCTCACCTCTCGCCAGCTAAGGACTTACCATAACGTAGCGCCGGGATAAGACATGCAGTTATGCATGGAGGAGGGTAGATGGATGCATGCGGATACGTTTGTCGGCTCGTGGAGGGTTTCGATGGCTCCCTGCCCGCGCATTTCTTCCCAAGTTTTTCATTTTTGAGCGATCCCGCAGGCACGTGAGGCCCTGGAGCACGCGTGCCACGGCTCCATCCGGAATTACGACACAGGAAATCGAATTTCACGATGCCCTAAGAAGGATATGTATACCAACACACTTCACTCGGGAAGATGGTCGAGGTAGAGCGGAGAGAGAGAGAGACGTTGATAGCAGTTTGGGAGAGCATGTGCGGCGTTGCTCGCTTTACGAGTCATCCGAGGCTTGCTTAAATGCTTGACAAATCGGATGAGCAGGAAGGAGAGGGTGAGGGAGGGAAGAATATGGGATTCATGGTTGAGGAAGAGAACGAATTTGGCTTCTGTTGAGGTGGGAGGAAGGGAGGGTTGGGCGTTTGTACCACTTCCTCCTCTCCTCCTGCCTCACCACACTTTGGGGGTGCCATAACACGTGTTTCCGTCTTGTCACGGGCCATGTATACCCTCGAAGGGAAAAAAGAGCAGCGGCGGGCCCATTTCTTCGCGTGGTGCGTGGAGTTTTTGGGGGAGTGGTCGATTCACGAGGGGGGGACCGGAGTCCTCAGTGCCACCGGGTGGGGGGGAGGGAAAAGGGAGAGAAGGGGAACCCCCCTGGAGGTGGTAACAGATGGGAGGAGCGGAAGGACGGGTTGGTGGAAGGCCTGTAGAGTTCTGAGTAGGTCTTTACGATGCATGGCTAAATAATCGACACCATTCCGATATTTTTTGTATCGACTAGCCCTATGTGGGTAATTTAAAGGAACATCGAATGTCCATATCTTTTCTATGAGCCACATTTTGACAATTGATTTACTTGTGTAGGCAGTATTGACTATGTCGGCATAAAAAATATTGACATTTCTCGATATGATCTATGCAGAAAATTTACATGACGTTTTGGATGTAGTCGTGTAAAGAATTTTGTGTCTACCATGTAATGAAGAAGCTATCCTTTAGTTTTCCACACAATTAAGATGCTATTCCTTTAGTGTTTGACCGCATCATCGATATATGGCTGATATCGTAGGATTCCATATGGACACTATTGTTGATATACGACATGGTGGTAATTGGACGTTATTGACAGTGTCCACGATTTCGTCGGCATGGACGACAAATGTAGGCGAATTTATAAAACATACTCGTATTAACGATATTGCTCGATCCACGTGAGTGATAATTGTTACCACGTAGGTTTACTGTCGCCAAACATAATTTTATTTTTTTCCGACGTTTGCAATCCTTGTTAAACTGAAGTGGTAGCGTGATGAAGACCTCATTCGACCCTCAGCCCTCAAATTCTCACCGCTGATATGTTATTTGTTGATTGGTGTGTCTGCTCTGCAGCAATCTATAAGAAATTCAGTTTCTTCCGCAGACTTATGAGTACTTAGACGCAACCTTTCATATTGCCACGTATTATGAAGGCGTACATTAAAAGAAATGTTTTTTCGAGATGATTTAGGCCGAATGTAATTTTCCCAAACTTGCCTGGAAATCCTCCGTGACAACTTCTTGTGTCCGGGGAATCAAAATACTAATGCACTAGAATAATATCAATTTATGCTGGGTGTTCGATGATTTCGCTATTCTGGAACGCATCATGGAAATATGACCCGTACGACGCCCATGTGACGAAATTTGAATTTCTTTCATACGAATGTGCTTGTATCTATGAAGGAGGCCGTGGTAGTATTGTGGTAGTGTAGTCCGGATGATTCCTCTGGTCTCTCCGAAATAAAATGGAAACTGCATGATTTTCTGAAGACCGTGATCGGCACCCAGAAAATGACAGGCTTATCTCCCTCAAGTGAGCACACTCTGTACAGTGTTTAAGTACGAGATTATTTCTACTCCCTCCCGCCACACAAACCTTCGGATTAATTGATGGCGGTGGTGGTTTCCTTGAACAAGGCTAGATGAAAGTTCTTTCCGGGTGACTCCGTTAAAGTTACTGTTACAGTTTCTTGAAATTTGTCTAAGGTATGAACAGCCTAAGTGTTTGAAATTGGCTTTATTAACATCATGGACTGTGGCGCGTCGCGCACGACTACGAATGCTTGTGACATTGTATGTACGGTATTTCGTCATAACATCTTGTTCCTTTAAAGCCCCCAAAATTTCAGTGTGTAAGAGGACGCCTCGGTAGCTTAATTGGTTAAAGCACTCGGCCGGATATCGAGGTATCCCGGTCAAGGCGAATGATTTTTACTCTCTGAAATGGTTGCATCTTCTCCTTAATTTTTCTTGAAATCTGTGCGTTTTACTCAGTACATGAATTGTTATTGATTATGGTTAGTTAACTTCAAACGATATCGAACGATTGACTGGATGAGAAATTCATATAAATTGTTGACATTTTCGCATTGGTTAGTAACTTGAATTCCTTGTCCTCGTCATATTTCCCATGGTACATGAATGGGTAATTTTTAAAGACTCTCTGAAGTCCCAACTTCCCATGAAGAATAAATGTCTCGAAGGGCTCTATCCATGAGTCAGTGAATTTGACGGAAAGGTCTACTGCACAAGATTCTCTACAATTGTCGGGATGAGGAAAAACTCAAGAAATAGTTACATAAGTGTACTCGCAGAATCAACAGAGAAGTATCCTTGTATCCAGTGTATCCTTGCTTACATCTACATCTACATAATACCCCGCAAGCCGCCGCAAGGGCGTGTGGCGGGAGGTTGTAGGTCACCACCCAAAAAAGGAAAAAAGAAATACCGCATTCAAAACCAACACACACATGCAAACCCCAATCCACAGCAGTGCACACATTCATCGTAACATCCCATCATTCGACGCGCATGCAACCACACATCTACCTCCCTTCACTCCACCAGCATGCAAGTACATACGCTTAACTACAACAAATAATTTTACCCTAGGATGCAGCAAGAAATTTATCACGAACGTGCAAGCTACAGAGTAACTTCATGCTACAGAGTATCTTTTTTACTATTGAGATTTTCTTCCTTTTGTAGAGAAGTGTCACAAAGATCGACATGTCTTCATCCGTACAATATCATAAAAAAGGGGTTAACTGCTGATTTGAATGTGACAATGAATAAAGAGGAGACAAATGAAGGTCTATAACGTGCAATTGTGCTTTTTGTGCCGAATTCGTCGTCATTTTACTTCGTCTAAAAGTTTCCCGGAGCCGCGAATTGAAATATTAACTTCTAATAATTAATATTTTAATGCGTAGATTGATAAAGATTTATGATAAAAACGGTAAGTACTGTACGATTTAAATTTAAAATAGGGCCTAGAACTTAAAAGCTTCTCTCATTCTCTAGCACCATTGTTTCATCAACAGCTTGGTCTATGAAGAAGAGTTTCTAATGGCAAATTCACTTGGCGCTAGAAATAGTAATTTATTCACTGTTTTCAGATGGGACTCATGTGTACGTTTTAAGTGTGAATTGTAAATCTAAAGTAAAACTGAATGATCACTTTCCATCGTACTTTTATACAAATGCCCAATTGCTTAGTTATATTATTCATTGTATGCTTTCTCTATACTTTCCAACATATTACTGAACACATGGCATGGCTCGCCATAATATGCTTGCAGTGTATTCCGTCGGCTCGTCTTATTTCTTGTCTTACAGAAATCAGAACTGGGAGGTGGGAGTGGTTAGTTAGAAATACAGCTCGGGGCGACGAATTACTCGTGATGGAATAACTCTGCCGTATAAATGAATCCATTTGGATGCCCCTCATGTCTTCTGCTATGGTCTGACTGGCGCCTCAATATGTAACAATGCCAAATGAGACACCCACTGATCATAGATTCCTCCATTGTTGAATCGGTTCCAAAACGCCAGCTGGCTTTAGTTCATTCCTCAAGAAAGATGTTATCTGTAGTAATATTTTCAAGGAGGATGGATTTAATACAGCACTCTCGAAGATAACCACACCCAGATAACTCCACTATCACGGAATTGTGCATTGATTCACTAGCTCAGGCCTTGAGCCTGGATGTTGTTATTTTCAGACACATGACATGGCGGGTTTAGGGTATTTTCTATGTGTATGTGAATATGTATATTATATATACATTCATACATACATAATGTATATATATATACACGTGTGTGTGTGATTATGTACTCAATTCACCCTTACATATTTTTATCTGTTAATATTTTTGGAGAAAAACTTTAGTCGATATACTAAGCTTCTCCATTTTATTCTGACTAGGAAGTTTTATTCGTCATGAGAGTTTTGCGGAAGGCTAAATATCTATGAAATAATTGAAATTATCGAGGATATATTTAGACATAATTTATTTAGGGAAAGTATTTGTTTAATTTCTGGTATACATTCTCTTTTAAAAGGATGAACACACACACAACTATCGTGGCATCACCACCTTTTACGTGATAATCATCACATCTGGTTCCGTACCCTGAGTAAGAATGCAGTAATCTCTTATTAAGTCGCTTCCTCTTGGGTAATTTTCATAATGCATTTTATGTCTCAATAAATGAACTATATAATAAGCTGTTATCCTAACTCTGCTTCTCTTTTAATTTTCCTTGTATTTTATCTTTCAATGACTTAATCTTCATCCTTTTTCTCTTTCCTCGAAGATATTTGTGTTCTCACACCTTGAAATATTTACAGATATTGTTCAAATCCTTTTAGCACATTTTCAATTATAAATGCTTTGCTGTCGTTTGATTGTTACCATTCCCATCCGTTATCACGTGTAAAAATAAGTATGTTTTCACTAATATTTATTCAGTAGGGTAATGAATGTGGTATTTTATCTAGAATAACCAATTTATGTGATGCAACTGATTTTAATTAAAACAAATTTCGCGAAACGATACACATTTTGAGGTTAATATTGAATCTCCTCTGATGGCAGTCAGTCAAATCTCAATCTTATGGTGTTTTCGTTGGCAATTACTTTAATTACTCCCTGCAAAACAAAACTAACATTTTTAAACCAATATAATAAGCCATTCCTTAATGCGCTGTTTCATTAGGCAGTGACGCTGTTTTTGGAAAAGAAAGATTGAAAACAAAGTACTTATTCTTTCTTCGTAAAAACAATTGGGAAATCCGTTGGCGACACAACCACATCCTCACTCAGCACACCCTAAAATACGAATAATCCAGGAATACTCGAGGTGGAATTTTTTAATTGTGTTTATTTTCATTTATCGTTTCCTTTCCTCATGAGAATTCTGTGTACTCGAAAGTCACCGGATGAGTTGACATTTATTTTGCGAGTCTTAGATGGGCTAGGGATTGTGAAAGTAAATATTGTATTGAATCGCACATTTTAATGCTGAGCGAAGATTGAGTCGCGTGAAGGAAATGAGCGTAAAGATATTTTCGGACGCAAAACACAAAGCTGGATGGGCGCGAACGGCCCGCCGGGAGCAGAGTCTCATCCACACCCCCCCTTTACCCCCTCCCCACGCTGGGTGGAGCGCACGCTGGGGGCGGCAACAGCGAGGGCGGGCGGACGTGAGCTGACTTGAATGGGTGGACATTTTGGTCGCCCGTGGGGACGAGCGAAGGGTGGGGAGGTGGAAGGAGGCGAGCCGGGAAAGCCGCGGATTCCGTGGCGCGGCATTGTATTTTGAGTAGTGTCGAAATCCGACATCCCTCCCACCCACCCGCGTTCATGGGGAGCTTCATTGCTCTTTGTCTGTCTTTATCGGGTATACTCAGGATTTTTTAAAATTCGACCTACCACGCTGTGGAGAATAGTGGACCAAATTTGCCGTTCCGGCGGCCACTTTTAAAAATGTTTTATCCTTGTAGGCTTCTTACGTTTAGAAAAAATACGTAATATTTACCTTCTCTGAATAAAACAGGTTCTCTGTGTGTGCCGTAGGCAGTCGTGTTAACTCACCGAACAATGGAAACGGCTTCATCGTCTGGGGGTGGCATTTCGAGTTGATAGCTCGAGTGGTATTGTCTAAAAAAATAACTAAGTAGTTCTCCGCAGTTTGAGACTAACATTCTCCGTATGATAGCCATCAAAAATTGACTATCCTTCTAGATGGATCTCATCCAAATATAAATCCAAGTAAGCAAGGATTGGCTATTAAAGAATCATGAAACATTAATTTATTTCGATTTGGAGATAAACAGTTTTAATCCTTATTGCCGTTGTTTACTTGTGAGATGAAATTCTTAATGTATGCCATATTTTTCTTAATTTAGTGTCTTTATACATTTGTTTACACATAATCACACTATGGATGCAAATGTTGATAAATGTCTTTTTACTTCCATTATTCAACACGATCAATGTGAAGTACACTATTGACAGTTTGCACCAAATCATTTTGAATTATCGATTTAATGGGAATTTATTTTAAGGGGGATAGAGAGTAAGACAAATGAAGAAGAGTTAGATGGTATCGAAAAAGAGAGGCAGGGAAAATTTGAAGACCGTAAAAGTAGAAAGATAAATATTCACAGAAACTAGGATCTATATTGCTTTAGTAGAATGAGCTAAGTGATAGCATAAGTGGGAAGTTTTATACGGGAAGCAAGGAAAAAAAATGTGAAAAGATGAAGAGAGATTTTTTTAAGGTATTCCTATTATATAATATATGTGTATGTACTTCGCCCAAAGGCTAATCGAATTGCAGATTACTCTTTAATGGGTAGCTTATAAAATAAAGGTAGGTTGTGGACAGTCACTAAGACCTACGACGTATCCTAATTACTTTCTCTTGTTTTACCCACATTTTCTCTTCTATTTCTTAAATCTTTCTACTTGTCTACATGCCATACAAAAATAATGTTTTCTTCCATTCTATCCCTTCCCTACATAACATTGCATGTTTCTCTTCACTTGCTCCATTTAATATCACACTGTCTCTCATTATATCCTACGCTTATTCTCTCTACTCTCTTCGGACTTTACCTATTTAAAACTTCGTCTTTTTTCTTTCACTCCGAAATTTTTTTTTCCATTCTTCATTAAATATGTGTTCCTTCCCTGAGTCGGGTATTTGAGCTTGTATGTAATGTGTAATAGTTACATATAAAACAAGAGCATTACCATCGATCATTGCCCATGGCTGTACGAGCGATCATAGAGAGGTTTTTCCTAAAGTTATCCGTAATTGGTGCGACTCCTGACCGTGTTACTTGCCAGGGAGATAAGGCCTTCGAATTCCACGTCTGAGTGGTTTCGAAACCTCATTCCCTCTGGCAGAATTGGCGCAGGCGTCGAGTTGTGTGGATGGCCCCGACTGCCTGTGGCCAATTTGTAAAATTAAAGTGACGGCGTGACAACTAGGATAAGAGAGAATTAAGGGAAAGAAGGACTTAGCTGATGGATTATATTATCACACAAGATGGGCACGAATGGGTGTGCAGTAGAATGTTTAATCTGACAGACAATTTAAGTCCACAAAATGCTCCATAGAGGAAGACATGTAGTGCTGAGAAATCATCCCTCAAGCTTGAACTATAAAGCTTCAATTTTGCCTTTAACCCGAAATATTTTTAGCGAAAGTAATACCGATAGATCGCAAAAAAAATTGCGAACGGTAATGGGTTTTGGCGGGTTATATAACCTGTATTCAATAAAATGGAAAAATGGCTTGCAAGAGAGACATTTTAAGTCACAACACTTATATATTGGTGAAACGCTTTGGTTAAAATACTTGATTCTGAAATTTTAAAAGACCAGGAAATATAGCAGATAACGGCAGCTTAGCTAGTTCAAAAATAAAAACATAAACAAAATAATTCGGGATGAAATTAATGTAGGATGACCAAAAAGAATGAGAATCCATAAAAAATTATCAAAATATAAATTCAGAAAAATTAAGGCAAAGACAGTGAATAATTTCACCCTTATGCAGTATGCTGAATAAGGACAGAAAATTCGCCAATGCATCAGATCATGAATAGTCTCTGCCTTCAAAACGAAAAAGATTTTGTTTACAAGTAAAACGAATTTAATATTGAGACAAGGTTTTCTAAATGTCACGATATGGTGTATGCATAGAGTAATATGGCACACATGGACTATGAAGAAGAAAGAATTAAAATATTTGTGAATTTCGGAGCTGTGGTTATGGAGGGGAACGCATTACGGTCGGATACGGTTAGGAATTAGGGGTCGTCCTTACATTACTGAAGATCATTTTCGCCTTTTTGTGGGAAAACAAAACAACCTACCCCAATATTGCGCAACGTTCGGCGCTATTGCTAATACGTTCATATCAAACAAGCATCTTTTTCTAAGAAAATAAGGCATTTAGTTTTGACGAAGCGGTTTTCACTACCATTACCAATTAATCACTAAAGGTATCTATTTGCACTAAAACATATCCATTATCCTGCATGAAAACTCTTTTTTATTTTAGTTTTATCTAAGTACGAGTACATGTAGTAAAATGGACCAAATATTCCGAAACTCAACTTTTTTTTAACTGGCTGATCAATTTTTAATTGAAATTGGCAATTTTTCACAAAATAAAATTTCATTTTATATTTTTTTATTAATACGTATGGTATTCATGGTGTTATTAAAATTTTATTTTGTGGAAAATTGCCAATTTTAATTAATCATGATATTCCACCATATCATGCCTGAAACGTCTCTTTTTATTGGCTGATCAATGCTAAAATAATTCTGCGGTTACAGTTGCATTATAGAACATTTGCATGATGTCCTAATTGATGTTCAAGGAGAATAAAAATTGTTTCTTCAAAAACAGTAACTGAAATAATGTAAAAATAAACCTACTTAAGGTTCCACCTGAAATTTCATCCCCCCTCCTCGAACCCCGGCAATGAACCCCCATCAAAAGGCTAACGTAATTTAAAGTCTGAGGGATGGCGTGAGAGAAATCCCAGAGATTACCAAAAGACGATAACTGAACTGGATGGATACATGCCACGACGGCCTTCCGTGCCAAGAGATGCGACGGAAGAGAACGTGTTAGTGAAGAAATGCCGAAGAAAATTAATGCGGCCAGTTGATGACTTGTTGCTGGGACGGAAAGTACAGCGTACGTCGGGAATGGACTAACGAGAGGAGCAGGCGTGTGGAGGGGCCTTGGCGAACATTTAATTATAATGCATGAGAGAGAACTGACCTTTCAGGCGTCAAATCGTGAAATTTTTTTAAGCTTTACAAAGAAAAGATATAGATTGTCGAGTACAGGGAGCATTTGTCATCTTTAAAATCACCGGCAAAAGCAACAGCTTACATAGTCATTTTAAGTGCGAGGAAGGAATTGATCGCCAGCCGTGTATTGGATCTCAAATATGTTAGGAAATGAAGTAATACCTGGGAGGTAGGGCAGGGGTAGTGGTAAGAAATAACAATAATAACCAAGAAAAGGACTGATGCGAATGAGTTGGGTATATGGGAGACTGAATCGCGTCGTTAGTGTAAAACTGTGAAAAAAATTAATTAATTTTTTCAAATTTTGATAAGACATTGTTTTCATGTAATATACGAAAGTTGTTGGCACTAATTCCACTGTTTTAAAGAAAATTTGCCAATTTTATAAAGTGTTTATTTCATTCTGTTAAGAAGCACTGGTGGTAATAACGTGTAAGTATTTCAGATTAGAGAACCGGAAGACAAGGTTAACTTCTGTGTGGAATACTGGTGTGTCTTTTGTTAGACGTAGAATGTTTACGGAACGATAAACTTTCGAGAGAAAAACGGCGTCTACGCTAAAATGTCAGTAGCTTAGGGCGCCAAAGTGCATGTAGTATCTGACGGACTCGGTGTTGAAGTTAGGGTTGGCCTCACAACATGCAAGCAGGGATCAGAATTCGGGTGAAAAAATCCTCCCTTTCGAGATTAAATGTTCCCTTGACTTGGGAAAGCTTTGAAATATCTACCGTACCAAGCCTATGCCCGTAAATATTCATTTGGAATTGGTAGTTTTGCAGATACGTACCGTATCCCCAATAAAAGGTTTTGTTTTGGAGGAAAGTGGCTACGAGTACAACTCAAATGCCCAATAAATCCATGTAGAATTGCATCACCCATTCACAGTGTCTTAAACTGAGACTGTCTATCCTGCAATTTTCCTGCGACTAATGGGTCTGAAATTTTGCCTTGTGGTGCTTAGGATTTTAGACTAAAAAGAAATTTAGGAGTCTACTGTACGCGTTACTCCTAATTTTCTTCACGACAAACTACCAAAATAACACCTTTTTCTACCCCCTAAGGTTTTAATTAAAGCATATTTGTTGTCTTACGTGTACAAATGGTCAAATACAACAAATAGTTATTATTTTGCCTTAATTTTTTCTCAAAATACAGCTTAATTTTATCAATTAGGGCAATACCAAAATACCGACAAGGTTAATGATGTAATATAACTTCTCTTCGAGTCATTGGAGCAGTTTTCATAATGATTTAAAAGGCTAGGTAACTACAGCATTAAAGATATTTAACCTGGCTCCTAACGTCATGTTTCAAAATTGAATTCGGGAATGAACTCAAACTTGCAACTTTAACCTTAGCAATCGAACTTATTGCTTGACAGTATGTACGGTATATTGAACAGGTATTTAACAGGATGCATTCCCGTATGCCCGTGAGAGAGTTGTGGAAGGGCATGAATGTTAATGAACTGATTGAATGATCTCTACCGTCGGAGTCACTATGAGACAAGCATAAATGCATAAACTGCGTGATTTCTGCCTTTAGTGTATGCGCTACGAGCATAATGCCAAAAGAAAACCTAGCAAACTGTTTCATAGTTCTTTCTCAAACGGTCCCTTAATAACGGTGTGTGCAGCTCATCATAATTTGTTGGGTACAGCTGACTGCCTAAAATTATTCATTCACTGTTTATTTAACTCGAGTGGAAATTTAGGGGGGCAGTGGAAATTGGTAATTGGAATTGTTGATATGTTACCGATGTCTTCCATTGTGGCATCGGGAGTTCCCGTTCAAGGCTGTGATGAAACACGCGGCGCAGGGCTCGCTCAGGAATGTGAAATCTTCGATGCATGATTCTTGTTTATTTTCACGTTTGTTTGGGCACGAGACGCAATTCCGTCATATATATGCGAGGTACATTGCAGGTAGGAATAGCTTCTCAAGATCGGAGGAATTTCTAAATGAGCCGCCGGTCACGGAATGCGCATTGTAGGGACGGCACTGCTCGTTCTACCCGGGAATTCGATAGCAGGAGCCTCATAAAAACGATCAAATGACCCTTCAGGACTCTGGTTGGCTTACGGTAAATTTCTAATAGGTATGCTTTCAGAATGACAATAGTTTAAAGGGGTGGGGAGTGACGGATATTAACGACAGTGCATTTTGCGCCCAACTCGAGGGTAGGTAAGACTTGACTGAACGGAGGAGGGGTGGTGAGTAATCCGTCGTTGGAATGTACCTATCCTGAGCAAAGAGCATATCCAAGCTACAGCACCCAACGTGACAGATGGGTATTAGTCTTGTTAGTTTCCTTCCAGCTGCACCCAATTGGGAATTCGGAATATATCTGTACAATCCGTCATCCCAGGAAATCGATAACGAGACAACGATGATTCGTTGCGCGAAAATATATAGTATACAGGTATTAGCTACCCCACCATTGTATTGATTAATGTCAAAAGAGGATTTTAAAGAATGCTTTGTTGTGAGATGAATTTTAAGGAAATTTGTGGCATGTTAGCGAAGGCTTTGGAACAGGATCCATCAAACATTTTTCTTAAGGCCAGTTCATAATGAATACTCGTATGACTCAACTTAGCCTCAAGTATGCAGATGTTGGAGGGTCGTTCACATTTCCGAAAATATAAGAACTGCAGCTATTCAGAGAACACGTTTGTCTTTTCCCAGTTCAATAACAAGAACAACCTATTTATATCGGTCAACTGTACGTAGAAATAACTAATGATGTAATTAGCAACCATAAGATGAATGTCCATGCGTACACATTGAGGTTGATTTGATGGAAATATCCGTCAGTGCTCGTTTATTTATTTAATTAATTAAATTTTCGTAAAGAAACGGCTTTTCCCTCACGAGTTCAATTAATTTCGACTCCATAGTGAATAACTCGTGGGCTGAATAACACCAGTAATGAATACGTGTATTTTAGTGATTCGTGGCGCTTGGCGCCGTGACCGTGCTTGCATGAAGTACCTACGACCTTGTTCTTGCCTCTGATTGGGCAAATTAGGGATTTAGATTGAAAAGAAGAACATGGGTCATCTCGCGTTCCATAATGGTAAGTGAATGGTCACGTTCTCACCCATATCCTATGCCCAAAATGTTTTAAGTTTTTACTATGAAGTTCTTACGTTCTACTTAAACCAGTCTTTAAACTGGCAGGCTACTCATAATAATAACAAAAAGGAAGGATTTTATGTGTTATAACTAGCACGGTAATCTCTCTCACCCTTAGAGCGAGCCCATCCAAGACATTGGCGAGGTGGTAGCCGAGCGAGTAAAGCGTTTCTTGCTCAGAAGGTTTCATGTTGTACTATATTTCCATTTGTTTTAACTTTGGACAGCCCCATCTGAAAGGTAATTGGAGTTACTGTGTTTCTGTTATCTGTGGCCTGATTTTGTTTTATCACAAGCAGATGGAGTTATAAGTGAGATTTTCCCTTGTCCGATAAAACACACTTGAGATTTGATTATTGCTTGGAATTAATTTATTTCTGTTTTTTCAAAGCCAATGCATCAAAAAAATGCATTCCGAAAGCTGGGCCTCAGCCCATTACTACCAGTCTAATCTGTTGGCGACTGTCGTAATAAACCTTCCGCAATGAACCATTCTGTACACAGGACATTGATTTCTCCGGCTATTAATCTACATAAATAAAAATGGAATTTTATAACGACCGTCACGTCTTAAAATTTAGGCCAATAAAAATTACATATTCAAAACACAAGCAACGGACGCGGATAACTGCGAAATATTTGTTTTTCAAAAGATATCAGCACTTGGATAACGCCGACGGCACTCCCTAATGATGGGAATGTCCTTAATGGATTTTTCAAAAATTCCCAATACGCCTACCTGCCAGGCGACGCGGAAAAAATGACGGATGACAGCGTGAAACACACAAGGTGCTTGGGTAACCCGATACACCGGAGTGTATCTGGAGTCACCGAGGTAATTTGTTTCGCGGCCGGTGACAGAAGACTAACAAGTTCCCATCGGCCCAACCTCCACCCCCACCTCATCCCCACCCCCGCCCTTTAAACTCCCCTCTCCGAACCGTTTTGTTCCCATTACGTAAAAATCCACCCCTCGCGCCCATTTCTCTTCCCACCCCGCTCCTCACTTCCCCTCTCTCCCTCTGTCTCTCCCTCCACGTCAGGAGTGTTGAGTGGTACGATGAGGCATGGATGGGAAGAAGAAGGATGACAAGCCGCCGCGTCGCCTTCCCTTTGCCATCGCTAAATCCCCACCGACTTAATCACCACCTCCTCTCATCGGTCGCAGACACATGTTCCTTCCCGACATCTTCCTCCTCTCCTCCCTCCTTCCCCCGCACCCGCTCGACTCCCCAGTGTGGTCTTCTCATTCCTCCTCCCCAACCATCTCTGCTCTCTGTTCGGGGTTCTTTTTCCTTCCCTTTCATTATCACCTCCACGACAATTAGATCCGGCGCCCTCATAGCTGCTGCTGCCACGCGCCGTGGCGTTAAAAAAGCAGGTGCCGAGGTGAGGAAGCGTGAGCCTGTTTGTTTTCCTCTTTCGCTGTCGTTTTTTGCTCCTAGTCCTAAGAGAGATACGCAGCTTGCACAGTATTCAATTAATCCAAGCTAGTCGACCGAGAGAATGCGCTGCGTATACTCCTCATTTTTCAAATTTGTCGACTCCAGCTCCAACGCCCGGAGGGTCATCACCTTTACACTTCTGTGTTTGAATCCAGGTGGATGCATTGGAAATTTTACACGCGGTCGTCAAATTCAGTAAATTTACAGTACAGCGATTCGCACGGGTGATATTTCGTACATTTCTGGATAAAAGCGAGCCGCATTCAGTATCAATACTGTGAAATCTCTTTTCCTTTTAATTGATAAAAGATAGTTGTGTGTGTGTATGTGTGTGTGTGTGGAAATGTGTATATACATAAATATATATATTTTTTATAAAAATATATTATATAAATATATAAAATATTTATATATATATATATATATATACATTTTTTTCAGGGGAAAAATACCGTGTTTCACAAAATACTATCCATATAGTATACAGGTGTACAATATGTATAAACACTGTGTATATATATATATATAATATATATACACACACACACAGAATGCGTCGTTGAATTCCTACCTTTATCGGACATAACCGGTTGGTGAGAATACTTGTCTAAGGGGAATTTTTCATTGGAGAAGCCATGATATTGAAAAATAATTGAATATGTTTTTAGTATTGCTTCATAAAATTACGGCGAGTTTTATAGTATTAATATTGGTAAACATTCCAAATCAGTCGGGTTTATCGGGAGTCTGTTTGGGCTCACCTAACGTGGTGGATTTAATACCCGTCACCAGTTTGAGTGTTATTTAAAAATTTAGCCCCTAGGAAACCAGATGAATAACCAATAGCTGACTGGATACCTGAGGAATATGCCGCACCAAGCATGTCAATGAAGTAAAACAAAAAATATTGCTCTTCTTAGAGCAATATACGGACGAAAACACCCTCCTCCTTTGACCAAAACAGTTGATTCACACTAGGACAGACGGTTCTTCTTCTTTCATTTCCAAATCGTGCTAAAATTTACATATATTAGACCTGATAATGTTATACTGTAACAAAACCTGGGTTGTGAGAATAAAATTTGATGTTGAAAAGCAAAGTGGTTTAATTGAAAAACGTCAGGATGAAGATTTTCCACCAAGTTACGCCAGAAACAGTTTTATTTACATATATTAAGTTTTACATAGTATTTTATGGGTCATCATTTTATCAGCCGCGCTATGTAGCAAATTTAATACAATGCATTTTCCACTATGGGGCATTCATTTTATGACCAAAAGAAAATACGCGAAGAAGAACAGCGTTTAACCGACTGCAGTAGTCAACCCAAAGGTCTATTTGGTAGGTGAGGGTAAAGCTTACTCAGCACTAATCCCAACAGTGTGTTAAATTGAGATTCAGGCTGAGTGTGTGGCCAG
Organism: Hetaerina titia; assembly: GCA_037158775.1. Classification (NCBI taxonomy): domain Eukaryota; kingdom Metazoa; phylum Arthropoda; class Insecta; order Odonata; family Calopterygidae; genus Hetaerina; species Hetaerina titia. Next base: position 94,593,145 of record CM073773.1, on the reverse strand, counting down.
TTCATTTGCTTTTGTTCCTTGTGATTTCCCAGGGACATCTGGTACCCGAAAATTCTCACAGCGTAGATGAAGCTGGAGTGCACAGAGGCGTAACCCTGAATCGAATCGAACCTTTGGTCTTCCGGTCATTAGCTCAGCACTCCACTCATAAAACCACCTTTTTAGAGGTCCACCATAATAAATTAAAAATTAGTTAACAAAAATTATTGTCTTTAATTAATACGTTCAAAAATTCATGTACATATCTTTAATTAACGAGTTGGGACAAGTACTGTACATGAAAGACTAGCAGTTAAGAAAAACTTCTGTTATTTCCCCCTATGAAAATATGTGTGTCGAATTTGTTGAGAGAAGACTGTCAACGTAAAGTAGACAGCATGCTAGCTGAGAAAAAAACTTACTTTAATTAAAAAATATTTCAATTATATTGAACCAAAAAAAGCAAATATAAACTACGTGAGGACAAAAAGAAATCTCGACACCTTCGAAAACAGGTAATAGGTTTTAGTACAGACAGTCTGTCCCAAAAATAATTAGAATGATTTTTTTCCAACAATTCAGATGGCTGAAGTGGGGTGATTTGTGTGGGAATGGTAATGGTAATGGGAGATCTTGAGAAAGCTATGCGACCCACGCGAGTTAACTGTGGACATTTACTACAGTGTACGGATTGCTGCTAGACTGGAGTCTTGTTCGACGGTCACGTCACGAATTCGCGATGCCACTTTCTAATGAGCAATGATATGTGATAAAATATTACATATTTTCCACTTTACTTTTCCACTGTACGAAAGAAAGAAAAGAGAAATAGGAACTTATGCATTAGGTTCATACCTTACGCTGTTAAAATATGCTGTTTATTCCCTGTTTTTATGTGGGACAAAATCTCATGTTTTTTTATTATCAATATCTCTGCTCTTGAAGGCATGGTCTTGTCTTCCATAACGTGATAGAGATTTCAAAATATGCTGCACGTATTCATAAAGCATGCCTTCTTTCGAATATAGTGTGAAAGAATGTAGTACTAGACAATGAATTTGATTAACTGGAATGCATATCTGTCATTATCAACTTAACTTCTTTTGCTTCATGGAAATTCTATCTTTACAATTTTTTTTGTTAAGTTACAGTGGATTTTATATTTCATACAACCGTTTATTTTGTTATATCTCGCGTCGAAATCTCGCCGTTCAAGGTGTAAATGCGTGTCGACCAAAGCCACCAATAATCCTCTTCTTTACCATTGAACTACGGCGTATTGTGGTGGGAGGCAAAACAGTGTGCCTGGGGCGTATCTAATGGAGAGTTGTCCCAGGGGAAACAATGAAAATCGTATATGCACCTCCGCGTGTACTTCACAGAATGCAGTTCAGTATTCCACCTCCAGTTCGGAGTACGATTCGGTGACGAGAGTAGCACCACCGCAGATATAGAGGAAGAGAGAGGCGGAACAAAGCTTGAAAAAAACATGATGCTGACCAGCGCAACAGTGGGCGAGTAGGAGCTATCATGTAGCTTTACTTCACTCGTTACGTCTCGGGCAACTCATACCGGCCTGGATTGCATAGGAGTTCGGGGAGGGATTTTTAGTTGGGCGGCGAACGGCTCCCACCAGTTGGTGGGATCCCTTGAATTTAAATCGATCCAGAATTAGCGAAATGTAGACTTTCGGATTTAAATATTTATTTTAATCATTTCCGCTGAATTGCAGAGTCGAGGCATGATATTATTGGATGATTTTCCGAAATCTACCCCACCCTACCCCCTGATTTCAGCCACCATCCCATCGCAATATTTTGTTAAATTATAGCCTCTCTTATTTTTATGGTCGATTGGCCAAACCATTAAATTAGCACTTAAAATTATTGTGGAAATGTGTGTTTAGCATTTTTATAATATGTACATGCTAATTTCAAATTTGTCATTAAACCACCCGGAAAACCGCAATGGTGGCTTTTAATCGCAATACTTTATTTTTTCAAATTTAAAAACATTATAAAGCTACATATTAATGTTTTGAATACATATATGTAATTATAGTAGAAAGCAGCTATTTCAAAGCAGCGGTGGAAGAGCAGTAGAATAATAGAATATTTTAGTAGAGGACTTGAAGTAGGTCTATCAAAATTGTCGGTGGCTGAAGGGCTAAGAAGATTTAATGCCAAAAATTTATAAAGTTATATAATACCCATTTTACATCAACATATGCAGTATGCATAACTATTTGGAAACCCTTTTCGTTGATTGCATGTCCGGGTAACGAAGGAAATAATCAAAGAAGAAGAATTCCTTTCGTCAAACACATTACGTTGACTAAACTATATCAAAATTAAAATCATTTTAATAGGCACAAAAATCTTCAGGCGTCAAGAATTCTATATTATATCAGTTATGTTGAATTTTTGTTTGCAGCAATATTGGATAAAATATAAAAGTACTAGGAGCAAAAACGTGCCTTCTCATTTACTTAAGTATCAGTTGAGTTCGACGATTTTGTTTCCCTGCGTATTGTAGGAAGACGTGCTTTTCATAAAACTCACCCGACTTTTCAGTTGAGACAGGTACTATTTCCGAAAGGCTTTCTTTCAACTGGATGCACTGCTGGAAGATTTTGATTCTTTTTGGCGTAGAAGAGCTTATTTTCTTTGCATGAAGAGCGGGTTTCTGGAAAAGCCGAGATCAATTGAATAGGCTTTGGCATAAGAGATGCATTCTCGAAGCCTTATTGTGTGAATGCTGATAAAATTCACTCAGGTGATTTGTATTGAAGGAATTCACGGAGAATTCCGAGAGTTCAGTTTTTATTTAACGAAGAAAATTATTTTTCCATGTGATTTCCCTAAAGACTCTAACGCATACTTTATAAACCCCTTTGGAAATTTTTTAAACTTATCGATTCTCCATTATGATAATTTTTTTAATTTGGCTACATTCCCAGGACATATTTCAGAAATTTGAGACTGAACGATGTCAATTGCAGTTATATCTAGAACCAACGATAAAACGTCATATTTATTTGGCCCCTTTTATTCTCTGCATCGTTCTAGGCAATAATACAAAAATATTCAAAACTCTTTTGCAAAACAAATAAAATCTCCACCTGCAATGAATCAGATGTACTCGGATGTTTACTTTGTTTTCACTTCTATGCAGAAATGACAATGAATCTTCTGATTGATTTTGACAACGTGTCCGTACCAGGGGTAAGATAATCGACACTCTTCCGCTCGTTGCCGCACTTGCTCCCGTGACGTAATTTTCCTTGGATGAAGCTCCAAGTCGCGAGTCTTGACTCAGCTCTGTTGACCCGTGGTATCGACGCGCGTGACAGTGTTCCGCAACGTGAAACTTGAAGAAAGATGACAAAATTTTAGTTGTACGTAATACATCACGTTAACTACAAGAAAGCGTGCGTTGTAAATGTCCACTATCGTACACTAGTAACAGGAAGAGGGAATGCAACAATTTCAGAGAGTAAAAATCATTCGCCTTGACCGGGATTCGAACCCGGATCCCTCGATATCCGGCCGAGTGATTTGCTGGGTACACTCACTGGGAGATGGCTTCATTCTGTGTTTTGAAGAAATAAAAAAATTACATTTCTAATGGTAAATACATTTCATTATTCTCTGAGAATTCTATACCACTCTAATCATAAGAGCGATTTTCTGGTGTATAATTTCTTTGTTATTAATATTCTACCTACTAGAGGTAAGTGTTTAACGGCCAGTAGCGAATATTTTATGCAAGTCTACGCATCGCAAGAACTTCCTCTCCTTTATCCTATTTATTCTCATTTATCTATAAATTTCCCTCACTTTCATGCCGTCTAGGAAAGCATATTACTCATTCCTCTACGCCGCTTACCCATCATTCTCTATTCTATTATCGTCCATATCGTATTTTTTTAGAATTTCCCTCGTACAATTCCTCACTTTGCTACTTTCAAAATTTAATGTGTTTCCTTCCTTCCGGTGTATCTGATTTACTCTATCATTCGCCACACAAAAATTTCGAAAGCCTGCAATCTGTCCTCATTCATTTTCCTGTAAGAACAGTTTTCAAAGCTCTACGCTCCATTATTAAGTAATTACTGGTAATATTATGTGTATCGCCACGTCTTTGCATAGTGTGCTTACCATCGATTCCATTCTTAATAAATCCAATGCATGATACAGGTATGCTTATTCAAGTACCGTAGTATTTTCTGCCGCTATTCATCAGCAGAAGATCCTGGTGAACCCTACATCAGCAATTGCCTTTTAATCTTTCAATAGTGAGGCTTTCACACTCATTCATTTTGTTCTGTTGTGTTTTGCATTTGTCCATTTCGTGACGGCAACCTTTAACATTACCAGCCGCTAAGGTTACTAAGGCGGGGAGAAATCTTCTGCGTCGTCGAGACGATCTCCACAGATATGACAAATTATTTTCATCCTCCGGAAGTACTAGATAGGGTCAATTTCAATTAAATTTGGCCTTCATTCTCCAGTTTCAATCTCAATCTCTCTGTTCGGGTATCTGTATCTGTCGTTTTCCAAACTCAGCGAGGTCTGTTGAGTGACCTACGCCAAATAGACTGATTGTTTGTTATGTGGCGTTTTATGTAGATCGGTGAACAAACCGAAGTCAAGCCTGCTCCTCTTTGTTGGAGCATTGTAACTCAAACTTTGGCAGTGAGAGTAGAATGAATGTGTAAATGGAGAATGGTAACTGAATGGAATAAAATACACTGAACAGAGAGATACACATCTGTTCGACTGAGAAATCAGACTTTTCAATTTTTTCAATCGAGATTCACTCATATCTTATTAATTCCTACATGAAGCATTTGATATCAAATGAATGAAGATTCCCAGTGGCAATTATTTTGCTACGAATAAGTTATTTCTGTTGTATCATTGATCTCCAGTAATGTTATATGAACAAGGATAATTAATAGCTTAAATAATGAAATGTAAATTCGTCGACTAATTCAAAGTTATCTAATAATTACAACATCCGTGCATTTTAACATCTATAAGCAATTGATAACAAATGTTGTTAGATTTGATTACTTTTTATGAAGAAAATTTCAAACATATATTTCGTGCACATACTCAGAAAAACCAAGTCAAATCTGAGAAAAAGTAGAATATATAGTTTCTACCATTCTGTTTTCTAATGAAATAAGCGCATCGGGAGAAAATTATAAAAGTCTATAGTTTTTCTATTTCCAGTTTTTCAATGCCTATAAGCCTACAACTCCCTTTGATTAAAGAGATGCCTCAGGGGAAATAAAATGAACATAAATTTTGAATACCTAGAAAACAGAGCATCATTATTCTTTGATACTCGTAATTAAATTCTGCCTTTGGTAGCTCGTTCATTCCTAGAATACGCGTTTATTCTGCACAGAAAGGCGGTCGTAACAGCGCGTGATAGTGATATATGTTTGTATAATCTGAATTTGCGCTTTATCTCCTTTCTATTTGCAATTGTTTGTGATTCATTATCCGTCGGGTGTTTGATAGCTCTCTGTTTACAGAGAGTTCACTGTTCTTATTGCCAAATCATATATTTAGATATCTTTTAATCGATGTTTATCCGCTGTAACACTCGCATTAATCCACCAACAAAGATAATCGAAAAATGAATAAAACTAAAGGAAGAATTGAAAAAGGTTTATCTATCATTTTATGTGGGTTATCCTTACTACATTGAAACGGTATTATGTGTTTTGTGTTCATTAAGGGAAGTGTAATATGCACAAACCCTTTAAGCACCCGTGAGTAAGGGATCATAATAGGTGGTCACGTGTTGTCGTAGTTATAACATTATTTGTGAAAAATATTACTAATTTCATTTTTTATATTAAAAATTCGCACAATGCTTCATTTTAAAATGTCTTAATGTCAATTTATTTTTCAGTTATAAAAAATATCATTGCGTAGGTAGAAACTCCGAATGGTGAGCGTTCAAACGAATGCTTATGTTTTTTAAATGTTCAGGAATTTCGAGAAGGCCTATTATTTTAGATGATCGGTGAAACCTAAAAACTCAATAACTGGTAAATGGTTGTAACATTACATTGTATACATATTTTTATACCTACATGCATATGCCCTGATAAACGTATTTAATGGAAATATTAGTCAAATTTCAAGTCTTGCCATTACAATGTGCAATTGCATTTTGATTCTCTGTACAAAAATAGGTGAGCGTGATTAAAGTGCTCTAAATATTACCAAATGTGTTGAAATTATTTTTCAATCCTGCCTACTGTTAGACTAGAGTTTGAAAGCTAGAGTTTCTAATGTTTAGGTATTCAACAGTTGATTAGATGATTCAGTTTAATTCTTGTAAGCTTTACACCCATAAAGTGGAAACCCCTGTTCATGAAGTGCTTTTATGCAATGTTAAGAACAATTTTCATATTTGTTGAGATCTACTTTCTTGGTATCTGACATGTTATTATTGTTTCCCATATATCGCCGAGGATCAGTTCGTGGAATTAATGGCTATCTTGTACATTATATTGTTCTCGTAGTTCTCTGATCATTTATGATCTTCATTGAGAAATAATACTAGAAGTGTCTGTAATTCGTTTTAATAATCCCGAATCTTTGTTTTCCATGGGGAAAGGTTACAATAAAAGTTCAAAAGACTCCAATTAATCTACGATGCCTTTGATCGTAAATCGGAAGATTAAGTAAAACTATGGACCCCTCATTCTTGCTATCGGATTTAACGCTATACGTACATTTCTGCAGTAATGCTTTGGCATTAGGCAAAATCTATACAGAGAATATTATGTCCGGTAAATGTAAAAGTTATATTAGCTCAGTCACGGAATACCATTTAGTAATCGAACATCGACTTCATTTAACAGAGTTTGACACTAGGTTTTTTATTCCAAAGCTACCTAGTGATTGGATCATTGATGAAAAATGAAGAACATTGAGGAATTGAGACAAAAGAAGGGAATGGAGGGAGTTACAAATTGTATTCCATAAGATTTTCCAGATTTTTTTGACACATCACGAAAGACATACCTCACTGCATAAACCTAATCTTATTAGAGACTATTTTAGATTTGAAAATGACATTTTTGCGCTGAAACCTTGGTCGTTTATTGATTAATTAGTGGGGATTTATAATATGGTTCTCTCTTAAATCGTGCGGCAGAAAATTTTGGAGTTTTTCAAAAGCAAGCAAACAGATTTCAGGAAACTATTTATTGCGACCGTAAAGTTGAAAAACATTGGGTGAGTCTAACCGGGAGCCAGTCGTGGAAATACTGATATAAAAACGCTGGTAAAATATAAATGCTTGGCATAATTTCCACGGTGGATGAAACTATCTAACTTGAAATTCGGCAGTACGATTTAATTTATCAATATTTAATAGCTTTCTTTGTGAAACGTTTAGAGGGATAATTCAGTTAACATAACACGCCATTGATGTAAACTGGCATATTTTTTTCTTTCTCGAATTTTATTCCATTCCAAGTCCAGACAGACAGAGATACTCGTTACACGGAAACAGAACCGTACTGCGTTGGTGAGAAGCGATGGAAAAAAAATGATATCAGAGGAAATTCGGCAGCAAAATATCTGCTGTTAATATTATTCCATTTAAAATTGCCCATATAAAATTGAATGGGTTAACAATACGGGCGCGCTGAAACTCGTTTCGAGCCTCGTAAACATTTACGGACACCAATATCGCTCTCATAAATCATGGACTTTTCGTTCATTTTGTTTATCTTTGCGGCTTTCGCGCATTATATGCGAGCGAACGCACACCAATCTCGTGTTTAATTTTTCATTACGATTCAACACTTTCAACTACTCCCCGAGAATTTGGTCATTAAAAAACTTTGAATATTCTCTTTAGCTCTGGGTAGGTGCCCTGAGATTTTATTCATGAGAATATCGTACCAAGGAATGCGCCCCGAAGGCATAAAATGCGAGTCGAATTATTTTTTTCCAATCCGAGATTGAATAACAATACGGATAAAAAATTGATGGTCATGAACAGAAAAATCAAAGTTTCTGTTGAAATTTTAAGGAATATTTATGCTAAATATTTTTTTCCAGTGGTTTCCTTATGTTGACTTCTATTATTTTCATTGGATTTTTTTCATTGTTTTTGGAATAGGATTTGAGATGCCCCAAATTTTTACGGTGGCTTCCAATTCTGAGGGAATGGGTTCGAATACCAAGCTTTGCAGTGGTATTAAGGGCAGGAGTCAGATATTGTAGTTGAATGTCCCAGGGTAAAAATATATGTGTAAAACATAGGATTTTTACTTAGACCTTGTCGGAGTGGTCGCTAAAATTGAGAATTTTGCAACACTTTCCGTTAAAAGTAATTCAAAATGTCGTCGCCACCTGTAAAAAAGGTTCTTCTCTCCCAAATTTGCATTCCACCTTACACCTGTATGTGGAACAAATAGCTTCCATTTTCACAATTATGGCTGCTGGTATAATTTTACTATACCTTTATGTCCGATTCAATTTCTCGGAATTTGTGAAGCAATCTATTTTAATCTCTGCAAAGAAGATTTAACAGTAATCATTCTAAAAAATTACCGTCAAAGATATGTTGACGCATTGCCGCCTTACCCATTGCCACTCAATGCATTTCATCCAATTTTCATCCTTTTTCGTGACTTGGAAAGTTATGAATTTAAATTAATGCACAAAGTTTCAATTGATGAACTAATTCAATTATGATATTTAAGCTATTTGAAATTAAGATAACGCTAATACAGGGTGCGGTAACATAACTACCTTATTTTAAGGGATTTTGCTTTATAAAAAAGGAAGTTATGTTGCCGCACTCTGTACTTTCCAAGATTCCCCATTTTTTCAATTCGTTTCCCGTGCGTCTTTTCCCGCAAATTTTCTCCGTTGCATATATTAAACGATTGGACCGAAAGGAAAATAAATGAGGACGTACTAAGGATGGTGGGTGAGGATAGTGGTTTGTTGGGAGAAATCCTAAGGAGGCAGGAAAATTGGATGAAGGCTAATTGATAGACAGTGGGATGTTGAAGACTGTAATAGAGGGAAGAATGTTAGCCAAACCAGGAAAGGGCAGGAATATGATAGAGATTTCTCTATTTATTGATAGAAGTTACGTATTTTCTCAATTTCTCATGAGATGACCCACGAGTTCATTCGAAAAACGAGGGAAATATTGTTTCCAAGTAGCAGCTCGGTTCCATGAATGAGTAATATGATTGCTTTCGACAAAGAAACTAATTTTCATGCTTGGACGAAGTTATAAAATGGTCTTTTAACGTAAGTAAAACCAAAAAACTCTCACTCTAGAAAAAATATCAGATTTTTGGCGCCGTATTTCACAAAATATTTTTGTATCAAATATAATTATCATTTTCCTGCATTTTTATAGACATCCACTTTCTTTCGTTTGCTTTTAATCTGCAAACATTGAGAGTTTAATGAAATAGTCATTCATTAAGCTACAAATAGAATGTAATTCCTTTTATCGGTGTCAGAACCAAGGATACAACATTTCCGAGTCTCCGTTGCATCAAAATATCAATGTTTCAAATGGGCTCGAACGAAATATATTCTGGGAGTGGCATCAAGAGGGTTGAATTGGACGGTTGTAAAACTGTCCGATTGCTTGAAAATGTACCATCAAAAATAGTAGCTTCTTCAGAATACTCCTACTGTAGTTTTGTTTAGAAAAATAAAAAAATCAGTTTTATGCGGTGATTAAACAATTCCATTACTATTATCTTTTGTACTTCTTCTAAGAATGAAACTAAATGGACACATTCTATGGCAAAGAGCTGTATGGAAATGAAAAGATTGGCAAAGAACAGAATAGGTTTTGGAGCTGCTACAAAAATATTCTCGAATCATCGATATCCCATGACGTTTCCTTAACAACCATTTCCTTTCACCAGCTACCTAAGGAACTCGCCCTCATTCGCTTAATCCTAACGTACTAAGACGCTGGATGTACTCTGCCTTCGCCTATCTATTCAACCATATAGTTGATTACTAAGGTTTTGAAGTACTCATAATGGTTATATGAATGTAGAGGCCAAAGTTTGGTGTCTAGAATGTGGTGATGGACTCCTGTGAGACGTCTCGCTTACATTAATGAGAGTGGGCAATTTAGAGGGAGGGACTGCAGAGTTCACTTTCACGGACGAGTATTGTTTTCGCGGTAGTTCGAGGTTGACTACGTGAGGCTGGTGAATAATAAATACTCTTACCAGTAGCTTTATGTGCATCACGTTAAAAGTCATTAGTAATCACCAAAACTTAAAGTAGTATTTTTAGTGTTTTACTGATCAATGATATTATTCGTATTGCTGAAAAATAATTTATAAAAATATAAAGACACGCATGACTTATTGTGAATGTTAACTAACCGTTGCTGAAAAAGTTTCAGTGTGTCTTTAGGCAGAAAGTAATGCATTTATTTCTTGTAAAATATTAATTAGCGAACAATTTTGTTATTAGTAATTTTTGGAATTCAGCTGTAAAGAATATTTTTGCCTAAAATAATTTTAAATCACAAACGATGGATTTATGGAGATTTAATGAGTAGATGCGTGCATGTTTATATTGAGAAGCCCTTGAATAAATGAAAAACGTATACTTATGAATCAAAAATCCATTTCACAAAGAGAGATCCGAAAATATTGGGACTCTAAGGACTGATATCTCCAAAGCCAACTTGTTAAGTATACCCTCGTAATTTGAGCAAAAAAGAAAATATCGCATGGTTATGGAACATGCCAATTTCAATAACATCAGGTGTTTCTTTATACATGTATGCTGAATATTTGTATTTATGGAGAATACCATAATCGACCATAAGAACCCTCACCCTTTGACCGAGAGAATTAAGCGCCAATCGGCACAGCAAGCAACCCTATTTTTTATTATATATTATAGAATTGCAAATTGTTTTAGCAGTTATGGAACTTAAAGAAAATCGCCTCATACTACGTACTCGTAGTATGCACTAGAATCGATGAAAGAGGAGCTCAAGATAGGCAATTTCGGCGTAAAAGGAAAAATATTTGCTTATGTTTTCACCAAATATTACTCAAATTTCATCTTATGAAAATATCATGACAAATACTCGGATCCAAACCTTAATGATTTTATTTGTGAAATGAACTAATTTCAGTAAACATCACTATAAAATTTGCCTTGAACGAAAATGAGGGATTTTGCGATTTATAGAATGTCAACGGTAGGAGTACGATAGTAACTGAAATATTAGTATTAAGTTTATAAAAATTGAATTAAATATGTAACTCGTCAGTGGGAAAATGTCAATTCAAGTGCCTCAATTTTTCCCCAAATCTAATCAATCCGTCTAGTTTTCGTAAAAATTTTAAATATCGCGTTGCTCTGATAAATACGGGTTGTTGAATTATTGTATTAATGAATCCCATTACGGATCCCATCCTATTAATCACATTGTATACAAAAAATATATATCAGTCTACGCTTGTCCCCTTGTCTGAACCCTATTGAATTATGAAAAACTACGCTCCCTGTCAAAGTTTTCATGTCGTTTTTTACACATACTAGTATATACTTAGTACACATAATAGTATATACTTAAGGTGCCACAATATATTTTTATGCTTCGTAAAATGTGCACAAAGTATTATCTTATATTTTATATTTTTATCATATTATGGAATAATAGTATTTGGACATTATTTATTTCTTATTATTTTCTCCCGTTCCCTTCTCCAAGAATGGGCCAATTTTCACGTAATCCTTAGAAATGTTTTCAGGTTGATGTTAAATGTAAATGTTGATGTGCGTGCGATACTAGTATAATGGAAATTTTGAAATTGATAGGAAAAGATTATTTTTCTAAAATAATTTGCAATGAGTTTTTAAAAATAAGTGTATAGGTACACGTATTATGATTACTTATTGCAATGGATAACACACTTCTAAATGCCAGTTTTCCCCTTTTCGTTTTCCAAAAACTAGTCCCAATCATTGAATTCAGTACATATTTGTAATTATCCTGTATTTTCTACGTTTATCATTATTGTAGAAATTTCAGTCAAATATGTTCTCTTACATAATAAGCATTGGTGCTTAGCTTCAAATTAACCTTTATCTCTCCTTAAGGATTACAAACTCATTACACGAGATGGAGATATTTTTGCCGGGGATTTTTCCCATGGACGATTGCATGAAATATCCACACTCTTACCCAAAATATTCTAACTTTATGGTAACACTCATGTGATAAAATATTTTGGGCTCTCATCAGTGTTTTTGTCGCGTCACTCCTTATTTGCATCGCGCTTTTTCAACTCGTGAGTGCCGTGACGGTAAAAAGAGAGAAAGGGATGTAAGTGCGGGTTGAAAGAAGAATAAACTGATCTTTTCCGTGAAAAATTTCCCTTTCAAAGGGCTCCGAGGGATACAGCAGAGCAAACGAAGGATTCCCGTCAGTCTCGCAAGGACAGGAAGAGTGAAAGACACACGCGCATATACATACTCACTCACGCATTACTTCCGAGAGCATGTTTTCACATGACCTTTTGTTACGTGCGCCTTTACACGTACTACATGCACACTTCACTTGAACGCTTTGAGAGAGAGAGAGAGAGAGAGGGACTCGACAGTTTCCCCGGCGACGCCGGATCTCCTTTCATCTTCCGCCGCGAAGATTTTAGCGTCGGCTTTTGCGTCGCGCGCCCTTCTTGAGACGGAAGACGAGGCCGTCAGAATGGGAAGTGTGCTGTCATCGTCACGAGTGCGCGCCAATCCTCCCCGGAGGGTGAAACGGCGACGAGGGGGGGGGGGGGGAGTCCCCCTGTGTCTGTGGAACAACGGTACGCCGATTTAGGGGATGGAAGGTTTCCTTGTGTCTCTGAAGTCGCTGCAGAAAAAAATTATAAAGCTCTTCGGAATTGTTTTTGGTGCCAAAAGTTTATAATTAAATTAAAAAATTATATTTTCTATATTTCGCCGCTGGCATTTTTGTCGCCCTTTTGATAGGCACGCTTCAGGTTCTATAGTAATTAATGCTCAACCAACTGAGAATAGATTTTATGAAGAGGTTTTTTGCAAGCGAGAGTGTTCGCATGAATTAACACATGAATGTTTAATGAGATATTATAAGGGAAGAATGAAGTTTACCGTCAGCATTTTCTGTTGAAAAAAAGACCCACCTTCGGGTCCCAAAGCAACCGTAAGTTCCTTTTTTGCCTTTTTTCAATCGTTCCCCACTGTCTGAGGTCGTAGTAGGAAATTCTTTATCTGGAGTGCATGAATTGAGGTATATATAATGGATAGCCCAGGGCATTGGTCCGGAGAACTCAAGGTCCGTGATTCAATTCACGATTCAGGAATTTTTCCAGTATGGAATTTCCGTTTGAAAAAATTTTCTTCTTCAAAATTTCAAAACTGCGCATTTGTCTATATTAAGCATTAATCCCGATTCCTTGCACCAATTCGAGTTTGTGTCTAGGTCTCTAGAGGGTAGATCACGATCTAGTTGGCTTCCAATTTCCATGTATACGACAGTGTCGTCAGCAAATAACCTGAGATTGCTACTAACGTGTGAGATTAAGTCATTTATGTATATTAAGAATAGAAGAGGCCCTATTACACTAGCCTGGAGGATGCCTGAAGTTACATCTTTATTCATTTAGCACAACCCATCGATGACTACTCTTTGTTTGCCATTTGAAAAGAAGTCTCTAATCCAATTAATAATTTTCTCCTTGATATTAGAGCATTTAAGTTTGTGTAACAATTTATTGTGTGGGACTTTATCGAAGACTTTTTTGATGTCTAGGAATACTGCGTCGACTTGTGTGTTGTTTTCTCCCGATCTTAGTACATCATGAATTAAAAGACCTAATTGTGTTTCGCAAGAGCTGTTCTTCCTAAATCCATGCTGGTGGTGGGTTAGTATATTCTCTCTTCCGCAAAAAAGGATTTTCGTTTTCTTCTTGTAGATGTTCATATTATATTCCCCCGGTACTTGATCCATAGCCCTTAGAGTTGGTTTCAGGACCTCTCGCGTTTCCGCTACCACTGCGATGTCATCTTCAAACCGGAGAGTGTTGATTTCCTCTCCATTTACCTTGACTCCTTTGATACCCAATTCTTGTGTTTCTTTTATTGCCTCTTCCAGGTATACGTTGAATATTGCTGGCGAGAGGTTGCATCCTTGTCTTACTCCTTTGTTTATCATGGCTTCTATTTTTCTTCCACTTTTCGTTTGCAATGTTGTAACCTGATTCTTGTAGAGGTTATGGATAATTTTTCTGTCATTGTAGTCCAATCCAAGCGCTTCTAGTATCTTGAACATCTTGTTCCATTCTAAATTGTCGAAGGCCTTCTCCAAGTCCACGAATGTCCCGTACAGGTATAATGGCTTCTTTGTTTGTCTCAGTTTTTCGGCCAGAACTCTCAAGCTGAGAATTGCCTTTCTTGCTCCTCGGTTTTTCCTGAGTCTGAATTGGTTTTCCGAGAGATTATCTTCTATCCATCATTCTATTCTTCGGCTAATTATCCTAGTAAGGATTTCTGATGCTTGAGTCACAAGGCTCAATATTCTGTGTTCTTTGCATTCGTCTGTTTTCGGTTTCTTCGGTATTACAATAATTATACTTTTATCGATACCTTGGCAATCTTTGATTCTTCCATTGAGTTTGAACCCGAATGCCTTGATTATTTCTTCGATTAATATATATATATCGTCCCCTTGTTGGAGAAAAATTCCCTATTTATGCACTGAATTACTATTAATTTGGTTCTGAATTCACCTGAAAAGATATATTTAACGAAAAACAACCCTTGAATTGTTTCGTGAGCAGTGAAATCTGCTGTAGGTAGTTATTAAAAGAAATGGAAGAGTCCGGTTAATGTTTTACTTCAGTTTCTGAGAATGCGAATTTACAAGTATTTATGTAATACCACGCGCACCCGCTTTAAAGATAACAGAAATGGTGTTTTTTTCGAACTAATACTTTGGGTGCAGTATTACACTAGCTTTGCCAAGAGTGGCTAATTGTACGGCATATACTTAAGGAGAGATATAGACGAGAGGCAAACCGTATTTAATAGATTTAGAAAAAAAGCGTGTGCGTAATGAAAGAGGTTGAAAAACTTCGCCGGGCAGGATAAGGATGGCGTCTGAAGTCAAAATTTATTTTGTTAATAGATAAACGGAGACGTGCAAAAAATGTCATGTCTACGCGTTTTTCTTTCCTCAACATGGGGATGCCAAATTTGGGTTTTACATGCATTTAGGAAAAATAACGCAACGTAAAATAGCAAATAATAATAAATAATAATTAAGTTATTTTAAATAATGATGTAAAATTAACGGAAATAAATAAGAAACATTATGCTTCCAATTTTAATTATACCTTTATTTGAAAATAGACTGTACTCGTACACTCATGTCCCTTTCTATAGTTGTACTTATCGCTATTAATTTCGCCTATTTCTTTCGCTATTCACGTTATATTAGCGAGAGGTGACAAAAAAATACATTATGACCTGTTTCTTTTGTGTTTTGACCTAAGATACAAGTGGATTGGCGAAGAAGAAACATTGGATCTCGTGGGAAGGGTAATATGGACGAAGAAAGGAGTACCGCGATTATTGAGCCAGCTGAGGACACACATGAGAGAACTATTTCGAAGTCAGTGTATTTTACTTAATTTCGCCTTACTTGCTGTTTTATCATATGACTAAATAATTTTAAAATACCTTTATTTTTACAACTGTTATTTCAATGACTCAAGTTATTGCTGAAAAAATTAATTTTGCATGGGAAGTAGGATATCCTCTTAAATACTAAGTGTGCAATTTGAAATACTATATGCCTCTCAAAGCAAGCAGTTAAGAATCATGTTTTTGCATTGAACCAAAAATTTCTTGTTCAGCAAAAGTATGTATTTGTATCACGTTTAAATGTAGTTTTTCACTTGAAATGAATTAACATCCTAATAGCGACTTTTACGGTCAGGATAAAACATTCTTTCATTCTAATAAAGGTGGCTAAATTTGAAGTTTGTCAAAGTTTAACTTAGTTGATTTTTGATTATAAAAAGGTTTTAACGTCTTATACGTGGGTTGATGACATAGTGGGAGAAATATTTAAATTTACGCATATGCGGAAAGTGTTTAAACTGGAGATGTTTGACTCACGGGCCATCTTTGCAGCGTTTAATGAATTTTTATAAGCAACTCGCCAGCAGATTCAGCCAAAACAACTGAGAGCGCGCTAATGCATAATTGATGCTAGTACATAAGCAAGATTTTGTCCTTAAGCTATACCTTAATTGAAAAATAAAAGAATGATTGACGAGAAGAAAAATAAAAAACTAAATTGGTTCATTTAGTGAGTGGGAAATACTGGGAATTATCGAAAGTTTCATCGTGTTTGGCATTAAATTTCAACGCTGCGGTGCCCTCACACTTCGGGAGGATTTTTAGTGGCATTCCGATCCATCCTTGGATGCCGCATAGAGGGGCTACTTCGAGATGTCAGATGGGACTTGGAAAAAACTCCCTCTTAAGGAGAATGAGCCAATGCTAATTCAGTGCTCCCTAAGCCCTTCCTCCGCTCCACGGAGTCCTGGCTGCCTCTAAATATTCGCCAGTTCCTAACGGTGTAAATGGCCACGGAAGATAGCCGCTTTTCCCAAGTTCTGCAGCTTAATATAGGGTATTATTTGCGCGAAATGGGCAACCACGGCGAATAATGACCTAACTAGCAGAATGAGGGAAGGGAGAAAGCGAGGCAAGGACTGCAGCGTGTGCATTCTATCGATTCTGCTGCCCAATTTACCCATTATTATGGAATAGGCTTATGTAATCCTTCCTGAGATCCTTGGAAATGAAATCTTGTTAGTACGAATTGATAAGCAGTAGCCAGGAGTCGTCATGTATTTCATCGCCTCTATGGCGGAAATGTCACACAATTACGTGTATGTATGTATGAAGATAATTTTGGCATGTGTGATATGAGATGAGATTTCTCACTGTCCATATTTCATAAAACGTGATAGAACGACTTGCTATTTCGCGTTCGGTTTTTCAAATATTTATCAATTTTATTAATAATTTTATCATTAATTTATGCACCTTTTTGCATTCTTGAAATGTTGGTTTGTAAAATTCCACCAGGGAAGTTCATAGTTTAAAATGATACATTGGCATGTATTTTAATTTATTCGTTCCCAATTTTCGATTCCAACTCCTTGAATTAAAATGATGCATATAAGTCGATTGCTCACACTTGCCCCTTAGCCTCAAATAAAAACGAAAAATGCGTCGCAGACTCGAGTACCGCTTATCTTAAAATGCAATACAACGTATCAGGTTTTGCTCCGCAATTTAGACCGAATCTTTTTTTATCAAAAAGGAAAATAAATAAAAAATAAAAATCCCAAAGACATATTTGGTCTGTCCAAATCCCTCACCGAATATCACTTTCACCATAGAAGACTGAGAGCAAGTTCAGTAATAGTTTGCATTTTAACCAAACTTTAAATAAACATTTCTTTAGAAATTTAGACCGGACAATGTAAAAAAACGTACTCCCAGTGTTCACTAACCGACTTTTAAAATTTACTAATAAATTTGTTCTTGAAGCTAAACATAAGCCTCCTGATTTTTGCTATTCATATTTATTTTGTAAGTTTTCATACTTTACGTGGCATAACTTCACGCCTGCACAAGAAGTCGACCATTCATCATTTGAAAAGAAATGAACTGTTGAAAGAAACCAAGGAATTACACAAATGTTCATCTCAACGTTTGCACCAAAATGTTATAACAGTAATTGGAATACGTCCATCGGTCTCTGTTACTCCCATCTTCATATTTTTCACTTTGAACTGGGTGTAAGTTTTCTTTGTCCTCGACGTTATACTAGTGGGTGCTGGCCATTTCAAGAATCACCTTCCCGTTTCGTGAAGCGGGTCTGGGAGGCTCAAGCTTCCCTTCCGTTCGTTTCCCTTCCCCTCGACACATTCGTCTCTCTCCTTTTCCTCCTGCGTTTCCCCTCACCACTGTCCTTTCACTTCCTTCCGTCTTATGCCGCGAATTGTACTCACCATCAATCGCTCCCTCCGCCTCCTCTTCATCCCTCCAAAAGCTAGTGTGAACCTTCCCCCAATTTCCACCCCACCCCTCTTCCTTTCGTCCCCACATCAATTCCTGCATACAGGCACCGTCGGATCTCGAGATGTGTGTGCTCGTGAACTGAAGTTTCCTATGCGAATCAAATGAGAATAACGTAGTTTGGCACTCTTTCGAATCGAAAAAGTATCATATACTCCTCTGGGTATTCTTAAGCTTCAGAGAAAATTATAACATCTAAAAGATTTACTTAGATTCGCCAGTCGAGTAAGTCGGGTAAGCAACGCGCCCACTTGCTAATCTAAGGATTCTGGGTTTGATTTCTGCCTTGGGAATTGATGTGTGATGCCTCTAAATAAGTTGGTTCGGCCCCTAGGAGCCCCGATATCTATCCAAGTATGGCTTATCCATACCCTAGGGTCATACGGACCACCAATCGATGGTCCGTCTGACCCTGGTCAAAATATTGTTCTATGATCCATCAAATTCATTGCCATGATAATGTGGTGATTACCCGACTCATTAATTCCAGTCTTATTTCTTCGTTGTTATCGCGAAACATGCAAACCATTCAACATTTGGTAAAGAAAATAATAACATTGGGATACATTTTTTAAATCCGATTCCAATGGTAATCGGCGTTATCTCGCTATGGAAGGGATAATTTTTCATTCGTAAATCGGTTTCGGTGAATTATAAGGATTTATATGATGGTTAATTTTTCAATATTTCATTACAAACCAAAGCTTTGATCTAAATATTTTCTGTGCAAACTAGATGACGTTTTTAAAAATTAATTTATATACCTTGGGTTTTAGTTTGTACCCTGTAAAGTCTTTATTAAGTTCCAGTCTTTATTAAGTAAATAATATCCGAATAACTAATTGGATCTTGTCTGATATTAATTTTTGCAACTATTTGGATACACCGATTATAAACGGTTTCACCGTAGATTCTAATTAATTATGGTTCTCACTCCTATCCTCACTGCTGCGTAATTACTACTTAGACTTAATTATAGAATGAAGTTGGTTCGAATAGAATCATAAGGGAAGGTGGATGTCTCCTCATCGGCATCAAAGTCAACACGAAGTTATATCCAATCGTGTGTAAAATCTGTAAGCTTACAACTTACAGCGTTTGCTTGAAATTTTTTTCGGCAACATTCAGGTTTTTTAAAGAACCAAAATTGTACAACTTTCAAAATTAGCACATAGCTGAATTTCCCATATCAAATTTTAGGGTGCATAGAGAGAGGAGAAAGAAAACATGATTGTTGCAAACGACCAATGAATTTCCAAATTAGTACGCTGCATTATTCAACTTACCGAAAAAAACTAGGTATCTTTTGGTGTTTCGCGTTTCGGTCACCTAATTCAGAATTGAAAAATCCACATTCTCCAGTAGTATTAAATCATTCCTCTACGGTGAAGTGGCCATAGCCCTCACGTGACTTTATTCTCTGGCAGGGCATTTGAAAAAATTTCTTTATTATTTCCATCAGTGGCAGAACAACAAATAAAACGGGCCAGAATTAGGGAAAAATGCTTTTTCTCACCAATGTCATTTCGAATTTCTACTCGATAGAAATGGTAGCTTTTAAATCAACCAGAATGAATTCTGATTTATGCTCCGCAAAAGGGTAATCAGGTTTATATCTGCCATCTGTGTTGGTGCGCAATTTAATTCTCGCATGCCAAATTGTAGGTTAATAGCCTCAACGACATGCAGAGCAATATTCGCGTGACAATGTCGATTTCATGTCACCAATAAAATATTTACGTTTCAGTGAAATGCAGTGGAATTTTCGATGCATTGCGTAAATACGTGTAATCGAATAATATCAGTTCAACTCGACAAAGTATCAACAGGGCCGCGAGTGATGTTTCCTTTGACAGGACCATTGTGAAATAGAAAACTGCAGGTTTATTTCAAATTGCTCACCCCTTCGGAAGTTTCTTTTTAACGAATACTTATATGTAACTCTCATAATGTTACTAGTTCGAATAGCATAGTAATAAACTGCTAATAAAAAAGTTATGAGTTTGCAGCAAACACCGGTCCTAAATATCCACACTCGATTAATTTGCACAACTGGTTCTGAAGTTCTGCCGTGTAGTTGCAGAGACTGGAGAGATTTGAAGAAGGCGCTAGCGACGTACACACGATATAAGGTGAAAAAAGGTGCAGCTTGAAGGAAAAAACATAAAAAATATGGTTGTGGCAAAAGAGCAGGAAGCAATGATGACCGATGCATAACTGGGGATGCATGATGCTGATGAATGAAGCAATGACTGGGGAGCGAAGCGCTGGAAGAAGTGAAAAGTTTTGTTGTTTCGAAATCAGAATTAGAAACGATGGAAGGACCAAGAAGGTAATAATTAGAATTACAGGCAAAGAAAAGTTCTCCAAGAAGAAACGTTAACTGAGAATCTGCAAGTGCAACCCTGGGGAAGTGATGAAGCATTTTCATTCGAACATAAACTCTGGTGAGTCTAGGGTAATAAAAGCAGCCGAAAAAGTTAGTTCAGAAACAATGTGAATTAATTGCCTAAGGAAAACGATGTCGATCAAGCCAACGGATCATATGACTGAGAGGAAGGGAATGAGTGAGGAGAGAGGACTGATGAAAACTTGAGAGGATAACCGTGTCATTCGCCGCATCGTATTGTGAAACAATATGACCTCATGAAGAAAGCCTTCTCTGAAAAATAGAAAGTGACGAAAGGCGGTATAGGAGAGTCCCCCCCCTTCCTCAAACAGGTATAAATATGATGTATCACATGTTGAATCTTGTCTTGTACCTGAAGATGGTTCTATGATCTGAAACGCGTCGTACGTTACAAATAAATCTGTGGAAAAGTGCTGATTTTGTTTTTCTCATGATGACAAACTTCCGCTACATCTCGCCTGAATCTGTTAAATCTTAGGATCAATCACCGATGATATTGGCCTCTGACTGAATGATACACTTTCGTCCGAGCGGACCATTCAAGACTTACTTCCCCCTCTCATTCCGTTGAATGTTTACCAAAATGTCAGTGACCATACTCCCGTACAGGGATTTAACTTTTGGACGCACAATCTTAAACTGAAACATACCTCTCCCATATATTTGCAGCGGGTCGAAACCGAACGATATAAAATGGTGTTCGCGGGATAAAAAAAATACGGGAGTCAAAGACATTTTCGCCCGATCGGAGTCAAGGTAGCACCTTACATAAAGTCTTACCGTGCAAGTAGCGAATACTCCGATAACCTCCACCACCATCCCCATAGGCGCAAACGTTCCATCTACCGTCCCCGTCGTCCATAATGTCCCAGACGACCGGACAGCGGGGCGCCGGCGTCTGGATGGGATCCATTGAGCGAAAGAGAGGGACGCGCGCAATACACACGGTAGCGCACTGGGTTTGGACCCCCTAGGGGAGGAGAGGTGGGCGGGAGGGCAAGAGGGGGGAGAGGGAGAGGGTTGTGCATGTACACAGTAGAGACGAGAGTAAAGGATTAGAGTGAATGCGTTGGCAACAAAGAGAGATGGAAGGAGAGCGAAACCGTATATGCCAAAGGAGAAAAGGAGGAGAAGGAATAGAATGAGAGAGAGAAGGAGACTGAGAGAATGGAGCTTAATGAGGGGAAGAGGACGCAACACAGGAAATGAGAGAGGAATGCGATTTGAATGGGAAGGAGGGGTCGAGGAGGAGAGGGGTGGGTGGGAAGGAAGCAAGAGTACGTACCACCCTAGGGTTTTTTTGAGGAAGGGGTGTCGCGAGGGATGCTGGATGGGAGAAGTGGGAAGCGGAGGGAGGGATGAAAGCTCATGGCGACGGCACGAGCAAAGAGGAGACGTCCAGAAGGACGGACGGAATGGGAGAGAGAGAGAGAGAGAGGAGGCGGGAGAAATAATGAGACAGAGAAAACTCAGGGAGCCGGGTACTATTGGGGCGAAGCGGTGGTGGGACAGAGCGGAGCGACAGAAAATAAGCATAAAGGGATGTAATGTGGCAGAGTACGCGTCGTCATAGAGATGATGGGGCCAAAAGGGGGAGAGAAAGAGGGGCGATGTTTACTATTTCATTTTTCCACTTAGTTTTTCGGGAGGGAAAAAGGAGGAGGGGTCGCGGACCGGTGGTCCCGAGGAGAAAGGTGTACCCCTTGCTCTTTTTTGTGTGCATCGATTATCGTTATCTCCATGGTTACTGTAATGAGTTTTTCGACATTTCGCGCTGTTTTAATTGCGCGCGTCGCAATTTGGAGCGCCGTTGTTTTTTTGTGTGTAAAGCGATCTCATAAAATTTGTGCGCGGGACTTTGCAATAAAGAACATTGCGTTTGGAAAAAACCTCAAGAGTTACGTTCCGCGCGCCACATAAAATGTTTTTGACGTTGGACTCTCACTTTTTATACTCATTGAGTCCCCTCTCACATGGTGGCACTTTAAATGGCACCAGTAAAAGTTGAAATTTTCTCTCTGTATTTAAGAATGCCGAAAAATTGGCCTTCGGTGTATGAATGAGTGGATGAAGACTTTTAGCAAAACGCTCTCTCTCTTGAGGAAACGCGGCGTGGATTACGTAAAAACTACTTAACACTCAGAGAAAATGAATGGAATAATTAATTTACAGTAATGTGTATGAATTTTAATTATAAAATGTTACGAAATAATTATGGTCATATATCTGTAAAAGAAACCATAAATGACAGTTGAATGGTGAGATGAGCAAGTCTAACAGAATTGAATCAGTTGGTGTTTTCCAAGAATATGAATTGAGAGTTTCTCGGATGGAGTAAGCAAGATATCTGGTGTCATTTTTTTATGCCAGTGAACTGCCTAAATTATGAAGAAATGAGTAATAGCACATTGATACAACATCTTTCGGTTCCTCAAGTGTATTCAAAGTGTATCAAGTAATTCATTATCCTGTTGGTGTAGCGATTTCAGCTGAGGCATCATTTTTTCATCGCGGTCAAAATTAAAAGGAGCATAAAAAACGATTGGAATCATGAAAGAAAAAGAATTTCCCTGTCTCTCTTGACGAAGGGTCGATCATAAACTTTATCTATCTCTCTCCGACTGAGCATCATTCTCTCGCAATTGACAACCTTGTCACTAAAGGCTGCGTAAATCGCACATTTGCCTTGTCTCTTTATGCCAAAATACTCAGTGTATGGAAGCTCAGTCAGTCAGCATTGGACAAATATGGGGTTGAGGATTTCACATCCGTCGGGGAAGAGCCCAAGCGACGAGGGGTGGTTGTGAGCCGAGGGTGGGACTCCGGCTTGCTCCTCGCGAGAAAAGTTTTAATTATGTAGGAGCGCCCTTAGCCGTGCAGAGACAATTCAGCCCAACGGAAATACCTACGCACTCTTGCGAATATCCCTCACGATTAATTAAAAAATATAAATTTTTCTTTGCCCACTTAAAGTAGCCTCGCAGAATGATATGACTTGACTCATTTCTTTTGCAATTAATGGATAACGTTGCAATAAATAAAGCCGAAGAAGATAAATAATGTATAAAAATAAGATGAGTATGGCGGAAAGGGGAAGAATTTTTCCCAAGTCCATAATATAAATATCGTCAACGGTTACCAAAATGGAAAAAAGTGTTACAGGTGAAGAGAAGACCATTGCAGTGATGACCACCACATATGTTGTAAGAACTAGGAAACTGTGAAATGTCAGAGAAATTGGCCCTTGCAATGATTTCTTAAAATAAATACGTAAAACTACTACAATTATATCTATCCCTTCTTCACTGCTATTTATGATGATCGGCTCATCTATTCAATTTTATTCCTCACTTGATAGTCAAAGGGATTTTCCATATTCGATTTTTCATACCACCCCTTTCTTCAATTTCCTTCTCTCAGACGAGTATCAGACCTTGTCGTCTGTTCCAATCGTTACTGACACTTCCTCCCACTCTCACACTTCTGCTTTCTCCCGCTCCCCCCTCCTCCCCCAATCAACTGTTCTTCCACAAACATGCTCCAAATGTAAATTACGTCGCGAAAACGTGATTCGCTCCCCAACATAAAAAACAGCAAATGGTATAGTTTTGCGGCATTAACAAAGTAACCTTTTCAACTCGAGGATTGAAATTCATCTGTACGATTATTTCGTGAAGGGCTACAGAGTGACACCGTAATTTGATGGAAAAGTCTATCCCCCCCTATAGTATCTATACGTAACCTGCCTCACTACGTCCTCACTTTTCTGATGACCAAGTAATTCTAAAACCAACCGTGACATTACCACCTACATGAAAGCGGGATAATATTATCAATATTTCGATAGCAAAATTTGCAATTCTTTAATATGTTATGTTTTGTGCTGAGATTCTATAATAATCAGTGTAGGAATGAATGGCAAACGAAATGAGTTCAATGTAACCTGTAATGATTTATGTCAATGAATTCAATGATTGGAGGCTCTTCGTGTACTTGGTGGAAATTCATAATCACTGAATAAATAAACTTAGAATTTTTTCACCCAAAATACTTTAGTGTACTACCAACAGTTTCGTCAGATAGGCACATCACCTGATGATGCTGCCGATGTGTCGAAACCGATAACAGTAGAATAGTTTTATAGTATATAGCTTAAGTTTTTTACTTGAAAAAATAATAAGTTTATTTATTCAGTGATTTTTGTTAGTCTTTTTTTCTAAAAATATGAATTTATGTAATTATTTTGGACTCAAGTATTTTGCAACAAAATGTCACTGAAATTTTACAGTAACTTGGTTAAATATTTAGCTCCGCAGAATTTTTTCTGTAGAGTATATTTTATTTTCGTATCCCCGGATGAACCCGGATAAGCTGGGAATGCTCCCTGATTTCAAAATCAGGCAACGGGGAATATACCGTTTCATTTGTTGCAATTGAATGTGAAGATCAATAAACAGTCATTAGTTATACCCAAAAACATTTTAACGTCTCAGATATATTTCATGGGTGATGCCATATAAATACATCTGGAATCATTCCGTGCTTTTTTCATCCATCCATCAAGATGCAATCTCGTTGGTTTTACGAATCATTAAACAATTTTGGTGCTTTAATGCAATTCGAAATATAAAATAATAAATTATTCTCTCGCGTTAGTGAAAATGCCCTTCTGAAGCTTGATATCACTGGGAGCAAGGAAGGAGATAACATGATTACGGACCAACATTCGCTGCCATCCTCGGTCGCTAGCATTCTAAATTACCTCCATTACCGACCTAAATAGATTCAGCACATCTTTTAATTCTTTTTAAAACAAAATATCTAACTGGCACAGTCAGTAATCACAAGAACTATGTTTAGAAAATTTATGAAAATTGAATTCGAATATTTAACAAGAAGTATTTTTTCAAATCGCTGTAGTACTTAGACCATGGCGTCCTTCTTATCTGACCTGACATTCTATTAGTTTAGTGCACTGGAAACGGCGTAATATAAAATTGATGTGTAAAAAAATGATCTGTTTGAGTCTTTTAAATCTTGCAGTGATAATTATATAATATGCTATATTAAATCTTTTAAAATATCAATTCTGCAATCCTTTTGAATTGATTGAATTCCCTAGTTGGAGCGATAACCCATGAATGTCAATGAAATGTCTTATAAAATGAAATTAAGTGTGACAACGATTTACAATTACAATAATTTCCTTCGTGTGTTTAACAACACGAAATGGGTTTTTTGAAATTTATTACTGAGAAAATGGTAACTAGATTTTGATGATGTATCATATAAAAAGTGCCGTTTGAACTTTCGGACCGTGACATGGAACTTCAAATCTTCATATTTACATCCTTACAACACATCTCAAATCGCCATAAGGGTGAGTGGTGGGGATGTTTAAAACAAAGGGGCGGCGGTATTAGGGTACCAGCATTTCATGCATACATATTCACCCATGAATAAATACATTTTATTACATACACATATGCACATCTACATAAAACCCCCAAGCCGCCGCAAGAGCGTGTGGCGGGGGGTGTGAGGTCATCACCCAAAAAAGGGAAAAAAAGAAAAACTGCGTTCAAAACCAACACATACATGCAAACCCAAATCTACAGTGGTGCATACATTCATAGAAACATCCTATCCTATATTTACACATTGACGGTTTTTTGAATTTACAACGAAATAAGGGCAGGAATATTGTTTATTTTAGGTGTCGAGAGTATCCCGCATGCAACACTCGAGTGAACACAACTACAGCTGGTCTTGGAGTACAAATTAAAAAGGAACCTTAGTAAGGTTGTATAATATTCTTTAAAAGTACGAAATATACAAAATAGGAGATGAAATTCTTGATTGATTACGAGGAATTGATTCAAATATGACTTTCTGAATTACTTAATACAATAAATACTTGTTACAAAAAATTTTCAATTTTGGGATTTTAGTGTTTTGAGAAATTTTGTTCTTCGGGAATTTCAGGATTTAGGAGTAAGTGACTGGAAGTTTTGCATTGGGTGAAATGTTTTTGGCGTTTTATGACCCCTACTCGAGTTAAGTATAAAATTTTGCCTTTTGGATTTAGAAATTAGGAATGTTTGCGCCCGTTTTTGATATGATTATCTATGTAGATATCGCCAGTACTTGAATCTGTCATCGATGATTATCTATCTCCTTCACTTCGTCCTTCGGTCTAATTTGTTTCTGTAATTTGGGACCATATTAATTCCCTTGATGCCACCAGTAACCTCAGTTCATATGTTCCCCGTCAACAGTCTTGCCTGCTCTTTTCGTTAGTTCAGAATCTTCTAGCGTAATTACTTCAGTGGAACCGTCATGCTTTTACTCATCTCGTTGCAAAATTTAACACATCCAGCGGACTTGCTTAGAGAATATCTACACATCTTCCGGGTGAAATGAATAAAGATAGAAGCACGATATGATTTCAAACCCCACCCTCAGCCATTCCTCTCTCCTCATTGGCCGGTGGCCGGTCGGGTCTGTCCCATCTTTGACGAAGCTCCCGGCTTCGGTCGCTTTTCAAAAGCACTCTTTCCTCATCCGAGGCGCTTCGTTATTTTTTTCTCGTCCTCATTCCCCGACGGGGACCTTTTTTGATCATGGCACCTCCCCTCCCCCTCTGGTCATCTCTTTGATTAAGTGCATGCATAACGCATCTCTTCTCCCGAAATACGGGCGAGCGCGGTCACCTTTGGACGACGATCGTCACGTCGCGGCGCGAGTGGAAGGGAGGGAAGCTCGCCGCAACGCACACAAAAAGGGCACCAGCACCCTCGGAAGGGCGCCCTTTGACACTGGGCTACAGCTCAAAGCTGGACATTATTGAGTGAGCGTCTTCTTTTTTTTTTTGAAAGTCATCCCCTCCGCGCGACTCGCCTTCTACACTCGGTGAGATAAATGGGAAAGAAATGGATCATTGATTACGGGACGGGGGAACGTCCAGGGATACGGAGCATCGATTTCAAAGCTCGTGTTGCGTGCAGGCTCCATTGATTTCCCGGGGACACGCGTTCAATTCTCACGCCACAGTTAACTTTTCCTTTGCCGTCCGTTCCTCGATCTCCCAAAAACGATAAAAAAACCACTTACTTTTAATTTAATTCTTATAATGATTTGGGAGGAAGGGGCCTGCTCGGCGATACGTATTCACAAATTATGATGGCTGACGAAAACGACTAAATTATAAATTTTATTCCCGGGGATCAAAACGTTGATGAAATTCGTTATTTTTTTTCTTCTCATAAATTCATTTTCGGTGTCACATTTGTTATCCTTGCTTTTACTTTTGTTATATTTCATCAGTAAAACTTGAAGTTCCATATATTTTTATGCTTACCTATGTATAACTTTCGTAGGTAGAATTTCTCGTACATTTAACTAAAATAGCAGCATAGTAGTTCTCACGTCTTTAATTTAGATTCATTCGTGCAAAAAAATTGAATTGAAGTAAAAAAGAGGATGGTAAATGTGGAAATATTATCATTTCCCGGAAAATAAAAATTAACCGCCTCTGTCTTCGGAACGTTTTCATATTATTTGCTTATGTCTATGTTTTATGAAAAATTAACTAAAAATTTTATTGTAAATGTCTACTTCGATGTGGAGTTAACTTTTGAAATCAATACACTTGATTCAAACTTTTCACGATAGCATGATACTGTAGCGGAGGGAAATATCGTCAACATTTCAAAAATGTATCCCAATTTATAAAATACACATAGAAAGGGTGAAATTGGTACGCTATACTTATTAGGTAATCTACCGGTTAAGGTAGGATTTTGGATGGCCATAACTATCAAATAAACATTTGTGACTCCCCACCTAGCAAACTAATCTATATCAGGTCCCTCTTCATCTCGGTGTACTTCTTTCCTCCCTTCATCCCGTCCAACATCCCTATCCTGTTCCTGCCCTTACCTCGCTTGCCCAACATTCTCCCCTCTATTACCTTCTTCAACAGGTACGCTATATAGGAAGGAACGCTGGTACGCTATATAGGAAGGAACGCTGGTACGCTATATAGGAAGGTTAAATAAAAAGGTTAAAAAAAGGCTTCCCTGTCGGGAAGTAAGAGGGGAAAATCGTTGCAAACAATTAAAGATAAGCCAGGAAAATATTACAGATCCAAGATAGATGAAAATTGTATATAGAAGAACTGTTTGGCTAAGAACTCAGGCTGTCAAGGTTACACATATAAGGTCAGTCCCAAGAGTAGTATGACTTATTTTTCCCAGGAAGACGGAGGGACGGTATCAGGATCTTAGTTAAATGAAATTTTACCATATTGAATTATATAACCGTCAAGCTGGAAGAGTATCGCTCCGGGACATGACAATATTTTTAACACCTAACATTGACTTGAAGATACTGAGCTGTAGCAAAACCTGATCACGATCACTGTTTGTATGTTACTGGCACGGCAGCATAATGTGGTGATTTGAATTCAAATTCCCTTCAAATCAGTAAATTACATGTACGAGATGTTTGTTGCCATAAACCGTATCTCACGGCTATAGACGAAATCATTTTACATTTTGTTCCCTACTAATTGAAAAACATCTTTGCTTATTAAATATTTCAATCTTCAGACTGCCTCAGTTTAAACAAATAAATGTTATCTTCATGGACATAAAATATTGCCCTTACAACCGCTAGGGAATTCTTATGGCGCCAATTTATATTGGTAGATTCGACCATTGTGGTACAATAATAGAAAGGGGCTCTGTTGCAGATGGATTCAACCACTCGCGCTTCCCTCGCACGATGCGTAGTCATAACAAGTGAACTAAAGCGTCCGAATATATTAAAGACTAAAGGTTGACGATTGAATCAAGAACACCAATTATTGCATGATGAATTTAGGAATGCATGTGTGCATGTCCTCGACTAGCGGGGTAATGTGAAGATATAAATAGTCTCCTATAGAGCTCTACGCATTACTATTCCTCCTACTGAACTCGCTTTCTCCTTTCTTTTCGTCAATATCGACTATTGTCTTCTATTTCTTTAGCATTAACCCGAAAATAACACTTTTTTGCCTTAACATCGGACTATTAACAATGATTAAAATAACAATTGACACAATTGCAAACACTCAAGTCCTAGGTGGAGGAAAGCGCACCCACGTAGGAATCGAACACGCTAGCTTTGGGTTGGAAGATGAGAGCGTTACCCTGCCGCTACCGTTCAAACCCATACCTATCACAATGACTTATATTATTTTCCCTGGTGTCATTTCTTTCCTCATTTCCTCGTAACGCCAACCTGCTTCCATGCTGTTTAATAAGCATTCTTCCTTCCATCCTCCCGTTCTCCCTTCCATTATGACCTACAAAATCCCACTATCTTTCCATAATTCCTCCGTGAACCTTCTCTGGTATCGTTCGGATATCCCCCAGGAATTTTCCTCTTTGCCCCCCGAAAACTCCATGGTTCTTCTTCCTTTCTGTCTAACTTATTTCTCTATTCGTGTATACGTTCTCCCTTTAATTTCCTGCTTCTCACTCCTCCCTCGGCTGAGATGCGTACTCGGCCGCCTCTTCACCCCATCACCACACCACCTTGCCCTTAATAATCACGGCGTCTTTCTTCTGTAAGCCCATTCTCCCCTCTCGCACTCATTCCCCTCCGGCAACTGTCACCACATCACCTCTCTTTCTCCTTTTCATTGTACCTTATCGTATTTTTTTCTTTCCCTCTTTCGCTTTCCCCATCTCGGATCACCGTAATCTTTCTCAACTTTCGCCGTGAACCCGTAAAACGTTATCCTTCGCGGGTGACACACCGATCGAAGCGGATGGAAAGAATCCCCGATATCTGAGAAAGGCCGGGGGTATATTTTCTGTGGGGTGACGCGGAAGGGGGCCGGCTTTAAGCGGTGACAGTGACGGATAGTGGCGGGGAATGGGTTTTTGTTGAATTTATAAACGTTGACATTGGGTTTACTAGGACACAATGACAACAGAAGTCTGGGCATTTATACTTTGCGTTTCCTGCAAAGGCTGGGTGACGGTGCGTCGAAATAATTTCAATCCTTGGTGCGACCGATTGATGAAGATACACCCATTTTGAAGGATTCTTCAAATTGGTTCCGATTTAAAATATAACCAGGTTCCTGTTTTATGAAACCAAGC
This sequence comes from Hetaerina titia, assembly GCA_037158775.1. NCBI lineage: Eukaryota > Metazoa > Arthropoda > Insecta > Odonata > Calopterygidae > Hetaerina > Hetaerina titia. The sequence goes on along the minus strand of CM073773.1, from coordinate 94,562,411 downwards.
TATTGCCGTTTAGAACGGAAGTGTTTATATTTTTGAAGCTCCAACTGCCGGTGTCATTTCGTCTGCTTACAATGCGATATAAATGTGATGTACTCGTAAATGCAGTACGTGCTGGTGGTTGAATGTTAACTCACTTTTGGATACATTGTTTACCCTTTGTCCCACCAGATTAATAACAGCGCAACTGCCATAGATTTAGACAATTGAATTGATAATGTTCATGGAATTGTTGTTATTGATGTTATTCGTGTATTTGTTGAGTCCGGACAATAATGAATGTAACAGAACTAAGGGTATTATTCTAAACATTTCAGATAGTAATCTAGCACACCCTGTCACTCGTCCTCGAGACGACTTGCAGGGTATAATGTAAATGTTTTCACATTTTCAAAAGGTTTAACGTAACATAAATCTATTACCCCTGTATAACGATTTGAAATATCTGACCCGGCAGGATATATGATATTTTTATTAATGTCAGTGTACCGATTAAAGCAGTTCTTATCACTCGTCTCTCTCTGTGAGAGTGGGGGACGACTCACGCCGTCCACTGCCAACAGAGGTGTGTCACATTTTCTCGCTGTGACTTCAGGGGCGGAGACTATGAGTTACATATCCATGTGGCAGTAGAATTTCTCCTTCTTATTTTCAAATCTGCACGATCTTCTTGCTATGGTGGAGGCCTGTAGTATAAATGGTTGTGGTTCATTTTTGTTTCATTTTTTCTTATAACAAATAACTAATTTATTAGGTAAATTATTCTTGGTTTTGAATAAAGTCGTCCTCCAGCATGTTTACAAATTTGCACTTTATTTGATAGATTTTGACTAAACATTTTGCCCTTTTCCCATCCCCACCCATATCCTCCCATATCGCTTACTCTTCCCACCAGATGCTTGCATCCCCTGCCACACGCGGTTTAGTTGGATATCTGGGTATACGATTATGTCGATGTCGACTAACCACTGCTACATAGCTGGACCTCATTGATTAATTGAAAAGTGCAAATTATACCTCTCATCGTATTTCGTAAATTTAGTTTTATCACTCCGATAATCGAACAAATATAATAATCTATTGTCAAATTAGATTTGCTTAAGTAGTTGCAAGGACTTTTTTAAGGATTGCGACCGCAACAGGTGACATACATTAACAATGTCCTCGAATTTGATGTTAAGAATAAATATTGGGTAGACAAAAATAAAAATTATTTTAATAGGAGCGGGGGTTTCTACTTAGATAAGGCCATAATCTTCGAGTGAGTTGTTACTTTCCGAGTTTGTGATGTAGTAATGCGATAGTCGTATTGCGCAGTGGGACGACGCAGGAGTCCTTTGGCATTTCCAGTATCAATAATCTAACATGTGGCCGCGTTTGTGAATCAGGCAGATGTGCGTTATATCAGCTTAAGGAAGAAATTGTATACCGACAGCGCATCGCGATAGGTTTGTATTTCCACGACGTTAAAGAGAATCGCGGAAAACGGTTTGCACTTCAAAGGGTCCAAATCTGCGACAGCGCGGGCGCCCTCCGCTCAAAAATGGATAGTTTAGTGGGGACTTCTCCTGAGATAACGTGAAAACTGAGATTTTTTTCAGCATCAATCCCGTTCAAATATAGTCCTTATGTTACTGACGTATCATGTTTATGCGAAATTTGCCGGATACGGATTTTGTCTTCTGCAAGGAACCCTCGCGGTAAATTTAATGCTGCCGATATGTAAAGTTGGTCTATAGGATATTCTGTCTTGCCGACGTTTAGTATTTAGCAGGATTACGTTAAAAATTGAAATAAGTGGACTATATATATGTATATATTTTTTTATGAACAAACACACAAACACTCGGATAATAAATATTCCAGACACAGAAACATAAAGGAAGGACACTTACAGTAGATATTGACGTTTCGACGGCACCGCCGTCGTCATCAGAATCTGATGACGACGACGGCAGAATCTGATGATTCTGATGACGACGGCGGTGCCGTCGAAACGTCAATATCTACTGTATGTGTCCTTCCTTTATGTTTCTGTGTGTCGAATATTTATTATCCGAGTGTTTGTGTGTTTGTGCGTCGCCGGAGAGCGTCAATTTCAAGGATTTTTGTTTATATATATATGGATATATGTATGTATGTATGCATATATATATATGTATATGTGTGTGTGTGTAAATGGAAGCATTGGTCCAACAAGTTGAAAAATCAATGGTCTAAGTTCCGGTCAAGGAAATATAATATAATTTTTGCTTTTGTGCTCTGCTCGATTCCGCCTTCCCCGCTCCTCTCTCTTTTTTGTTTATATGTGAGCCTATCCACATTTCCTTACATCTGTGTCTATGTGAATGAATATTTCTCATATATATATATATATATAAAATATACGTGTTTATATATAATTATATCACTCAGAAATTACTCGTATTAGTTAATCTACCAGTTTAGGTAGGTTTTTGGATGGACACAACTACCAAATAAATATTTGGTAACTCCAAGCAAAACCCAATCTAGCAACCAAGTCTACATCAGGTCCCTCTTCATCTCTGTGTACTTCCTTCCTCTCTTCATCCCGTCCAACATCCCCTCCTGTTCCTACCCTCTCCTCGCTTGCCCAGCATTCTTCCCTCTATTACCTTCTTCAACATTCCACTACCGCTCAATACGCCTTTCATCCATTTTTCCTGCCTCCATAGGATTTCTCTCAACAAACCCCTCTCCTCACCCACTATCACCCTCAGAAATATGAAAATACATTATAACATGACATACATATTTGCTCATGATCATATGCCTATATAGATATACAGTATTGAGTATATCCGAGTAGTTAACGAGTTTAAAATTTTGTATTTGTATTAAGAATTTAGGAGCAATAATGCCTGATTTGTTATTAATATATATAGTACATTTCGTGCGTGGAAAGAACGATTAGGTACTTATTCTTTATTATGATTTATTACTGTTAGAGGGTACATAGTTTCCATTTTCTGGGAATAACTATACTGTGTAACACTAAGGTTTCTACGCCAGTTGAGGAAGGAACTTTGGACTGGAATCTGTCATTTATAGACTACCAATATGACCGGTGTGGAAATATAAAAATGATTAAATAATCGTTGTTAGAGTATTTAAAACTTAATATTATCAGAATTATATATTTTTATTTATTTAGTTATTGTTATCTTGTGTCTATCCGCATGAAGATGGAAGTTCGGAAAGTTAAAGATGGAAGTTCGAAGTTCAAAGACATCATAATATTGAAAATTTGAAGTTTTGTTATCTTTCTTATTTTTCCCTTTACGAGTAACTTTTCATGCTCTATTTTCAATACCATTAATATTTATAGGAAACATAACAAAATATCTTTCTAATGGTGAGGATAAAATTTTTTCTCAGCTCTATACCCATCCAAATCCTTGTGCATGGAGAGAAAATAGATGAAATTAGTGTTTTTATCGATCGCCGATAAGGATTAACAAATCACACGAAGTGTAGTAAGTCACCTAAATAGTTATTTCCCAGACGAGATCCAACGGTTTCAACGATTACTTTGGCTTAACGTTGAATTCTTAATACTTTCATTTATTCAAAATCCATAACTTTAATAACGCTGATAGTGGCCAGGAGGAGATTTCGTTGAATATTGATTTCTCTCATCGTACGAGAGAAATTCCATAGCTCCAAATCATATTTCCCATTCTCCAACGCTCTGCTTGCTCCTATTGACGTAAGATTTCCAATAATCCCACCAAATATGTGATAACTTGAGCTAACACTTTTCCAAGAGACAACCAACCAACAAAAATGTACGGTTTTTTGAGAATGTGGTATTCCAAGAGAAAACGAATACTTGATTTCTCATATTTTACTCTAAGAAAAGTTTTTCTAATCTATATCTATATAAATACGGGAGAAGGAACTGGTCCCCCTACTTTGATGTCTGAATTTCATGCGTCGTCGGGCTTAGTACTGGGCTTGATCAATATGTTTATGGTTATATATTTAAATACCCTGCGATCCATCTTCAAAGGTGTGTGGCATAGGGTGAAAGCACCAGGTAGGCAGGTTAAGGGAAGAGGGATAGAAAGGGTGTTAAAAGGATTAGGGAAATGGAAAAAAATATCAAATAAAATCTCTGAGAGGCGTGCATGGTTGTTCAAACCCATATACGAGTATATCTCGTTCGTGCTAGTCTTATTTTCAAACAAATGGTAATTTCACCCACTATAGAAGCACTCGAGTATACTAAAAAGAAGGAAGTGAAAATGAACCACCACCACGTATACAATAGAGCATATCAACACAGTATCAATGAACTCTTTTAACTAATTATCGAATCTCTTTTATCGCTCTTGACGTGCGTTGAGAATTATAGGATAGATTACGGCAAGGCCACTGCCTCTATCCTGTGACGGTTTCCAGAGAAATATCGGGGAATAATACCCCTCAAGGTACCGCGAGGGTGTATGTCGTAGGGTTATCTTCACCAACATAAATACCCCGCGATCCACCAAAAGTTATGTGGTAGAGAGTGCCAGCTAGCAGGTGGAATGGATACGCACATACCTAAAAATGCATAAATGTATAAATAAATGGATATTTGACTAAAACAGTAAATTTTGCCATTTCAATGAAAAATATTATGTTGGTCGGTTTCGAATTTATTATGGCTGTGCATTGTTTGAGGTCGGAAGGAATTTTTGAATCTGTTAATAATGGCTTCTATCCGTCTCATTTTATCCCCGTGACCCGATCAAGGATTTCAATTTGGGGTCATCCATAATACTTGCCTATGTGTCGTAAACAAACTCGGGTGTTCCCCATCTTTCTAAAAGTCTTGGTGACTTTTATATATGACCTTGCTTGGAGGAATGAGGAGAGAAATAATTTGTATAAATTAACGAATAACAGACATTTCTGCTAGTTACAATTATTATACACGAGGAATATAATTTGAAATTCAAATGTATTCGATGTCTTCAGGCTTAAATTTGTGGAAATCCATTATCACGCAAGTAAAAAGAACAATGTATCATTCCGCTAATTTTTTTAGTGCTACTAGTTTCGACGCATAGGTGCGTACCTGATGATGACGTCTATACGTTGAAACTAGTAGCGCCAAATAAAAATTGGTGGAAAAATACATTGTGGTTTTTACTTGAGCTGAAATTCAAAATTATGACTTTTGTTTTTTTTTAATTTTTAGATCACTGTACAACAGAAGTTTGGATAAACCAATATGTGGCATTAATCCTGTTGCATACTGAGATAATGTTCTGACATTTTTTTCTTCTATGCATGGCAATTTTTATCAGCATCATTCTCTGACTTCAGCGAAGCTCTCAGTAAACGGGAACACGGTAAAGAAATGTCTTGGGAGAGGATAAAATTAGCGAGAGCGTTACCATTTGTGTTATATTAATCCCAATTCTTGCCGGAATTGGCTCCGCATAGGGTTTTTCGGAGCAAATCGTCAACCTTTGGTGGTGAAGAAAATAGTGAGACCAGGTTGGAGGGTGACAATGGTTTTTGAGGTCCATCAGGAAGTGAGAGGGGATGGAGCATAAGGTAAGGTGGAGGGGGGTAGGAGGAACCTAATTGGCGTAAGGCAGCGTAATGGGCCTTTCCGCTCTTCCCCCATTGCCCTCCCCCCCAGAGACCCTCGACCATTCATCCGACCACTCGAAGTTAAACTTAACGTTAGGGAGAGTTGGATTCCAAGTGCCACACACTCGGAAATGCAAACCGGAAGGAGTGGGCCAGGGACGATGGGGTCTTCGGGGAGGGCTGAGTGGCGATCCCCCGTCTTTTGTTTTCTCGGAGACCCCGCGCACAACGCCCGAGGAAAGTGAATAAATTCCCGGTGAGCGTGGGCGTCGGGGCGAAGGCTGTTTACCGGAAGGGGGCGAGGGTGTTTCGGGGATAGAGGCCAATTCACCCCGCTCCCCACAGGAAGGCAAATTTCACTACCAGGCTCCTCCAAGGGGTTCATGTGCGTGGAAGTTCTGACCTCTCCCCCTCTCCCAAGGTAAATCATCTTGCGAATAACTATAATAGCGTCCACATGATCTAAACTTGCTTCTGTGACCGCCAACTCCACCACACAGCCACAGTGTGCACAGCCAGTGTGCAGAACTGACCGAAAATAACATCTACATTGTACTCTTCAAGCCACTCTTAGCAGGCAACTTTAAAAGCATATGTTGCTCCAATATTTGTTTCAAATGGTATTCTGATTCTTTATCATCTACAGATATATCTCTCTGCTGTCACAGGGCGGGTGGCAGGGGGTGCTAGGTCACCCTCTACTACACTACCCACAGATATACCTGGCAGCCTGTGAGCCACCGAAAAGGCACATCGAAGAGGGGTGACCGGACACCTTTCATTCGAAATTCTTTACACTCATTACGAATATTATACTGTTAATAACAACACCACTGACTGCACTAAGAATACAAATAAGAAAACCCATCAAAAAGGGCGGGATCACACGCAGGACAGTCACTAATTACCAGGTAACATTCTTCTCATGAAGGACGAGAAATTCACAAATACATCAAATATAAAGCTTTATTTATGCGACACCTAACTACCCCGCCCAAGGGCGGGTGGCGGCGGACGTTGGGACTCCAGCCATTGAGTTGAGAAGAATGTACGTAACTTTGTGTGCTATTAACTGTTTTAACCACTACTCACCAAGTTCTGTCTTGTTGTTTCTTAATTCTTTTGCTGTCGCGGATAGCGAGTGGGATATACGAATGCTTTAATCTATCTGTTCGGCAGTCCAGCGCTCTTATTTTGAGACATTTGTCTGTCCTGTTCATGTAAACGGGGATGAATTTTGTCTTCTGTGTCGGATGCGAAACCACACGTTTGATATATTTGCAATAGGTTTAATCTTGCTTTTCGAGTCTTCGATCATCTAAGGATAACCATCCCAGATTTTTTAGTAAATATCTGACCCTTTATGTTCTTTCGTACGAATTTTTCACGAATATGGCGCACGATTCTCTGTACCTTGTCCAATTTTGTAGTCAGTTTTTTTGAGATGGATCGAAATATGCTGGCCGCATAGTCTGCGTGGATTCTTACTAAAGAAAAATAGCACTTCTCATTTATTTTTTATCACTAAATTTTCCAACTATGCGTTTGATGAATCCGTCCTCTTTTAGGACCCTTCCTCAATTAGTGCGCACGTATTTTCCTCCCTGTAAGATTCGAAGCGATAGTGACAACCAAGTATTTTACGTGGTCTAAAACATTCATCCGAACGCCATCGAGTGACTAAGCCAATGAAGCCTGCTTATTATTAGGTAATCTACCGGTTAAGGTAGGTTTTTGGATGGACACAACTATCAAATAACATTTTGTAACTCCAAACAAAACCCAATCCAGCAACCTAATCTACATCAGGTCCCTCTTCATCTCTGTGTACTTCTTTCCTCCCTTCATCCCGTCCAACATCCCTATTCTGTTCCTGCCCTTTCATCGCTTGCCCAACATTCTCCCCTCTATTACCTTCTTCAACATCCCACTACTGCTCAATACGCCTTTCATCCATTTTTCCTGCCTCCATAGGATTTCTCTCAACAAACCCCTCTCCTCACCCACCATCTCCAGCACTTCCTCATTTGTTTTCCTTTCGGTCCATTTCACCTTCTCCATTCTTCTCCACACCCACATTTCAAAAGCCTCCAATCTACGTCTATCCACCTGCTTGTGTTTATTATTTTTTTAAGAATTGCAAAGCCGTATATTATTTGATATTTCAATTCAAACTCCATTCTGTACACCATTTTTTAATTTTGTTTAAGTCAATGCTTAGTAGTGGACGATATTTATTTTCCCATATACCTGTAGATTGCAGAGTCTTTGGAAAAGCCGTGTTTGCTTTTATCCTTTAAGTTGATATTATTATTGTAAATAAGAAATAGTAATGGGCATGAGACGTTGGTCTGAGATTAGAAATTGAGGTATCTTTGACTAGTTTGTTGTTATTTTGGGTTATTGAGAGAGTCCTGGCTCTAGTTTATTACATAATGGTTGATACCGTAGCATCGCAACTTGTGTATCAAATTTGCGAGTGGGACTTTATCAAAGGCCTTTGTAACTCCAAGAAAAATGCAACGAATTGTTTGTTCCTTTCCCTCAATTGCAGGATAGCGTGCCAAAAAGCGTTTATAAAAGATTTTCAGAAATATTTTTCGAATTGCGCTATTTACTTATTTATCCCTGTCCGAACGTTCATCTGCAATATACGTTGGTGAGGAATTTAATTTGGACTCGCGGTGTAACCTTCACCTCCCCAAAGAGTATAGAGTGAAATAGGGTTCCTGAGATTTCGCTAGTTTTGTCGTATGCAGTGATTTTGTTAGGTCCAAGCGTGATTGGTTCTTCAAATTAAAACCATGACTTAACCCTCAAGCGTTTGGCTTATAATTTTTGGTCCTGAGAGGTGACATAAATGGGTCATATGAAAACGACATCTACAGGGTTCGTCCGGAAAATAAGTGTACTGAGCTCAGGAAAAAAAATTTATTGCACTTTTATATATCTTAAGCTAATATTCCTCAAAATAGGACCCTTGTGAGTCGATACACTTGTTCCAGCGGCGTTCCCATTCTTGGAACGCTCCCGCGAAGGCATCATCGGGAACCTCTCGAAGACACGTCGTCACGGCCTCTTTGACGGCGTCCAAAGTCCCGTATCGCGTTCCTTTCAAACTCCTCTTTATCTTCGGGAACAGAAAGAAGTCCGGTGGTGCCAAGTCCGGGCTGTAGGACGGGTGCGGCAGCGTTGCCACGCCGTGCTTGGCCAAGAAGTCCGACACGACAAGCGCGGTGTGAGACGGCGCATTGTCGTGATGCAGCCGCCAGATGTTTTTGGTCGCAGGCCGGACGCGGGCGACTCGTTTTCGAAGCCTGTCGAGCACTTGGACTTAAAATGCAGCATTTACAGTTTGTCGTTCAGGTACAAATTCGTAGTGGACGACTCCCCTTTTGTCAAAAAAGACAATGAGTTTAATGAACTTATTTTCCGGACGAACCCTGTATTCAGATTACGGAAGCGCTCGTCTTATTGAAGACGTCTAGCGTACGATTCAATTCGTTAATCGTTTTATTTACTTTTTTTCGTGATTATAAAATTTATAGTTCACAAGTATTTAGGACGATTTTGACAGTGGGCTCGAACAAGGGACCAGATAGCTGCGATATCAAAACTGTTTGCAAACTAGTTTAGACGAATGTGTTCAATTTTACTGCTTGAGTTTGGTGAAAATGGCACCGCACAGAAGGCGTCACTTTTTCTAGCTGAACAAAGACAACAGAGAAGCGACCCAGTTTATGGATGAAAAGGAGGCGACTTTGGAAGAAAAATGGTAGTGGAGCACTGCTTCGTCTATGAATTGTTCCTGCCCTGAATGCAATGCAAGGCGCCCCTCTAAAACCGTAAGTCATATAGTATGCCTCGAATAAGTTCTAAAATATCGCTGGCCACTATTAGTACAATTGATTATTTCGGTGTAAGAGTGATTTAATTTAAACTATCAGATATCGTGTGCTTATGTATGTCAAACTTATTGTTTTAACTGCCCATATTTCTCAGCAAATCCACATCGGAGGCGTAGCTCGCGAAGTGTTATAAACGTGGATGTGATAATTAGAGAAAAACCTTTTAAATCAAGATAGTGTAAACTAGGCTTTGCCATCATAGCATGTATAAAATATGAAAAGGGGGACAATTAAGACAATGCGGCTAACTTCAGTTGTTATACTCGAAGAATGGAATAAATAAATTTATCTATAGAGTTTTACTATGAACGTCAAATTATCGAAAAAGTTCTCTTCACCTTCCTTTTCGTTCAGTGGTCATCATTTTCCCGTGTATCAATACTTATTTTGGTCGTAGAAGGTGTACATAGTAAGCATGGCTCATTTCCCCTCTGGTACCCCTAAACCTCTTGCTTGGAAAAGAGTTTTAAGTTTTTTTCATTTTTGATTTCCAATTTTCTAATGATAAATTTATGCGGTCGCTCCTAAAAAAACTGGGGATATCTATAAAATAAAAATCTGAAAAAAACTAATTCAATACGGGAAAGGTGTAAATAAAGATAATACATTGCCCGTCGAGAGAGTCAAAAGTAGTTTTCATCTGCAATACACGTCAAAAAAGTGACAGAGGAGGAAGCCTTCGCGGGTTTTTTTTTATCGCCTGAGATACGAGTATATTTTATTGGCACATTCTAGAGACCAGGTGGAAGGTTTTACGCGACGAAAGAAACGGAGAAAAGAAATCGTCGGTGACGAACGCGTGTTCATTCATCTGGCTGCCTTCCTCCGCAGCCAAAAGCGTTAAATTTCCCGTGCGTCCCCCCTCCTCGCTTTTTATAACGCTGAGGTGCTCTTGATACTCGAGGATTGGGGACTTTATGGACTTTCCCGCCACCGCACCACGGGGATGGAACATCATAAGTCAGTAGGCGTGGGGTAAGAAATGGGCGGGAGAACGAGAAAGAGAAAGAAGGGGTTCGTGGGGAGATTTTCACTGTTTTTTTTATCATCATCCAGGGGTAACGCGAAGCACAGGGCGCCCATTTAAGGAGGAAGAGGGCGGTGGGGTTGCCCTCTTTCCCGGCTGCGTGCCGGGGGCCCCTTGTTGGATATCAATCATCGCTCGCGTCGTGAGATTATTCCACCGAAATGGGGGGCAGCATGCTTTCATTTTTCTTATTCGGAAGCCTTGTGACCACTCCCCTCGAACTAATTCGTCCAACCGACCCCTCTCCTCCCCCTTCCGTAAGCCTCGTAGAGAGTGATACGACTGCTACTTGCCTGGATCTGATTTCACATATATCCTTCGGGGCCTTCAACCGTAAAAACCTCCCTCGGGGAAAGCAATTGAGGAGCATTTAGTGGCCACAGGGATGGGGAGATATTTTAACAGTTTCCCTCAGTATTTGCCGAATATATTGTCGTTTCGTAATTAAGCAAGATCATCTGGTGCTTATTCGGCGTGTTGAGTGAAGGAAATCCTCTCGGGTCTTTCACTGGGTGAGAGCCTCCAATCCAATCGACCTTTCAATGTTCGACTCGGGAATCGTTTTCAGGGCAAGAGTCAAGACTCGAAGACAAAGCCTCTTGCTCCGATGAGCATACTCGGGTCGAGCATCGAAATATCAATTAGAATGGAGACTCTCACCCAGAGACCCGAGAGGGATTTCGTTTCTTAATGTTTAAAATGGGCGAAAAAACTATTTTATTCGTAGGTTCACACAATATCCCTTAAGCTGCCGCGAGGGTGTGTGGTGAAGGGTGTTAAGGAACCAGCCATAGACGCACGAATATGGGTGCACGGATGTATGAGAATATAGATTCACTCATATACACGAACACTCGTACCTTCATGCATATAGTATTTATACATTATGCAACAGTAGGTATGTCTGATCAAATCAGTGATTCTACGTGGATTTTTAAATTAAATATATTCGGCTGCTTTGGTTCGATTTCTTTAAAAAGCAATTTCGCTGATTGTTGCAAAAAAATCTTTGCTGAAGGTGAAATGGTAATTTGTGAAACTTACGTCTATTAGATATTTGAGGGGCAGTCAAATGAAAACCGAACACATGGACATGAGATATGCAGTGTTCACCATACACAGCAGACAGGCGATGATAAATTTCGCGGGATCCAGCCCTCTCAGACACCAAAATACTAACCGCACCCTTCTGCTCTTCTTTGCTTGCCTTCATTTCTACAGCTGGACGAATGCGCCAAATCAATCCACGCACCAAGGACATAACCCAACTACAGCGTGCGCCTGTGAGTTGTCATTATGCAGTTCTCCAAACACAGCGATAGCAGTATCCATACTCCACAACACTGTTGCCACCTTTCGTTCGGTCTTTGTTGGTGTGATGTAATTTATTGCGGGTATTCGGTTTTCATTTGACTGCATTTCATAGGAATTAGTTTTACGGGGAGTTTCAACACATTCCTATGTTAAGTAGCAGAAAAATAAATGAATTAGATGGACTTTGTCTCTTTTTCAGATACACGTATAAAAATTCATTACGTCTGGTCAACTTTAAAACCGTGGCACGAGTTTATACTAGATTGTGAGCATGTTTTAAAGAATTTCGCGGGAGAGTTGAGCCTTCGGCCACGGTCCACGCTCGTGGACGACAAATCGGGCCGCGAATGTGTTGGTTGGTGAGCGGAAATTGAGTAGGCGTCAGGAAACGCGCTTATCGCTTACAAGGAGGATGAGCGTTTGGGAAGGGCTTAGAACGAGGGCGAGGAGTAGTTTGGCTGGCGCAAAAATGCACACGGGAGCAGTACCATGAGAAAAATAAGAGGTAGAGACGGAGGAAAATGCTGCATCCCCACAGCGGCACGGCGGAAAGAGGGAACGAAGGGAGAATAGTCTCGTCGGAGGGAACAAGGGGTCGTTATTTCCTCCACGAGAGCGCTCGCGTGAAGGGAGCCCTAACGTCCAGGAACGAACATATTTATTTTGCGACTCGACCTTCCTAACCTTTCGTCCCCGTTTCAGAATAGACTCTTTTTCTCTCCGTTCGGAGAAACGTATCCCGGCGCTTCCGAAACATTCGCGAGCGAGTGGAGTCCTTTGGGTAGAGTAAGCGATGCGCGAGAGTCAGGGCAAGCAAATGTAATGAAAATAGTAAATTAAGCACGCGTTAATCTAGAAAGTTCGTATTTCGCACGGGTGCCATCCCTCCTAAAACGCGTCGCACCAAAGGTCCCCCCCACGCATGATCGCAGTCGCTTTGAAGTCACCAGCAGGAAGCATTTTCCAGTCATTCACCTGAGACCCTAACTCACCCGCGTAATTACTCAGAATGGAAAGAATAATGGTTTTATTTTGTGGACTAGGGTAATGTCATCTCTGCATAGGTTTTAAGGAATGATTGTGAGTGGTCACAAAGAGCAGGCAGCACAGTCGTTCCTCGTTGGGAGTAGTTCCTCGAGACGCATGTCATATTAACAACTGTTACCTCTTTTCGAAATTGCCTTTTCTTTACGTCCCTGATATTCGTTTCATTCTTGGTTAATATGATTTGCAGTTTTTTATGGGCAGCGAGTTTACTTCTTTGTTTGGAAGATCATTCTAATGATTGCAATGACTTCTTATTCCACGAATTTAATGCAAGAAATTTTTCATTGCCTAACGGGACGGAAGTTTTTTGAAGCAACCATTCTCATATGCACGTTACATGACTCAGTCCGTGTATACTGCCCTTCTCTTCCTTGAGAAAGATGGCGTGGACCGCCGAAAAGTCGAAACCAAGTGAGGAGAAACAAGTTTACGGTCCCGGTATTTTTTTGTTTACACAAGTGAGGTTCTTTTCTTTTTTTGTATGTTTCTGTGTTTTTGTCTTTGTCCACTAGTGCTAACTTCATATACATTATTATTCACGTCCGTGAGACTTTCACAAAAGTTATATATATATATTATTTCTTGGACATTTTACGAAACTTTGTACCTAATGATATCGCCCTTTCCGCGAAACCGGTACTCCGTTATAATTTTATTATGAAACTGTACAAAGTTTACTCATAAACCGAATTTGCGTTACCTAAATTTTCCGTCACAACCTCCTCCACTTTGAAAACAATCGCGTCCACAAGGTAATTGAAATGCCACACTCACTTGGGAGCCCTCTTTCGCTCAATGTGGTTGCCCCAGTACGTTGTTTCTTTTGACTTTGAAAAATTCGATGAAGTGAAATATTAAATGAAAAAATGTTTCTTAAAAAACGTTTTAAAGTAGCCTTTTTCGTCGCGATAGTGACGATGAAATTAAATTCCTCGATTTTTAATCGCTCCTTTGTGAACCTCGACAACATACAAACGTATCTAGCTGGTTTTTATGGTTTGATGCACGAAGTCACGGATCGGGTATTTTAGGTATTTTTTCCCACCTTTATTGAAAGAAAAATCATTTGTACCTCTATTTTAGGAGGGGAAAATTTGAAGCTTTTTATAAAATGCCAAATACTCAGCATTTGAGTAAAATTGAAATGCATGGTAAAGTAACTTATGTGTTAGAGTGACAAGCATTTACTTTTCAGATTCTATATTACCTGAATTATTTCCCATTATAAACGTTCATGAAGAGAAAAGAGGTGATGACTTTATCGATTCTCATTTTCCATGGTAATCAACTCTCATATACTTTCCATATCCTCACATTGCGTTTTCCACCATTCTTCTTTTGCTTTATTTGTGGCCGTCTCAATTTATTGTTTAACTCTTTGCCTCATTACTGCAATGGCATCACGCGTACCTCTTCCTTTCCTGAACCCAAACTGATCATCCTGTTGCTGTTATTTCTCCCCCGCAAGGGCTTCGTGGGATGACGACCGCGGAAGCCTTGCCTCACCCGCTGACGGGCCCGACACACGGCCCCTTGGGCCGAGTCTCGTAGTTGCCAGGACTCATATTCTCTATAGTGTCCATCATTACATTCTTGGGAATGATAATTGAGGTGGTTTCCCGTTGCCTTCCTCAATAGTGTTTTTAACGTGACACCATCACTTAATGGCCGCCCCACTGGGTCAGACGCCTTTGCAGCCGCCTCACTGAGGAACAGACGCTGCGTGGACTACCTTTCGTCAGGCTCCTAACCTTCGACCTATCTAGCATGGGTGACCCTACCAGGAGCAATTATTATTACTCCCATCAGCACACTCTAGGGGTCATATATGTGTATATATTTTTATATGTATATATATGTATACACACACACACGTGTGTGTACGTGTGCATATATATACTTGAATCTAATTATAGTACAAAAATATAAATGAAAAGATTAACTAAAAACACAAACACAAGTCACCTCGATATTTCGGTGGGCCCAGCGATATCAATCAGTGCACAAGGAGTTTCCTTGTATTCTGATTTTTGGGGCCACCGGAGTATTTAAATGCGTTGTGTTTGCGTTTTAGTTAATATGTTTACTTTTTCTACCTTAATTAAGTGCAAGTGTGCATCGAGAATTAGTGAAATCCATAAATGTCATATCTGAGCACACACTTAAATGTTATCATGCTAGTAGCAAAGAATAGAAGTATTTGCAAAAGCACGTTGCTCCTTTCTATATTGTGGGTTTAGTAGCTGATTTATTTAGATACAGTACATCTGAGAAAATAAAATAAAGACTAATTATGATGAATCCGCAACAAAGGGGGATATGAAGATGGGCCCATAGGACGGGTTTCTCTCCCTTTCGTAGGACGAATTTTTTCCAGAGTCAAACCTAAAAACAGTGGCTTGATCAATGATCCCTTACTCATTTAACATTCTTATTGTGTTGATTCGATATCCTGAAAAAATACCACCGATATTTAACGATATCATAATGAATACGAAATCTCCCGTGATTATCGGTTTAAATATGTACAAAAATAATCCTTTGTGATCACGGCAGTCAAGTTAAAAGAAAATAGTGACGAGATAATTTTTATTGTTTGTTCATAAATTGGAATGGAATTTTTATGTTTCTCATCATTAGAGTTCTCCTTTCCTAGTCCGTTTGTCATGCTTATCTCGTCACTTATGGGCGATTTCGCAGGAAATCACGGAGTTATGCCATGCAAACACGCTATAGGCATGAACTAGGATATTTAGCAATTTTGACTCGCGGATTGTCCAGGACATGACACTGGACGGATATCGTTGTCATTGCATATGCCTCATCGCCGAATAAGCCAGCCGACAGGGGAAATTTCCCTATGACAAATATTCTATTCATTGACAGAGATCAAACGGATTCATGCGGTGGGATAGATAGGCGGCGTGATATTGGTCCGATTGAGGACTGTCCCTTAGAAAGGACGCCGACCTCCATTATTCACGATATGCCGTTGAGGGAATTAATCATCCTTTGCCATATCTCTCTATCAATTGATTTTACATAATGTCACGTGGGAAAATGCCTTCCACCTGCGTCTATGTTTGATAACATCTTGTGTCATCAACAGTTCCTATTCGGTGAATTATATTTTAGTCAGCCTTAGGCGAGATGATAAAATTTGCTGAAAGAATTGAGAGGCTTTCTTTGCTAAATAATCAGGGGAATGCCGTTTTTGTATTACTGCAGTCATCAGCATTGTATAAGCATGAAGTAATCAGACTAACTGAAATGTACAGACTGAATTAATAATCTATCAGTCAATTGACCTCATCAGCATTTGTGTGTTTTTTAACTAATTTATTAAATAAAGTAATAATAATTAAAAAATTATGCATACTACTCATTCTTTATCACTCTCATGTATTTTGAGTAATTGGGTAGAATCTATAGTTCACGATTGACCAATTTCTTTAAATTTCATTTCTTTATGGTAACTAATATATAATTTGTAACTCTGAGTCCCAGCACGCAAAAATACATTCTGATCAACAAAAAAACAATATTATTTCGAACTCTTTCAAGCGGTTTTAAACAACTTTCTTTTGCAAATTTCAAATTATTAACTTTTTAGACGAAATAGTTGAAAAATTGAGGTAATTACTGAGGCAATTGGATATATTTTCACAAAGACCAATTTTTTGACCGTTTTATATTTTGTAATATCGCACATCTTCACTCATGAACAATTTTGGAAGTCTCAGAAATATTTTTTTTTAGTTCATGGTAGTTACGATGGTGCAGGGTAATGTAAACAGGGCCTCTAATTTTGGCCAAATGGGAATGTGATTTCATGGAAATATTTTCGAAGGGTGCTATCCTTAGGCAAAGAAATGAATTGAATCAAATAAATTGTGTGTTCAGCGATTTGAACTTTTGCAGACCCTTTTGTAGTTGGGAGAAACGACGCCAAACGTGTACTTTGAAAAAGCACATTTAAAAAATTTCAAAGATAAGATCTATTAGCATAATGCGTGATTGAACAGTGTGAAGGACTTGTTCGCTGAAAAACGCCTGATCGGAAAACGTTCATTAATATCGTAATTAGCCATTTAGAGCCTTATAGCCTCGTACAATTTGATACTGTTTTAGGTTACGGGAAGGCGAACAGATTCATATGTATCACTTGCGACGGTTATTTTAGATAATAAATTCACTGCGGCCAACTGAATGCCTCTGATATCCGGTGCGAAAGTTAGTTTTCCTTGCTATTGTTTCCAATTGCTTCTCTAATAGTGTTTCATCTGTGGATTATAGAAAACTATGTGGTAAATATTGTGTTGTAAAATAACGAAAATTAGTACTTTGCTGTTAGATTAAATTTTTAGTAGAACTCCCTAGTCCATGTCCTTATTTGAAACAAATATCTACGTTCTCGATCTAACATATCTTTGAATCTACACGTGTTTAAGTATCTAGTCTATGTAACCCACATGTAAAACATTCTCGAGAAGTATGTGAAGCTAAATAAAAGTTATGGACTGCTTTTAGTGAAGCATGTTCCCTTTGAAAGAATAATTCCGTAATGTCTGTTTCTCCTTTTGCCATTTTGATATTTGCATCTATTTCACGGTGAAGCTAGCCGGAAAATGTCATAATAGGAAAATAAAACACTGTTAATGAGCAAACATTAAGTGTTAGCTGAGCAAGTAAAATCCTTGGTCTTCATAATTTTCACGCTTTCTTCTGAAGTTTCCCTGAATGTTTGTCATGTTTGTCTTCCTCATTCATTTCCTCCCCGAAGTGAGCATCCACGAGATTGTATTTTTAGCCTATTTCACCTCCCAATAATGTCCACCTACGTGGAGAAAAATTCTAGTTGTCTTATGATGTATTCACGTAAAACTTGCATTTGTTCCGGAGTCCTATCGTTTATACTCTGTTCGCCTACACACCGCTCGAGGGAAGAGATCCGTAAATGAGAATATGAAGTATTTGTAATGAGCCCGCAATACGAAGATGCGTCAAAATTTGGGTAAATGGAACTTAGATAAGGGAGAGAATATACTTGCAAGGATAATTTGGGGGTTATGAGTCACGTGGTGTAAAAATACTTTCAGTGTGAAATATAAAAATTTAACTAGATTTTTAAGAATTAATTAAGTTGGTGCTATGTTAAATTGAACTCTTTCGGTACAATTTGTGTAGTGTATAGTTTACCCTTTCAGGTTGGGAGACTAATACAGGCACATACATTCTATGAATGCATTGATGAATCACTGTTTTCCGCATTTATTCATTTATTCTGATAAACCATTTGTGATTATCCGTGGACGTCGTTCAAGTCATGTAGAAAATTACTGATAAATAGAAAGAGTAAAATAGTGTTGTGTTATTTGTAATGAATAAGTATAATTTTACGGTTTGATTAGATGAAAGACGCAATTGCATAACATGAATGAGGACTTTTGTGGAGAAGATGATTATTCAATCCTTGAAAGAACTCAGCGACATGTAATTCCAAGAATAATATCAAAATTCATTGCCCAAATAAATATTGTACACCATCTTATTTTCAAATAACCTCAAAGAAGAACTATTTCCCATAACGGGAATTCCGGGTTGTAATGTTTTTATGTAGTTTATGATCCCATGCTTTGGTTGTACGATTAACTGTGAAATAAGGTACCTTTAAACTGAACCAATTGAATTGACCAATTAATAATCAACTTTAAAATTATTCCATGGAATTTCTTACTACATTCAGACTAAATATAAAATAATAATTATAATGGAAGCACATCAAAATATATACGACTGCCATGGACACGATTCCACTTATTTTGAGTTTAATGAAATAATTTAATACACCTGTAGTTCTATTATCAACGGTATATATTTGATGATAACATACTTTCTGAGAGATGTAGGTTTGTATGGATGTCCATGAAAACTCTACCAAAACTGTAGACTACCAATAATTATAGATAAGTAATGATTAGAATCCATAGGATTTCTCTCAACAAACCCCTCTCCTCCCCCACCAATTCTAGTACTTCCTCATTTGTTTTCCTTTCGGTCCATTTCACTTTCTCCATTTTTCTCCACACCCACATTTCAAAAGCCTCCAATCTACGTCTATCCTCCTGCTTCAGCGACCACGTTTCCGCGCCGTACATAGCTACGCTCCATATCAAAGTTTTTACGAGTCTTGTCTTAACATCCCTACTCAACGTCCCCGTCATCAACTCCCTCCTCCTTGAGAAAGCCTCCTTGCCTAGCGCAATTCTTCTCCTTACGTCGCTACCACTTTGACCGTATTGGTCCAAAACACTTCCGAGATATGATTACCTAATAAAAAATGATTAGAATCTGGCATGGCCATAGATACCTTAAAATGAAATTTTATCTAAAATACTCCTGGTCCTATCTTGTTTTCACAAAAATCGTAAGACCACTGGAACTGTAGTACATTTTATAAGCACATAGCTCACTCTCATTGAGTATCAAATATTCACTGCCGTGAGGTGGATATCATAATTATTGATTTATCATAATGTGATCCTCTCCCTTGTGAAAGATATTCCAATAACTATAATCGATAAAAGTCTCTTTGTATTATATTAAGTGGTGAAACTAAATTTAGTATCAAAATTTAAAGCCAATTTCCCGGAGTAAATTTCAATCAGATTGCTTCGGCTGTGAAGTGAAACTATTGAGCAGCTACAATATTTAAAGCGAATCATTCCATTTTTATTTACAACAAAAAAATTCTAAACTCAGGATTTCGATTTTAAAAGTCAAGGTCAATTGTATGCCGAAAAGTAAATGAAACCTCCATGAAAATTAAACAATTAATGCTCTACATTTTGAAACACTAAATATATTTGAAAATAATTTCACAAATTAATACCAAGTAAGAAGGTTTGATGATTTTTTCTTAATTTGTAATTTAATTCCTGCTTTCGACAAATTCATCCTGAGAGCATCCCATTTTCTTCAAGTGGTGCTGACAGTATCTAATGGCTGAGTTTAAAGCCATCGAGTGTCTTCTTTGGGTGGGTTAACCTCGAGGTGTATGGTTTAGTTAAAGGTATCGGGTGCACTCGAGGAATAAGCACTGGTGGACGACGATATTTGAAGGATCCTTGGATGAGATGATCTCAAAGTAATTCGCAACTCAATTATGGCGTTGTCAGTTGTCGAGTGGCGGCCACCAAACGATCGGCTTCCGGTGATCATGAGGAGGATGCAGCGACCCTTGCGCTCAGAGAGGGTGAAGGCTACAGTAGTCGATAGTCCATTTTTTAGGCTCTACTATGTAAGGCTATGGGAGTATAAGTAATCCACGTAGTGGATTTATATATATCACATTTAAGTTATTTCAATTAAAATTATCCTTGCATGTTTAATATAAGATTGATTATTTATTCAACTTGTATGGAGGGAAGAACATTCATAAAATTCAATGTTATTCGCGACATATTATTAAACTTCACTCAATTTAGCCGCAAATAGTTTCGAAAGAAAGAAAAATACATTTATTCATGGTAAAATCAGTTAGTAGACTATATTTTATGAATAATCTGTTAGAAGTTAGCTGTTAAACATACATTTTATGAATAGATCGATTCTATTTTAAACGGAAAAATTAAAGAAGTTGTGGACATATATTTTTCGTACAAACCAAAATACGACAGTTATCCATTAAAAAATATTTTTTAAGCTTTGGAATTGTTTTACATTTAAAATGAGTTTTTTTAACTGGAGATGAAGTTTTGATAATATATTATTTTGCTGAAATGTGAATCAAGGGCTATGCTTAACATAACTATGCTTTTCCACGAAGAATCACAGGATATCTGCGTTATAGAGCTCATTTATCGAAAGTTCTAAAAAATTAAACTCGCTTTATTGATTATTTGGTGTCATTTTCATAATGCAAGAATTGTATCAGGAGATATTCGAACTGTTTATAAAGAACCATCTTAACCGCAGAGTTGGCAAATATTATTTTGATTAGCGCTGTACGTTGTCGAATCCAACGTTAAACGGCAGCAGTATCTCGTCATTTTGTTACTCTTGCCTTTGTTAATTAACAGGCGTGATGGAACTCTCTTGAGTAAAATGTTCATCAGGTAAGAAGTCAATATTTATGGGACAATTTAGGGCTGGAGATGGGGATATAAAGCCTCTTGGACGTGTGGAAGGTCATGGACTCTTAAAACAAAGTTTCGTGGAACGGGGTCAAGATGT
This sequence comes from Hetaerina titia, assembly GCA_037158775.1. Lineage (NCBI taxonomy): Eukaryota > Metazoa > Arthropoda > Insecta > Odonata > Calopterygidae > Hetaerina > Hetaerina titia. The sequence goes on along the minus strand of CM073773.1, from coordinate 94,541,273 downwards.
ATTTGACATACATGAAAAGACAAGATCCATTGAAGGAGACTTTTAGTGCGGTAGTCGCGGGACTATTTCTACGGAAAACGTAAATGGAAATGCATGGGTGGGTACAATGATATGAAAGAGTGCTGCAAAGAGATTGAAGAGCCTTCTGGAGTGCAGTGATGTAGTAATTGTCACGGTAAAGATAGCAACATGGCTCAAATACATAACACTTACTACACGTTTAAATAACCCGAACGGGCCGCGAAAGTGGCAAGATGGTTGAAGTAAGGGGATCAGGCTGCTGCGATAGATAGTTCACTGACTTCTCTCCCCGATGGCCCGGTTCCAATCCCGGCGGCGACAGGATTTTCCAGTGATATCCCGATCCCTACTTGGGATGCTATGAGGATATCACTTCGAGTGGACTACTTTGGATGGGACGTTAAATTCTGGATCCCTCATCAGCTTTCGTTAGCCTTCTCGCTCAAACTCAAAGCTCAAGCTCAAACCGGGTTTCTCACCACCCTCCCACATTCCCAAAATATCCTACCTCAACCAAATTACTCCTTTGCCCCTAATGGCGTAAATTACCTCAGCCGTATTTCCCCTCCTTTAATAAAAGCCTATGCTGGAAGATATTATGGCTTTAAAAATGCATACTTAGGAAGTAATGATAAGTCTAATTATCGATGAACGTCTAAAAATTCTTACCTATTATGGGCCGTTCAAGAACGGACAATAATATCCTAGAATTTACTACTTTGAATAATAATACTTTGGGCTATTTTCTATTTGTTATACCCTTTCCCCCTTTGTATGGATCGATAACATATGAATTCTTCCTCCTCGATCATCCATAGTTATTAATGCCCTCATTAATGTATTAATTTAAGCGTGTTTTAGTTTCACAGAGGCTTTTTTCAATATGACCATCCGCTAATCACTCAAATATCTTGATCTGGATACAACTTGTTTTTTTTATTTGTGTGTAAAAAATACATTGAAATTGAATTAAATTTAATAGCCTTTTGATATGATAGTAAGGGATTAATTAATTAATTAATGGTGAGGCGATATTTGCTGTTGTGAGCATTTGGACGTCTTCGTTGGTGATCAGGAATTAAAATTCTTCCTTCATAAACAATAGATAATGTAAGGCGATAATGTGCGTTAACTAATGTCATCCAGAACTCACCTACAAATCTCATTAAGAAAACTTTTTGAAATGGGACTTTCTCCTCCCCTTCAAAAACATTACGTAATTAAAGAACAGCCCCTTGGAATTGAATGATCAGAGAAGACCAAGTAGAGTGAAGAACAGGAAATATAGTATGTAATGAGTATGAAAACGAAACAATGGTGGAAAGAAATACTGATTTTTTGGGAAAAACAAAATATTGGTGCGGCATATTACGAATGAAATGGACCGAAAGGAAAACAAATGAGGAAGTACTGGAGATGGTGGGTGAGGAAAGGGGTTTGTTGAGGGAAATCCTATGGAGGCAGGAAAAATGGATGAAAGGCTTATTGAGCGGTAGTGGAATGTTGAAGAAGGTAATAGAGGGGAGGATGTTGGGCAAGCGAGGAAAGGGCAGGAACAGAATAGGGCTGTTGGACGGGATGAAGGGAGGAAAGAAGTACACAGAGATGAAGAGGGACCTGATGTAGATTAGGTTGCTGGATTGGTTTTTGTTTGGGGTTACAAAATGTTTATTTGATAGTTGTGTCCATCCAAAAACCTACCTTAACGGGTAGATTACCTAATAATAATATTATGAATATAAAATTAATTCAAACATCTTGGTTAAACAGCTGAGGATTATGGTACGAAGCAGTGACCACTAATCTGTACCAATTACGTAAGGTAAGTAATTTAAAGAAAGACGCTTAGAAATCGATGAGGAACTTCTGAACTAAGGATGGCATTCTGATGGGAAGGAATAGCACTGTTAGACCGTGACGATGATGATACATCTAAGAGATATGGCAAGAAATGACGAGAAGAAATTTAAAAAATGCAAGGGTTGCAATAAAAGAAAAGGGCCAACTCAAAATATCAAATCCATGTAAATATTTGAAAAACGGTATCCGAAATATATACTTCCCTAGCGAGAAATACTCTTGAGTTCAATTTTGCCCTTTATACTCCGAACCAGGAATACAAACTGACCTCCATATCAGCTAGCTTTGCGATAAACATCCTCTTTTTTCTATTTAGGTAGATGTATTGAGAATATTGAAAGAAAACCGTCGGAACTGTCTTCGCCTCGAGAGGAACTCAAAAGAATTGCAGATCCATACAAAAGTCATTCAATTTGTACAAAAAATCGATGCACCCGTCGACTCTCCGTTATAAAGTAAGTCATCTTCCGTCTAAGAAGTTCGGTTGCTCACGGAAAAAATGTGGGTATTTATTCAGTTCACCGATCGCAATTTATTTAACTCACGGGACTCAAAGCAAATAAAAGTGTAGATACTACGACGTCGTAATTCCTCGATAAGATATTTGATGCATGAAAATACGGAGGAGAAGGAAATTCCGCCCGACGATAGGCATATATTATTTTTCAAAATACTCTCTGCGCCGCGGTAGACGGCTCTTGCCGTTCTTTGAAAGCACTTCACATTTTCAAAATTCCTTTACAAATGCACGCCATGGTGGAGGGAATGGCTTGATTTTTTTTACGGGCTCTTAAGAAAGTTGTATCACGCCACACGGTCTGGCGCTTTCAACATTTGAGTTCGCGGTGACTGAAATAAATTCGCGTCCTTTGGGAGAGCGGGGGCCATTGCCATGAGTTGGCTCGTGTCGAAAGGAGAAATATAAAAGACACGGAGTGACCTGAGAGCCGAGATGTTGCCCACGCACCGCTCTACCCCCCCCCCTCTCTCTCTCCGTGTAATAAGTTCACGGATGTTTTCATGGACCCAGCACACCCCTCGCCCTTCCCAGTGGGCGAACCCCCCGAGCTGCCGCACCTAAAATTGGGAGTTGCATTATTTCTTTCTCAACTTTTGTTTTAATTATTAACGGGAATCGTCGTTCATATGAGTCTTTTGCGGCCAGGCTTCCCGAAAATATCCTCCCACTCTCCCTCCTTCCTTTCCCCTCCAACACTTCTCTCGCGCTACAATTTTTTTAACGTGCACATTCTCTTCTCCCGAAAAAATATCAAATAAAAGAGGAAGCGAAATTATTCCCGGAGGGCTTCGTCTCTTTTTTCGCAATCTCTCGTGCTCCGTGATGCATGACAGATATTCTTTTCCTCCTTCCCATCCCTTTCATTCTCCGCGAGCCATCCTCCTTCTCCTTTCTCTACTCCATACAGCATCCTCCGTTTCTCCTTCGAATGAGCTCTTCTCCTCAAAATTCCTATCACGTGACACAGTAACGATGACGATAGCTTTCCGCTTCAGTGTTCATCAGTCCGACAGGTCTATGCCGGGTGAAAAATGAACATAATTGTCTTATATTGACGCTTATATTAGCAGCTCAGTTAGACGAAACTTAGGGACCCTGAACCCCCAGCGAAGGTACTTAACATTCCCCCACCATCCAAATCTTGCTTGCATTTCGAAAGTAAGACGTGTGGCTAAACTCATACGACAGTCCTAATCAATCAAAAGATGATTTCTCATCTTAAACAAAAACTATCCCTCTAAAGTTTAGTATAAAAATAATGATTGTATACTACTTGAAATGATCAAGAAGAAATACAAGTTTTAAATATTTTCTATTATTCAAACGGTAAAAGTTATGTTTGCAAGTACACTATAAATATCTTTATTCACAAGGATCCAATCAAATTTATTTTCAAATGCCTGCTTTAATAGCATAATAGTTAACCTATACCCAGTCGGTTTGCACGATTGACTAAAGCTTTTATGTACTTCTAAAGAATTGCGGGATAACCGCCACAGATACCTTAACGGAGCCATCCTCTGATAAACATTATTAAGCTGAAGTGTCACAATATGACAGTTTTGCCTTGACCGAGATTTGAATCTGGGTCCCCTCTAATTCCGACTGAGTTTTTTAACCAGTTCAACAGTCGAGCCACTAGCCATTAAATTTATAGCCCATAGAAATTCACATTGTAAGAGGACACCTCGTTAACTTAATTGGGTAAAGTACGATCCCCAAAGAAAATTATGACTACACCAGTACTTGAATACGGTTTCAAGTGTTTGCCTATTCGATTGACATTTACCCTGTGAAGTGCCTGCATTATTTCTGTACCGCTTGTTTAATGTGCATCCGCCGAACTATACTTATTATATTCTGCTTCGAAATTATATCTACTATTAAAGAGACATAGAAGCAATTACAGATGAGTACTTGCAGAGTGATCGTTGAATTTCCATGATACAACCCAATTTATGTTATTTTTCATCCTCTTTCTTCCAATTTTAATTAAGCATTATTTTAATTTTGTTTATTTAATTGGCGTCTCTTCAGTTTATTATTACTGTTAAACAAATTCTTAGCTATTAAGCATTTAGAATGTAAGTATTCTTCAATAAGCTTCAGGAATTTCATCTGATTGTTCTCTTGGGTTTAGATTTTTACTAGAAATATCAAGCACGATTCTTTTCGTGTTCTTGTTGCCGTTAAATCGTTAGAAATGGTCAGAATCACCCTCTTTGTTTTTTACTAATTCTTTTTATCGTAATTAGCTGAATGACAATCAATCAATTTTCAGATGTAATTATTTAGTTTTAACGTGAATGTTGCATTTTGATTATTGGTTTTGTTTAGACGTCCATCACTCACTTTTATAGTTCTATCCAAGTTCCTGAAATTGGCACAAACCCAATTCTTCCGGTCATTCGCGTTGTCTTTATGAAACTGTAAACGGTGTCGTGCCCCATAAAAATGTGACATTTGCCGCATGTCGAAGGTCATGGTCACCTGTTTTAGTGGATTCCTTAATTAGGTACTTGCGTTTAATCACAAATATTGGCCTCTCATTAATGAATCGTGCTTTTTCTACAAAGAAAACCTTCATTTATAATAATTGCTGGCTTCGGAGGGTTCAGTTTAATTAGTGAAGCGAAATTTACTATAAAATAAGGAATTGAAAGTGATGTATTAATGCAAAAAATCACGCTTTAAAAATGTAGACTCGTTCTGGCTTAAGTTTAGTGGGCGAAACAGTTTTATGCCTTCGATTTGTGGTGATGTCTCATTTTTTTCTCAGGGAAAGAGTTTACGAATATTTACGATCAGTCCATTTCATTCGTGGGGCGCACATGATGGTGAACATTTCAGGTGAAATTTCATACAGCTATGGTTGATTTAGTTCCTCTTAAATCAAACTTACACCGTTCCTCGCCGCTCCTTGAATCAAAATCCTGCCGGTACATCAGAGTCAAAACCAAGATGGACGTTTAGGAGAGAGCGTTCCTCATGGATTTTTTCCGCATCTCTGTTCTCGTAGGTGGAAGCGGAAGACATTTAATTCTCAGTTCACATAATTCCATTCAAAATGCCATCTATTTGCTCCATCCCAAGAAGCAATTTAAGTATTTGTTTCTGTTACATTTCTCCACGAGGAGAGCGAGTGGTAGACTTGGGAACTTTTAATTATTTTTCTCCCTTCTTTTCAGGATTCCTGACCTTTTTTACTCAATTCTCCGCCTCTCTGCTGTCCTTCGAACATTTCCTCACCTCTTAGGGTGTCTGGGCCGTCCTCCCATCGAAATACTTCCCTTCCAACCTACCGGGTTCGAAATTAAATTTATAAAAAGGCAGTCGTGTTACGCGTTTGGAAATTGGGGAAAGAGTTTTTCTTCAATACCGTGCCGCGAGGTAAAAAAAAACAATGTTGAGACGAAGTGCGCTCAGAGTGTAATATGCCAGCGCGTGATGACGTAAGGGGAAATGTTTATCCTGCAGGGATCAGGGCTTTGCCGAATCAGGTTAGAATACGAAGCAGGGGTTTCTTCCATGCGACACTATTCCGATCGGAGCCCTTCCACTCCTCCCCCTTGCTTCCTCGATGATTATTTATCTTGCGAACTTTGTAATACGGCGGGGACCCCTTCCAATTCTATTTTTCATCGATGGAACAGGGAAGTTGGAAAATTAAATTTATATTAGCCTCTGGCAAGGGCCGCCAGGTAGTAGGAGACGGTAGTGCCCTATTCTAAAGATTTTTTTCATTTTATTTATTACGCTTCGAGAGAGGAAGGAGTCATTTTAAATGTTTTACAGTCAATATTAAATCAGAAAATGAATGAATGAGGATAAAAGCTCTCCGGGTCGTGAAAAACTACCGTGAAAGGGAAAAAAAGGTTTACACTATCAATGCGTTAGTATTAATTTTACCAAAGAAAAAATTTTTAAAATGTCAAAGAGACAATTTAAATAACAAAGAACGTAGCTACGGTCGTGAATCAATGTAAACAAAAAATACCTCAAGTTTACGGTCCCGGTATTTTTTGTTTACATTACGTCAAAAAGACAGTTTTTGGAAAATGCTATAAACAAACAATAATCACTCTGAAATAAAATCAAATATGAAATAAAATCGTCTTGGAGATGCGAAGGCTCAACGCTAGAGAAAGCAAATGTGCAAATCATCAATGGTGCGATTTTTACGAGACAATATTAGAAGTCCCACGCTAAATCGGCAATTCGTACAATAATGAACACATTGGAAAACTGTAATTATAAGCTGTCCAAAAGTTGGATTTAAGGTACGTTTTTCCTTCGCACTAGTCACAAAATAAATTAACCCACAAATACCCCATTTCAATTCGCTGCATTTTGCCCCTTCGGTGTCCTGGCATCATCTTTAACACGCTCTTTGGGTGAAATGTGCGAAGCGGATTTTTTGAATTGTGTTTCCTCTTCCGGCAGAATGGGCTTCTGTGAAAGGTATTTGCTACAATGATATTAAATTTGAAACTGAAGCCTTGTATCTAATGATAAGAAAATATGGAAGCAGGGTATACAAGATAGAAAGACGTACATTTTTACAGTACCATTGAACGTTATGGTTTTAGGCTTCTCTTCGTGGAAATTGTATATATTTTACATATTTGGAAAAAAGTATAATTCTGTGAAAACGTACGCTGCTCTTCCCGCTATTATGGAATTGGTTTCTAGTGAGAAGTTACACCGATTTGAAGATGTTCTGGGATGATTTATAACCGAAAAATGACATTATTCGACCCGAAACAGTATTTGAGATGTGAGTTAATTGAGGGTGAGGATAGAGCTCACCTGATACCTGATATATAAGCACAACTGCGTGTGGAATCCAACACATTCACGGTTGGATATCCAGTCTCCCTGGTAGCCCAAGCGAAATCACATAAACATTGGAAAAAACGAGTTTGACTGGTTCGGGTTGGTTATGTAGGCATTGAAGCTAGACGCCTATCCGTGATAATCCACCTTCGCTTCGTATCATAAAAATACTACGTATAATTTAGAGTTACATGGACTATGATTGAACTAACCTCTGTTTTTCCAAGTTGTTTTAGCGAAGGATTTACCTACTCAGATGAGTAAATTTCTTTAGTTATTGGCATTGGCGATCGTGTGCAATTGCACAAAAAATTATTTGGTTTCCTTCCTTTCTCTAGACTAAATGCTTCAATGAATGCTCTTAGACCAGTTCTACACCCCATCATAACTCACTCGGTTGCAGCTGAACATGAATGTGACTCTCATTAATAGATAATCCAGGCCCTCTTTTGGTGGATTGAAATTCTGCGAAAAAGTCAAACTGAAGTTCGAATCAATAACTTTAAATTTAAAAGACTTAAATCACCAGTGAAACCTTTCCAATCATACGACACACTGCTTGCATTTCACCCATATTTATGGTATCCTGCAACACACCAATAGGTTTATGGGAGTCTAGGAATGTCTTTCTGTGGAACGCGAACAATTTTCAGGTAAATGAATGCACTTTCCTCAAAGAAATTACCTTTTGTTACTCGATATCCAAAGTTATCAAGTTGGTATTAACAATGCTTATTTCGTATATTTCTAATTGCACTCGAACAGTGGCGTACCTTGTGGCAAAGAAATGAGAAAGAAGTGATTCATAAAAGTACATGAACTGCCCCAGGTGAATCGATATTTTATATCCAAAGTTTCGAATCAGCATCGACCATCTCTCTCCTTGGGCATGATAAGCGGGGAAGTGGAGGAAGAAGCGAAATGGCCCGCCGGCAGGTGGTCTAGGCGTCCCCTCATTCCCACGCTGCTCCCCGCCACGCGGTCCACACCAGCCATTCAATCGACACGTCTCAAAGCCGCAACAATCACTCCAACTAGCTCCACCTTCACTCCCTTCTCCCCATCCCCCTCTCTCCCACGCCGCCTCGCCACATTCCGAATTTCAACCTTCCCCCTCACGGCCATCTGTAAGGATCTCCAGCCAGGCCACACCATCCTTCCTTTTTCCGCTAAAAAAATCATCTTCTCTTCTCCATCATGCTATTATCCGCGACCACCTCTGCCACGCTCACCTTAATTTTATACATATATAACTTCAAACGAAGGAGCGAGATGTTGTAATCAATATATATATATATATATATATATGTGGGTCGCGGGGGTCTAGTGGGTAGAGCGTTGGACTACTGACCGGAGGATCGCGGGTTCGATTCCCGGGCAAGGCACTCTGGGAACCTGCAGCTCCACCCAAGCTATGTGATTTTTCGGGTACCAGATCTTCCTGGGAAACCATACCCGGCACAGGGAAAGGAACTGGTCCCCCCTACTCTGATTTGTGAATTTAACACGCAAGTACCGGGGGCACCTACTAAACCGACCTTATATTTATAACACAGTAATCAACCCGAAGGTCGGTTTGGTAGGTGCACCCAGTACTAAGCCCGATATATATATATATAGGGATATAGGGATATATATATATATATATATATATATATATATATAGATTGCTAAGGTCCAGACATACTAGAAGATGAGATAGAAAGCGCATTAAGGGAGTAGAAATCAAATAAGGCTGTGGGGGTAGAAAACAGTCTTCAAGAACTATTGAAATGTTTAGGAAAATATGGGAAGATGACTCTTATAAGGACTGATTCGTAGTATCTATGAGGAAGGAATCTGGCCGGAATAATTTGTGGAGTAAGTGTTAGTTCCTATTCCGAAAAAGGTAAAGGGTACATGACGTGAATACTACAGAACAATAAGTTTGATATCCCACTCAGCTAAAGTTGTTCTCAGGATCACCAATAAAAGATAGAGAGCAAGGCAAATGATTACTTAGGCGATGATCAGTTTACGTTTAGGAAGGGTAGAGGCAGAAGGACGCCATGGGGTTAATATGCCACCTGAGGAAGATTCCTGGTAGTGACAGCATTCCAAATGTTGTCATCCGAGAGCTTCCAAAGGTGGAGGTGGGGTATCTGACAACCATTTTTAATGGTTACATTTGGACATCACACTTCCCGACCTCTTGAAAGAGCGTGTGTCGTGAGCGAGCGTCGTTGTGAGCGAGAATCGTTTGTTTTCCGAAGTCGCAGAAATCGGAAGTGGTTCCCGGAGACTTCCGGTCCATTTCCCTGCTCGAAGGGTTCTGCGAGATATTCGAGCGACTGCTGTAGTGGCCACTAACTGACTTCGTCAGGGAGAAGAACCTCCTTCCGGAAGAGCAGTTCGGCTTTCCCGCGCAGCGTTCCACAGTCCATCAGCCGTTGAGAACAGCGGATTTTATCACGGGCGCTTTTAACAGGAAGATGGTGGCTGCCGGGGCATTTTTCGACGTCCGCAAGGCTTTCGACCGTGTCTGGCATCCGTCTCTCCTGCTGAAGATCAGACGACTCCACTTCCCGTCTTGGGCAACCAAGCTGGTTTAGTCCTACTTAAAGGACAGGACTTTCACGGTGCTATGGCTCGGATCAGATTCAGGGGTGAACCGGATCTCCGCCAGTTACCCCAGGCGTCCGTACTTGTGCCACTGCACTACAACATTCATTCCCACGAAATTTAAGAACATCGACGGGATTTTGAGATCCTGTCCTTGTACGCCGACGACGCGGCACTCCTGTGCCGTTCTTGGCAGAAGGTGACCGTGGTGCGAAGGCTGCGGCGCGCCTTCAACGAGTTACTACTATGGTATCGCCGAATGGCGCTTTGCGGTCAACACCAAAAAGTCAAAGGCAATCGTATTAAAAGCAGGAAGAGGAGATCCGCTAAGTATGAACCTATTGGTGGAAGGAGTCGTCCTACCGTTGGAATCCGAAGTTCTCTACCTCGGAGTTCTGATGAAACGGAAACTCCTTTGGAATTCCCAAGCGCTTCTAGTCCTTGCGAAGGAATATGCGACGCTTAATCGTCCGCGGCCGATTATTCATCCGCCTATCCTGAGTATGGACATGAAAGTCGACTGTGCCGTGCGTGCTTGCTGCCTGTCATTACGTACGCGGCATCCGTATGGTCTGGAGTGTTGCAAAATAGTCTCGCTCGAATTCAAGTGGTGCAGAACTCTACTCTTCGTTGCGTCTTGGGCCGCGGCTTTTCTGCCCACAGTTCCGGGATCCACGAAAACGGGAAGTTGGAACCCCTAGACGTCATTCTGCCGAGAATTTCCAGGACATTCTTCGGCAGAGCAGTAGAATCGGAGGCGCCCCTCGTCCGACGGGTCGCGGAAATCCCGGTCTTGCCATGGGACCGCTATAGGCGCCCCATTACCAGCCTGGACACAGAGGATGCTCTTCCAGCTAAGAAAAAGTCTGAACTACTCTGAGTGGGGAGGAATTGAACCGCCTGGCAACGTGGAAGATTTCTCCTTGCCTTAGTAGCCTAAGCGGCTGGAAATGCGCAGCGGGGACCACATGCAGGACCCCTTGAAGAGGATTTTTCTGGTCATTCTAAGTGGTAAGAGAAAGTATTACTAAGGCATTTTTAAGTATTATTAAGGTGCGGTGGTCACCATACTGTCTGGCTTACTAGGGTCCGAGAATCATTATCATGGAGTTTCTGTGGTGTTCCGGTCCCTGCTTGGGGAAGATGAAGTAGATCGTATGTGGGATGGGGCCATTAGCCGTTGTTTTATTGGTATCTTCTACAAAAGTAAGCTTATTTTGACGCCAGGGCACAAATTGCTGACATCTTCTCTCGTTAGATACATATCCTTTTTTACATTCTAGCAAAATAGGGTGTATGACTATCGTGAATACTGACGTATCCATAGCCGAAAGTCTTTAGGGATAAAAATATTACGACAGCTCCCGTTTCTCTCAGCAAGTTCACTTAAGGTACTATTCCTATTTAAGTTGGTTTTGAACGATCCCTTACGATTATTACCGTCAATGTATCTAGAAATGATCTTATTTTTTCATCTGCATTATTTTCTTCGTGATTTCCATCTGCTTTAATGCCATCGAAAAATTATCTTTCTGCCTTCCTCTACCCCCGCTTACTCAGCATATTCCCTTGTATCATTTCCTTCAGCATTCCCTTTCCTCTCAATATTTCATCCACCAACTTTCTCTGCCTTTTTCGGATTTCCCCGAGCCACTTCCTCTATTAGCCCTCTATTATGCAACTTTAAAGCCTAAAATGCGATGAAAGCTCATCATTTTGTTTCCAGATTTCATATACAAACAGAGTACCATCCATGCTTCAAGGCTTAACTATTTTTTCTTTATATCTATATGTAGGTACCTATGATCAAGTTTCTTCTCGCAAATGCTCCTTTTGCCGGAGCAGTTCGTCCCTTACGGTTCACAAAAAAACTCCGAGGTAGACGCCCAGATTCTGCGTCTTTCCCAAATTTGCTACATAATTGTGACAATTTCAAAATTGACAAAAACCTACTTACATTCTAAAAGGTGAAAATATAACCTAATCACACACCTCGCTGCAGTGGAATGCTATAAAATATAAATGAAATCTGGTGAAAAACACACCAAAAGTAAATTTAGATTTGAAGGGAATAAAATATAGCTAAAGAAAATAAAAATGGTATTAATAAATCGACATTTGTAATTTCATAATTTAATTGAAAGTGAATCGCGTTTCATACAATAATGGGATATATCTTCCACAAGTTCCTTCAACTCGATTCAACTTCTTTGTCACCACTTCCATTGATCTCTTATCTTAGTTATGATTTTATTTTTTCCATAAGAGCGGAACCCTATGAACGAACGATTTTTTAAGAACGATTACCTCGATCGTTGTATATCCATTTTCCCAAGAACCTTTCCTTCCGGCATGCAAGTTAATGGGTGGTAACATTTTATTGTCTTAATGTATGCTCAAATATTTTAACCATCCTTTTACATTTCTCCAAAACCACATTTATAAGGCTTCTACTGCCTTCGTTTGCTCATCGAAAGTCAGGGTTTCACCACTAAAATTAGTGCACAAAAGAATATATTTTTACATATTTATTTTTTGTATCTATATTTATACATTCTTTGGGCTGTAGTGTTTCATTATTTTGCAAAATATATTTTATCACATCCATCGTTATTTTTATCTTCTTTTTGTCACCATTACCAATATTGATAATTATCTTAAGAAAATAGAAATGATTAATTTCTTAAAACAATATTTTTTCTCTGGATATTTGGATTCTCTTGAGATGGTGTGTTTTCATTTGCTTAGACCTATAGTGTTTATTTTAAGTTCCCATTCGTCCAACGTCTCATTAATATCTTCAATAACATGTTCATACCCCTTTCCGAGTTAGGTATGATGGTGATATCGTCTGATAAACTATTGCAGTGTTTCTGTCTCTCCTTTACTTTTGAATTCTTTTATGTTTTCTTTCATAGATAGATTTTTCTATAAAGAAATTGAATAAATTGGACGCAAAGGAGCATTACTGCCTTACTTCATCTTCTTATTGTTGGTGTTTTCTTGATTCCATTTAACTCATTTTCCGTGGAAATGTATTTGTAAAACTAAATATTTGACCCCTAGTTTTCCAGTTGAATACAAGTGTCGTCATAACCTAGGATAGAATTTTTCACTCCATCTCTCCCATTAAGTATATTTTTCATGTGTAATTTATGAATTTCTATTTGTGTTATTTTGTCATAATTCATAGCATTTTATAGAAATTATTTAAACTATTAGGATTCCTGGTGACATCTTAATTTGGATCGACGGTAAACTTCTCAATTCTTTCCACAACATTAGCCTGTTCTGCAAAAGTTAAGATTAAGTTTTGTTCCTTCAGCAGGAGCTCTATCGGATATCTCTCTCTTGTAGAGTTTAGGGAAACCAAAATACTTTGTTAAACATTACCGGCTTTCTGGTTTTCTTCCCGTGGAAATATAAAACTGTCTCGACTGACAGTTAAGCAAATACTCTCCCCTTACCTTAGAACCAGAGTTGTGCTCGGCCGATGTTGTTCAGACGCAGTTCAGGACGGTCAAAATAGATAAGACTCGGCAAGAGCAACCCGGGACATTAAACTCAGCTTTTGGGACAATGATCTCACTTCAGGGTTTACTGAATTTCAGCGATACTTTTCTTATGGCATCTTAAGTCTTATAATGTCAACAATACGATATACAGGTGTACGCTATACTAGTAAGTATACCTGTAAGTTAGTATACCTGTAAGAGATGCCACCTTATATATGGCTGCGTGACTCTAAGCGTCATAAATATCCTAATCAATTACTAATGATTGGCTATTTATTTTTAAAATGTGGTAGGCATGACTCGCCACAAAAGTTTATCAATCACTTTAATTTTTGAATTTCTCGTCCAGTGACCCATTTCCCACATTTTGATAAATCAAAAACAGAAGCGTAATTTTTCGATGAATTTAGCACAGCCCGCGATTAAACGAAATAAAAATTCGCTTAATCCCAAAGAAAGTGAAAGGTTTTCCTCCTTTCCAGAAATAAGTGCTCACTAGTTTAACATTTTCGTGCAATTACAAACGCATGAGCTTAAAATAAATGAGCGCATAACCTCCTCTTCATATGATAATATGATCGTAATTGGCCATGTAAACGCACGTGGGGAAACATTTATGATTCTATGGTAGGAATATCGCCTCTTGTCGATACTCACGACGTCAAACGGTGAAATTCTTCTTTGATTACTCTATTTAATTAAGTATCCAAAGGGGATGAAAGATCAACGAATCCCTTTCCCAGCTTCATTCATTTCCGCATCCGCAGACAGTAAGGAAAGCCATATGAGGACAATTCATTGCGCAGCACCTGATGATGAACAGACTCCACCCTTCTTCGGATCAAAGGGCGAATTAGTGTTCCTTTATGTTCATTAAGGGAGAGAGCCGAAGTTTTTCGTCTCGGGGGTTTCTTTCAACCTTTTATCCATTTATGCCCGCATTAAGGGGCCATCCCTGCCCGCTGACATTCCCCTCCCAAGCATACAAATCGAATTCAACGGTCAACCCACATCAATTCCTCTCTTTTCTCTTGCAAATTCCGTCTTCTCATGCCCTTCCCTTAATCACTTGCTTGGCTTCTCCTCCTTTTCCAGTCCCCATTCCATTCCTCTCGATCTGAACTCCTCGAAGCCATCCATCCCGACTTCTCGAAGACTCCGCCCAATTCAGAGAGGATCCCGCCGGGAACAAGAGAAATTATGTATACGAAGATAATAATTAAGATGCGCGGCTGATGCTGTCGCCGGGGCAACCAGCGGCTCCTTTCCGACAAAAGAGCGACCGAACAACAATTTTGGCGCCGCCCTGGGCGTTGTAAATGCCGGTTTCAGCCTACTTAGTTGAATGTGGATGACTTGAAGCGAGATATCCCGTATTAGAGTCCACAGAACTGACAGTAGGACTGCAGAGATGCTTCCTTAGATGGCGTCTTAGGTAAATAAATAACGTGAAAGAAAATGGCGACAGTTAACGGAGAGAAGGATAGTATTCCGAAAGAAAATTAAGATTTCATATGACGTTGAGATAAGTCGATCTGTCTTATTATTTTGACTTATACCCTCCTGGGTTAGAATAGATCGGAAAAATATTATTCCACGTTAAGGATATATGTGATGTCTCATAACGAAAATTGGGAAAGGTCATAGTTTAGTCCATGGCAGTGCAAATCATTCTTTTTGGCTTCAAAATAGCAATTTTTCCACGTACGAGCGTCGAATGAAAGTGTGAATTTTCGAGTTAAATTTCGTAGCCGCCACCTTTACCATCGCCATTTATGTTGTGAAATTTGACATACACTTAGATTGAATAATCAATTGGCTATTGATATTAACGGGGAATAATCCCAAACCAAAATATATATATATATATTTTTAATAAATACTGAAGTAATAGTAATTTGGTAACCCAGTGACCATCGTCAGTAGGGTTTATATCATAATGACATTAAGAATGATAACTGTTTCTTTAAAGAAGACAGTTGATGTGTTTGGCCATAATAAAACTTTTGATTAATTGAAAGATGATTGTTGATATTAACATCAAGCATGGAATCTGTAGACAATATGTTTTTCTAATGAAATACTCAGATCATTAATAGGGTGACTTCTGATATTGCTTTCCAAAAGCTATATGAAAACGAAGTTTGGCAACATATGCTGCCATCTAACTCGTAATTTCAAAATAATCATCGTTCTGAGACAACTTACGGGCTTGCACTGCCCTTTTTTAGGCCTCGCCCTCACTGCTCTGGCTTTCTGTGGTGTTGGACGGGCGGGAATGGAGTGGGATTCGTCTCCTCCTAAGGAATCGGAGAGAGATCCCCTTCTTTTGACGGGAGGAAAATAAAAGTGACTCATCCGTCCCGTTTTATTGCGGGACTTTTATTTTCTCAGGCCATAAACGAGGGAATGGAAAAGAAGAAATAAAACGGTTTAGGATTGTTAAGTTAATTGCGAGGAAACAATTTGTTCGAGGAGATAAGGAAAAAAGAGAAAGGAGAAAGAGAAAGTAACCAACAACTTAACTTGCGATGATGAGCGGAAATGAGCTAGTTTTTCATTCGCCCTGTACTCTCATTACGACCGAACTTTGTTCTACTCCAGATGAGTGAAGTCTGGGAAGGTCTGATGCCTTTTATGTTGTCTAGACATTTCTTTAATCCTTACCTCGAGGCAATATACCTATTCTACGCGTATTATTTTGGGAAAAAGTTCTGTGAGGTACGTCAGTGGGTATTAATCATTCCACTTTTTTTTATTTTGGTGCTTTTATTTCAGCGATGGATTCCACCGATAATTAGTTTCCTTTATATATTTTGTTTGGGAATTTCCTGAACCTCGATTCGTCTTCAACGCTTGTTGGAGTTTTTAAGCAGTCAAATATCCGTAAAAATCCAAACTTTGCGAAATTTCTGAAGTGTTTACGTGGGTAATGACCTTCCATTCTTCTGAGTTTTCAGTCTTATCCATAGCGAGTATTTAGCGAGGTAGATAATTTTGTAGTTTCGATAAAAGTCACCACTGCTCTTTTCCCGAAGGCTTCGGAAACTACATCTGTAGACTTAGGTAAGTGTTTGTTCGATCGAACTTTCTGAGAAGACGGTCAAATCATATAAGTTGTATTCATTGGTTACCAATTTTCTGCGCACCTGCTAAGAACTTCCGGGACTGTTCAATTTTCAGTCCAATAAATCAACCAATTCACTCACTCATAACTTTCTACGTGCTCACGTGGATTCAAGGCTAGTCTTGAAAAATTGTTAGCTTTGTTAATCGAACGTTAATACGAGGTATTCAGTGGGGTAGATTCAGGAAAGTAGTCATGAAGTCGTGAAGATATAATCCGAGGAGAAGATAACCGACGGAAAGCCTTCGCTCATCCATCTTCGTATTGCTACTATTTAAACATCCACTTCTGATTTATAGATTTTGCTTCAGTCGTCTATGATGATGGATGAAGCGCAGACGACACAGTGTCGTGAGTGGAACGTTACCATTATTACGGGGACAATTAGAGGAATCCGAGCCTGCAAGACCACTGCCTATGCTTGAGACTAGGGTTCGCGGCCGCCGGAGGGGTCCCGAACACCCGACCGCAGAATTTCTGCCCTCGCTCCGGGCGCAGATATTACCCGCTCCGCACTCCGCACACGGATCCCAGGGGCTTGCGACCGCACCCACCTTCTCTCTCCCCCTTCCGCTCATCATAACCGACGTCCTTAATTATCCCCATCAGACACTTGGATGAAAGCCCTTCGTGCATCACAGGGGGAGGAAGGGGCCCCAGGGTGTCGCGCTTGCCGGCGGTCGTGCCAGCTGCAATTGCGCATGATGAGCTTCGCGTTCGCGGACGGAAGGAGGTGTTGGAGGCCCGCCGGGAGGGAAGGGGGCCCTTGGGAGGGATAGATTATTCGTTCTTTTCGTTTTCGCGACTGTGACGCTTCGATGACGACCCGTATTGCCAACTATGAGCACCTCTCGACCCTGGGGTTCATGCTTGCAGGAGCAATTAAGAGACACAGGGAAGGAGAGGAAATCTGGCGCGACACAGGCAACATTTCAAACTTAGGTAAGGAATGAGCGTCGGAGTTTTGTCTTAACAAAACGAAAATTTTCTGAGCCTGAGGAATGTAATATTCCCAAGTTTCTTCAAGGGGAGTAACCAATGTGTAAAACCCAAGTTGCGCCTTGAGCTGGGCCTGTTCCAGGACGCTGAAGCTGGGAAATCGCCTGTAATACGGAGAACCTCCCGTAGCAATCGACTCACTTGTCCAAGCCCGCCTGTGCTCTATATATCCTCGCAGTTCAACATTAGATCCGTCTCACAAACTTGTTTTGCTCAGTTTATTTCCAAATAGCTTTGTCTAATAGCGATCGAGAGGTGCTCCGTGAATGGTAATGAAATGTTATTTAATTCTCCTCGTGTGTTAAAGCTAATATGTACATGAGACCATTTTATGATTGGAGATGAAGCTATTGCCTAGATTTGGATATAGAACAAGAAACATTAGCTCCGGATGTTATAATTGCTGTTAAATATTAGTTGAACCATTCAAATCACATGCTTCATAGTATTCTAAATTAGATCTCATAAAACATTAATTTGGAATTTCAGGTGAATCGAGGTCAAGGAGGAACTTTTCTGACTGGCCAGGTAGAGAGAAAATCAGTTTATCAGGTCTTGGGGATGTAATTAAGTCCTTACACTATCCTGAAAATAAATAATACTACGCCAGTGCCATTGAATAGTTTAAGTAATGGAAGACGTTTAGAAAGAGAAAAAAAAATTGCAACGAAGGAACAAGGGTAGAATATCACCATCATATTCTTCTACGCAAAAGAGAGGTCTGAAAAGTAAGGATAGAACACGTCTGGTGCTGAATTCTACGGTTCGCTTAAATCGCTCTCTCAGTTATACTCACTTCTGTATACCCATAAATTTGCAGTCTCCAGAAAATCAAAAATCTCCAACTTACATGTACGAGTATATTTGAATTTGTCGGCATGTGGTCGCCGGCCATAGGACTCTACCCACTTAGCTACTATCCCGCCTCAGAGTAGAAGAGTCAGCAAATATATAGAAAATTTTTATAGCTTGTTCTTTTCACCGAATGGACAATAGCGAAGAGTTATGCAGTAATGCCGGCTGCTTTGGGGATGAAATTTTTTTGGGGTTTCGATAAGTTTTGTAAGGAGGAATACGAATAAAGATATTCACGGTTTGTTGGTGCATGGAGAACAGCAGTTAAATGAAACAAGCTGATGGAGTAAGGCGGGCTGAAGTAATAATGAAGATGACTATAAAGCGGATTGCTTGGAAAGCAAAACCAGAAGAAAAAGAGAAAGAAATACCAAATAATATGGACGATGTTAGCCAGGGGAGGATAATAAAATACTCAAAAAAGTGAAAGCCGACCCTTTATGCCTTAGATTATTCGCTTATATTTTTCCTTTCTATTTTCCTTAGAATGAATATAAGGAACAAAACCGATGAAGGCATCGCGAAGTAGCGAATCTTAATGAAGTAATATTAATTACATATCACATTGAACCCTCGCAATGAATTGGGTAGCATCGAAGTCTTTTCACCCTTAAAAGGAAGCCTTCAAGCCACTTAAGACACTTCCTTTGTTACTGTGCAGACTTCGACATTTAGAACCACGCAGGTACGTCAGGAAATAGGACTGTTAATCGTGAGTCGTCGGTTTCCTATTATGTTTCGAAGGCAGTTCATGGAGTTAAAAAAAAACATTTACATCGTTTTGAAAAAATGCCAAAAGATTTTAAGCAACAATGTCACGCATTTAGTTGCAAACATTTTCCGCTCGGCGTGAGGAATATATTTTTTAAATTTCTCATATAGTCGAAAGAAAGGTCGACAAATATTAAAAATAATTCATCGGAAAATATATAGTATTTTTAACGTTGAGAGAATCGTTTCTTAACCTTTGCTGATGATTCATTAGCAATTAGTCCGATAGGTATATAATTCTTCCTTATATTGACGCATAATCCTTCGAAGAATTCGAAGCTTTTAATTAAATAATTGAAGCATAATGAAATATACTTAATCAACTTTATCCTCGTAAATTTACGTAATTCTACCATATTGCCTACCACTGTTTTGATAAACCCTCAGTTGATTAATACAGTTGTTTCTTTTAATTACATATTCAAGTCGAAACAGCAAAATAATACGCATACTTCGTGTAGTGTTTTAATAAATAAAACTTCGATCATTTGGTAGAAACATTTTTTGGATGTTAATGACATGAAAAAATGCTAAAGATGCTTTAATGCTGTCGACATGAATAAAGACTTGCATCTGTCTTAAATTCGGATGGAAATGTATGAGGGGCAATGGGAATTTACACTTCATCTATCGTTTACCTTCATTCAATCGTTTTGAATGACATTAAATAATAAATTTTCTAAATGTATTGTATACAATGTATGATGTAGGATTCCATAAATGAAAATATATTTTCCAAATGTTATACATCTTTGAAATTGACGCTCGCCGATTCTGATGACGACGGTCGAGCCGTCGTCACGTCAATACATACTGTGAGTGTCCTTTCTTTGTTTCTGTGTGTTGAATATTTTGAATCCGTGTGTTTATATAATATATATATATATATATATATATATATATATATATATATATATATATATACACACACACACACTATTAATCATAGGAGACTCCACAAAATGAAACATAAGCAAAAATAGCACTCCGTGGAAGCCCACGTATACCTTCTACGAGGGTCATCCGGAAAGTAGTACCCGTTCGTGAAATAAAGACACAAAAGTAAATATTAACAAACATAAAAAATTTTATTTGAAAGAGGATACTTTAAACTACTTCTCAACATAATCTCCAAGCAAATTAAGGCATTTGTCATAACGTGTGACAATTTTCTGTATTCCTGCTGCATAGTCCTTCGCCGCCAGCTCATTGAGATACAGGGTCACTCCTTCTTTAAGTTCTTCATCGCTGTCAAATCTTTTTCCTGGCAAAAAGTCTTTAAGCTTTGTAAAGAGATGAAAATCTGAAGGGGCCAAGTCCGGGCTATACGGTGGATGGTCGAAAGTTTCCCATTTGAATTGCTGCAAAAGTTTTTGTGTTATCCCAGCTGCATGAGGCCTGGCTTTGTCATGAACGAGAATGACACCAGTAGACAATAGACCTCGCCGCCGATTTTGTATTGCCCGCCGTAATTTCTTTAATGTTTCACAATACGCATTGGCATTAATAGTGTCTCCACGGGCCATAAAATCAATAAGCAATACACCTCGTCGATCCCAGAAAATGGTTGCCATGAGTTTCCTGGTGGACAGAACTGTCTTGAATTTTTTTGGTTTTTTTGGTGAATGAGCATGATGCCACTCCATTGACTGTCGTTTACTCTCAGGTGATGCATAACAAACCCATGTTTCGTCACCAGTAATTATGCGAGTCAAGAAAGAGTCTCCTTCATCAGAATAACGTCCCAAAAACGTCAGTGCTGCAGCCATACGCTTGGTTTTGTGCTCATCTGTAAGCATGCGAGGGACCCATCTTGCACAAATTTTTGCATAATGCAGATGGTGTTTAACAATTTCATGAACAATTGTTCGAGAAACATTGGGAAAATGCTCACAGATGTCATCAATTGTGACGCGCCGATCGTTCCTCACGAATTCGTCAACTGAGCTCACCAGTTGGTCTGTAATGACAGACGGTCTCCCCGAACGTTCATCGTCGTGTGTGTTCCCCCTCCCCATGTTGAAGTTGCGACACCACCGCCGAACAGACGACTCGTCCATTACATTATCTCCATACACCTCCTTTAATTGGCGATGAATATCACATGGGCGAACGTTTCTTGCATTGAGGAATTTAATCACTTCACAACTGGCGGCGTTCTCAATTTTTTTAAACATTGTAAACAATCACAGAAACAACACAGGCAATGCTAGCGTCACGTAACTTGGCTCAGAGAAGGCAGAGAAGCCACTGAAGCTATCTGACCTCGTCCAGCGGCTACTCGCGTCGTCAGCACTTTATGCGGCACGAACGGGTACTACTTTCCGGATGACCCTCGTATTATTCGAAAAATGTCATCATTCGACCGCCTCTTTTGGGCATTGGGACCGACTTCCGTTTGGGCATTTCGACTGGAGACAACTGAGGTTTTGAAACACCTTGTCTTTGATTTCTTACTCATTTTAGAGTGATTGATTACGGTCGAGCGTGGGATGATCATTTCAGCGCCAGAGAGCTTATCTGCCTATTGGGCATTGCATAGTGATTTATAGCTACGAATCCGAAGGGTAAGGCAACTGGACTAACCGGATATATACTATACGTACCGTTTAAATCTAAAATATAATTTTTTTAGAGATATTTAATTAGAAATTTCAGTTGCTCAATTGCCAGTTTGCTCCAATTCCCGAAACTAAAATATCAATCAGGCTGTTGGATGAGAGTAATAAAATTTTTATTGAAATGGATGCTATTCATATGACGACGATTTTAAGATTTAAGAAAGCCTCGGGGAAGGGAAACTTAACTTTTTCAATAATTGATATCAAGAGGTTGAATAATGTCCGACCGAAAGAACGCAGGCACAAAGTTTACATGAAATAAATGCCTTAGTGACCGAACATTTCGGGCTAAGAACTATTTGGGGTAAAGCGTTTATGTCTTTACTTTTACTAATGATTTTTGTAGTTATCATATTTTGTTTGATTTATAATCTTCATGTAACTTTGTCATTCACGTAATGCGATTCAACGATTTCATCATTCCTGTTCTGAACCTAATTCCCGTGACTTATACGATTTAACATTTTTTTATATTACAAATTTAGACTGTCCAATAATAAGGTAAAATTTTAGCAGTGTTACAATTTGCTTTTTGTAAAATTGGTCGTAGTAGTCCAGCGAGTAGAGCTGTGGGCTAATAATCGGTGGACCCGAGTTCGATTCTGTATGACGCCTCTGACCTTCACTCAAACTGCGTGATTTTTTAGGCACCAGGTCTTCCTGAGAAACCACAAGCGGCACAGGGAAGGGAACTGAAATCTCTACCATGATGACTGAATTTCATACTCGAAAGAGAGCTTAGTGCTAGGTGAACTCTAACCTCACCTATCTAACCAAACTTGGATTTAAGCAATATTTTTTGTTGCAAAATAAAAATTGTCAATTCTCTTAGAATAAATCTAGATAGAAAAACACTCGCGTTTTGATAAATTTATCGTTTTTAAGCATCCTAGGAGGCACCTATTATTGTGTCACCGTGAAATAGTGCCCATGAAGACTATTTCTCAGGGATTGGGCGGCAGTTGGAAAAATGAAGGACGTGAGTGATCAAGTCACCCTCTCCCGAATAATGCCATCTGTCGCCCTTTATACCAGCAGCGCCCGACTTATGCCATCGGCTATCTTTGCTGACATTAGCTGCGGTGCACATGCCCAGACCGCGCGGCGGGCGGTAATAAAAACCTCCAACCCACCGGAAACCGATGTCTACACTTCAACGCTAATCAATCCATTCCACTCAACTAGCACAGACCAAATACTCCACGCGACATCGTCCTCAATCATCCATCTTTCCGACCGCCGCGCCAGCTCCGCTTTTCACACGGACCCCGCGACGTCCACCGGGCGGTCGCCGGCGCAATCTTTGCGGGCGTAAACAGAGCTTTACACTCTTACCTCCCCTATGCTTCCCACAGCTCTGAGTTTTGCTTTGAGTTGGGGTACCATCGAAACCAAACAATTTGGAGTTGGAATTATGCGGGCGATCTCCCGATGGCGTCCCTCATTCCCGCCGGCTGCTCTCCTCGGTCCTCAAACATCCCGCCCTCTCTCCCCATGTCGTCACCACCCGGCTATCAGTGTCCTCATGCCCCCTGCTGCCTCCTAAAACCCCACTGGTCACTTATATTCACACTCAACACGCTCCCCCTTCATCTGACCGATATCCCCCGCAGTCTTCCAACGCCCAGGTTTCGTCGTATCCCCTATCGTTCCATGGTGGACTCGGTTTAAGGCTTTCAGCAAGCTCTCTTAAAGCTTAATCATGAGGAAAAGTGAGAGATATCGAGAAGTTAAAGGTCACCAAATAAATGAAATTAAAGAAATACCCACCAAGAATAACATCGATGATTCCAGCAAAGATTTTGTCGTCATCAAGTGACATACACCGTCTGGAACCAGTTTTTGTTTTATTTTCGGGGACGGTAAAATGGATGTTGCCTCTGTCTAACCAATGTCTGCATTCCTATTCAAGGGCAAGAGAAGAGATTTTAGCTCTAGCTGCGGTAGATCCATTTCCCAAATTGCTGAATTACACCTTCTTCTGAATTGATGCCGGGCGGAAGAGTTTACCTAATTTCTTTTGACCGTGGTTTAGAGCTAATTAGTTGACTTATAATTTGCTTTTAGGAGACCCAATGGCCTTTTACGGCCCAACAGCAACCAATTTTTTCCAGCCTTCCGACCCGGAAATCTTCCACCGTATGCGCATACCATATACCCTAGTTCAGCCAAGATGGTCGACGAGAGCATATTTACGGAGATAGAATTGTATGAGTCGGTTAGGTTGGCTGCCGATGGCACGTACCTCCAGGTACGTGCCATCGGCAGCATCGGTACTGTGCGTGAAGGTTTCCTTTTTTATATCATAGTTAAAAACTGTTTCACGCATTCTATGTCGTCGAACAAAATCCTCTGCCAGCGCAGCGAGAACGACCTGGTTATCAATAAAAATTTAACAGTACAGTAGTCATTGTACAGTTGGTCATCTCAGTCAATGTTCCGCTGATAGATTTGGGGCAAGGAGAACATAGGAAGTACCATAATCCAATAAGCCCAGGATACATACCCATCTACCTTTGAGATGTCCTCACCCCGCAACCGGGAGACCACTGAATAGGAGGCATGCAATCTAACCAATGCTGAATAGCCATAAGTCATACGTGGAAGTGTTTATCGAAATCCCTAGATATACAAGGATTTAAATGCTAATGACTCCTCTGGAAATTTCAAGCTGAACTCTAGCTGTGTGATTTTTAAGTTTCCTGAGATTTTTAGGAAACCGCATATTAGGAAATGTTTCTTTCAAGTGAGCACCACTCTAGCTTGTCAAACCAGCCAGGTTGATTTTTAATTTTCGATTAATACAGCACGTATTTCGTGGGAATCTATCTTGGTCGTGTTCCGTTGAGTGTTTATCACATTAAATATCATTTATAATTAGAAAATAGGAATCAATGCGAACGTTGGTTTGATAGGCGAGGCGAGCTCACCTAATAATAAGTTCTAAGGTTTCCTAGGAAGATCGGACACGCAAAAAAATCACACCAGTTAGGTGAAGCGAAGGGTATCCAGAGGCTTCACACGGAACTAAACCCCAGGCCCAAGGGTCTGAAGCGCAGTACTCCACCCAGTGGACTGACACCCCTCAAGTTATAATTTATGTCAATTTAACTTTTGAAATGATATCAAGTTCATTGCTATTGAACGTAGATAATATTCGTCTCAGAATAAATGCATTTTCTGCCATATTGTCACTCCCTTTTACCCCCTTCCTCTCTTCAAGTAGTAGTTATTAGGTTGGTTACCGACAGGTCAGGTAATTTGCCCCATTAGGAATAGAAGGGTGATTTGGCTGGGGTAGGATGTTCAGGGAATGGAGGAAGGGAGGAGACAAACCCGGCAGCGGCATTAGACTTAACGAAAGACACAGTTGAACGTCCCATCCGACGGACGGTGTACGCCACTTGGAGTACTCTCCACGCAGGAGATACAAGTAGCAATCGGGATACCTGGAAAATATTGCAACCTCCGGGATTCGAATTCGTGTCTTCGAGGTGGGAAGAAAGTATACTAGCCACCGAATCATCCCGATTCGTCACTATTCGGAAGAGAAACAGGATCATCCTTCATTATAGGGACTTCACTCGATAGCATTTATAACGCTCCGTCCTTTCGGACCGGGCCTACCTCAGCAAGTAAACGACCCTTCGACGTCCGTCCAACCAGTCCAAACCGAGCAGCCGAGAGACAACCGCCCTCCCGTCCTCCCCGTTTAATTGGGCCTTCTCGAGACCGGGAGAGAGGAGGCCTGCGACGGACGCGCCGCCGCAGTCGCGGGGAGTGCGGCCGACGTCGAGCATCGGGTCGGCGTAAGGCCCCTTTCCCTCCCGTCGACCCTTCCTCCCCCCCATCGCCCACCCCTCCACCCTCACGCCTCTCCGCGAGTGATTTATTGAGACTGACGCTTCGGACCAATCTGCGAGTGACGCATTTGCCCTCCTCTTTATCTCCCTCTACCTCCCGCTCGCTATTTCGCCCGCTCTATTTTCCCCATCATTTTCCGCGGCGATATTTCCGCAGCTTGGAGCAACAGACGGGTACGGGCCTCCCTACTGCTCGTCATCCGCCCTCTCCCCTTCAAATGTGTCCGATCAATTTCGTCCGTCTTTTCCTCTCTCTCTCTCTCTTAAACTTCCACATCATCCTCTTACTCCTCTTTTGACTTCTATTGGTCCTTCCCCTCATCCTTCACTTCCATCTCTCAAATCTGTTTCCGGTTACCTCGGCCGATAGCACGTCTCTCAATTGGTTCGTCGAGGGTCTTCCTTTGAGCGGCCGCTGCAATCGAGTCCCTTTCGCACGGTCAAATCTTTCGTCGGATTTCATTCGGGGACATTTTTAAAACAATCTTGTTTGTAGTTGAATTCATAATAAAGGCTGAGTCGAACTTTAATCAACTTATTTCACGGATATTTTCAGGTTCGGCTTCAGAAGATTGATCGAAAATTTCTAGAGTAAAAACGAATTGAATTAATTTACGCGTATCAGAATACACGTTCTTACAATACTCTGAGCGATGCGTACCTATTGGTCAGGACTACAGGGTAAATATGTTTCCCAGCCATAAGACATCTGGTGTCGTTAAATATTTATCAATGAGAACCTCTTTTTTAATTTATGTTTGAATAGGCCAACGTTAAAAAATGGAACCAATTGCATAGTTTCAAGTATGATATGATTGCATGAAAACTTATTGATAATCGGATAATAGCACCCTTCTAATAGTCAAAAAATGTAAGACCGAATAGGTTTCGATGCACTACATCATTTCAAGGTTACATCACCGGAAGATGATTTAATAAATCGGAACCTATCCGGTAGTACATTTCGTAAATTGTGGAAAAGTGCGTATTTGGAGTTTGCGTGGAAAACGAGTATTTGATGATTAATAAAACATATTGGTTATTGGTTGATACTTGTTATATTATTTTCCTCAAAGGTTCTTTGAGTCTTTTCAAACTTCGTTCAAGTCTTTATTCAATTCTTTGGTGATCGATTACGTGTACGTTACATTAAGCCTGAGTTGGCTTTTCTTGTTTTTCTTCACAAACTTTCACAGTACGCCGTGAATAAAGTTTTAGGTGAATTATACCTCAAGTTTTGCTCTCTTGTTCTTTCTCTCAATATTCCAACCCATGAATTTATCAACCATATATGCTCCGTATCAACTTATAGTTAGCAAAAAGATACCTGACTTTGTCTACACTGGAACTCATCAGTTCGATTCTGATAATTCCGAATATTGAATATTGCTACATTGTACACAATTATCTAGCCCATGAACTGAGGTTTAAATCACAACGTCTCCTTAACCCCTGGATTCTATTCTTTTTGGATCTCGCATCTTTTTTGTTCTCGTCTTTCAAATTTTGAAGTGGTTGAATGCTTATTTACGCCATAAACACCTTTTGGGAGCATTTTTTTTTATTCACTATTCAAAGCACAAGAGCCTAAAATTGTTATCAACAAACCCCTCCTTTCATTCTACTATATGTCTAAAAGATCCTTATCGGACAGAATATACTTTTAGAGGCATGAGAAAACTCCTTTTTAAGTCTTTCTCGGCGGTGGCTTTAAACCTTTAGAACTCATATCCATATTAAACGAGTTTGTAATTTTTCACAGACTTATCTGTATTTGTGGAAACATGCAAACTCATTTAGTATGGACATCAAACATTTCCACGAAGTGAAGCCTGAAAGTGTAATGTATACTTAAGAACTTAAGTCCTATAGAATGAACAATGTATCGAATTTAGAAACTTTTAAAAATAAACCTTACTTTCTTTACCACTATCCCATTTATATTGAGTAATTATTTTTTGTGTTAGATATTTGTTTGTGTAATCATTTTTTTATGTGATTAAGGTAGAATTCAAGTATTCAGAAATATTTACGATATAAAAATTCATTGACGCATGAAATAAGGTATTGCACTTTTTTTTGTTTGGTTGCTATTGTATTTTATGTAGAATTTTCCCTTCTTACTTTTCAATTATAATATGCACATTATTGGAATGGTTTTTACTAAATTTGTAGGTGCGTGTGCATGAGTTTTTTAGTTGATAGTACGTATATGTATTTACTTGCGTGTAAGTTAAAAATGTTTTTGAATGTACATATACCCCTCTGAGAGTGTACGGTTGCATGAATTTGTTGGTTTTTCATATTGTTTTATCCTCTTTTACGAGTGGTGACCTAACACCCCCCGCCACACGCCCCTGCGGTGGCTTGGGAGGTACTATTTAGATGCATATTTTTGTTCGTTTTTACATTCCAGCACTGTTAATTGTCAATGGTATTTTTTCCTGGAGTAATATAAGTTAATTATGCATCATGATTCATGATGCTCGCGGTAATTTCTCACTTAAATATCCACGTAGGATTTGTGAAAAACTAATAATATTGTTGTTCTTATGTGATATTAATATACACAAAATTAAATGCACGGGAGAATTGTCCCAAGGTAAAGTAAATTGGTGAAGCACGCTCATTGTTAAATAACCCAATAATCTAAAATGGTAACTTTCCTCTCCATTTGTTTTATCAGATCCAGCGCTGCCAATCATGGCGTTAACCCCTAAGGTAGAATCCATTGTCAGATTATTCATTCATTTGATGCCTCTTTTATACAGATAGGTATACAGTGGGAAAATTTACACAAATATTTTTAAAACAAAATTCAAAGGAATGCAACCTGGTAAAGTATATTTTATTCCAGGAGTTAGCGACCCCTGATATGCCTTTTGAAATAATGGAACCCAGTTAAAACTCGCAAAATTTAATTACTCAATAGTACAAGCTCTTGATATTATTATGCCTCTTTTCAAATATTTATATGCGATGCAAAGACCTAGGTAAACCTATACCCATGACTGAGGGTACAGAATGAGTTTGTGCATAGCTAATATATTTTTAGAGTACCTACATGATGCGGATTAGTATAGGGGCTGAGAAGTTTCAGTATGGATATGCAGACGTGTGGAGATGTATGGACGTAATTAAGTTGTCTAGACTTTAAATAGGTCGGCGTTATAAAATTTTGGTGGCTTGTTATTATAATAAAGTTACCACACTAGGCACCTTGAGCTTTAGGCTCAGCCCGCCCAGCAATGGTGGTTGAAGTGGCGGGCGATGTATCCTAGATGTATATGCAAAGCGCATTATAAAAACAATTTCGGATGCAACCCGCGTTCCTGTTGTGCATTCGCTCTTATTTGATTATTCAAATTCAATGAAAAACGCAAGATCGTAGATTTATTATTAATATCATACACACGCACATGTAAACACAAACAGAAGGTGAAATGGACCGAAAGGAAAACAAATGAGGAAGTACTGGAGATGGTGGGTGAGGAGAGGGTTTTGTTGAGAGAAATCCTATGGAGGCAGGAAAAATGGATGAAAGGCCTATTGAACGGTAGTGGAATGTTGAAGAAGGTAATAGAGGAGGATGTTGGGCAAGCGAGGAAAGGGTAGGAACAGGATAGGGATGTTGGACGGGATGAAGGGAGGAAAGAAGTACACAAAGATGAAGAGGGACCTGATGTAGATTAGGTTGCTGGATTGGGTTTTGCTTGGAGTTACAAAATGTTTATTTGATAGATGTGTCCATCCAAAAACCTACCTTAACCGGTAGATTACCTAATAATAATACAATTTAAATGCCGAATAAATTCTTTCTTCGCGTAAGGAGTTAATTTCGGTAAATAGATCGATCGCTTCAACATCACATCACATTAGATAGACCATCGATTCACATCACTACATGTTCAAATCATATTTCTTTAATCAAAACTACAATTCTGTAATAACGGCTAAAAATGCCAATATTTATATAGTGCAAAGCGAGTGATGATTATAGTTAGTCTTTGGCATTCACCAAAAAGTGTAATTTTCAATGTAGTATTTGTATGGGATGTTAACTACGTACTTGAATATATTATTAAACTAAACAGACAACATATATTTTCTCGACTAAAGAAGATTTAGCTCAAGGAACCCTGAGATACATAAGGTAGATGGAAAGAAGCTGCGGAAAAATTATATAGTTAGTAAAGCCGCTGTACCTGCGCACGTCGAGTAGAATGTTATTTCTTGAACTTCTTTATCACTGGTAACTAGACGTTGAAAAATTAAAAATTTCTTCCACTACATGATCTTAATGCTTTCAAAGTTATGTCTTCGAAAATATTAATAACTTCAAAGTATTGCTCTTTTTTGCAATATCCTCCGTTGAATAACGACGGGATTTCAGGTAGAAATGCATGACAATTGTATAGTTCGGGTCTTCCAGTTTCAGATGACAGCAGCTGATTTGGCCTTCGGCAGAACGAAAACTATTTGCGTGGAAGGAAAACAACTCAAAGAAACAGAGAGCAGTTTTTCAATAGACTTCTTCTCGTTGCGAGAGTGGTTCTCTCTTTCCTCGGCGAGTCGATATTTCGTCGTGCTTCAATTCATGCCAATATTCGGAACGCGAGTTTCTCCTATTGAGCACACTGATGATGAGGGCGTGTGCATAGAGCAGGGGGGCATGTCTGGCACACGACTCAAAATAAAATCCCCGAAACAGTGGTGAATCAATAAATCCGTCTCTCTTTCACTCTCCCACTCTCCTCCAGAATCTCCTCCATCCATCAGCAGCCTCCGTCGAAACGGATACATGTTTCCCACCAGTCCATCTTCTTTCTCTTTCCTGCCCTGCCGTGGCCAACGTCCGTCCGCCTGCTCACAGTCACCTCCCGACTCCCCTCCCTCCCTTCAGAGGGTACTACTACCCCAACCCTCTTCCGGACTCTCCACCCTGTCCTATTCACTCATTCATTCCATTCCCGAATTCTAGCAGTCAGCAGGAAATGTAGTTTTCGGCGAAGATGACCTTGACGACGTTCTAACGAGGGCACTTTGCGAAAAGTTTACAGGTGAGGTGTGACGCGTATTCATATCCGTGGATATTCGAAGCGAAACGAAAAGATTTTTAAAAATTTATTTTCGGATAATTTCGATCCCGAAAGAACATTGACTGGTGAGCAAGTGATTGTAAAAATTCAACACCTGAATTACTTCATATCGCATGAGTGGTGCATAAAAATATCGGGAAAAGCTGCATTATTCCAATATTAATGACACTCTTGATTGTATCTCAATTAGCTGATCGGAAAATACGAGAAAGATTTAAGATGTACAAGAGGTAAGAAGAATATAGACGTTCTTAACGGCTTACTCACGAAAGCGTTGTTATTCTTTCCTTAAATATTCGCGGGCGTTTGGTGGAGATAAATGGAAGAGTTTAATGAAATTGGTAATTACATGATTGAGTTTTTGGAAATTATCCAAAGTGAAAGAAAAATTGCAGCTTTGATAATTCCACTTTATGTTCAACTCTTACGACCCGGGTTGAATCTATTTAAACCATGTTCTAAGATTAAAACATTAAGTAGAATTAACGAATGTACCATTTTTCTGTTCTTAAGGGAGTATTTAACATTTATTTTCAATTGCATTAAATGCTGGGATTGATGGGGCGGCATTTGAAAAGGGGCAATACCGCCCAACGTGATCCGGCAGTCGCGGAGACCCCTCAGGTCCGTCCCTGAAAAGAGAAAAGGAAAAAGCTGAATATTAACAGTTTAGTATTAGAAATTATTGGAAAGTTTAATGTACCGTGAAATGTCAGGTTTTTATCTGTATCGATCAGTCTGTATTCATCGAAAACCTACCGTAAACTTTAGACTACCAACAATAATAATAATTCTTACCAACTTACATAATTGTAACAAAATGGTGGTGGAAATACAGGAAAAGCTAAATAATTTAAGAATAGAGAATATTGAAACAAAATTTAATATTTAGAGCGTGACGGATGGGGACGGGGCAATGATGTTTGGAGAGTTTCAGTAAGTCCAATCCAATCTGCAAAATATGAGTTGATGATGGTGGAGCAACGCTTGGTTTTACATTACAAGAGCATTTATCATAATGAATGTGATGGAGTACATAAAACGCATCATCTGCTCTTATTTTGTTTATTGAAAACAACCGTCAGCATTACCTCTACGTTAGTTGTGAAAAAAATTTCAATTTTTTCAATGGAATATTATTTTAGAAATTAAGTAACTGTGCGATGTTTTACATACAGTTTCCTATCGTTTCTGTTTCCGCCGATATCCACGTCTTTCATGCGTTGAAAAGTTCACAATGTTCAAAATGGTTTTACGTATTTGTTGTACATGAAAATTTTTTTTTATTAACCATAAGTATTTCCTACATTTTTTATCATTTCCGGTCATCTTGGTTCTTAAGTGAAAATCCTTCCTTCATCTCTAACCGTCAGTCGCAGGCAAGCAAACACTCGGTTTTAATAACTTCTGGATGAATGGAAATATATATTTCCCTCTACAAAATTTCATTCTAGAGCTAACGATTCACCTCTGGATTTACGTGCATATACACCGTTCACCACAATTCGTCGCGAGTGAATTTAATAGATAGTAATTAGGGCGTAAGCCACTACCGCTCTGAATATCCTTCATGGTTCGTAATGCATGATTTCTTCCCACCGCCCTTACCCAGCGATTTCTCCTCATGGCATTCTTCAATAGCCCGCCGGCCCTCAAATTCTTCTCCATCCACTCAACCATCTTCGGAAATCTTCTATCATCAATACATTTGCTCTCGTTTTATCCTAATTTTCTTCTCATCCATCCCATTCAACTCAACTTCAAATTATATTTTACATCATTATCCAAACTTACGTGCATCTCAATAGCTGGCAATATAGCAGCGATCTCATTCATTAAAATATATGCAACCGAATCTCGGACTGCATTCATTTCGGCAAGGTTTCTAAAATGACAAAAAGAAAGAAAACAAGGAAGAGAAAAAATTTGCATCACTTACTAACTTGTGTGAGCGGTTCTACTGCTTCCTTCGTCAGCCCCTTCGAATGGATGAAAATCCTTAGATGTTTTTCGTCTTGGAAGAGGGGGGGAGGTGGAGGAGGACTTCTTAAGGACTTCCCTTTTAAGGGAGGCGAGACGGTCGCAATTGTCTCACTCCGTCGGGACGGTTGGAGGGCGGGTAGGTGCATGATGGGAATGGGAGGGTTTCGAGAGGGGGGACGGAGAGCCTAGCGAGGGGGATAAGGAGAGGGCAGATGAGGCGGGACGGGGGAAGGATAGAAGACGGGTGAGCGAGACAGCAGCTCCTTCTTCTCCCCGGCGGCTGCGTTGGGGCGGTTTTTATCGCAGAGTTGTGAAAAAGTTCTCCTCCTCCGACCCCAGAGAGAAAAAAAAGAGACCGCTTTCGCACTTCCGAGTCACACTCTGCCTCACCCCCCTCCCTCCCACAAACTCTCGCCCTTTTCCTCCGCTCCCACTCGCTCGCTTGCTTCCCTGAAATTACCTCAAACTCACTCACTCACTCTCACTTTTGTTTTTTACGCTCCCCAAGCCTTCCCAAAACTTAAACCCTCAACCCCACCCCTCCACCCCACAGACTACTTCTCCGCTCTTCCGGAAACATCCGACGTACCTCAACTGGTGGATCATCTCTTTCTCTCACTTTCTTCCTCTCTCTCTCTCTCTCTTTGGCTCTCCTTCAAATTTTCCTCGGTGGCGGGAAAGAAAATCTAGAAGGTGACGGCGTGCACTCAGTGTCGAGGATAATGATAAACGGATGGCAGTTCAGTGAGAAAAAAAACGCAAAGAGGATTAACCAATTTGCAAAAGCAGCTTTCTTCATATCGTGGAAATAATTGTAGCACTAGGATCAGTTATTTCTCATTATATCAAGGCTACGATAAGTAGATAGTATAGATTAACAACCATTCCATGTAATTACCGGTAATTAGTTAATTTTGTTCGCAGGTGTTTACACACATGCATGCTCATCGATCCCAAACCCAAGCACTCTTAAAAGTTCATTAGAAGGTATAAAGAACTGCGCTACGTAATCGAAATTTAATTGGTACTGTGTCGCCACTGCGAAAGAATATCTTTCTTGAATTTCTGGCAACATATAGTGCTGTGCCATTGCTCTTTTCAGTGATATTTTTGTCTGGTGCGCCAATTATTGTTTAACTTTTTATTCGCCTTCATGGTAATTAGCTTTAGAAAAAAATCTGTGCGACCTTAATAGGGACAAGCCACATTAGAAAATCACTAGGCATTGGTGACCTCAATTCTTGGTAAAATAATTTAATCTAGATGATTAATCATTTTAACCTTAGGACTTGACTAAGCTGAAACCTAGATACAGGAAAGAATTAATCGGAAAAATTGATGGACTTCCACAAACTGTTCGGAATATTTCCAATCATTTAGCATTCAATATTTACCACTTTACTTAGGGGATGATCAGTTTGGGTTCAGGAAAGGAAGAGGTACGCGTGATGCCATTGCAGTAATGAGATCACTAATCGAGAGGAATATAGAATACAATCAGGACGTTTTTGCCTGTTTTGTATATTTCGAAAAAGCGTTTGATAGAGTGAATTGGGAAAAATTAATGCGTGTATTGCAGAAAATAGGAATGGATTGGAGGGACAGGAGACTGATTCGCAACCTGTACATGTCTCAGACTGCTCAGGTGCGAGTGGGGAACGGAGAGTCCGGATGGGCAGTGTTAGGAAGAGGTGTAAGGCAGGGTTGCCCATTGTCACCGGTACTGTTCAACGTATATGTAGAGGAAATGATTAAAGAGGCATGGGAAGAACTGGAGGTAGGAATGAAAGTCGGAGGGGAATTCGTAAAATCGGTTAGGTTTGCTGATGACCAAGCATTAGTTGCTCAGTCAGCCAAGGGGTTGCAAGCATTGTTGAGTGAATTAGAGGTTCAGTGCGATAAATATCGGATGAGAATCAATATTAATAAAACAAAGGTTATGCGATTTTCCAGAAAGAAAAAAGCTAAGCTAAATATTAAAATAGGCGGGGAAAAAATAGAGCAGGTAGAACAGTTTATCTCGGAAGTGTTTTGGACCAATACGGTCAAAGTGGTAGGGACGTAAGGAGAAGAATTGCGCTAGGCAAGGAGGCTTTCTCAAGGAGGAGGGAGTTGATGACGGGGACGTTGAGTAGGGATGTTAAGACAAGACTCGTAAAAACTCTGATATGGAGCGTAGCTATGTACGGCGCGGAAACGTGGTCGCTGAAGCAGGAGGATAGGCGTAGATTGGAGGCTTTTGAAATGTGGGTGTGGAGAAGAATGGAGAAGGTGAAATGGACCGAAAGGAAAACAAATGAGGAAGTACTAGAAATGGTGGGGGAGGAGAGGGGTTTGTTGAGAGAAATCCTATGGAGGCAGGAAAAATGGATGAAAGGCGTATTGAGCGGTAGTGGAATGTTGAAGAGGGTAATATAGGGGAGAATATTGGGCAAGCGAGGTAAGGGTAGGAAGAGCATAGGGATGTTGGACGGGATGAAGGGAGGAAAGAAGTACACCGAGATGAAGAGGGACCTGATATACTATAGATTAGTTTGCTAGGTGGGGAGTCACAAAATGTTTACTTGATAGTTGTGTCCATCCAAAAACCTACCTTAACCGGTAGATTACCTAATAATAATAATAATTCACCACTTAAACACTAAAATTCTTCACATATGCCTAAAGGAATTTCCAAATCATTATTAATCAACTTTGTGCTTTATTCACTAATGTCTTTGTTTTTCGGGTCTACGTTTACAACGCGTAATCATTTTCAAAGTGGACGGTTGAAAATGACTGTACCTAAAACAGAAATACATGTCGGAAAAATAAAACATTAGGTGATCAATTCCAAGTCTTTTTCTTTTTATATTTCTAAAAAAATAATATTTTCACATAATAAATAGTTATTGTGCGCAGCTGCAAATGCGTATTTAGCTAATTTAATAATTTGAAGGATTTTGGAAGTTCCCCAGGTCCGATATGTTTGCTTCAGATGAAGTTTGAAAGGAAAACATTTTCTCTAATCTTATATTTCGTTTTGCCCGTTAGTCTAGTCGCGACTCCTTATACGAGTGTGTATATCCTTTCTTTAGTGAAGCTGTCTGAAATAACCCACCTTTTCCTCTACAATTTTCGTGTATCCACATATTTCATTTAATCAAATTTTGTCTATCCCCTCAATTTCTTGATGGCTAATAGAAAAGCAACCGTTAGCAGGAGAGGCGGGGGATGAAAAGAATAGACGTAATGGAATAAATGAAGTTAGCAAGTAGGAATACGGAATTGAGGAAGGGCTTATTGTAGTGTGGGATTTCAGGTTATGCCTTATTAGACGAGGGTAAGAAATGTAGTATTGTTCAGTTTGTGTCCATCCAAAATATGAGACGGAAATGGAAGACTACACGATAACAATAATGATTTCGGAAAGTTGGAATTATTAGAATTTGCTTCAGAAAACTATTGCTCCATGTGACGTAATTTTGCAATTTTTCCGTTATCAACGCTTTAGTTGTGTACACGGTTTTCTCTTGCTGACTATATAAGGGTTTATTGATGCAAATATTAAATTTTTCCTCAAATAATATATCTGCATAAGATAAATTAATAAAAGCGGTCATAATTTAATTTAACTTTCGTAGTAATCAGTAGTTATTACTGTTAAGTTTTGAAAAACCATGGGTAAACCGTTTTCATAAGTAAAAATATTCACTTATTAAACTCTGAGCTCAATTATTTGGCACGTCAATCCTTTTCATTTACGCAATTCGTTTACTTTTCTCGGCAGCTTTGAGAAAATATTTAACCCCATTAGGCAGATATAAGCCTAGAAACAAGAGGGTAAAGGGGTTGTGTTAATTCTATATCTCCGGCGTAAATGACGCGTGTAGAAGGAAACAAACAATCTCCTTCTCCGACCTGTGGGTGCCATCCTAGAGAGGGTAGTGAATTTATATTTGGGCGAA
Organism: Hetaerina titia; assembly: GCA_037158775.1. Taxonomy (NCBI): domain Eukaryota; kingdom Metazoa; phylum Arthropoda; class Insecta; order Odonata; family Calopterygidae; genus Hetaerina; species Hetaerina titia. The sequence continues at coordinate 94,504,655 of CM073773.1, read as the reverse complement.
TTCAAATACGTGTCAAGGTTGAACTCCTTTCTTTTCCACTTTCGAGCAAAAATATCATCTAAGACTGGATTAAATTTAATCAGAATATAATAAAATATTTTAATAAAGACTCCAGAGGCTCTTAAAATACGAAATAAGACGGGCACACTTCCCATAAAAAAACTCACTGTGGGTTCCTTTCCCGCGCATTTATTGGGGAAAATAAATAAAATCGGGAGAGGCAGTGATCAGGCTTGTACATCCCGACTGTATGGAGCAGCCATATATTTTTCTATATTCATAATGAGTGCCTGCCTATTGTAAGCTCTACCACATATTTCCGTGTACCACCATAGAACAATTTCTTTCTTATCCTGGAAAACCTAATGGGTGACCTCAGAACTTGAACGAATCTAATAGGAACTGTGGTGAAATAGTCACTTCTTCGACTTGATCCTGACCGGCAAACTGCCCGCAATTCACTCGGGAATTATTCCAGTTCACAAATTGTCTGCCCTTCTCCGAAACAACAGATTTAGGTGAGTTTCTTGTTTCATAGACAGATTCCTCCATCTCCCTTCTGACTGAAGCTCTAGAATGTAATTAGTAGGCAATATTGGATCGCCTACGGGCGCTCGCAAGGCCTTGTCTTCAAGCTCCGCAGCAACGCAATCACTACGTCTGCTGTTGTGGTTCCTTAGACAACTTCCCTTGTCTCGTTTTGGGGAGCTGAGTACATCAACTATCAACCAACAGCCCTCCAATTTGAGTCATCCTCCCCTGTGGACCCCACCCCTGTATGCAATTGTGGACATTCCATCATCGGACCCTGGTGACGCGGGGTTCCGGAGCGGTCCACGGTCTTCATTTCATTTTCCCGTTGGTCCGTGGTAAACAGTTCGAGGGGGGAATGATATTACGTTGAAACTTGCCTCTATCTCCCTCCTATTCCCTATCTCCTTCTCTCTCTCAATAAAAGTTGGCCAAACCCAAGAACTCATCGTCTCAATTGAATACGAATGGCGAGTCCCTACGAAATAACCCACTCCTAGTGCAGCGGGTTAAGTCTTTGGAAAAACGTCTCACAGTCTTCATAAATAAATAAACTAGCCTCTACGGTTCTAATGGTCGATTGTTGAAAAACAAAACTCTTCCCATCAAGATTTCAATAAACTAGCCTCTACGGTTCTAATGGTCGATTTTTGGAAAGCAAAACTCTGCCCGTCGAGATTTCTATGACGATAGGTATGTGTGTGAATGCACAGTTTGCACTTATCATGATTTTGTGATAAAACGATTTTTTTAGGTAATCTACCGGTTAAGGTAGGTTTTTGGATGGACACAACTATCAAATAAACATTTTGTGACTCCCCACCTAGCAAACTAATCTATATCAGGTCCCTCTTCATCTCGGTGTACTTCTTTCCTCCCTTCATCCCGTCCAACATCCCTAACCTGTTCCTACCCTTACCTCGCTTGCCCAACATTCTCCCCTCTATTACCCTCTTCAACATTCCACTACCGCTCAATACGCCTTTCATCCATTTTTCCTGCCTCCATAGGATTTCTCTCAACAAACCCCTCTCCTCCCCCACCATTTCTAGTACTTCCTCATTTGTTTTCCTTTCGGTCCATTTCACCTTCTCCATTCTTCTCCACACCCACATTTCAAAAGCCTCCAATCTACGCCTATCCTCCTGCTTCAGCGACCACGTTTCCGCGCCGTACATAGCTACGCTCCATATCAGAGTTTTTACGAGTCTTGTCTTAACATCCCTACTCAACGTCCCCGTCATCAACTCCCTCCTCCTTGAGAAAGCCTCCTTGCCTAGCGCAATTCTTCTCCTTACGTCCCTACCACTTTGACCGTGTTGGTCCAAAACACTTCCGAGATATGTAAACTGTTCTACCTGCTCTATTTTTTCCCCGCCTATTTTAATATTTAGCTTAGCCTTTTTCTTTCTGGAAAATCGCATAACCTTTGTTTTATTAATATTGATTCTCATCCCATATTTATCGCACTGAACCTCCAATTCACTCAACAATGCTTGCAACCCCTTGGCTGACTGAGCAACTAATGCTTGGTCATCAGCAAACCTAACCGATGATAAAACGATTAGCAATTCCTAATTCATTAAATATGATAGAGCAGGAACTCCATCAGTACGAATTAAAATGATACTTCCAACAATAATGCATTATGAAGCAACCATTTGGAAAACTCTAAAATCTCAGAATTTTCTATCACGATGGAGAGAATTCAATTCCCGCTAACGAGCGTGCGCTGTAATTAAACCCTCGCAAGTTTTGATTTATTTTCCGTGATTTGGCTTCGGTTGAGCGGTGCATAATTTCCTCAGTATTCCGCAACACCCGCTAGTTCCCACCGAATAAACTAAACTTGACTGCTCTTGACGAAGTTACGCTGACTGACCCTTGTTCAGAGTCATGGAACACCTGCAGAACCTCTCAATGTCTTCTGAGACGTAATATGTAGAGAATTCTCGCCGATGCAAGTGAAGCTAAGCCTACCTCTTCATGTGCTTGCCATTAAAGAGAATAAATATCCATTGTTCATTTGTTTTGGCATTTCTACAGTTTTGCAATGCGATAGGGTAGAATTTTTGCGATAATTTATGTCTTGTCTATAAGTGTTCATTGTTTTTCATAAATCCTTTGAAAATTCAGGATTCAATGTTTAAGTTATTCCTCGACAACACCAACTAATGAATTTATTAGAAAAACAAGGATGTGTAAGTGTACCTGAGTTTCTGTACGTGAGCATATATATTTGTATTTAACGTATGTGCAAGAGAGTATTCGTACTCGAAGGCTGATGTTGATGCTTTACCATCCACCGCCATACTCCCATGCAACGACTTGGAGGTGGGGTATTGTGAAGATGCAAACACTTGGTTTGTTAGCAAGTAGTCACGGAGATCGCTTACTCTTTTCACATTTCAAATAATTAAACATATCGAAATGTTCACTTCCATGTCAAGATTTCTTTATCATTTATAGAAAAAAGATGAGTGGGTACTCTTAGGTACCCACTATGGTAAGCTTCACGTGGTTGTCGATATCTCCAGAAAGATGAGCGACGGGAGGAGAATGATGTAAGTAATTTTGAAAGCGATTCGTCGACCAACCGAAATGTAGTCAATCCCTGGGGAGTAGTTTCGGCGGAGAGGGATGAGGTGAAATTTTCTTTGAGTGCAGCTCATATCCGCTCTTTGACGACGAATAGGACCGCTTTGAGTTCGGGTTCTCGACCGGGTGGAGGGTAGCGGGGGAGGTATGTGGAGGTGAGGGGGAGGGAAATCCTCGGAGAGACTGAGGAAAAGGCAAGTGGCATGAAGGGAGCAAGGGAGGAGGAAACGACCCAGCCAATAGGCAAAGGAAGGAAGGGTTTTCCTCAAGATGAATGCGAAAGGGGAAGAAAAGTCTCGAGTTGGAAATTCGTGGTCATTCAATGCGAGGCGGGTTTTATTCCCCGCCGTCCCGGCTGCTACATTTGGTCGGAGGCTTGGGAAGGGATGGGGGGAAGTCTGAGAAGTCTCACTTGACCACAGTGGAGACCGAAAGGGTTAGAAAATTGCAATTTTTTTGTCGTCCAAGAGTAAACGGTATGTGCAGCTGGGCTGATATGATTCGGGAAGGAATGGAGTCGCGGTAGTGAATCACTGTGAGACTGATCGTACAAATTTATTTCATTTCGAGGAAACTTGCTTAGGATTCGTCCCAGAGGTTTTCCGTTCGTCTCTCGCTTAGTTGTAGGGATGCAAGGGGCTGATATCTATCCCCACAATTTTGGCATTTGCATTCTTTCTCCTCCGGCGAAGTTAAGAACATTTTTGTTAAGCTAATGGCGACTCGTTTCACGGCTAAAATAACAAGGTAGTAGGGTTTTAACTTTACATTTTGGGTCCCGTTATAGACATTTTTCACGGACAATGTACGCATTATTTGCTCCCATGGTGATTCACTAAGTTTTCTTTTTCAAAGAAATTTTGCTTCTAACCTGAGGAAAATAATTTCGTCGTGTATTATGTTTATTTTATTAGTTTATTTGTAGTTTATTTTGGCGGCAGTGGATTAGTCACACATTCTTTAAGAAATCACGATTTTAAAATTTTATAAATTTTTAAAATTCCGATATTTTCTTAAAGAATTTCTTACGCATCAGATAATCAGAGAATTTACAGTATGGGATATACCCGTATGTTTTCATGCGAGTATATATATATATATATATATATATATATATATATATATATATATATATATATATAGTATAAAGCAGGTATTAAAATAATCACCTTTATAAAAGTTGTCATTTTATCACTATCATACCAGTGATAAGCATTCATAGGTTCAAATTGTGAACAAACTTTTCAATGAGCATGCATTTTTCTATCTATATAATATATAATTGAGATAGTGTATACAGAATTGAACAAGGTCGGAATTTTCCTGCTTTTTTCCTCACCATTTAACTTCATGGTTTTCGAAGGTGGAAATACAAAGAGAACGCCATGAACTACAAAGAACGGCGATGCATAATGGTCGATCATAGTTTTCAGTCGAATCGCCTGTTTATAAATAAACGAGTGGATGGAATCAAGATTACAAAAGAGAACCGTCGGAATGGAATCATGATTGAGTTGAGTGCGGAAGCGCTCGGGAAAATTGCCATTCGAAGACACGGCATCGGAACAAACACGCATGAGAAACGCATTTCTGAGCGAATGGGATCGTATTTGCTTCGTAGAACTGGAGCGTACGCGTCTCTCCCTCTCTCGCTCTTGAAATTAGCGTGACATTTCCATTTTTGCGTTCTCACCGGAGCTCGCTATCATTTGATTGCACGGGATAATTCCCGCAGTGTAAATTTCCACGAGGGCTCTCGTTAAACTTTGACATATCGCGTTACCTACGTTGATCGGTTATGTCGGAATCATTACTTAGGCATCGTAAATACACTCATCGCTCGGCTCCGGCATTTGGGTTTTCCTGGGAATAATTACCGATTAAGCGGCATTGCCCTTTGCTTTTAAAGTTCTAGTTCCCTGGAAACGAGGTTATTGAGATAACAACCGCGTGCTCTCGTAGCCCGTAGGCCAGGAGAGTCGAAATTCGGGCGCTTTTAGATTTTTGGATTCCGCGTCAATATCTATTGCTTAGGCATTGCCAATATGTTTCGAGTTGATTATGCAGCAGTGATACTGCAGTGGAGGATGTTTCACGGAATGACGGCAGACGACTGGGGTACATTATTGGTTTGCCTCATATTGATACGATGCAAAGTCACGTCAAAATCCAATCAAATTCCGAAAGAGCTATAGTTAATCAATGGTCATCAGTAATTATGGATTGGTGACATTGGAATTTGAATCAGGAAAATTTCAGCTATATCCTGTCCAGAAACCAGAATTCATTTCATGGTTGGAATCTCCTTGATTATGTCACCTTATTTTCAGTTTAAATGAATATTATAAGAATTAAATTATCTTTGACTTTCCGGACGCAGCTTCTTGTCAGGACGTCCCATCCAGCCTCCCATGTAGTCTCAAGAAGCCTCCGTTGGGTGTCAGCGATAGTTTAAGCAATGCACTTTGCCAATGAAGGTCCCTGGGTTAGAATGCGATACCGTTACCAATTATCCACTTCTGTGTAATGCTAATAACTAATCTAATGTATGTTTATTATAAAAAATAAAATATTATAAAAAACCTCGTGAAAAATACTCTAATAAAGAGTAAATTTGAATAGGTTTACGAGGCGGAAGCTACCTTTCTAGAGGGAGGATGTTTGGGTAAGCACAATTGTGCTAAGCGATACGGGATGGAACTGAATCCTACATGTGTAGATAAAAAACCACAAGAGCTCCCTTTTTGTTATACAATGTGTTTCAATACCTAAGCGATCAGCAGGTATATTTGACTGATGATGACGCCTAGGCGTAGATGCGCGTTACATGAAATAAAACAAATTGGCGGTAAAACTTATGGCTTTTGTCTACAAGAGAATGGTTGAAGTTTTATTCGCCTCTAAATAAGGAAATTTGTACCCCACATTTTAGTTAGGATGAAACATTTCCACCGGTGACCGTCATATCTATTAAGCATTGGCGTGCATTTTAATTTAATGTCTATTGACTATTTTACATTGAACCTATAGTATAACAAAGACGAAGCTTTCTGTCATTCTTTACTCACTTTCAGGAATAATATCCGAGTATTTTATTACATGAACTCTTCTCAAGCATTTGTACTTCCTAAAACCTGGCACACAGGCACGATACCTGGAAATAATTTCATTCCTTTGGCCAAGATAAAAGACGATATCTGGGTAATTACTTCACATATTGACCTTATTCAAACTTTAAAAGTAGACTATATTCCGTATCTCCATTTTGTCATATTACAAGCTCAGTAATCAATATGATGTTAGTTTTTGTGATTGAGGCAGAGCTCACCCGTATCTATAGAAACCAATAAAATTAGAATTGGAGTATGTTTCATTTTAATGGTTACCCAAGCCCCTCCCATGGACTATAACCTTGACGTGGCGGAAGGGCTTGTACGTTCCGATGACTCCTAGAACTGTGCACACAAAACAAAATTATACATGAGTAAATAAAATATCTCTTGAGCATTCGAAAGCAGCTGACCTACGCGTAACTGCGTCATACCGAGTGGAACTTATGTAGTACTACATGTGATTACATTTCGGTCAATCATGAACATAAATAAGTCTTATATTTTTTTGCTCATATTTTCTAATATTATAATTTTCATAATAGGCAAGAGGTTACGTTTTTGAATAATCGATAAAAAACTGAAATTATACCCTGGTTCTACGCTTCGTTGGTTTGGCGGCTGGAGATTTCCATTTACCTGATATTTTGTGATTTTTTTATCGTGTTGCTAAGGTTGCACATTTCATCTTTACTAAAAGCTGTTAAAAATGGGAAAATTATTAATCATACATAAACTCCCTCCCTTGGAATTCAACCTTGACGTGGTGGAAGGGCTTGTGAGTCCCGATGACCCCTAAAGGTGTGCTGGCGGGAGTAATAATAATTTCTCCTGGTAGGGTCACCCATGCCAGAGAGGTCAAAGGTTAGGAGCCAGAAGAAAGGCAGTCCATGCAGCGTCTGTTCCTCAGTGAGGCGGCTGCAAAGGCGTCTGACTCCAGTGGGTCGGCCATTGAGTGATGATGTCACGTTAAAAACACTGTTAAGGAAGGCAACAGGAAACCACCTCAATCATTATACCCAAGAATTTTATGATGGAGAGTTTTGAGAAATTGACTCCTGACAACTGCAGGACTCGGCCCAAGGGGCCGTGTGTCGTGCCCGGTAGTGGGGGAGGGAAGGATTCCGCGGTCGTCATCCCACGAAACCCTTGCGGGGGTAAAATAACAGCAGCAGGGCAGAAGACAAAGAAAAGACGCAGGTAGTTAGAGTATGAACATAGAACGTCAGGACAATGTTGAGGACAGGCAAATTAGAAAATATTAAGCGAGAGATGGAAAGAGGTAATATAGATGTTTTAGGTCTCTGCGAGGTGAGATGGAAGGATAGCGGGGATTAATGGAATGGTAATTATAGAATAATATACAGCGGCGGGGACGTGAACCAACGAGGTGCTGCCGTAATATTAAATAAAGGGGTGGGAAGAAGCGTACTCAACATAGAACAAGCGACGGATAGAATATTATTCGTAGAGATTAAAGTAGAACCGACGAACTTGGTCATTGTTCCAGCATACATCCCACCGAGTAACCAAAAGGAGGAGGAAGTGGATAGGATATACGATGAGTTAGAGGATATAATCGCGTGTGTTCCTGCAGAGAAACATTTGATCGTGATGGAGGATTGGAGTGCGACGGTGGGCGAAGGAATAGATGCGATGAGGTAAGGGCTACGGTTTAGGCTCAAGGAATGAACCCAGGGAGAAAGCAATTGAGTTTTGCAGGAGAAAGGGGTTAGTCATCACCAACACGTAATTTAGACACCTCAAATGTCGTAGGTATACATGGAAAATGCCAGGTGACTCAGAAAGGTATCAGTAGGATTATATTCTGGTTGGGCACAGGTTTCGGAACAGTGTGATTAATTCGCACAGCTTCCTAGGAGCGGATGCGGACTCTGACCGCAATTTAGTTGTTAAGAAATGTAGCGTCCGTTTCAAGAAGATAAGGCAAGGGTGGCGGGTTAAAAAATGGAATTTAGAAGCATTAAATGGATTAACGAGGAAGGAGTATGAGCAGGCTGTAGAGAAAATGATGGATAACGGTTAAGAGCTGAGTACTATCGAAGAAAATTGGGAATGTATCAAGATGGTGATATCGAAAGCCGGAAAAGACACTATAGGAACCGTTAACGGGAAAAGGTTAAGGAAACCATGGGTCACGGATGAGATGATTGCAAAGATGGAGGAGAGAAGAAGATGGAAAAATGTAAACACGGAGTTAGGCAAAATGAAGTACAAAGAGTTAAACAATAAATTGAGAAGGGCCACAAATAAAGCAAAAGAAGAATGGAGGAAAACGCAATGCGAGGATATGGAAAGTTTACAGAAGAAGGGTGAAATTGATGCGCTACACAGCAAGGTTAAGTTATTATCGGGAAGTAAGAAGGCAAGATCTGTGCTAACAGTTAAAGATAATTGGGGTAAGATAGTAATTGAACCAGATAAAATCCAAGAGTGATAGAAGGAATATATAGAAATACTGTACGGTAGAGAACATAGGCCCACAAGGTTAGACATAGAAAACGAACATGACGTAGAAGAAGATAGCTTAGGTCCAGGCATATTCGACGATGAAATAGAAAGGGCATTAAAGGAGATGAAAGCAAATAAGGCCAAGGGGGTAGGCAACATTCCTGTGGAACTGTTGAAATGTTTAGGAAAAATTGGGAAGAAGACTATATGGACTCATTCGTAGTATCTATGAGGAAGGAATCTGGCCGGAAGATTTTGTGAAATCGGTGTTAGTTCCTATTCCAAAAAAGGCAAAGGCTACGACATGTGAGGATTACAGAACAATAAGTTTGATATCCCACGCAGCTAAAGTTATTCTCAGGATCATCAACAAAAGGATAGAGAGTAAGGCAAATGATTACTTAGGAGATGATCATTTTGGGTTTAGGAAAGGAAGAGGTACGCGTGATGCCATTGTCGTAATGAGATCACTAATCGAGAGGAATACAGAATACAATCAGGACGTAGTTATCTGTTTCGTATATTTCGAAAAGGCGTCTGATAGAGTTAATTGGGAAAAAGTAATGAGTATATAGCAGAATATCGGAATAAATTGGAGAAACAAGAGGCTAATTCCCAACCTGTACGCGTCTCAGACTACTTGGGTGTGAGAGGTGGACGGAGACTCCGAAAGAGCAGCGTTAAGAAGAGGTGTAAAGCGGGTTTGCCCATTATCACCGGTGCTGTTCAACGAATACCTGTGGAGAGAACTTTGAAGTGGAAAAAATCGATGTAGACTAAATTTTGCAAAATGAAGTTTTTATGGCCTGAATTCGCGTATTTTTGGACAGTGTAGTGGGTGTAGGAAATAATTAGAGGGCCGGGAAGTACTGGAGGTAGGAATGAAAGTCGGCGGGGAATTCTTAAAATCAGTTAGATTAGCTAATGATCAAGCTTTAGTTTGTCAGTCAGCCAAGGGGTCACAAACATTAGTGAGTAAATTGGAAATTCAGTGCGATAGATATGGGATGAGAATCAATATTAATAAAACAAAGGTTATTAGATTTACCAGAAAGAAAAAGGCTAAGCTAAATATTAAAATAGGCGGGGAAAAATAGAGCAGGTAGAACAGTTTACATATCTCGGAAGTGTTTTGGACCAACACGGTCAAAGTGGTAGGGACGTAAGGAGAAGAATCGCGCTAGGCAAGGAGGCTTTCTCAAGGAGGAGGGAGTTGATGACGGGGACGTTGAGTAGGGATGTTAAGACAAGACTCGTAAAAACTCTGATATGGAGCGTAGCTATGTACGGCGCGGAAACGTGGTCGTTGAAGCAGGAGGATAGACGTAGACTGGAGGCTTTTGAAATGTGGGTTTGGAGAAGAATGGAGAAGGTGAAATGGACCGAAAGGAAAACAAATGAGGAAGTACTGGAAATGGTGGGTGAGGAGAGGGATTTGTTGAGAGAAATCCTATGGAGGCAGGAAAAATGAATGAAAGGCGTATTAAGCGGTAGTGGAATGTTGAAGAAGGTAATAAAGGGGAGAATGTTAGGCAAACGAGGAAAGGGCAGGAACAGGATAGGGATGTTGGACGGGATGAAGGGAGGAAGGAAGTACACAGAGATGAAGAGGGACCTGATGTAGATTAGGTTGCTGGATTGGGTTTTGTTTGGAGATACAAAATGTTATTTGGTAGTTTTGCCCATCCAGAAACCTACCTTAACCGGTAGATTACCTAATAATAAGCAGGCTTCATTGGCTTAGTCACTCGATGGCGTTCGGATGAATGTTTTAGACCACGTAAAATACTTGGTTGTCACTATCCCTTCGAATCTTACAGGGAGGAAAATACGTGCGCACTAATTGAGGAAGGGTCCTAAAAGAGGACGGATTCATCAAACGCATAGTTGGAAAATTTAGTGATAAAAAATAAATGAGAAGTGCTATTTTTCTTTAGTAAGAATCCACGCAAACTATGCGGCCAGCATATTTCGATCCATCTCAAAAAAACTGACTACAAAATTGGACAAGGTACAGAGAATCGTGCGCCATATTCGTGAAAAATTCGTACGAAAGAACATAAAGGGTCAGATATTTACTAAAAAATCTGGGATGGTTATCCTTAGATGATCGAAGACTCGAAAAGCAAGATTAGACCTATTGCAAATATATCAAACGTGTGGTTTCGCATCCGACACAGAAGACAAAATTCATCCCCGTTTACATGAACAGGACAGACAAATGTCTCAAAATAAGAGCGCTGGACTGCCGAACAGATAGATTAAAGCATTCGTATATCCCACTCGCTATCCGCGACAACAAAAGAATTAAGAAACAACAAGACAGAACTTGGTGAGTAGTGGTTAAAACAGTTAATAGCACACAAAGTTACGTACATTCTTCTCAACTCAATGGCTGGAGTCCCAACGTCCGCCGCCACCCGCCCTTGGGCGGAGTAGTTAGGTGTCGCATAAATAAAGCTTTATATTTGATGTATTTGTGAATTTGTCGTCCTGCATGAGAAGAATGTTACCTGGTAATTAGTGACTGTCCTGCGTGTGATCCCGCCCTTTTTGGTGGGTTTTCTTATTTGTCTATTTGTATACCCATCTGAACCAGTAGATTACATAGTAATAGTTTTCCCAAACGTACATGACGGATTACAAGAATGCTCTCATGTAAACAAATAGCAGACATAAAGAAATCATTGAAGCCGAAAATATTGTTGTGTGCATGCGTATTTATCATAAATCATCTCATGACTATGGGAAGTTCATACGATGGCGAACAAGTTTGAGAAAAACCCATGTACCCATTTCAATCGTCCGAGTCTTCAATATTATCGACCGCATACATTCTACTAACCAATTATCCAAATATACATGTGTGAATGAATAAATGCAGTCGTCGCCTTTCCAAAAATTATCTGTCGTAAAACGGATACTTAAATAAAAAACAATTTAATTATTTAAAAAATTATAAGAACCATGGCAATTAAAAGTGCATTTTTCTGAATAAATCAGAATAGGGATACGCGAATATGAACTTGAATATTTGTTATAAAGCGTGAATGAAAAGACTTTACAAGAACCTTAAAACTATATGTAAAGTACCGAATCTTGTACGACGAACACAAAAGGTGGCAACAAAAATAAATTATACCTATCTCAGCGCGCGGAAGGACTGAAAGCCGACGTATACGTGAGACTGGCACTAATTTAAATTTGGAAAACTTGAGGACGAAAGTTACAACTGCGGCGTGAAGTTGGATTGGGGAGGGTGGAAAGCGATGAAAATTTTTGACAAATGTCCACACGAAGCAGGGGAAAGTAATGAGTGGCACAAAACCTTGAGCAAGAAATACAAGACTTGAAATAGAAGACAGTTCCAAAAGTTGGGGGAGAGTGGGTGGGTGGGGAGATTAACTTCAATTCATTAAAGAATTAATTGTTCGTTCAATATTTCGTACTTAGCTACCTAAAAAAATGAAAGGTGTTTGCCTCTGGTGATGCTCCCAGTATTTCCCCAAACCTAGTCGTCGAGTTCCGGTCGGAGGCTGTCTCAGGGTTCATCGTTAGGCGACATCAAGCCAACGAATTGATGAGGAAACTCCCAGTAGTCGACGGCGGCTCAGAACATCTCGCACAGCCAGAAGGTGGTGTCGGGAAGGAAGCTCTAGCTTCGAAGCGATGACGGTCCCGGGAGGGCTTGTCGGTGTCGGCGGCCGGTGGACCAGGGCGCCGGCGGGAAGCGAAGCTACGACGAGCTGGGAGGGACCGGAGAGCAAGGGTTTCGGTTGATGAGAAATAAAAAGAACTGAAGGAAGTAAGAGGAGGAGGACCGAGAGAAGAAGACGAGAGTAGATCGATGAAAAAAAGAAGTATATAGTGAGTGGAAGGGGAGGAGGAGAATAAATAAGCGTATGGAAAGAGGTGGAGGGAGGAGGAGAGCGGAGAGGAAGTGGAGGGTGAACCGAAGAGAGGGAGAAAATGAGTCAGGATGCGAGGGAAAGGAATAAACAAGGGTGCGCTCGAGGAGCGAAGTATAATGACGAGAAGGGAGTGAAGGAAATGGAGGACGAAATGGGATGGATGATGGGACGGGAAGTTTGTCGAGGGTCGAGGAGTAAGTGTGCATGGAGGTGCTAGTTTCTTCCTCGGCCTAGTGAGTGAGTTTGAAAGCGGTTTGCAATGATGAGACGTTGACGAAGATGGGAGTGGGGGAGGTGAGGAGGTGAGATGCAAGAAGAAGACAAAAGAGCAGCGATGACAACGGAGGAGCGGAAGGAGGAGACGGTCGCGGTCAAAGGTGATCCACACATTTTACGCCGGCGACTCCCGTCGCGAGGGGTGCGGCAAACGCATCATTTGACTCTTTGGGTTTCCTGCGCTCCCCGCGAAAAGGTTTTTAATTAAATTGCTCGCGATGGGTGAGATGTGTCATCATCATTTCTCTCCTTTGCCCGTTTCATATTCCTCGGGAAAAATAATTGAGCTGGTTACCGTCTTTTTTGTGTTCCTTTGCACGTGGAAACACTCGAACGTCGTAGGAAGCAGACGCTCCGTTGACTGATGAGATCCGACGCCTTGGCAGGTTCCTCCCTGAAATTCTTTTACAGACTTCGCTGACTGCGCTTCGTCCGACTCATGCCTTGCTTCTCAAACCGTTTCATTTTTGCATACCATGTAGAATACGTATTTTTAAATTAATAAAAACATCGAGGAACGAATCCTGATATTACATTTGGGCCATTATGGGCAAGAGGCACATTGAGCATATTACGAGTGCATATTCATGTGTGACAAATGTAATGTTTTCTCCAATACTGGACCATCTAATGCCTGCAGCACCGAATCAAAACTGACGCTGAAAATTCGTTGAATTTATAATAATAAAAAAATGACATACCTCCGTTTTGTTCATTTTTTTACGGGTCGAGGGAAAATATTGAAAATATTCCAGGCCATCTCACCTTTCTTGTTTGACACTGTTTTCGTCGTTACTTGGTGCTATTTCTAAATTTTATAGGAAATTGACAAACAGTAATACCACAAGTAATATTTAATGCCAACCATGGTTTCACCACTCTGTCGCTTCATCATGTGGTATCATGGTTGGCATTAAATATTAACTGTGCATTAGTGTCAATTTTCTATACCTTTCTTGTCGTTGAAAAATTTGTAAATAGTACTGTTTTGATGTTGCCTTCGTAATAGGACGAGGTCTGTTCCACTGAAACGACCTCTGAATTCTTCCTTCGCTCACTTTTGATACAGATAATAAAAAGCAAGTGGTGGATTCTGCTAAAAAACAGAGCTTTTCACCGAAATTTCAATTCTTCACGTGCGGGGTCGCAGGATATACGTACGTGACTACTGCGATGAGAGACGTCAGTTGCGGTAGTGGTATCCTCCTTATAAAAGAAACGCTGAAACACTGGAAAACAAACCATCAGAGGTGAGGCACAATGCGAACTTTTGGGAGAGAATCGGGCCGTGGCGCTGATGGGCTCCAAGTGAATAAGCAAGTTTCTGGGAGATGCGATTGGTTGGCAGCGAAGGGGAAAAGGGACGAGGGAGATGGCAAATGTCTGATGTTGAGGAAGGACATGGCTTTGATGCCAAATAGATAGATGTAACCGGCAGAGACCTTTTTGCCGGGAACTCAGAAGAAAAGTTTTGATTCTTTCGACGTGGTCGGACGAGGCGGTTCCTTCTTGGGTTGAAGAGCGGAAAGAATAGCAGGCAGGCAGGTCGCCTCAGAAAAGTAATTTTTTTCCGCTGAGTTTCCGACTAATGCTTATATTTCTAATCTCGATCAACATCGATCGATAGACTTGTCTGTTGAAATGGGTCTGGCGCCATCACCTACGATGTAGTGTCGCGTTTCGCTTAGGTATGAGACAAGGAGGAAGTTTGGACTTGGGCATGACGAAACAACGCCAAATAGATAAATTATGAAGCAATACGTACGTACCTACGTACAATGCGTACGTACCTACGTACAATGAATGTGTACCTACGTACACGTTTCCTCTTTTTGATAGAGTGAAAGGAACGCATCTTTAAAATGAAAACCGATTATCAACTTTGAGTATAAAATGTAAAGAGTAAAAGTGTAAAGGGTAAAACTTAATTGAAAACCTTGGTATCTAGTCCTCAAGGCTTTTGCAAATCCTTTTTATCGCTACCCAAATTAAAACTCACAATCCAATCAGCGGGAAATAGGACCGACTCGCTGCGCACCTTCGGACGGGTAGTTCACTGTTTCAATTGATGCTAATCCCGATATTTTGTTTAGGTATCTATGCACTCTTTGATACTTACCAGAGCATTTTAGAGCACTATTCAGTGATACAGCTGGATTTCGCGCTGAATTTAACAAATTGCAAGGATAACAAACGCTCAAATGCAATTTCCACATTGAGGAAATTATCCGCGCCCCGAATTTCATGAGCAGATTCAACACTATTGACAAAATAAAAGAGAATGCCACGAGCAGAAGCAACAGACATCCACAGATACGTTTGTTTTTCCCCGTGTAGCTTGTGAGCCCGACACAAATAAGTGAACACTGGTGCATCAAATCGTAGTTCCCTTTTGCAAAGCTCTTCCCCTCTTTTGTGAAATTGAATGAATCCCCCCTTATAAAATTCTGATTATCTATCCCCAAATTATCAGCCGCTAATTTTCCTCTCATTTACCATGCAACTTAATCGGTACCTTTGTGATGAGATGTTATAAATGGTTACCCAAGGTGGGTTATGGAAAGTATCATGAAATGCTAACGGACAATCATTCGTTCATGGAATGTTCTCAATTCTGCTTTGTACTGCTAACCTCCTATGTGTTGGTATGTGATTAAGTTGAAATTATGGCTTCTAATACCGAAATATATATATATATATATATATATATATATAGACACTCATTTTACGACTTGTAATATTGATAAACTATTCCATTTGTTTAGTGTCTAAATTTAAATGAATCCCACAGAGTACTGCGGTTTCCCGATTGCGTCCTGTCAGCGACATAAGAATGTAGCTAGTCGTTTGCAAAGGGTCTCCGTTATGTAAAAGATCGTGAAAATTTGTTTTTGTGTGTGAGATACAGGTAGAACCTTTGTGTCCTTTCGTGGGATGAAAGCAGATAATAGATGAGCACCTGGAATGATTTTTACGAAAATTGTTGTTATAAAACGAACATTCAAGAATTAGTGAGAATGTTGCACAAAAAAATTATCCCTTTTCTTGGTTAGGTATTTCATTCTCGGTAATCGCTCTCTCTCTCACCCTATCCTAACCCAAATTAAGTTCAATGAGCAAGTTCAACTAATTATCAATTTTCTCTGTGGGAAAAGAATTTTCTCTTATTAATCCAAAATTTGTGTGCGAATATCTATCTCATCTCGAAATCGGTGTTTGATTTTTACTTAAAAGAATAGGAATTTTAGATATTAGATTCCATTATAGTATCTTTTCTTACCTTGCAAGCTCTAACAGCCCTAAAGACGCTACATTTATGTCATTCCTAGGGCACCATAAAAAATGGTAGAACGTAACAGTTTCAAGTTTAACTTTGTGGAATTCCTTTCTTTTTTACTCTTTAGCATTTTTTTCTCCTCTTATACATTTCTTCAACACATTTTCTTCCCCTCCCTTTCTCAGTCACCTGCTGTCTCTCTCTCTCTCCCCATTCCCCTCACCATGACTAATATTATTTTGCCAGCCCACCTTTTTTTAACACCTGCTACCAATCATTTACCACCTTACAACCCCGAAAGCCTAATGCTTCTTCCTTTCTCTCCAATATTTTTTTCTCTCTTCATATCCTCCGTCCAGGGCCAACGTTTATAAAACGTATCAAAATACGCGTCAGTCGTCTTTCTCACTAATGTTGCCTTTATCTCCCTGCTCAAGATACACGTAATTTTTATACTATATGTCGAAAAATATTTACTTGCGATTTCCCTCGGAATCCTACGTACTCTCTGTTCCATCTTTCGGTAGCCTCTCCAATGTGAAAAGTTTGCGCTGGATGCCATGTAGATTGAGATGTGCTCACCCCATTCCCCTAAATTATTTACATACCCCAATCAAACCAAGACACTCGCACTAATACTGCCCAATAAATCGGGCCCACTTTTATTGGGTGAACACATTTTTACCTTTATATGTTTTTCTTTTTTGAATGAATCATCAACTTTACAACTTAAAATGAACGTTAATTGGATCTAACAGTATTGTGAAATTAGTAATATCGCATTTAGATCGCATAAAAACAATAAACTTATTACTTTGTTTGACTGATATAAAATGCGATCAAGAAGTGCGTTAACTTTTTACCAAATTTTTCTTTATCATAAATCGTTTCGGTCGATTATTTTCTTCCAAATTTCAAACTTAATGTTTGAATGTCGCATTTTGTGTCGGGAAACCCGGTGCAGTGTGCCAATCGTTATTGCTTAGCCGAATGATCCCCTAATACATCACTAGTGCACTACCTAATGACCGTATCTGGGCATTGAATCCACAAATGACGAATTAAAAATCACACGCCGCATTGTACGCCGTAGCGAACTGCGATCAAAGGAGTCGTTCGTCATAGTATGAAAGATTCATCTCCGAAGTTGTAGGGATTCGAGGGGCTGTTATCTATCCCCGCAAGTTTGACATTTACATTCTAGCTCCTTCGGTGACGTTAAGAAATTTCTGGTCAAGATTATGGTGTCTCATTTCACGAAAAAAATATCAAGATAGTATGGTTTTAGCTATATTTGGGTCCTGTTATATACAGACACATATTATACTTTTTCACGGACAATTTAGGCATTAATTTCTTCCATTATGGTTGATGAATAGTTTCAGTACAGCTGTATAAATAACATGTGAACGAGACTATAATAAAATGAGAACGCTCATCAAATAAAGAAGTTCATTCACATCAACGGGATATTGTACATTAACGTGTATTGTACTGTAACCCTAATGTAAATTTTCTTTTGCATCTGAAAAAGAGTGGCGCAAATGGAAGCATTTGGCTCTGATAAAAATCAAGGGTATGAAATCATTATTTTTGTTGCAGTTATTTTTCAGAAAAATCCGGAATATTAAAAACGGTGTAATTTCAGCCATCACTTCGGAAAGGAACAGTCATGACTCCATTAGACATTGAAGATGAAATTATCGTACTGGCAGGGGGGTGGGGGTCGAAGCAATCGGTTTCGGCTCGTCAAAAGGGCCCTACATCGCCAGTCAAATGCATCACAATCGGACGAGGTTTGGTGGGAAGCATTCTGGCTCGATTGCGCTGTCACCACCAAAATATTCACCTTCTAACATTATTTTGAATAATTAGGTTCGATTGATTTTGTTAGTTTTCACCCGTCAATATCATACGTGCTGATTGCCGACCGCCTCGCAACTCTGCATCGAACATGTGCTGTTTGCCCTTCTTAATTAGACAGCACCACGGGACCCGCGAACCAACCTCCCTCGTATTGGTTTGTGCGCAGTTCATTTCGGCTGAGTACACAAAACAGACGTTCGCCGATTTGGAACAGGCGTGAAACATTCTTTGGAGATCCACACGCAAGGAGAAGGGGCGAATCAAAAATTTTCAATTGCACCCCGCGAACTCTTGGATCGAGAATAAAACCGAGCGTTAATTGCCGGGGGAACCCCGTCCTCGCGTGAACTAAGGGGTTTGTGGGGAGAAAGAGGGGTTTGTTGCGGGGGATGAGAAAGGCACTGGACCCTTTCCACCACCACAGGCTCCCCCTGCTCGCTGGAAGATGGGCGATGTGGTGTGAGGTCGGGCCCGCCACCAGGGCATGCATGGAGCGGGCAGCGGGGGTAGAGGGTGGCTGGGGAATGGGCAGGCGGTGTTGGGTTGGTGGAGTGGCTCGCATTTTCTGATCGCCGTGGACGGGAAGGGTGGAGGGGAGGTCGAGGAGGAGGGAGGGAGTCGCAGGGCAGGGCGGTTTGAATGGATAGAACGTTGAAGAGCCCACTCCATCCGCAGCGCTGTGGAGGGGGAGAGGAAGGGTGAGCGAGAAGGGGAGAGAAGAAAGGAGGGTTTTTGTGGGTGGGGATTCGGAGGGTGAGAATCTGAGAGAGAGGTGGGGGGAGGATGGTTTGAATGGGATGGAGGGCCGGTGGAGAGAAGGACGGAGGTGGAGTGGGGAGGGTCGGCGAGACGATGAGGGGGTGAGGTTTCGGAGGTTTGGCTGGCTAGAGGGGCGGGGAGGGAGGGGATGTGAGGGGGGGGGATAGATGCTTGAAGGTTTTTACGTTTGCGTCGGAGGGGTGAGAAGTGTGGAGGCGGACTAGGGGGTGTGGAGGGGACGCGCGGGGTTGGGGTAGGGAAGGGAAGGAGCCCGTTTTCGGGGAGGGGAGGGTCGTCGGTAGGGGGCGGGATGAAGGCAGGCCACGAGGTCTGCCGTCGCTTCCTCCTCCGCCAGCAGTATGCCTCTGCTGGGCGTGAGGGGAGGTTTGAATGCCTCTCTGGGCCGTACTTCTCTGAACAGACAGCGGGCTCCGCGGAGCGCGAGAGAATATCCCGTCGATTGCATCGGGAGTTGCGCGTCAACACTTCGTCCTCCAGGGCTACGTCGAAGTTATTTGTTCTTCCCGCGTGATTATCGCCGGGTGTCTCGCCGAGGAAATAATCTTGTGGACGGTGTTTTCATTTATCTCTTACGCGCCACCAGGTAAAAAAAAACTTCGGCATTGTGCTTGGTGGACATTGAGGACTGCATCGACTACGCCTCTTGCAAATCTTGTCTTTCACGCCCCCCGGTGCTTTTCAAATTCCCATTCATTTCCACCGTCGGGAAATTTGACTTTGTTTTGAAGTTCTCCGCGGAAGAAATACGGTATTCTCCACAATTTTGCATTCGTTTCATTTTTCGCCGGTCTTCCGATTTCACTGCTCTCTCCCCCTCCCCTGACCACATGAAACCCCTGCCCCCGACCGTGGATGTGTTTTCAAGGTGGCGTGGACATCTCCTGAAAGTGCCTGGATTTTCCAATCTGAGAGAAAAGAAATCGCTTTGTTTCGTGGAGTTTCATCAAAGGAGACGAGTGCGCCTTGACTTAACGAGGGAGTGGCAAATGAAGACTGGGCGTCCACAACGGAATAGTTCATTCTGATTACACGGAATTGATGAAAACGAGTGAAATTCTCTCCTGCTGTCTTGCTTTCTCCCGTCTCGTGTTTCCTTGACCAATGTAAAACAGATGAGTAAGCATAAGGACGACTGGATGGGTCGAAAGAGTATGCAATCCTATCGCTGTACTTTTTGAGTAATCTCTTTTCCGTAAATGTCCTGTAGATGTTAATCTGAGTAACCCTTTTAATACTACCTCTTCTTTTTAACCGTGCAGTGAATGTCTTAGGGACTTCGAACTGAAAACTTTCGGAAGCGAACAACTTTTCCCGCCATCCGCTCCGAAATTCCGAAAAGTTCTCAACTTTATGCTAGAGCATTAGGAGGAAACATAATTTTTCCAAGCAAGATAAAACTGTTGGTGTCTATTGTATTCTTATTGACAAGTGATTTTTCAACTTTATAAGGTGTCTGTAAAAAAGTAGTTCTTTGTCAGAAAACTTGCAGGGACTATTTGATTTGCTGTTTAGCATGATGTAGTTAGTTTCAAAACCGCTTGAAAATAGTACATTTAGGCGGGAAAAACTAACTTCGCGATAGAATTATCATGCTTGTTTAACAATATATCTCGTTCTAAATAGTTTGTAGACACAGTGTATTTACTGCAGAAAGCATAACGTTTTTTTATAAAAAAGGAATCGTGAAACTTGTTAGAGGTCTGACTCTTTCATCCACGAGAACACGATTGCATACGTTAATCTGACCCAAGTTCCCTACCAAGTCTAATAAAGCTGATGTTTTTCTCCAGAACCCTCAAAAAAACTAAAATTATATCCATGAATTCTTAGGGTAATCGAATGTAAAATAATTGTTCGATTCACAATCATCTTGACGCGAGAGAACGATTTTCGCAAGAAAGCATTTTTTATCTTTTAACTGGGTTTTAGTGAATTTTTTTCCTGGCGACAGATGTTCACAATTAGGTAGCTTATTAGGTGAAAGAGACATCTTATTTCGAGTCAGTGTGCTCAAGTGGCTGCGATAGTGGTGGTGACAGAAGGTGAGAGAAGCGTATGTATTCATCCAAATACGCATGGACGTAGAGAGAGAGAGAGAGGGAGTTGTGAGGAGGGGTTGTAAACTTCCTGTAGTTGGAGGGATGCAAGGGAAGGACGCCTGCCGCTAGGTGGAGGGGAAGGAGACGTCGTGAGACGCCGGCGCCTTCGAGGCAGCTCATTCTTCGCCGCCAGCGGGCCGTTCCGCCCTGCCGTTATCGCCTCCTCCTTATTCCACTCGTCTCGCGGAACCCGCGTCTCCCCTCCGCGCCAGCCAGCTCCGCTCCTTCCCCTGACTAACCATAAACACGAAACGTCCGCGTGCAACGCAGAAGAGACTATCGCCGGCCGGCTCGCGTGCAGTCACCGGGCACACCGGGAAGCTGGAGAGCTTTGGCTCCTCTCCCTCCAAAGGGAGTGCGTCCTGTCTTTCTCATCTTGGACATCGAAGGCGGATTGAAATTTCCTCCGCGGATGATCTGAAAACCAGACCCCCATCATCCTTGTGAAATCTGCATGTGCGGTCGAGAATACATTCCTCCGTCTATTCCCTCCCGGAATCTCGCTTGTGACACCCAAGGCCTCCCTTGAATGGTTCGCACTCTTCCAAAAGAGTGGACTGAGTTTCGTGTAAACAAGCTCAAGGGGGGGGGGGGGTCGGTGACTTGTTGGGATCGTCTCGCTGAAGCAGGAGTATCTGCGCTGGAGGAAGTGGTGACAATTCGCTTGTTTCCAGGCGGCCTCAATCCCCGCCGACGAATGTGCATCGGGGGGAATCGTTCTTCGGAGCATCGAAAATAAGGTTGGTTAAGTTTCCGATACTCTTCTTTGTAAAACCTGTTCTGATGGACATATCGAATGCCAGGGATTTTTTTAAGCATGGCCCTCGATTTATTTCGGACAAATGAACACGTGTAGCGTCGGTAGCAGATGATCAGAATTAATTGCACGTCATGTTATTGTAAAATATTGTGGAAATTTTGTCATTCAACTTTTCTTATAGTCATCCGGCTTTTCTTATATTCGTCCATTGCTCGCGATGCTCGTAATTTTCATGCTGAAACGGATGCGGCTGATTGTGAAGTTTTTAAAGGAAGGAAGCCGTATATCATACTCTAACACAAAATATCCAGTGGCTGAGTAGCTTCCCAGTAGAAAAACACGATGCGCCGTATGCTTTTCATATTGAGATTAACAAAATCAGTATGTAATATGGCGAAAAAGGAATGCATTATTTATCTCGCCATCTGTTCAACATGCAGCGCATATTCAGTTAATTATTTCCATGATAAGTGAATCCTTTCTCTTTGAAGAGACAGGATTCTTTCTCCTCAGGAGAGTGGGAAGATGATCGAGTTATCAGATAGTTGTATTTCTTGTGTGTGTATTTGGGTACATTACTGGAAGCTTTCATGTAGTGTTGTTATTTTTTGAAATCTCGGGTCGAAAATTTATATTTCCTAAATCATGAAAAGATTTCCAGTCCCTAAATGTGTTTCGTTGAAGGTCGTGAAGATATTTAAAAATCAAATAGCAAAAAATGAGACCAGTAATTTAAAAGTGAAAATTGCTTATTTAATTTTTAGCTAATCACTTCTCGTTGTTATTGCGTCATTAGTTTTATAGAGATCATTCATTTTGAAAAAAAAGATACTAAATTAAATTTTCACTTTTTTTGCTTATTAAAATAAATTAGAGGCAGGATATGATTCATGTCTAATTTTTACTTCAATGTGCAAATTGCTCATTTATTTTGAGATAGTGCCTTGATCGAAGAGGAAAGTAAGTCCCAAGGAAAATTAGATGCAGAAGGGTAGAGGATGTAATTAGAAGTGGGGAATGTGTGGTGTCCTTCTTTACTTTGTCATATTTTTTCCGACATTAGGAACTAAATTAACAATTACATCTTTTCCTCCTTAAAGATTCAATCAGAAATTATATCTTCTCCTTCCAAATATTCCGATATTCATACTTTATGCTTAATACTAGAATTAGAATCCTAAACAAGATTACGAAGAGATCTGTTATTTAATAAAGTGTATGTTCTGGTTAAAAATTCATAAACTTGTGCAAACAGTTTCACTTCTTCAGTATCCACATAAGTTTTGCCAGAAGTTTCAAATACTATATCCGATCTGAGGGAACTTTGTTTTAATGATTTGATCGTTTAGCGAGAAGAGCTAGTTAGGAGATATCGGGTTCGAAGTGGAGTGAAAATTTAAGGCACAAAAATATTCCTAAAGCATGAAAATGACAATACCACTGTGGTTTATTACTTCACAATGAGTTTCCTAATGATTTTAATTGTCTAAAAGTTGATTTTTTGAGATAGCCCCCTCGATCGACGCAATTTTAATCGCTCTCGATCGAATTATGTAGCCTCAGACATTGTCCAGAAACAGATTGACTCATTAGTGTCCGTCACTAATGTCAGGCAACCCTGAGTGGAATGAAAGAGTGACTAATTCAAGATGGTTTCATGCTTGGTTGTGTTCATTATTGAGAGGAAAGAAACTCGGTGGAGCTTGGTCAGTAATTATTATGAAAGTCCTCGACTCTTGTTCTGAAATGACGCCAAATCTTTTTATCTCACCGAATCGAAGCTCCAGGACTCTTGGACCAAATAAAGCCCATTGTAATGTAGTAACCCTTAACCCACACGACCGAGAGAAGGAAAAAAACAAGGTTTTCCTTTCCCAGAATTTCATTCCTGCTTGTAAATTTTATTTTACTGCATGCCATTGTCGGGACGATCGATTTTCAAATCCGATTCGCCCAGTCGTTCACGGCCAAATAACTCGCAAAGAGGACACAGATTACAGTGACGATCACTAAATTTTCAACCCCTCTTCACTTCCCATTCGAAATCACATTCACTTGAAAGCCGAGCGCTTAACCCTCGACCGCCACATCCTCCTCCTGTATTCAAAGCTTCCTTTTATATATGTAAATAAATATATATATATATATATATATATATATATATATATATATATATATGTATATACACTCACACACACGTATATGTGTGTGTGTGCTTGTGTGTGGGTCGGGGTAGTCCAGGGGTAGAGCGTATATATGTTAGACGATCGGGGTCCGCAAATATTAAGAAGCGAATTCGAGAGAGCCGTGGCAGACCTGAGAAACAACGAGGCACTAAGAGTTGGCAAAATAAACGGAGAAATAATTAAGGCACTTGGGGTCAGAGCGAAGGATGCCCTCTATGGAATAATCAAAGATAGTTAAGGCAACGGAAAGATACCAGAACACTTCGAGAAAAGTATAATGATTGTAATACCGGAGAAACCTAAAACAGATAAATGCGAAGAACTCGGAATATTGAGCTTGGTGGCTTAAGCATCAAAACTCCTTACTCGTATAATTAGCCGAAGAATAGAAGGAAGAATAGAAGGAAGGATAGAAGGAAACTTCTCTGAAAACCAATTCGGATTCAGGGAAAATCGAGGAGCTAGAGAGGCGATTCTCAGCTTGAGAGTTTTGGCCGCAAAAATGAGACACGTAAATACGCCATTATATGTTGCATTCGTGGACTTGGAGAAGGCCTTTGACAACGTCGATTGGAACAAGATGTTCAAGATACTAGAAGCGCTTGGATTGGACTACAACGACAGAAAAATTATCCATAACCTCTACAACAATCAGGTTACAACATTGCAAACGAAAAGTGAAAGAAAAATAGATGACAAAATAAACAAAGGAGTAAGACAAGGATGTAACCTCTCGCCAGCAATATTCAACGTATACCTGGAAGAGGCAATAAAAGAAACGCAAGAATTGGGAGTCAAAGTAAATGGAGAAGAAATCAACATCCTCCGGTTTGCAGATGACACCGCAGTAGTGGCGGAAACGCAAGAGGACCTGCAAGCAACTCTGAGTGCTATGGATCAAGTACTGGGGGAATATAATATGAAAATTAAACAAGAAGAAAACTAAAATCCTTGTGTGCGGAATAGAGAAGCTGAATACAGATATCACAATTCGAGGGGTGAAACTAGAGCAAGTGGAATCCTTCATCTACCTGGGCAGCACCATAACATGGGATGGAAGACGTTCGATCGACATCAAGCGAAGAATAGCCCTAGCTAAGAATGCATTCATGAAGAAGAGGAAATTACTATGTTCAAAGAACCTAAGGCTGGAAACAAGGAAACAATTCGTCAAGACTTTCGTGTGTAGCATGACGCTCTATGGTTCCGAGACTAGGAACATTGGAAAAGTGTACCAGCGAAGAATAGAAGCCTTTGAAACATGGTGCTGGAGGAGAATGCTAAAGATTAAATGGACAGACAAAGTAAGGAATGAGGAAATATATAGAAGAGCAGAAGAGGATAGAACAACCATATGGATAACTCTAAAGAAGAAATAGATGGATTGAGGCACAACGGATTGATTGGGATTATAATAGAAGGAAAATTGGAAGGGAAGAGGTAGACCAAGAGACATATACATTGGACAAATTAAGAAGGACGTAAAACAGAGAACGTATCAAGGTTTGAGGGGATTGATATTGAATAGAGTAGAATGGAGGACTGCAGTAAACCAGTCCTAGGATTGAAATAATGGTAATATTTATTTACGTATGCATTTGTATGTAGGTGTTCATTCTCACATCCAATGGCTTCTGTCGACACTACGCTCTGGATTCCGTGATTTTCATATTTCTCAACGGTGGATGAGGGATTACCACGCCCAGTAACACACATCTTTTCCAGTGTATGGTATTCGTTCGGCAATTTTTCCGAGTGCGACTTGTTAGGAATCTTAGTCTTGAAGTTCGATTGAGTAAAATTTAATACAAACTCTCCGATTATACCCTCTGGCATCTTCTTCGCGTTGAAAAATTGTTGTGTGTGGATGTTTCTACCATCAAATTCTGGGAGAACTTTCTGGATTTACAACTTGTGGAGCATATTGTAATGGAGAGAAATGGAATCAAACGAAGTCGTGCTAGGGTAAAGGTGGTGCTTGTTGGGAGAACTTCGGAGAACGCATTTTAATTGAATGCAGGGCATGTTGGGTGGCGGTGGAATGTTGAAGGCCGTTATGAAGGGGAGAATTTTGGGAAAGAGAGGCAGAGGCAGGAAAAATTAAGCATATTGGAGGGAATGATGGGAGGAAAAGAGTACGGGGAGAAAAATGAATTATTGTAACGTGAGAGGTGTCAGAGAGTTTGGAAACGTGTTAACCTGTGCTGTGAATAGCAGCATTGCGTATTCCATGGGTACGTCAATAACCTGCATTGACCTCTACCCTGCTCTTAAGAGAATATTGTGGATTAATGTTTGAGAGTATCGTACTCACTTTTAAATATGATTTTGATTTTTTCTTGATCGAGTTGTTGTGGTGGATAGTGTTCTGGCTTTCCACTCCAAGAGCTCGGGATCAACTCCAGGCAATGACTGGATTTTTCAGTGGTATCTCGTTCCATATTTGACGTATTATATGGAGAAAGTACTTCAATTGGATCCCTCCGTCCGTCGGGTGGACCGTTAAATTGTTTGCCCCTTGGCGACTTTCGTTAAGAGTAGGCTACTGCTGACTCTGGACTTTTCTCCATTCTTTCCCCCACTCTGAACATCGTATCCCTAATAAAACTATCCGCGTATTCTTAATGAATTAAGCCGTCAGTCAACTCCTCTGAATACTACTACTACTATTGTTTTAATATTTACATCGAGGAAGTAATTCAGACCCCGTATTCTAACGAAGTGTCACACAGAAGTTGGAGGATTAGAGGGAGAATATTGGAGATAGTTGCAAGGAATCGTTTTCTTGACTTCTTCACGCATCTTCACACTTCGCGAACACTCCATAAGAAAGGGAGAACCCTGTCGCAGTAAAAGCACAACTACCCTTTACAAAATTCTCTTGCGCATCATTAGCATATCGGGATATTGCTGCAATTTGAGCTTAGGCATAACATCTGATTTTCGAAACGAGAGCGTTGGATTAATTTTCGTTCCCTTCATCATAATTAGCTCGCGCAAATTCGTAGTCTGTCGAAATGCGAATGGTGATAGTATTTCTTCGTTCTTACCTTTGCCTGGAAGGCAAATGAGGTTATTTCTTTGAGTAGGGATCCCCAACTGACGTGTAGCCCCGAACACGGCCTTCTTCACATCATGGATCAACAAAGGGAGCCAAGGCTCCCTTGGCTCAGGGACCATTGTCGTTGACTTCGTTGCACTCCGGTGGGAGTAGTGCGTCAGGGGCGTGGTAGGGCGCGGGGTCGGATGGAATGAGTGGGGGCCATTAAGATTTCTTCCAAAGTAGTTTCCGGTAAATATCTATTCCCGATATGCGACTAGGGGTTAGAGGTGGAGAGAAGGATTTCTCTTTTATTCCGCGTGGATAAAAAAGAGGCATTAGGAGATTACTTCCACGTCGTAGACTGTGTCGCACTCACTTCAGAGAAGGCAAGACATTTCCTCTTCCATCCCACACCACCACCAGCCACCTCCCACGCAACAACTTCTCTTGCCATCTCTGTCTCGAATCTCTTTATCCACCTCCTCTCGCCGACTCCTCTCCCTCCTCTCTCCCCGCTCTATCCTCCACTCTCTTTCTCCCTCTCCTTCTATTCCCACATACATGCTCTTGCCCATTCTGGATCTCGTTGAGATCGGTCTCTTCTTTATTTACGACCATTTTTGGCAGTTTTCTCGTTACAGGTGACCGAGCATCGATATGGTTAGCCCTGTTAACGAAACCGATAGTGTTATTACCTTTAGTGGTCAATGTTTAACCAGATAGTTATTGCGCGCCAACATTCCCACAGCGCTTTTTCGATCTTTCCGCGCGACTAGCCTTTTCCGTAGCACCAGATAATCCATTTCCTTGCCATTTTCTCTCCCCACGATCCTCCTCTCGTGCTCCTTAAACTCAAAGCCAAAACGGCGCTCTGGTAACTCTCCGATGACGTAACGCATTTACGCGTGGGCGTGCCCGTTGCGTCATATTCGTTATACGTTCCTTTTCGTGTGGTATGTAAAGGATTGATTTATGAAAGAAAATAATTTTTGGCAAATATTATTATTTTCCTCCATTTGCCGAATTTTTTCTTAAAATTAAAATTTCGTGTCAGAATGAACTCACGTTTTCCTCCTTCTTATCTACGGACAACATCTTGAAGGTCTTCTAAATTGTTTCTGGTGAAGGATTTACTACTCCTACGATTCTTCCAATCGATCTTCCAACTAAGACACATTTAGACTACGAGTTTTGCAGAGAAGCAAGAAGATGATAGGAATTTTTGTTCGGTTAGTTTTCATGTTTCATTTGGAACAGAGTTGTTCAACTACTGGGATACTTCGACATGTTGCGGTTCACGTTGCTCCATTCAAATTTCTTACGCAGGTTTTAATACGATCTCTGGCTCGTTAGCCTTCAAATTTCATTTCTTACCGTTTCATCACGGTACTATTTCTGTTTTTCGTACTCCCAAAGGTCTTTCCATAAATAGAATTAATGTATCGTCGTATGCAACTTAAACGGGTGTGGAAATCTTGGCTTCGTATAACCTGAATGTCTTCTCGAAAGTACTAATATTATATTAGCATATTGATCATGTTTTGCGAATACCATGACATCTCTTTTTCTTAACTTTTACGGACTAACTAACGAAAAAGCGTATTATAACTTTCCTTTGCTTCCCTAATTTAACTCTTCTGCTGATGCAAAGTCAGGACACCTTAATTCTTTCACTCAAGCACATCGTAGGGCTTTTCTCACTACTATACAAGATATAACACATTGGCCCAGTTTCATTTCAATCAAAATACTTTCAGCGCATTTTATTTGCAGTATGACTTTCCCAAGAAAGTTAATGATGGAATTAGATACCTAGATATCGGAAGTTAATTTAGTTAATTTACTTTTTTAGGGAGTGAAACTCATATTTTTCTCATTGACCTCATTGGAATTTTGGGCTGACCCTGCTTTGTGTTGAGAGGAGAATGTAGAATGAATCTGTTTTTCGATTATCAGTGTCTTTCCCGACGGTACATCCACGAGTTTCAAACATTGTTTTAAGTGGATAAATGCGTCATATTAAAGTAAATTGTAAAAACCTTGAAAGCATGTGTGATAACATTCCACACAATAGTGGCGCTTCATTTATGGTTATTAAACGTTATGATAATGAGACATATTAATTGAATAACGGCGTTTACAAACAATTACCGTGGAATAGGAAAGCAAAAACTGTCAAATTCAGCAGCAAATGGGGACTAATCGTGTTAATTTAGTCCGCGATAAATTATCATCCAAATGCTCTAAAATGAATAGATTTCCAATTGTTTTCTGTATTAAATGATATCTAGTAACAAGTAGAAAACATTCGCTATTTTAATTTGTGGAATGTAATGTAGAATCAACGACACTTTTTTTCGTGATAAATTATTTAAATAGCCATAATGTATTCTAAATGGGTGGTGGTAGTCCAAGGGGTAGAGCGTTGAACTACTGACCGGAGGGTACTGGATTTCCGGCCAAGCCACTCTGGAAACCTGCAGCTCCACCCAAGCTATATGATTTTTCGGGTACCAGATCTTCCTGGGAAACCCTAACCGGCACAGGGAAACAAAATGGCCCCCTCTATCCTCATATGTGAATTTCACACGCCGTCGGGATGATTACTGTGTTTATGGTTTAATGTATTCTACCGATTAAGGTTGTCTTTGAATGGACACATAGTACCACTACATTTCCAAGATTCACTTAACACAGCATAACGTGACACCGTAGATAACAATATAGTGATCATCAAAATAAAATGCATCCTCGTGAAATATACAAAATGGGAAATCGAGTATTCGAAATTTTTAACTCATGCAATGTGCGATTTTTTGCCAGGTTAAGAAACAATTTGCTGGAGATGCATCATTTATGGTCTAAAAATGCTTTCTGTGTTAATACGACAGTAAATTAAGGAGTAGGAGTCAATGATTAAAATTAAGCAAAAATTATTTCATGTGGCTCTATATCCAAAAATTATATAATTACTTATAAGAACGTAGGTTGGCAACTACGGTCATCCATAGTCTACTTTACTCTTTTTGGTCTCTTTGTTTATTTGTATGTTTTATCACCTCTTCTTGCAAAGTAATTTTTTTAGTACTCTTTGAAATACAGTAGCATCTCAAGTGTGAAATTATGTAAGCATATTCAGTGACAAAAACCGAGGATTTCGTGGAAATTCTTAATCTTGAAGGCATAAAAAAATCATAGGTACGTGCAATTTCCACGTTTTATATATTTTTTTATTACGACCAAGGTTTTCCTGCTTTGCACCCAGCAAAGTAGAATAAAAAGAGACGGTGGTTTTTCACCGAACAAGTTTTCATATCGTTCAGGATCTCGTTTCAAAGTACTACATCATTCTCTAGGCCCCTTCACTGGAGAACGCTCTAGTGCCATTAAACTAGGTCATGAATAATAAAATTTGTAAAATGGAAAACAGAAATTTTGTTTTTTTAATATTCTAGCTGACGTTTAGTATTTTTCCCTCGGCGTTCTTATTTTCTTCCTTCCTGTTTTTTCCCTCCTTACGAATTCATTGTCTCCCGTTGTGTGTTCAATCCATCTCTTTCTAAATAATGCGTGCGCCTATTTTGCCCAGGGTACTGCGAGAATTTCCCAGGGTACACCTCCCACCCCACGCTCCTCACACTCTTATCCCGCGGTTTTTAAAGAGTCCGCCACCCCCACACAACACTTCTCAACCCCGCCATCCCTCCGAAACCTTCCCTCCATCCCTTCAGCCCCCTTCTTCCGCCTCCAACGCCTTCCGTCCCACCTTCGCCCGCGTCCTACACTATGCTGCCCCCCTCCGTGAATGCGCTCTCTCTCTCTCTGCTCCGCTTCAAGCCAGGGGAGAGGAAGGCTTATCGCGGGGCGCGGAGGGAGGGAAGGCTGAAGAGAAGGTAGTGAAGGAGGGCTGTAGGAGGGCGAGGGAGGGTGAGGAAACGGCGAAAGGGAATGAGATAGGGTCGCACCGCGACAGTGGTGCTGGTTGTTGGGGTGGGGGGGAGGGTGAGGAGAGGGATGAAGTGGGGACAGATGCTAATGTGGGCGTGTTCCCTCCTCAGCAGTCTTTTGTGGTTTATCGTCCCTCGCTCTCCCCCCCTCCCCTTCTCTCCCTCCCTCCCTCTCTCTTTCTTTCTCTCTTTCTCCCTCTCTATCGAAGCGTCGCACAAATCGCTCGCTCACGCGTCAAGCCTTTCGGTCGCCGGGGGTGTGGGATCGGGTTGGCAGGAAGGCGAGGCTCTGGAGGGGATCAGGGGGTGGGAGGAGGACTGAGTGGTGTGAGGAAGTGGGTCGGGGGGTGGGTGGGATATATGGAGGAAGGTGGGTGGATTCCAAAGGCGGAGAGACAGACCATTTGCGTATTATTTTACCCAGCGGGGTGAAAATCCCATGCGTGCAGTACGGTACTTCGCGATCCCGCGCCCTCTTCCGTTAAACACCTCCGTCTTTTCTATTTATGTTATTGTTTTTGAATTACTAGTTTTTCTGAAAGCATTCCCTGGAAGAAACCCATTGCAATTAAGGTTTTCGTGATTCTTCCGTAGGCCCGTATCACTTCCTACAGACGGATGGGACACGCATGGTTTTAGAGGACGACTGATTTCATAGTGTATGATAATGAGATGAAATATTTGGAGGGGCATGTTATTATTTTGATTTATGACGCACTTTAAACTCAGCTTAAATGTCCATTCTAATTAGTGAAAACATGACATCAGTCTTCGGCTGGAGTCGCGGCCACCAAGTGACCAAAGAGTGCGTTGCTCACCAGATTAACGTCTTCGTCTAAATTCACACCATTCCCCTCAAATTTCCAGGAAGGGGGGTCAGTACACCGGGAAGTCATGTAAAAGTATGAGTTTTAATAGTGACAAGGATATAAAGTGCTCATATACACACACGCCCACTTGGACACACTTATGCCTATATGCATAAACGTTATATTGGAAAAGTCATATTAAATCAATAATTTTTTTAAATAAAAAAGTAAGGTGCTTGGGCTCGATTTTGTTTTGATTGTGTATCTTGCGAGGAAAGGATGGCTATTTGAATTTGTCTATGATGGTGGTCACCTCTCTTAATTTATCTCGACGGTCAAATCTGCTAATATTATTTGATGTCATAATAATTCTCTCGGTGTTGCAAGAGATCTCAGGTGTTTTGTACCTTTTTAAAAATCTGCCTTAGCTGCTCTGTTCCAGAATCATCGCAATGTATTGAAATAACTTTGGCCGATTTCTTTGTTTTCTCCGGCCTTCTTCATGACTTTCAAATTAGCAATTATTTACCTTCTTCTTCCTCTGTTACGTACTATTCTTCCTTTTATATCGGTCTTCAACAACCCACAACCTCTCAATATCTTCTTCGACTATTTTCTTTTCTCGCTAATCCGAGTTTCACATAACAACGTCTTCTCTTTCCCCACCGAATATATAAATTCATCATTAGTCTTTCTATATCTCCCACCCATTTTCTCCATTCTCACACTTCTAAATTCTTCGATCTTCCCTCGTTCTCTTCCTTTAAAGCAGTCAACTCATAGCACCTCTCCGTCGTGGTAAGGTTTCTAGTGAGCTTTTAGAGAATCATGCATGTGGAAACCGGAATAAGTAGATGTACAGGTTCGAACTCCTATGGAAAGAGGGTCCCGCCCCCATTAGGAGCTTTTTTGGATTTTCCGTCGCAGACTAGATCTCCCAATAATTTCAGAAGAAATGGTGACTATATCTAGGAAAATGACTGGAAACCTTTGTGAATAACAGTTTCCAACTATATAAAGAGCGTCCCGAAATGAAGGACACTTCAACTCGAAATTGTATCGCCAATGGAGCATTAAATATCTTTATGACGCAGGTGTGGACTCGAAGAGCACAGGACATGGGAAGCATGGCGTGTAGTTCGTGAAAACATTTTGAAAAAAATAAATCTGCATTCTGGTTGATTACTTAATGATGCATATATTCATTCACTAGGAAATATTTATAAGGAAAAGGGATAGGAACACATATGAAGGACGAGCACTGGAGAGGTATGCATATACTTGTATGTACATATAAATTTATTATTATTAAATAATCTGACATTTTTCGTTCTGTGCTAAATATCGTGATGTGCATAATTAAGTGTGAATAACCGTGTTGAAATAAAGTAAAAAAATAGTGTAGAATAGTCATGTCGACTAGCAGTCTATATTCATAAACTTGTTTATTTTATGATCGTGGATTTCTTATTCCACCATATTTCAATGTGCATTTAAGATGATTGAATTATATTATAGAATTTAATGGTGACGGTTATGAGTTTCAGCTCGAAGGTCATGGAAGCCGCTCACCTCTGGGCTTAGCTCCCGGCCAGGCCACAGGCTCGCCCGATCTGCCCTCCCTCACCCTGTTGCTCATAAAATTACACAAGTTGATATGGAAAATTGTTTAATCAAGAAAAAAAAATAAATTACCAGCAACTGCGGGATATTCCCGCGACTAACTTTTTGACGGAATCGTCCAGCAGTTAACAGGCATCCAAATAGCAATGGAAAAGTTAGATCGGAGAAGAAGGAAAGGAAGAAGTAAATTCTGAATACGATCCAAGTGTTTGGAATACGGACATAAAGTTTCTTCGCAGATTAAGTGTACTCATTTCTCAAACATAAAATGGGAAAACAATTAAGAAATATGGATATCATTCATTGTTCTCTAATCCCTTTACAAAGAGGCGAAGACGGTGGCGAGATATATCTCATTTCACCGCAGGGTGTATTCCATGCAGATTCTGCTGAAATGTACAAGGGATGGGGTAAAAGTGCTTTGTAATTAGTGCTGTAGTTCAAACTAATTGATGTTGGGAGAAATGTAAGGAAAAATTTTGGAAGGGGAAAAGGTAAGTTTTTTTACCTTATAATTTCTCCATGCGTACTTCCAGAGTATTCCCTGCCGTTATGGTTATTGCTCCAGGGGCTAATTAGTTAGTCATTTCCCATTAGGCACCGAGGAGTAGTCTAGTAGTCTTGGTTGTATGGATAGAGATAGAGAGGGGAGTTTGAGGTTTTAATGAAAGTTTCCAGGAGGAACAAGGAGCTGTAATTTTACTTCTCGAGTTCGCGATATAATGGGAAGGATGCTTTCGACTAAACTGTTGTTTTGTCTTCCCTCACGGGTTTTGGTTATCCTAATCCTCTTTTGGTTTATTCTTCATCATGATGTTGAAGAAAAATTCAACGGGCTGATACCAAAAATGCTACGACGCAAATAGCATGCAAGTTGCATCTCTCAGAAGAGAAGAACTGTGTTAGGAAGCTAGAACAATTATGCATTTGTAAAATAAAATAGACTTTTCTCTCTTTACCGTCGACGTTTATTCCTCGACTTTGTCGTTTGGATTGTTTTCTGCGTATGGTAAAATCTTAAGTTAAACGTTGGATTGGACAATTTAGCAGTTTTTATTTATGAATGAACCAACCGTTCATGAATGTGAAGGCTATCCAATATTATTTTTGCTCTGGAGAGAAAAAAATTGGTTAACCTTTACATTTCATGGACGGTTAGTTCATTCAGAAATTTAATTTAATACATGGAATTAAATTGACGTAGTTCCTATTGAATTTTTCGCAATAATTATTTCAAAAAATGTAATTTGAAGTAGTTCCGTTCTGTTTGGAAACTGCTTCACGCGTCACTTCGAAAGAGCGTTCTTTAGTGTCATTGCTTTTATTGTCACTATTAATAATTTTAAATCTCTTCTGCTAAACATATCCCAAATTCATTTACGCCAGTAGAAGCTGAACAGTGTTTAGCTATGGTTATGTGGGAAGATTAATTAACTGATGAGACGAAGACCAGTTTTCGTTGAACCAATATATAACTGGAAAAATGAGAATGATTTAAATTTCGACTGAACTCATCATAATTCAACTGAAATAAGTGTCATTCCATAATTACTTATCTTATTTTTAGAAGTTAGTTTTTCAGACATTTGCAGTAAACCAATTTTCATGAAAGTATCGAAAATTATGAGAAAATCATATATATTTATTTTTAATAGATTTTTCATAGCTTGTGAATCTTATTTTTTCCATTTCATGTCTTTCATTTCGTCCATTGAGAGAACATATCATGTGATGGAATTATTCAAAGGCCACGAGTACTCTTGTTTAGTTACTATGGTTGTAAGTGATAATTGTATCCCTCCGCCCTCTTATTATTAGTTTATATTTCCTCACATTTCCGTACAAGCGAAAACATTTTCCAGGCGAGACAGCCTTTTCAAGTAATTCATGCGGATTGGTTCAAAATTTCAGGCACCCACAGGTAATCAAATTGATTGCATCCTCTCCAATTGTTGCGAAAATGAACGATGGCGCATCATGAGCAGTAAGTTAATAGGTAATTATCAGCATAATGATGGAAAATTTCGGACGGAACGAATATTTAGTGGTGTGCATCGTAATTTGATTCTTTGAGCTGCCGTTAGTACCACCTTGCTTTCGACGAATCTCTCCTTTAATCGTTCGACTCCGGCCGCTAATGATACACCTGCGAGGTTCCACGCGTTCGCATTTTAAATTGATTTCCGAAAAATGAATCTCGCTCGGTCGTCCCACTCTAAACAGGATCGCTCGACGAGAGGTTTTGCGGGGAGGGGTTGGGAGGAAAGGTGGTGAAGCCCCTTGTCGGAAACATTTTGATACGAGAATTAAAAGACGAATAAAAAAAATTGGCGCCAGGCTCACGAGAGTCGATTTGCGAACGGCACACCAAGTTGTGATGGGGTTTAATATAACGCGGCACACGATTCTGTAGTAAGTCTCCCTGCGGAATCTCTCCCGGAGCATAAATGAAATCGGAGATTTCTTATTTTTGCGGGAGTGAACGGGGTTGAGTGAAGGAGAAGCGGAGCTTGAGGCCGAAAGCCTATCGGGAGCGAAGACGATAGAATCTCCTTCCCTAGTGGGACGCACTCTTGCGTGGTTTGTTTGAGAGGCATCGGGGACGCCATCAAAGTGTGATGTGTGGAGGTCCTCCGCGGCGTCGATGGCCCTCTCTCCCCCAGAGAGCTATCAGACGCTCAACAGGAAGGTGCATTGTGATATGTTGGGCTGTGGGCGGGTTTTTGCCCGTGTGTGTGCACCATGACGTAACCGTCGTCATAAAGGACCCCCTGTGTAAATACGCC